>FR990051.1:16307106-17557106 GCA_905404095.1 Glaucopsyche alexis | reverse complement strand
AAAATTTTCGGCTAATGCCGGACGCATCTTAGCCGACCTAACCTTAATTTACCCACATAATAGGTAATTCATATAAAAGTTATTATGTAAAATTAAGACAGGAAAAGGAGCTTTAAAAGGTATAAAACAACATATCTGTAATATATAATATCTATACTAATAAAATATTATAAATCATAGTAACTCACACATAAGAAGTATTATTGACAAAAACCTAAAACTGTTATTTTATGCACTATTAAATAAAATCAATTAAAGATATTAATAGGTGCAAAAAGGCAATATTACCTACATTTTTGTCACTTCTTTGAGTGTTTTTAGCTTACATTCAGCCAAAGGAATTTCAGTGCTAAAGAATTAAAGTTAATTTTAAAAAATTCTCAAATGGTCATAAAATGTATCTATTCTACAGGTTTTATTGTTATGAATCTTGATAGTATAAATGCAACAATTATCGTAGATATAACAAACAATGCTGCAAACATGTAGAATGTGTCTTCTGAAAAGACATCCGTGAAGGCTGGCAACTGATTGTATATTTCCTCCACGACATGAAGATTACCCTTGCGAGACATTTTGACTACTTCTTCTTTTTAGACTTCTTTTCTAATTTGGTTTGTGTGGTATTTGTTATTTGATCAACTGGTGCCTTAGACGATATATGCTTGTTCAACAACTGCAGTATTTCAAGGCAGGTCAAATTTCCACACTTTAACGAAACTTTTGCAATTTTATCAGTTTCTGAAATAAAGAGAAACACATAATATTGTATTTATGGAAATAGCTCGCTAAAACTATTTGTAGCAATACCATAGTAATTTTGACATATTATACAATTATTTCCAGTAACAAAGATACCATAAAAAGTTAAATGTATAATAATAATGCCTAACAAATAACAACAAAATGTTATTTTGTTGTTATTTGTTAGGCAGCCAGATTCTTGATATTTGACAATTAACCGGTTATACCATGAACTTTTTATGGTTGTTTTCATTGCGGTTGGGATTGATATAAACAAGGAGGATATTCTTACCAGCTATTGAAGGTGCTAATGCGATTTCAACAGTAGGCTCGCTTCTATCACAAACTACTTCAGTTTTTAAAGCACAATTAGGGTTTGTTATAGCTATTTTCTTTGAGCTCATTAAATGTAAAAAGTTCCTGAAAACAAAAAAGCAGAAGTAATAAATAAAAGAATGAGAATATTATGTTAATGAGAGATGTTACGAACTGTGAAATATCTTACAGAACCAATTCATACAAATGCAAACAAATCTAACCTCGTATGAGTAACATTATCTCCAAATGGATCAAATTTTACTGTAATCCTTTTAGCAGCTTTGAGATTTACAGCTTTCAATTGTTTTCCTATAGCTGATACGACACCCCCAGATCTCCGGAATGTTCCACTATAGGGTATAGACATAGCTAGCTATTTTCAGGATCAATTTTATTACAAGACCATTGTCACGCCAGGTTATCTCAAGCCAAAAAAAACGGTCCTTAGAAAATGACACTGCAAGAATCGAACATGACATTTCGCTCCCCTCCTTGTACTACTTCACCCCCTCAATATTCGGGCGCCATTTTGATATAAGATTTACACTCTCGCCTCGCAACTCACTTCGCCCTTCGCCTCGTTTCTCACCTCGCGCGACGCGCCTACGAGTGGGTGCTTACACTCTCGTGGTGCGTTCAGTTGTCTGTATGCCATTGACAATGGAGGACGTCGAAGTTTTAGCGGCAACAAGTCTAACTTTGTTGAGTTTTATGGTTAATATAATTATGCTTTGGGTTCCATATATTATGCGACTTGACCTTGTTTTTATTTAAGTCCTAAACGTTTCATAATTGTTTTATTACACAAAAAAAATATATTACATTATTTTGAAACCTAAAATAATAATAATATATTATCTTAGACGCTTTAGACCACGTCAATCTGGTCCCGTGGTAAGTTCTCGAAGAACTTGTGCTACGGGTACTTTATTATACACATATTTAAGATTTTTATTATATTATACACATAATATGAATTAATATTAATTCACATCCATGACCCAGGAACACGGAAAAACTTTTTGTTCCTTCGGCGGGATTCGAACCCGCGATCCCGACTATAGCACCAACATGTTGAACCACTGATACACAGAGGTCATCAAAACCTACAATTTTTTTAAAAATAAGTACACTTTTTAAAAACAGCCGAAAACACAATTCGACTTATTGGTTGATAGATTATTATTATTTACAATCGATTTCTGTGTAGATCAGGTATTTGATCTCAAGCATTATCAATTTTTTTTTAAACTTGTCTAAAAACAATGAAAATTAAAAAATTATATAAAGTAAATTTATATAAAAGTAAGTCACCGAGCGGGGTTCGAACCCGTAACGCTCGTTTCTTGCTATCCGTCTCTTAACCCGCTGAACCAAATGGACAGTGGCCGGCAGGACGAAATTAGCGAACATATTCTGCGTGGAAAGAAAAACGCATGAAAACTCAAAAATACGCATTTTCCCAAACATAAGACTATACATACAAGAATTGCTCGTTTAAAGGTATAATATTTGCTTAGTGTGTTTGTATCGTGACATCCTTTCCGGAAGTAACTTCGGTGTTTTTATCATAGAAATTAAAAAACAAAAATACTTATTTTATATAATATCAACTTTATTTATCAATCTTAAGTTTTTAATTTATGATATCGTTAGAATACGTTTTCCTAAGCCAAGTACCTACTTAATGAAATACTCCCTTAATGTATG
This sequence comes from Glaucopsyche alexis, assembly GCA_905404095.1. Classification (NCBI taxonomy): domain Eukaryota; kingdom Metazoa; phylum Arthropoda; class Insecta; order Lepidoptera; family Lycaenidae; genus Glaucopsyche; species Glaucopsyche alexis. Next base: position 17,554,334 of record FR990051.1, on the reverse strand, counting down.
AAATTAAATATTTGAGTCAAGTAGCCTATATATATTATTCTTTTTCTTTTTGAAAAAGTTCTAAGAAACGCATTATTTCGCGTGCGAGAGAAACAACTGTCGCGCATGAGAACTAGCAACAGACTGAAGCGAACGCGAGAATGTGAACACCCGCTCGTATTCGTCGCGAGGTCCTTTGACTCGTGCGCAAAAAACCGCTCCGGACGCGAGCGTCGTGAGTGGCGAGGTGAATGGCGAGGCGAGGAACGAATGCCCGTTTACACATTCGCCTCGCGACTCACTGAGGGCCTCGCCTCGCCACTCGCGCGAGAGTGTAAACCACTTATGAGAATTTGCATGACCCAGGAGTCAGGACGCCAGGCCGCCATTGTTTATTGTGTTGATGAAAAGTGCTTGAGTTGATTAATTTCCGCCACTTTAAATCCACAATTTATGCAATATCGTGTAAATTTTCGGCAATGTTTCGAAAGTGTTGTGTGCCCATGTGCAATAATTTACGACAGGACGTTAAATTGCATAAATTACCCGCTGCAGAGGACAGTAAAAACCGGTGGTTAAAGTGCATAGGTTATGAAAATATTGGTGAAATAATCACCACGAACATGTTTGTGTGCCATAAACATTTTGAACAGAGGTTTGTGAACCCGACGACTAATCGTTTGAAGGGTGATGCCTATCCATCCTTGTTTACTGACTTGGAGATTTCCTCAGGACATCCGTCAGCGGTCCTTACAGAAACAGGTAGGTAGAACGTTAGTTCGTCTGTGACAGGTAGGTCTTACTGAATGATTCATGATGAATTGACGATGGATATTTCAAAAACAATCGTCCTTCAACATGCATTTTCGTTCAATGTCATAATTAACAAAGAATTTATATTTAACTTTAATTGTATTAATATTTTCTAATTTTTTAGATTCCAAGAAGACAAGTGATCATAGTTATTCCAAGAAGTGCCACATTGATCATTCATATGCACAACCACCTAATAAAATGACATGCCTTGAAGTTAAGTTATTAGTATTTTGTACTAAAATAATCCTGGCGTAGAAACTATCCTCTTGCTCTGCTGTGGGTCAACCACCACAATCAACTTATAAATATAATATTTTAGAATAATTGTTTTGGTTGCTTCACTATAATGAATGGTAAATAAAAAATTATACAAAGTCCAAAACCAATTATTAACCTAACAGTAAGTAACACACTTAGCATAGGTATGGAGTGTGTACTGTGTGTGCTGTATGTATGAAGAAGTTGTTTGTTTACAGCCTAAGGAACTCTGAGAAGCCAAGCTTTTTTCATCATAGCATGTTAGCTATTTAATTAAGATCAATGTTATGCTAATTATACTTGCTGGTAATGAATAAATGTCTTTTTATTTTTTATTTTATTTATTTATTTATTAATGTGCACAATTTAGTTATCTTACAGATAACTATATTGTGCAGTCATAAAAAATAAATAAGAGATAAGAATTATGGCTTTCTTCACTACATGTAACACATTTCTTTTTCAGATACTTGTATCAGGAAGTTGCTGTTTCATCTTCCAGCTCTGCAATCCAAGGTATTTCAAGGACTTTTTTGCAAAGGGACTTTTTTTGTAATTAAGATTTTCATAAACATGAGTTTTTTTTTCAATTTGTTAATGATTTTTTGTCTTGATCGAAGTACAAGTCGAGAACAGATATATCCTACTAATATTATAAACGCAAAAGTTTGTAAGTACGGATGGATGGATGGATGTTTGTTACTCTTTTTTACATAAAAACTACTGTATGGATTTTAATGAAATTTTACAAAAATATAGCTTATGCATCAGAATAACACATAGGTTACAATTTATAGAGTTTCCACGCGGACGATGTCGCGGGCGGCCACTAGTTGCCACATAATTTTGAACCAAGCCCGGTTCTAGCATAGGACTACATTGTTGATGAAATGTCATAATTGTTTTTTTTTTTTTTTTCAGATACTTGTACTATCATCTCAATGGAGCAGGAGGTTGCTGTTCCATCTTCCAGAACTGCAATACAAGATACAAAAGGTATTTACAAAGACTTTTAGCATAGGGTGTAACTATAATTTTCATCGTCAATTTGTATAATACTTCAATACGTTGTTGCGCGTTCATCTTGAGTGAACTAATGAGCTTAATTTCTTAAATACGTTTGGACATAAACTTAAATATAAGTCACTTAAAATTAAGTTAAAATTTAGTTACCTACTTATCAACTTAAAGGCCGATATCATATTATGATATGTACCATCAGTGATTTCTTTGTAACTATGTCTCATAGTTTCAGACTTTCCTATACAGACTGAAATGTGTTTTTTTATTCTAGCTCTTTATTCGGATGGAAAACCCGTCAGCAAGACCATGAAAAATACAGCAGCGACAGTATCGTTTTTTGAAGACTTGTTTGACAGTGTCAACGGAGCGGGCACAAATGAAAAAAAATCGAAAGGAAAATTTCTGCGCAAGGCTGTTACAGCAAAATCTGCACATCATAAGTTTTGGGATGAGGCAATTAAAACCTTGAAAGGTATTCAATTTATTTGCAAAGATGGGACACAAAAAAGTGTCCCTTCTCTAAAAAATTGGGTCATTACTCTAAAAAGTTTTGAAAGGGTGTGGGAGCTAATGAATTAAAAAAAATATATATTATGAGGCCCCGATATTTCAACTCTGATATTATTGAAAACTTCTTTGGCCAAGTGCGGGCCTATAATTATTGGAGTAATGACCCAACTGCATATACATTTATAAATACGTTTAAATCTTTGTTAATCACCAGATTTATAAATTTTCACTCTGAAAATTACAATTGTAAAGAAGACGCCAGTCAAAGCATATTAAATATACAGTCGCTTTTTGAGAATGTAAACACTGCACCATCACCTGATTCAGTATCGGCAACTGGTACAACAATAACCGATACTGAATCCATGAGCATTGAATTTGAGGAAAATCTTCAACAGCAGGCGAGACGTGAAAGAATAAATATACATTCTCGAGCATATACAGCAGGATGGGTAACCAGGAAAATTCTTACAAAAATTAAATGCAAAGTGTGCAAAAGTAATTTGCTGTCGTACAGCAGCACACATGAATTTATTAAACAAAAAGAATATAAAACAAAAACTCAAAAAAAATTGGTATACCCATCCGAACATGTTGTTTCAAGTTTTGGCAATATAATTACATGTACAAATGAATATTTGGAACAGCACAGACATAAAACTAATATAAATGAAACAATCAAACAAGAAATATGTTCCACATATTCATTTGTATTTCTAAATTGTCAACCACACAGAGAAATCGTTCTCGACCATTTGTTGAAAATTTCAATTAAACTATGCATATTTAACTGGTGCAATGTAATAAATAAAATATTAAAAGGGACTGACATACAAAAGGGCTGAGAAATGTAACTTGCATCCAATGCAAAAGAAGGCTGTTCTTAAATATAAGAAAAAGATAAAAAATAAAAACGTATTTAAATAATCATTTTGTTTTAATTGTAACTTCCGTAATGTATTTATTTTTGAATTAACAAGGGCCGTATTTTCAATCGCCGGACAGCACATTTATTCCTAGGAACAAATGTCTGGCGATTGGAAATATTGGCCATAAGGAAAAGTCCCAATTATTTCAAACCGAGCACCCTAATTAAGGCTGAACATTTTGATTCCTCACCAAAAAAGAAAAAAAAAAAGAAATGTCATGTTTAATTGCCAAAAAAAAAAAAAGAAATGTCATGTTCAATTCTTGCAATGATACAAAGACAATGTAGGCGACATGGCGGTCTGAACGTTAGTTCTTCTGAGTAGTCTGTGACCATTGTCAACTGGAAATTGGGGTTATGTTGACATCTGACAAATGACAACTGACAACAGCTAGAATACATCACCATGGATGGACCTAGGAATGACAACAGGACCGAGTACTGTGAGCCAAAAAACGAGCCGAGCGAGAGGTTGGAGGAGAGGCTGTGTGTCCTTTTCTAGTAGGGTGACACATGGGTGACACTAATATTTTGCAACGATAGTGATTTTATTTAGTACGGGAGGTAGCGCTGCATTTTTTTTAGGAATTTTATACCGAATGAATTTTACTTCAAACAGTTGTTTAATGTTCGGAAATTAGTAAAGTGAGCGTCAGTTGTCGCACCAGCGGTGGAGCTAAAGGAGACAGCATGACAAAGTCATTAGAAAAAAATTTGCTCCGAGGAATTTTATACCAAGCGAAAGTTGTATTAAATTATTGTTTCAATCATATTTTTTACAAAAATTATCGTCAGCTGTAAAGACGAGGGGGGGTTCAATGTCAGTCACGTGCATAAACCACATTTAAAATTTAAAAAATAAAGTTATTTTATACCTTATGAAATTTATATATCTCAATTTTCTCAGTTGACGGCCTCTGTGGCTCAGTTGGTTGAGCGTGTTGGTGCTCAAGCCGGAGGTCGCGGGTTCAAATCCCGCCGAAGGAACAAAAAGTTTTTCTGTGTTCCTGGGTCATGGGTGTGTATTAAATATGTGTATAATATAATAAAAATCTTAAATATGTGTATAGTATAAAAGTATTAAATATATTTCCGTTGTCTGGTACCCGTAACACAAGTTCTTCGAGAACTTACCACGGGATCAGATTGACGTGGTGTGAAGCGTCCATAGATATTATTATTATTATTATTATTATTTTCATACTTTTAAAATAATAAAAAAATAGTCAGCTGTACGTTTGACGGGGTAACACCGTCAGTCAGCGTGTTAAACATGTCGCGCGCTCAATAGAGGTGGGACGTATTTAACGTGACAGTAAAAAAAAAGGTATTTGGAAATAACACATAACAGTCGATATTCAGTTATTAAAATAACAGTTATTAAATAACATAACAGAATACGTCACTATAGGCGTATTGCGTTACAAGTAAAAATAACTACCTGCGTACAGCGTACGTACACTTCGAGTGGCCGAGGACAGGGAAAAGTGGAGAAATATCGTAAGTATAAAGACCATGGAAGGTGGTGGTCACGACCCTCAGACATGAGGAGCACGACTGATGGAGGAGGACAGCGTACGTGTTACCGATATACTATAGTCCGATCTTGTCTCTCTGTTACACATACAACGACTCCATAAGCAAAAACGAAATGCACTTAGTATTTAAATACTCTGTATGTCTTTCTTACACTTATAAGCATCTATTATTTGCTGAAATGAAAAGTAAGTTTAGTGGAGCCTTAAAAATTTTGCATGGGAGGGAGCGTCTCTCGGGGTCCTTGTGGTATATACCAGATCCCGACAGGAATTTGGGGAATCTATTAAAGTCAAAATGTAGGGCTCGTCGTCTCGATTCCAATGAACTGTGGATAAAAACACGTGTAATTTGTTATCCACCGCGCGCAAACCACTGCATCACGAAGGCTATTACCTCCATATTAACCATACTAACTACTAACATTGGACTGTTATTTTTTAACAGGAATCCAAAACAGGTAGTTATGTATAACAGTAACAGGTATAACTGGTATCGTATTTAACTCACCTCTAGCGCTCAACGCATTCGAGCGTTGCATAGTCTCATTGGAACATAAACAGTCTTATTAATAAAATTATTTACACCACGGATTAGCTAATCCAACATGGCTGTCTCTGTCAGATACTTTGGAACAATCACTTGATAGACAAAGAGAGCGATTTGGATTTGCTTATCCATGGTGTAAATATTTTTATTAATAAGGGTGAAACTGACGATCTTTACACCCACAAACAATCAGCTGACGACGATTTTTTGTTTCTTTAACATTTAAATTATCTTATACTTAAAATTCAATAAGTATAACATCAATTTCATATAAATAACACCACAGTATATTTATTTATTTCGTGTAGGTTCCAAATTACATACAAAAATATTTATTTATTAGAAACAAAATGCTAATTACTTGAAAAAACTTTTTTTAATCAACATAAATAAGACAAAAAATTAGATTTCTATTAATACGTAAAATATTATTCTACTTATTCTACTTCTTCATATGCATCTTCTGCTGTGTCTGTGTCGTTTTGTAAATTTTTTAAATATGTATAATGTATAGAATTTTTATTCTAGTTTCTAGAAATATATAACATACTAAGGTTTTACTTTCGATTCATCATTGAAAATCGAAAAAACAAACGCCGTATACTGGCGCGCGACAGTTTTTTGTGTACACATCAAGTTTGCTCGTATTCATTTAGTATTTTTAAAATTCCAGTTACGTAGTCATATAGGGAATTTATTCTTGTTTTTAAATATATGTCACATGCATAAGTTATATTAACAATTTATCAATATAACCTTGAAAAATAAAAGGGCGGGAAACGCGGCCGAGATAGCTCGCAATGGCTCGACACGAGACTTGTTTAGATAGTTATCGCGAGTTTACGCGCGACACCCAGGAGAATAGGGTATACTTACTACCAAAGGTTATTCTAGTGGAGGCCAGAATAATATTTTTAGGAAAGGTACGTTGAAGTAGTGAGACTTTTACAGCTTGAAATTCCTTGATGCTACAGTACATATTAATATAATTTGGAACCGACACAAAATTAATAAATGTACCTACTGTGGTGTTATTTAAATGAAATTGATGTTATATTTATTGACTTTTAAGTATAAGATAATTTAAATGTTAAAGAAACTAAAAATCGTCGCCAGCTGATTTTTTGTGGGTGTAAAGGTAGTCAGTTTATGTTCCAAAAACGCTCAAATGCGTTGAACGCGCGACATTTTAACACGCTGACTGACGGTGTTACCCCCGTCAAACGTACAGCTGACTATTTTTTTATTATTTTAAAAGTATGAAAATTGAGATATATAAATTTCATAAGGTATAAAATAACTTTATTTTTTAAATTTTAAATGAGGTTTATGCACGCGACTGACATTGAACCCCCCCTCGTCTTTACAGCTGACGATAATTTTTGTAAAAAATATGATTGAAACAATAATTTAATACAACTTTCGCTCGGTATAAAATTCCTCGGAGCAGATTTTTTTCCAATGACTTTGTCATGCTGTCTCCTTTAGCTCCACCGCTATCGGAGCAGCTGACGTTCAGAGCTGTTATGTGTTAGGGGAAAACTATTATTCTTATGATTTTCATCCGGTATAAAATGACTTGGTCAACTATAGCGCTACCTCTCGTAGTAATTGTTTTGATGGCTTCAAATGCAATGCAATCGCCATTAGCCTGCAAATTCAAGGCCGCTGACTTTTGCCGCTGACCCGTAGGCAAATATTAAAAATGGTTGACATTAATGACGGCCATTAGTTCCAGTGCTGGATGGCGCTTAAAATGTAGGGTATTGTGCGAGCGTGCCACAAAGGTGTTATAACGGTCTATAATGCAAATCCAACACCGGTACTAATATATGCACGACATTAACGTCTTTATATTTTAGTGTCCATCATTTATAATTTTGCCTACAAGTCCGCTTCAAGGCCGCGATATTGGATTTACAGGTATGAGATGCTTAAAGTTTTTTATGATTGATCATTAGCACTAACGAGTAATGATTGCTAGTACCGATGTTTGATTTGCAGGCTGGACCTAAGTAACACGTTTAGCCGACGTTCGCACGAGTGTCTTTCGTGGTCGCGGCAGAAAAAACTGCACTTTAAATTGACGGCAAGCAAATTTCTCTAACGGCGGATTTCGACACTATCCTAAGACTGATATTTCTATCTAGATGTATTGGGACCGTGCACGACATTAACGCCATTCCGCAAATGAAACCTACAAATTTAAATTACAGTAAATAAAATGCTTGAAAGACAAAAAATAGAATATTTACAGGTATTTGTTATTATCTATAATACTTTTATACTTATTAATATCTACATCGTTGTAATGAGTTTTTAGCGGTTTTTAGTATAAACTAAGCTTGTTAATTTGCGGGGAGAGGGGGGTGTCAGACTCCGCCCTTGTCGGTCGCTATTGGTTAGTTATTGGCCAGTGGCCTTTCTACGCAGTTTCGCTATCTCACACTAGATGACAACAACCAATCGTGGCATTTTGCGGGGTGAGAGGGGGTCAGATTCCGCCAGGCGCCAACTACCAAGGAATTTGTAAGTATAGTTGTTTTACAAAAAAAAATCCTTTTTAAACGGGCAATTGGCCCACCACACTTACCCACCACTGCAACTCCTGTGTAGCCAGGATCGACAGTGGTAACCAACCGCAAAAACCCTTTGATATGATCTCAGGGGTGCCCGGGGGACATGCTAAATCTGTCTTGGAACCCGCAACGAAATTAATCAGAAGGTTGTAGGAGGAGTAGGAAGTATTCCAGTTTCCCTCCCCAAGCAAAGCGGGAGACAGCAAAAATTGTGATGACAAAAACGTCAGAATTAAAGGGGAAGCACCACGGGAATAGAATTATTTTTTATGACAGAATGTAATTTAAATGTTTTAGTTGATAATATGACAATTAATTACAATGCATTTTTAATACTAAATAAAAATGCAGTTTACATTAAATCCCTTTTCTTCTTTTTTTATTAGATGGTATCATTCGCAAGACAATAGATACGCCATTACACATATTTTATGCTGAACACCGGATCATATTAAAATTGAAAATAATTTTTATTTCTTACTTTATGTATCTCCGTAACTATGTTTTTATTATTTATTTGATGATTTAACAGTCAGAATGGTGAAAAAATGTTGTGTTTATTCTTGTCGAAGTGAAAGTTATGCTGGTTGCAACTTGCAATATTTCGTTTATTAGTAACATTAGTAAGTTAATTGTAATATTAGTCTAGTTATTCTAGTATAAAAGTGTTAACACTAAAGAAACTGACGTTATTAAGAGTTATAACTGTACTACGTTTTGTTATAAACTAGTCAGTAGCGACTCGACTAGAATCGTAGTAAGTACCTACTGAGAAAAAAACGTGTGTAGTCGAGTATGGCCTTTAATGATAATATTATACAGTTTTTATAGATTTCTCAACAATGAAGTAATGCGACAAAAATGACTCAATAGTGTTTAAGTGAGGCAGAGAATTATATAAAAATCTGTTACATATTAATGCAGCCGTCACTTCAAACCTTCATGATTTTACACTATTCAATTTCGTCGACTTTTAAAAGCCTCAGCTGTATGTCATTCAGTGTTTCACAATTTGTCTCACACAGCTTTGCAGTTTGTCCATACAGCAGAAAATAATATTGTCACCCTACTAGAAAGGGACACACGGCCTCTCTTCCAACCTCTCGCTCGGCTCGTTTTTTTGCTCACAGTACTCGGTCTTGTTGTTATTCCTAGGTCCATGGTTTCGCCCCGCACGATGGTGGTGATCGGCTAACCTTGGGCTAACCATTTGCCAGTGTCAAGTAAAATAACCTTTTTTTTTTTTTTTCCGGAGGGGAAAATGCATTACGCATACCACCCAGGCGCATGGGGCACCCGAGAGGTGATGTGGGACTCCCGTATAGGCTAATGAGACCCACGGTATACCCACTAAAAACCACCCCCCACCTTCCTCCTCGCCGCCCTGTGACGGGGCCACGGGAACGATAAACACATCCGCGACCCCGTGGGCGGCAGCCGCACACATGCGGCTACATCCACGACCCGAAGGCCCCAGGCGCACCAGATGGTAAGGTGCGCCTCCCTCCTCGGAAGTAAAATAACCTAACCTAACCTAACCTAACCAAGAGCATGTCAGGACATGTCTAAGGAGGGTTCCGTAACTATAAACTCGTAATATGCTTTTTTTTTAATTACTCCAAAAGTTACTGTCCGATTTGGTTCACAATAATTTTCCTAAAGAGTTTTTAGCATGATCTATGAGCATGGAAATTTGCAACTTTCTATCTCATATAGTTTAGAAATGCTAGGGGGGGGGACCAACTTACAAACTACTTTGGAGGCTTATTACTCGAAAATGGTCAACTTTATAAAAAAGTAACGTATCAAACCTTACCTTTATTTTAAAATACCTATTCTACGATACCCCACACGATGGGGTAGAGTGAAAAAATATTTTTCATCCCTACTTCACATGTATGGAGAGCCACCCCTAAAATATAAAATTATTATTTTTTTATGATCCCAAAACCGTGATCTATACATAATCTATAACTGCACCAAATTTCATCAATTTATATTCATAATTACAGGAGGGAGAGCCGCGGACAGACAGACAGACAGACAGACAAACGGACAGAGCGAAACTATAAGGGTTCCTTAAGTATTACGGAACCCTAAAAAAAAGACGGGAAATAAAGTAACAGTCTTTCAAAATAACCATTCAAATTTTCATCAACGTATTTCTAAATCGTGCAAAGCCTAGAGTCCAAATAAATAGTTGGGGTAGGCAATCAGTCAAGTCAGTCGATTCAGTAAAGTGGTATATAGACGCCTTACTGAAACCATAGAAATATAACACACAACTTAAACTTTCTAGGGAATTTTGACGGGAAACCTATTTTAGCACGCATTTTGCAGTTCACTTTCATATCAATTTCCCACTAATATTACACATTTAAAAACCATAACATAAATTCAGTAAAACGACACAACAAAATATACACAACATTTCTGATTGACATTCCCGGCAAAACTTATCAGGGAGTTTTGTCGGAAATGTCAATGTGGAGAGGGCATATTAAAGAAGAAGTAGAAATGTCAATGTGCGGCGTAGTTTTTGTATTTCTTGCAAATATTGTGTTAGATTTCGGTTCTTGATGTGTAATATTGGTAAAATATTAACCGTTTGATATTCAATGACGTGCACAAGTGTAGGCAAGTGGTACAGCTTTAAAAAGCGTGCTTTTTGTGTTTTCGCCAAAACTCCCTAGGAACTTTCAGTATAGCTTCTATCACTTTACTGAATCAACTGACTTGAGTCATTGACTGCACTGACTATTTATTTGGACTTTGACTAATCTTAGGGCTTGACGATTTAGAAATACGGTGTTGAAAACTTTAACGAAAATTCTTATTCCTGATTTTTTAACTTAACACTGGCAAATAGTTTTAAGCCGAACGCCATTTATTGTGATAAAAAAGTATGAAATGTCAGATTTGACAGCTGTACCTAAATTTACAATGCCTCGTTCTCACGAGCGATTTTTTAAAATAAATTAATGTTTATTTCAAAAGTAACAAATTACAGAAAAAAGACAATATCAGCTATAAATCTCTAGAGAGATTTTTTTATGTCGGCGTCTGCGACCGACGTTAGTAAAATCACCACTGTAAATAGAACTCTGCGGAGCTGAAAATCGAACATACGAGTGTTGTCTTGTCTCGAGTCTTATCTATTATCAAATTTGACAGTAATTTACAGTGCTGTTTTAGTAACGCTCAAAAAAAATCGCGTGTGGGAACGCAGGCTTATGTGTTACAAGACGGTGAAGAATCGCCAAGATCTTACATATTATAATTTAATTACGTATTGTATTTAATTATAATTTAAATATTGTACTATAATTATATTTACACCAAATTCATAAATAAATTTAATTTAACACTTAATTCATAAGATGATAACGTTACATTTTTGCCATTTTTCTTTGGATAAAAAAAAATGGTTTTATGTCAAAATAGTTAGTGAAACGTCAATCAATCAATTTCTAGCTTAGATTTGCAGTTCAACGCTTTATTCATTTTAACCACATTGATAAATTAAACACGAGGAACTTATTTTTATTCTTATTTTTAAGTTTATTTTAGATAAACAATACTTCAAGATGTACCCCGTTGGCCAACGTAAGCGAGTGCTTTTGAAATGATTGCTATTATGGGACATCATTATCCTTTGTTTGACTGTCCTCAATATTCTAAATATGATTTTCTTATCAAAATATAAGTTTGCTAAATAATGATATTAAAAATAACGTTTTATTGGCTCAGCTCCAGCGGGGGAGACGAGTGCAGGAGCGGTGGGTGTAGCGGGTGCTGCGAGTGTGACAGCAGGCACGACAGGTGCAGCCCCTGGGGCTCTAAGCACCGCGCCTGCTATGGGGGCTGCGGCTGCGGTCGCCCCCGGAGCACCCGGGATCGCGCTCGTCCCTGCTGTCGCTCCACCACCTGACCTACCAGTCTTAACATGTCCGCGAAGGCCAAACCTCGGACATGAGGGCAGACCGATTATGCTTCGTGCGAATCATTTCCAAATAACGATGCCCAGAGGATTCGTGCACCATTATGATGTCAATATACAACCTGACAAATGTCCTAGAAAGGTATTAACAGATGTTTATTTATTGTCAGTTGTGTAAGACTATTACACATATACTAATGAATGGTTTTGTTTTAAGGTCAATAGAGAAATTGTAGAAACTATGGTACATTGTTATAATAAAATATTTGGTGCTTTGAAACCAGTTTTTGATGGAAGAAACAATTTGTACACAAGAGACCCATTGCCTATTGGAAATGATAAAGTTGAGTTGGAAGTTATTTTGCCTGGGGAAGGGAAAGATAGAGTCTTCCGTGTCACAATTAAATGGGTAGCACAAGTAAGTCAATTAATTATACATTACCAAAACCAGTTTAACTTCAATAACATTTTACTTATTATATACTACTATAACTATAATGTTTTAAACCATCGTTTCTCAACCGGGGCAAGACCCTTGGGGGGGTTGAGTTTTTTTTAAAGGGGGTCGCAGTCTGTTGAAAAATATCAAAATAAACAAGTACAAAATAAAAAGGTACAATATATTTAGTTTTTTTAATGAATTCTATATCGAATGTCAAAAAAATGTTCGAACCAGTGAAGGGTAATATAACATATAGCTGATAAAAGTAGCGCTCTATGTGCATATTATTATAATTTTATAATGATGGGGTCGCTATACTTTTTGGCTTTTTCGTGGGTTGCGACAAAAAAAGTTTGAGAAACAATGTTTTAAACTATCTTTGATAGAAAAATATTATTGCTTTTGGGTGAATATTAAATATTTGTAATTTGACTAGGTATCTTTATTTGCCCTGGAAGAGGCTCTGGAAGGACGTACAAGACAAATTCCATATGACGCTATATTAGCTCTGGACGTTGTTATGAGGCACTTACCTTCTATGCTGTACACCCCAGTAGGGAGGTCATTCTTTTCATCCCCGGAAGGATATTACCATCCTCTTGGTGGTGGAAGAGAAGTTTGGTTTGGTTTCCATCAGTCAGTCCGACCGAGCCAATGGAAAATGATGCTAAACATTGACGGTTAGTTTTTACGCTATCTTTCTTTTATCAGAAGAGAGACTTTGTGCTGCTATGTGTTTTAAAATTCTTGAGTGCATGTCAAATAGTTAACTAGCTAATTAGACCTTATAGACCCCACAGCCAAAAACTATTTAGGGAAAATTTAACTTACAAAATCAATTAAGGATATTTTTGGGTATAATATTATAATCTTCTGCTTCTGCTGTAAAGACTAGCTTTTGCCCGCGGCTCCGCCCGCGTAAATACAGTATCCCACAGGATCACTACTTTTTCGGGATGAAAAGTAGCCTGTGTCCATCCATCCATCCCTCCTTACAAACTTTCACAATAATAATAGTAGTAAGATGTTTAGGCAGAAAAAATATTATAATTGATACCATTGTCCTCTCTGAGGCTCTGAGGTCATTAACCACACAGAAACAGCTGATTTGAAATGACATCAATATTCTCTGCTGTGTGAAGTCAATGGCTAGCCGCACACGTGCAATATTATTGACACAATAAATTTGTCAATACTAGTCAACACATACAAAAAACGGCAATATGGCCCGCACACAAGGAATATTATTGTCAATATGAGCTTTATTGCCAATAATATTGCATGTGTGCGGCTAGCCATTGACTGTAATTTTATTGTGTTTTTTTTTTCGAAATCTATAATTATTTTTCTACCTAATTGTCTTTACATAAGCAGTAGATAATAATATATCATTTGCCCAGTAGATAATATGCATTTTATTAAATTTATTTGTTTATATTTTTACATAATTTTTACTGTTTATTTCAGTTTCGGCAACTGCATTTTATAAAGCTCAACCAGTCATAGAGTTTATGTGTGAAGTATTAGATATAAGGGACATTAATGAACAAAGGAAACCATTGACGGACTCTCAAAGGGTTAAGTTTACAAAAGAAATCAAGGGACTCAAAATTGAAATAACTCATTGTGGTACTATGAAACGGAAATACAGAGTTTGCAATGTAACCCGTCGGCCTGCACAGATGCAATCGTAAGTTTCTTTTAATCGAAAATTTTATTGCTACTTTTATACAAAAAAAAAAAATTATCCATACAAGTTATTTTTACCATTTTTTATAGTCATTTTTAATTACATATCATGCTTGTATGAGACATTTTTTTTCCTATAAAAGATTTTTACTTTTACAGCATTTGGTTTTATAACTTGTAATATAATATCATAAAAATTATAGCTTCCCTCTGCAATTGGAAAACGGCCAGACTGTCGAGTGTACTGTAGCTAAGTACTTTTTGGATAAATACAAGATGAAGTTGAGGTATCCGCATTTGCCGTGTTTGCAAGTGGGCCAGGAGCACAAACACACGTACCTGCCGCTGGAAGTGTGCAACATTGTACCAGGGCAGAGATGCATCAAGAAACTGACAGACATGCAGACATCTACGATGATCAAAGCCACTGCTCGATCTGCACCCGATAGGTAAATTTTATTTGTATTTATTTTGGTAAAATAACTTTTCATATAATTATATGTTTTCATTAATAGAAATAATTAACAATGTATCTGTTTATTTACACTTAGTTCAATGTATTTGAATTTGTTATTTGAAAGGTAATATATTTTTACTATAAAGGTCATTGACCTGAAATGTTGTGAAGTACAATAAAATCTGGTACTCAAACTCAAAATTTTTATTTCCATATAGGTTATGAAATAACGCTTATAGAATTGTCCTACATGATGCCTACCACCGGTTCGGAAATTAGCCCGGCGAGAAGAACCGGCGTAAGAAACTCGCACGGGGCCACCTTTTAGCAAAAAGATGGGAAAATTGTTCTTTTCAAAAAAATATTTTTACAATGTTGTAACTTAATCTATATAACATTAGTCATAAGTACATAGAGCATACTTAAGTAAATAAAAGCAGCCTTGCAGGGGGCCATCTTATTCCCAAGGTGTGCAATCGATAATGAAATCACTGACTTTATAATAAGCTTTAGCACACAAACGTTCTTTAACAGCTTTTTTAAATTTATTAATGGTAAGATTTTGAACGTTTTCTCTGATTCTATTGTAAAGGCATATACATGAACCTTTAAACGATTTACTTACTTTGCTTAGTCTGATCACTGGTATTTCTAACTTGTTCTTATTTCTAGTATTCCTACAATGGTTGTCGCTTTTCTTTTTAAAGTTATTTAAATTCTTTCTGACATACAACACATTGTCCAAAATGTATTGAGAAGCGACGGTCAGAATACCTATTTCTTTAAACTTATCTCTTAGAGATTCAAAATATGACATCTTATAAATAGAACGTATAGCTCGCTTCTGCAGCACAAATATTGTGTTAATGTCTGCAGCGTTTCCCCATAGAAGAATGCCATATGACATTATACTATGAAAATAACTAAAATAAACTAGCCGCGCTGTGTCCTCATCGGAAATTTCTCTAATTTTTTTAACTGCATATGCTGCAGAACTAAGCCTATCAGCCAGATTTGCAATATGGGGACCCCACTGTAATTTACAATCTAGTGTTATTCCTAGAAATACAGTGGTGTCCACTAGGTTCATTTTCTCATCGTTTAATAGTACATTGGTTTGTGTCTGCCTAACATTTATATATGTCTGCACACATATTTCTTATATGATGTAGGCATCCACTAAGAAAAGATTTTTCAATATTCAACCCCCAAGGGGGTATAATAGGTGAATGCTTAAAACCTAATTTCACGCGGGCGAAGCCGTGGGGAATTAATGCATAGGCTATAAAATATGGTATGGCTAGACTACTTTTACTGGTTGAAACTTTTAACTGTTCATTGTTAACTTTGTTACCAGGAAAATTATAATAATAATAATATCTATGGACGCTTCACACCACGTCAATCTAATCCCGTGGTAAGTTCTCGAAGAACTTGTGTTACGGGTACCAGACAACGGAAATATATTTAATACTTTTATACTATACACATATTTAAGATTTTTATTATATTATACACATATTTAATACACATCCATGACCCAGGAACACAGAAAAACTTTTTTTTTGTTCCATCGGCGGGATTTGAACCCGCGACCTCCGGCTTGAGCACCAACACGCTCAACCAACTGAGCCACAGAGATCGTCTAAAATAAAAATACATATAAAAATATGTTTTATATGTATTTTTATCAGATGATAAATTAATGTGGCCATTTTAGACCTGCATATATCGTTTCTGCAGGTCTAAAGTAGTCACATTACGTGAATCGTACTATGAAACGTCTATTAAAAATTCAGTCAAATTATGACGAGGTAAATAGTGCTCTCTCAAAAATGGTACACTGGATTAATGTTAATATTTTACTTTTAAATTCAAATAAAACAAAATGTTTAAAGTTTAGCCTGCCAAATATTAGGCAGGCACAAACCAATGTACTACTACTACTACTAGATAATGAGAAAACGAACTTAGTGGACACCACTGAATTTCTAGGAATAACACTAGATTGTAAATTACAGTGGGGTCCCCGTATTGCAAATCTGGCAGATAAGCTCAGTTCTGCAGCATATGCAGTCAAAAAAATTAGAGAAATTACCGATTAGGACGCAGCACAACTAGTTTATTTTAGTTATTTTCATGGTATAATTTCATACGGCATCCTTCTATGCGTGAAACGCTGCGGACATTAATACAATATTTGTGCTACATAAGCGAGCTATACGTTCTATTTATAAGATGTCATGTTTTGAATCTCTGAGAGGTATTCTGTCTGTCGTTTCTCAATACATTTTGGACAGGAAGAATCTAAATAATTTCAATAAGATTATTATTTTAAACAAAAAATTAAACTTCCAAAGTAAAAATATACACAAAAAAGTATGAAATAAAACTTGTTCTCTAAATAATTTTTAAATTCGGCTTAAATTTTCAATATTACTCTACTCAATCTTCTTAATTTTGAAGTTGGTACCAGGCACCAGCCACCACCAAACAATATCATACAATATTTTTAAAAAGTCAAAAGAAAAGAGTTAAGAGACAATCATTGTAGGAATACTAGAAATAAGAACAAGTTAGAAATACTTATATTAGAAATATCTTTTATAGTACGGCGTGACCTAAACCCGCACTTTACGCACGCTTCATGCGTAAAGTGCGGGTTTTTGTCACACTTGCTATAAAATAATATACGATACTTGTGGCTTAAGTTGTATATTACTGCACGGCGTTTAGCACCCTCGCTCCGCTCGGGCGCTAACTTCACGCGTGCAGTAATAGACAACTTAGGTCACGCGTATAGTACATTTACTATTAAAGGTCAATGTTTACAATAGATTTCCAGAAAACGTTCATAATCTTTCCATTATTAAATTAAAGAAAGTTGTTAAATAATGTTTGTGTGCTAAAGCTTATTATAAGATTTGTGATTGCACAACGTGGGAATAAGATGGCCCTTTGCAAGTATCTTGACTTTTGTTATATAGATATTCAGTTACTTGTAAAAATATTTTTTTTGAAAAGAACGATTTTTCCATCTTTTTGCTAAAAGGTGGCTCCGTGCGAGTTTCTTACGCCGATTCTTCTCGCCGGGCTAGTTTCGAACCGGTGGTAGGCATTATATGGAAATAAAAAAAATAAGTTTGAGTAGTCGATGTTTCATAGGTACGATTCACTAATGTGGGCATTTAGACCCGCAGGACTGAGGGCTTACTAAAAAATTTTACAGGGAGCGTGAAATCAACAATCTGGTACGGCGCGCGAACTTCAACACCGATCTATACGTGAAGGAGTTCGGTCTGACAATCTCCAACAACATGATGGAGGTGCGCGGGCGTGTGCTCCCGCCACCGAAGTTACAGTACGGCGGACGTGTGTCTTCGCTCGGTGGGCAGGTGAGCTTCTTTTTATATAATATGTTACATATTCTTTCCTCTTGCTTTCAATCCGTAAGAGGAGGACTTTGTGAAATGTGTCGGAAGGTAACAGGAAATTCCTGGTACCTGACTAGCAGGTTGGGTCAGGTTGATAATGTCAGATGATATACAGGGTTACAGGACAAGTCGACGTAGATCCGTTAAGGGCGTGTAGTTAGCATCGTTTCTAACTAGTGATGGGCAGCGGATAAATACTCAGTGGATAAATACTCAGGTATTTTTCCGAAATGGAAAAATACTCATATTTTTCCATTTTTACCGGATATTTACTCAAAATGTAGGAAATTTATATTTTTGTGAATCGGATGGTTATTTCTTATAATATAATAGCTTGTACAGATATAATATTATTATTAATATAAATATTAATAAGTATAACTAATTTTAGTCTGGAATTCTGGATTATTTCCGTGTTTTTTTTGCCAAAGTTTATACTCTACGACAAAATGCTAATAATATGATTAGATACATTAAGTTCACGGAGTTACTACAGTCAGTGATTTTTTTCTGCACATTACCTACAGACCACTTCATTCTTAATTATTTCTTGACGTAAAAAATTGCTCAAATATATTATGCTCTTATAAAGCTTTAATGCACGCCGCTGTTTTTCCTAGGTTTTATGACTGTTAAAGTATGTAATACCTGCCTTTCAAACCCGATAACACAGATATCACATTTGTTATAATGTAATAATAGAGTAATATGGTAGAAAAAACTTTTTGCATTTTCGGCTCTTATTGCATGTTTTGTCCCGTTTTTCCGCTAATATTTCTTCAGCCCACATGCCCATGTTTGCGGCATAAACCAAATGTTTCAATCAATTTTATCATGAAACAAAGAAAAACTTATAGCTACTGTGTGCTACTTTGCATCACGGGCATAGCCAGGTTTTAGTTTCGGGGGGGTTCAAGAAAATAAAAGGACTAAAAAAGTACGTTAAAAAAGGGCCAGGGCCGTCTTTAAGAGGCCCCTTTTTTCTCTTTTACCTGTTTAAGCTTTAAACCTAAAAATACTGTGTAATTTGGAAAAATACAAATATCAATATCCTAAAACTGAACGTCGGTACTAAATTTTATAATATGTTTTAAGCCAAACACGAGTGAGCGGAGCGAGCGAGCAAGCAATTTTTTTTCCCCACTTTACAGGTCAAAATCTGTTCAAACGTTAAATTAAAACACTGAATAACGGTGAACTTCGGAAAAATACCATAAAATCAACCGGCTAAAACAGAATGTCGGTGCTGAATAATTTATGTTCTTTATGTTGTTAATAATTTATGTTAATAATTTATGTGCGAGCGAGCGAAGCGAGCGAGCAATTATTTTTTCCTATTTAATAGGTTAAATATGTTCAAACTTATATGTTAAAAAACTTATGGTAAAAATATAATTAATTATATGTTATTATATTAGGTTTTTCATATAACTGAACATTTCGAGGGGAGGTTTGAACCCACCCCCATGCTTTGTATCTTCAGATGGACGAATGGATTTATTATATCAAGACCAGAATCATTCTTTGTAGAGTTTAAGACAGAATGAATACCTCCGGTATGAAATAATAAGAGTTATGAGAGTATACGAGAAAGATAAATTTGTTGTTGTTATTGGTGACAACAGACAACGCTAGAAATATCCTAAATAATATACTTTTCGGTTAGTCAAGGAAGTTGTTAAATCACATGTTATGTTTATACCTGTGTATCACACATTTTTAATTTGATGGCTCACGATATACTAAAATGTGAATAATTTAATTAATCTCTGTGTGCACAAGGTGGGACAGTTATCTTACATCACGGAGTTTGAAAAATACAAAAGTCACTCTTAAGCTATAGAAGAAGACACGGTCATGTTTAATGACATAAAAGCAGCTTTGCTTTGCTTAATATTATTTGATGATATTTTTTGGTATCACGCAGACCAATGCATAATATCTGTACTTGAGCCAATAACAGAACCTATATTTCAACTAGAGTCCAACAAATGCAATGTTCACACAGTATTTATGATCTTAAATGCTATGAAATCCAAAATGAGTTTCAATTTGCCTAGTATTACGATTCTTGGAAATGAAGCCAATAATCAAATTCTCTCAGCGGTAGCAAAAAGGATGAAGGACTGCGTAAAGTTCACCGCTAAAATGTTACCGATAATCGTATGTCCTCTTTGTGAAAGCATACCCACAACTGTCTCCTCCAACATTGAAATACTTGGTGTTAACACATCGAGCGAGGTCCAATTCCGATATCATCTGGAGGGTAAGGCCCACGTAGCCTCCAAGGAGCTTGGTGTTCTAAACAGGTCAAAGCAGTATTTCAAGCCAGTCCAACGCCTATAACTCTATAAGGCGCAGGTTCGGCCTCACATGGAATACTGTTCACATCTCTGGGCAGGGGCGCCAAAGTACCAGCTTTGAGCTTCTCCCTCTGGATCGTATCCAACGAAAGGCCGGTCGAATTGTCGACTGCCATAGTATTTCAAACAGACTGTCATCCTTAGAGCTACGAGCTAGAGCTTCGCTCAGCATCCTCTATCGGTTTAACGTGAGTGATCCGAGGAATTGTTCGGACTTATACCTGCTGCAACTTTTTGCCACCGTTCCAAGCGACAAAATATTTATCATCCTCATCACCTTGATGAGTGGCAGTCCTCCACCGTGCGCTTTACTCAAAGCTTTCTGCCGCGCACTGTAAAACTCTGGAATGAACTGTCGCTAGCAGTATTTTGCGGACCATTACGACCTGCAAACCTTCAAGAAGGGAGCGTATTCCCTCCTAAAAGGACGGCAACTTGCAACTCCTCTAATGTTGCGGGTGCATAATTGGTAAAATCCAGGAAAGTGCAGAAAGCGACGAAGATGATACAGACATTTACATTTTATCGCCATCTCTAGTACAGATAGATACTGATGAATCGAGCAATGATATCACTTTTGTTAATTATGTTTAGTTAGTAAAGATTTATGCATCAGCAATCTTTATTATAAAAAAAACAATAGTGATAGTAGTTATTTTCAGAATTTGACTAAAGCAACGATCGACTTCAATATTAGATATTTAATTATGATGGTGATTACAGTTTTTTTAATTAATTTTATGAAATTAAGTACCATGAACGAGTAGACCGCATACCTGTTGGTAAGCGATTACCACCATCCATGGACACCCACACAGAAGAGTTAGAAGAGTTAGGTTGAGAAATTCTCAACAAGCACAAGCGTAATTAGACTCCGATTTACCGTGCGACTGTGGTACTTTTTGTTTGGTCAAGCTGGCACATTCGTGTTGATGCATGTCTCTTCCACGTGATTTATTTCGTAAATATTGCATCTTTGATTGTTTTAAACTTTATAATATTATCATTTTCTGTTCGAAAGATTGATTGTAGATATGTGTGTTTGTTGAAATTTCAATTTTTTTTAGTAATAGTGTAATTTTCTTAAAGTTACAATCATAATGTAAGTAACAAATTGTGTGTACATATATTCTATTATTAATAAATGTTGTTTATTACTAGATATTACAGGTTTATTACTAAATATTCATAAATAATGTGATTAACAAAGCATGTTATTAATCAATATTTTAGGATTTTTATTTATTTCAGTCCCTTTGGTAGTAAAAGTACAAAATCTATGTTGACTGTCGTATCTAAATCTGTAAAAAGTATTTTTCCGTATTTTTCCACTGTTTTGGAAAAATACTTGAGTAAAAACGGAAATTTATGAGTATTTTTCCATATTGAGTATTTATCCGGAAAGAATCCCAACACTATTTCTAACTGATTTGGCTATGAAACACCCTATCCTAAACCTAACCGTTTTCGAGATATTCGACTTTAATTTTTTTTTCATAAATTTGCCAAATTTTTTGATATTTGATTGTATAATATGAAATTTAGTAGTCAAAATCGTATCATTTTTTGCTTTTTACAACAAGGACAAGATGCCTTATGACTTTAATAACCAAAATTGTAAGTAAATTAACTTAAAAGCTCGTACTAAGACATTGAAAGTTAAAAAAAAGTAAAATTGATTTATTAAGTTTATTTTTCTTTAAAGGATATCCAAAAAAAATATTATGAAAGATGTTCTGCAGATCTACTTCAAAATATCTACGTTTCATCAGCTATCCAACAAGGTATAACAATCAAAGATTTTATTGGAATTGGTGCAAAAAACTTAGCTTCAACGGCAACTAAGGAGGTAAAAATTACATTAGTTAATTACGTTTAATTTAACCCTTGACCCCAGAAAACAAAATAAAACAATAAATAAGTACACAATAACGTTTATTACTTAATAACACATGTTTAAATTTCATGTTCAATATGACCACCCCTGTTTTGCACACATTTTCGCAGTCTTTTTCTCAGTCCACTTTTCACTACGCCAGTTGTTAAATTGCCTCTTATTTCATTCGCCGCGTTAATTATTCTAGTTCTCAATTCTTGTACAGATGATATCGGGTTGGGCTCACTGTACACCAGACTCTTCATGTGCCCCCATACATAAAAATCCATGGGGGTTAGGTCCGGACTTCTCGGTGGCCAGGGTATAGGCCCACCTCGCCCAATCCATTTGTACTGGTAATTTCTATCTAACCATTCTCTGACACCTCTCCTGTAATTAAGGGCTCACAACGCCGATTCAGCTTGAACGTGTGGATGGGTATCATTTCCAATCATTTGATTGGCCCATATTTTCTCCCTGATAATTTAAATGGGGAATTTTATGAAAATTTCCTGAGAGGAGAACTCAATGATTTACTAGAAGATTTGCCACTCACTCTGCGCCGAGACATGTGGTTCCAACATGATGGCTGCCCTGCGCATTACAGGAGAGGTGTCAGAGAATGGTTGGATAGAAATTACCAGAACAAATGGATTGGGCGAGGTGGGCCTATACCCTGGCCACCGAGAAGTCCGGACCAAACCCCCATGGATTTTTATGTATGGGGGCACATGAAGAGTCTGGTGTACAGTGAGCCCAACCCGATATCATCTGTACAAGAATTGAGAACTAGAATAATTAACGCGGCGAATGAAATAAGAGGCAATTTAACAACTGGCGTAGTGAAAAGTGGACTGAGAAAAAGACTGCGAAAATGTGTGCAAAACAGGGGTGGTCATATTGAACATGAAATTTAAACATGTGTTATTAAGTAATAAACGTTATTGTGTACTTATTTATTGTTTTATTTTGTTTTCTGGGGTCAAGGGTTAAATTAAACGTAATTAACTAATGTAATTTTTACCTCCTTAGTTGCCGTTGAAGCTAAGTTTTTTGCACCAATTCCAATAAAATCTTTGATTGTTATACCTTGTTGGATAGCTGATGAAACGTAGATATTTTGAAGTAGATCTGCAGAACATCTTTCATAATATTTTTTTTGGATATCCTTTAAAGAAAAATAATCTTAATAAATCAATTTTACTT
This sequence comes from Glaucopsyche alexis, assembly GCA_905404095.1. Lineage (NCBI taxonomy): Eukaryota > Metazoa > Arthropoda > Insecta > Lepidoptera > Lycaenidae > Glaucopsyche > Glaucopsyche alexis. Next base: position 17,530,749 of record FR990051.1, on the reverse strand, counting down.
TTTTTAACTTTCAATGTCTTAGTACGAGCTGTTAAGTTAATTTACTTACAATTTTGGTTATTGAAGTCATAAGGCATCTTGTCCTTGTTGTAAAAAGCAAAAAATGATACGATTTTGACTACTAAATTTCATATTATACAATCAAATATCAAAAAATTTGGCAAATTTATGAAAAAAAATTAAAGTCGAATATCTCGAAAACGGTTAGGTTTAGGATAGGGTGTTTCATAGCCAAATCAGTTAGAAACGATGCTAACTACACGCCCTTAACGGATCTACGTCGACTTTTCCTGTAACCCTGTATACGTAAGTAGTAATAAGTTTGTTATTTATTTAAAGTAGAAAACTAGTACTGTGCACATCAATTGCATATCAAAAATGAAAGGAGAATTACGACGAAATAATGTCATAAACTGAAGATGTTATAGCAGAAACCGTTGCACGAGAATTAGGCGATAGGATGTTTGCTAGATATTCAGTCAATTCGAATTTTGTACTAACTTCAGCAGTTCTAATGTATTGTATTTTTTCAATCAATCAATCAATAATTTATTCTTTTACAGCAAGCGCTACCGAACCAAGGTGTATGGGACATGCGCGGCAAACAATTCTTCATGGGAGTTGAAATCCGAGTTTGGGCGATCGCGTGTTTTGCGCCGCAAAGAACCGTTCGCGAGGATGCACTCAAGTGAGTTTACATATTTTTTCGCCTTAATAAATTTTAAATTAATAGCTATGATGACTTTAGTAAAGAATCACTGAAATATATAAAAATATGATTAACATTCATTGTGCGAAATTAATAGATACTTTATTCATTGAAATAAAACTTTAAAACACAGAAAGCCGCCATGCTCACTAAAACACGAATAAGCCTGGCCACATAGACTTGCTGACTTCCTTCCTGAATTTAAGAATCTTAATCCATAAATAATATTCAGACACCATGTCACACACACGCTGAGCCTGGCCACAGTCGTTTTTAATTTGACATGAAAGATTAAGCATGTTGCGTGTTTTTATGGAAACTTTGCCTTCGACCTGAATTTGACGTTCTTAAAGAATGTCAAAATAAGAACTTTTGTGGCCAGGCTTCGGAAAAAGTCTCATTGGTACACGCCACAACCTGGGAATCGAACCTACACTCTCTCTAGTACGAATCAAACGGTCTACCCACTAGGCCACGGAGCTCTGTAAGACTTATCCTTCCAAAATCCGAAGGCAGGTCAAAATCGAGCCTGACGTCACTGCGACCCAAGTGGATCTTTGCGTTATAGTACCGGCCCCAGGCCTATGCTGCTCATAAACTGAACGATATGGTAGGGGTTGGTGCCACGAATTTCCTCTGTGGTGGAGTATTCGTGCTGCCCAAGGTACCTGTTCCTGTTCTGTTGAAGTGGCGGACAGTTGAGGAGAAGGGTGAAAGAGTGTTTCGTGCTCTTCCCCGCAGAATCTGCAAGTCGTTGTGTCACCATTTTGTTGAGGTGTTTGTGGAGCTTGCAGTGCCCAGTTAGGGTTCTGGTAAGGATTCTTAGTTGATTCCTACTCATTGATAGCGCCAGTTCCGCATGCCTTTTGTTAAAGGCCGGCATTAGCACCTTGGAGTGCACAAGGCCGGGATTGCAGCCCATTGCTTTATGCTTAAGCTGCAGCCCCATTCCTTGAGTGCTCCTTTATTAGTACTGGGAGTTATTCCGTAAGACAACGTTTTGTAAGACACATATTAATTAATTTATATAGTACTTTAGCCCGCGGCTTCGCTCGCGTGGAATGTTCTTGGAGAAAAAACTACTTCGGCGAATAACTCTCTACTTCTGATACAATATTGAAAATTATTTTAGGTTTACCCAATGCAAATAGTTGGGACCCTATCACCTCGACACGACATGCGCGACCGCTTGATATACATAATATTATATTTATTACGCTTGAATATAAATTTTACGATATCTTATACATTAAAGACTAAATACTTAAAGACTATTTTAAAAACCCACATTCCAAAATCCGTTGCGTAGATTTAAAGATCTAAGGATACAATATACAATACCTACATAGGGACAGACAGATAAAGCGACTTGTTTTATACTATGTAGTGGTTAATCATTTAATTTGCCATTCAAATGTTATTTGAGATTTCAACAAAACTGACCAATCACATCTATGCCTCTATGGATATTCCTTAAGAACTGCAGTGCAAAATATTCTTGAAACTCTTATAAATACGTCTAGCGTTTTCGATAGCGCGATGCAGAAGCGCGAGCACCGAGTTGCGAATGCCGCCGAAACGTGTCCCTGCATTTAAAATCTGTAATATCTTCGAAAATATTCATTTAAATTTCATGCTGTATAGACCTTTCCATATTGGTCTATATTAAATGCGCAATGTATTTAAGGTACTAAATTGGATAAAGATTAATGCTGTATTGCCTAAAGCCTAGCTTCGTAAATAAGCTATTAAATTTAAATTAAAGTAATAATAAAATAAATAAGATAGACATAGGCCATTGCGGACTTTTTTGTAAGCTTTTTTAAGATGAACAAAACTGTAGTACATTATTTTGATATATCTCATAGGGTTCAGCCAGCGTTTGCAATGTAAGCGCAAAAAATGTGTTTATTTACGACATTAGAAACCTCTAAAATTATCTGTGTACCTCTACTATGTTTTGCATATTTATATACCTCAAAACCTTCCCGTTGAATCACTCTATCTGTTAAAAAAACCGCATCAATATCCGTTGCGTAGTTTTAAAGATTTAAGCATTCATAGGGACAGACAAAAAAGGGACTTTGTTTTATACCATGCAATGACTAAGTAGATGTTGCTCGCCACTTCGTTCACACAGAAAATCTTTCATCGCGCGGGAACTATACTTTTTACTGGCATCAAAAGATGCCTATGTCCTTATTATGGTCAAGTTAAAACTGCATAATAGACTTATGCTTTGTTATTTTTTAACTTCATTTATCCACGTAATTTTGATTATACTGAAAGTTTGCGTCATTTTTGTCTTTGAAAGTGAATAACCAAATATTTATTTTCCGTAGGAATTTCACACAGCAGCTACAGAAGATATCGAACGACGCGGGTATGCCGATCATAGGTCAGCCGTGCTTCTGCAAGTACGCCACCGGGCCGGACCAGGTCGAGCCTATGTTCAAATATCTCAAATCCACGTTTATGCAGCTCCAGCTGGTGGTCGTTGTGCTACCCGGCAAGACTCCAGTTTATGGTAATTTTGAATCTTCAATTATCACACTTTCTTAGTATCCCTGTACCTGTACTTGATATGTACAGTTCGCGTCACCTAAAAAGAACGGCGGTACTGGCGGTCAACCTGCGCATAGGCGATTTATAGGTCTATTTGGTGGTATGAGGTGCGGCGCGGGGCGGGCGAGTCATGTGCCGCATGCTTGCCAGCGCGCTATTGGTTCGTCAGTCGACCTTTGCTTTCCGCACTGTGTCTACGTTATTTTCGTTCTCAAAATAACATCGCGCACAAATATTATTATTATTTATGCTTTTTATTATCCATATGATATTTTGTGTATATTAAAGAATATTTATTTATTCAACAATTAATATATGAAGACGCGAGCGAAAGTCTAGTCCAAAAATATAACAATAGGCCTAATACTTCCAAGCGCGAGTGTACCCTTGCGCAGTCACAACCCCTCCACTTTTTTCAGTGTTCTTTTTACATGACGCGACCTTTATACTGTGGATGGACCCATGGGTTTGATGTGAAACGAAGGTGAGAGGTGATTAAACAAACCTCCAGTTGTTTAAAATATGTCTAACTAACACCTCGTTAGCCACCTGCAAGGGCTTATATCTTCTTAAGTGCTTTGTAATTAAATACTTAAAAGATGATCGTGACTAGATTTTGTTTAAACTTTAAGCCTTTAGCGTCAGTAATTTTAGTAACTCTAAAAAACTTGATCGATGCATAGTAATCTAAATCCAAATGAGACTTTTAGAGTCTTAAATAATTAAATATAATTTTTATATTTTAGCGGAAGTAAAACGCGTGGGTGACACAGTTTTGGGCATGGCGACGCAGTGCGTGCAAGCCAAAAACGTCAACAAAACGTCGCCACAGACACTGAGCAACTTGTGCTTGAAGATCAACGTCAAGCTCGGTGGCATCAACTCAATTCTAGTGCCCTCACTACGTCCAAAGGTAAGCTCTGATGTACTATTTGTTTATTATCAACTAACAAGTGATTATATGACAATATAAATGATATTTTTTTTAATATTCAATTCATGTGCCTAGATTATTTGTGTTAAGTGAACATAATTTATACTGGTTATCTTATTATCTAAATTCTGAAGTATTATATGCAGGTAACTTTATACAACTCAATATACTGATTTTTTATTCCGTTTCGAGAAAAACAGAGCATGCTTTGTATCAAAAATAGAAATATGTAGTATGTTCTCGGAATGACTTTTATCCAAAGCCTTAATCAAACTCAGTTAAAAAATTTACGAAAAATCTAACGAGTAAGTTTTTATAAAAATCTGCCTCGCAACTTCTATCAGCATTTTTCGCTATTCCTTAGGCTGCTCCCTCGATTTTCGAATTTTGAATACCATGCCCACCTATGTGTCCAAAGTTATGAAATGTTGTGTCGAAACATAATATAAATTAAACATAAAACGCAACTGATAATAATAATTAATAGGCAAGCGGACTGATTTTTTTTATTGCATAAATGAATAGTACTCTTAAATATGAGTAACTTCTCAGAAGAAACCGTATATCAAAAGTAAATATTTTCAAAGGTACAGCGATTTGTATACAAAATTTCGCGAGTCTTTATACCAAAAAAAAATTTTTTTTTTGCGAAATTGGTAAACAAAACCTACATCATTAGTTTACTCACATCATATACAAAAACATTCATTATGGTAAGTATGAACTTAAACGCACAGATATCGGAGATATTTACAAATATATTCCTGCGGCCGTATACTTTATACCTACTTAATACACTTTAATCCAATAGTGACGTCATTTGTGTGGCGATTTTAGTATGGAGCGTTTTTAGGAGGCTCGCGAAATTTTGTATAAAAATCGCTGTACCTTTGAAAATATTGACTTTTGATATACGGGGTTTCTTCTGAGAAGTTACTCATATTTAAGAGTACTATTCATTTATGCAATAAAAAAAATCAGTCCGCTTGCCTATTATTATCATAGTCAGTGCCGTAAATAGCCTTTTCTGCGCCCTGGGGCCGTATTATGATCTTTTAAAAAACCTGGCAGTTTCCAGGCAATTCAATATACGGCCTTAAAGTGGCTGGTTCTTTTTTCGTATTACAACGACATTTCATTCTGACTGGATTAATCCCGGTTTTGTTGTCGCTGGCTGGATAAACGAGCGTGAAGGTGACGTATGGAAACGTCAAATTAGACTCAAATTTGACAATCAGTTTTTTTATGGCATGCTTTCAGTAAACACAGAGTTAATAACGAACGGCTAGATTCTGGCAAGCAAATTATGAAACTGAAAAATGGCGGCAAATTTAAATAATCTGGTGTGGTAACACTGATCTGACCGGATCGTATGATTTTAAAAGTGCAAATTATTTTATAAATTATGACCTCAATAATAATTGTTTATTGAAATTATTAGGATCTAACTGTTGCCCGCGGCTCCGCCCGCGTAAATATAGTATCCCTCGGGAACACTGTACCTACTTTTTCGGGATAATAAGTAGCCTATATTTAATCTAGGGCCTAAATAAAACTACTACGATACCGAATTTCATCAAAATCCGTTCAGGAGTTTTTGCGTGAAATAGGAACATACATCCATCCATCCATACATCCTCACAAACTTTTACATTATAATATTATAGTAGGATTAGTAGGATAATGAATTGCTTGGTGATTTTGGTGCTTCTTGTGTGAAGCATTAGGTATTTCTAGAAATATAAATACTTATTAGTAACTCGTTAGGCGTCACACGTAAAATAATCATTATTTTCTATGAACCTATGAATAAAACCTATATCTTAAAAATAAACAAATATTCGCAATTATTTTAGCGATATTTTACGTTACTAAAACCCAATATTATGTTAAAAGAGAACACTATAAAATAAACCAGTCAGTATAAGTTAATATTTGGTGGCGTAAACTGAACGGCTTTGTTTGACGTAAAGACAAGCCAGCTAATGTCAGATAAATTGTCGTAATACGAAAATACCATTCAAGTTTCAATGCAGAAGCAAGTCAAGTGTCACGTGACTGCTGACTGGCTGGCAATAGGTGGTCATAATACGAAAATGCCAGCCAGTTTGTTTTATGGCGTAAACTGGCTGGAATTAAGAGGTTGTAATACGCCCCCTGTGCGAGCTTCTATAATTGCGCCCTAGATCCGGGGCTGGTCTTGCCTGGTCTGGCCATTCTTGCGCCCCCCAGAGTCTACACCCTGTGCCTGGGCACCGGTGGCACCGCCCTATTTACGGCACTGCACATAGTTGATGGTAACCCTACCAAAAACCGCTAAACGCACGAAGTTTTCGTTTTCAATACGAACGAGGACTTTATTTATTTACAAGGAAAATGGTGAGGTCTTTTCATAGACAATTTACAGAGCTCAACTCTGAGGCATATTGTCTGTGGTCAAGTTATAGTACATACTACATTATCTGTGGTCAGGTGTTCAACGAGCCGGTGATATTCCTGGGTGTGGATGTGACGCATCCGCCGGCGGGCGACAACAAGAAGCCGTCGATCGCGGCCGTGGTGGGGTCCATGGACGCGCACCCCTCGCGGTACGCCGCCACCGTGCGCGTGCAACAGCACAGGTACATTATGTCGCTTATTTTTGTGTTATTCGAAGTATGCACCTATTTAAGCTTTAAGGTGAGACCTAAGCGTAACTGCAGCGCGTATTGAACACGGCAGCGGAGCGACGCGACACTTCTAGCTATACCGTACTAGAGCGACACCTCAGCGACACTACGCGGCGAAATTTGCTCAGTATTTCGGCAACGTCTGAGCATGATGGAAGCTGGAACCACAACAAACTGTTTATGACTTGTGACGGGTGTATTCCGGAATATAAACCCAACACACTGGCCAGTGTGTTTAAATTTTGAATCGACGCCATACTGTTTATTCATTCCGAAATCTTGAAGTCTACTTAAAAACTTGATAAATTAACACAATAAATATAAATGTATATATAAAGATTTGTTAAGTCATTATTGCAAATTAATAATATAAGAAAAAATCCCAGTATGTGGGGTTCTATTTCGGAATAAACTGCATTTGTCAAGTTGTTGAAATGTGAGGTGTCGCGCCGCTCGCTATACAGTATACCGCACTACGCGTTGATCAACTTTGTCGCGCCGTGCCGTGTCGCGTAGTGCGGTCTCACCTTTATTGTCCCTGCAATACACAGTAACACCTACATATTACTCTTATTTATAATTGACTAGATGTTGCCGTACCGGAACCGTACATTTGCCACGATAAAAAGTAGCCAATGTCCTTCCTGTGTTCTATTCTATAACTGTGCCGAATTTAAATGTTTCCTCTTTATAATATTATTTATAAATAATTATTTAGTAAAATGACATTTGTATGCAATTTACCTCTCTCCATCCATCCATCTCCATCTTCGTCACATACGAGTAATAGAGACATAATGATTTTTGACTTTTGTTTTACTAAATCTGAATACGATACCGTTCCCACATTAAGGACATTAAAGACTTTGACAACTCAATAGTCTGTCCTTTTAACCGTGATTCACGTCCAACGGTTTGTTTTCAGACAGGAGATAGTCCACGAGATGAGCAGTATGGTGCAGGAGCTGCTGATAATGTTCTACAAGAGCACCGGTGGCTTCAAGCCGCACCGCATCATCATGTACCGAGACGGCATATCCGAGGGGCAGTTTATACACGTGCTGCAACACGAGCTGACTGCGGTTAGAGAGGCCTGCATCAAGGTAAGGGGAAATATGTAATGGATCTAAGGATCAAATTTTTAATCAATTGAAAATAACATTTTTGACGATCTCTGTCGGTCAGTGCTTGAGCGTGTTGGTGCTCAAGCCGGGGGTCGTGGGTTCGAATCCCGTCGAAGGAACAAAAAGTTTTTCTGTGTTCCTGGGTCATGGGTGGGTATTGTGTATTATTATATGTGTATTATATGTGTATAATATAGTAAAAATCTTAAATATGTTTTCTGGTACCTTTAACACAAGTTCTTTAGACGGAGCCAGATCGATGCGGTGTGAAGCGTCCATAAATATATTATTATTTAATTTAATTGTGAGAGAACCACGCTTTGGCATTAATGGGCCCGCTCGACCGGGTAAATACCACGACCTTACAGAAAACCGGCCTGAAATAACGCTTGCGTTGTGTTTCGCCGAATGAGTGAGGTTACCGGAGGCCCATGGAATTTTAAGGACCAGGAACGCAAGTCGCAGTACCAGAGGAGTTACAAGTGTAATCCTCTGGTGTTGCGAGTGTCCATGGGCGGCGGTAATCGCTTACCATCAGGTGATCCGTCTGCTCGTTTCCTGGTTCATTACATTAAAAAATATATATTATAAAACTAATGACGTACTGCTGAATTCTCAAACGCCACTTAAGGCGAGGTCATAGCCTAGCCTACTTTGTCATTTCCCGTCACCTAGTCTACTTAGTCAGAGTTCAACTACGAGGTGGAAAAAAATATGGTATAAATTATACACACTCCTTGACAGGGTCTTAACCGTTCACATTTTGAAAATAATATTCCTGAGTTAAAATCATAAAATCACCTATTAAAAATCACACCATCTCCTAAAACGTAAAATTTTGTGCAGCACCGTACATATTTTTTTGTTTTATAATTAATAGAGAGTTTTACCTTACAATAAAACTTACCTATTATTTTTCCTGAGATATCCGGAATCCATCTTGAGTCAAGCACCCGTCTTTCTGTCGATTTCCGGCTACTTACCTCCTTCCACGTACGGCAGATGGCGCTAGTGTCGCGGATTTGAGACGGTTGCGCGCCTAACTGACTTTCTTCATTATGAAGCTCGAGATGTACCAGGTAGGGATTACGTGGATTCCGGATATCTCAGGAAAAATAATAGGTAAGTTTTATTGTAAGGTAAAACTCTCTATTATTTGTTCCGTCTTCGATATCCGGAATCCATCTTGAGTGATGTGTTTGTTATCTCCTGGCACACATACTGCAAATTTAAAGAATTTGAAAATGATGCCATAATGTGTTATTTGAATACATCATTTAATATTAATTAGACTTAATTACATCAATTCAAAATTTTTACTTAGGTCCAAAATAATTAAAAATAAGAAAGAAAAAGCCTTTCTCACATTGATCTATATTGGATTACATCAATCCACCCGAGATCAGCCAGGCCTCCAGGTTGATTGATTCTACTGCAGGAGGGCGCTTGCCTGTGACCGTGTCGATCAGTACATTGCGTAGATTCGGGATTGAGTGTGGTATCTGTAACGCTCGACGTTGTAAGTCGCCTCGCCAAAAAAAAAAACTTTGTTCCACTTGGGTACTATGAGAATGTATCGACCAATTGCCGTGTTCAAGTGAGCTTATACTTGCGGAATTAGGTTTGGTGGTGGAAACAGCCACGCTAGATCGAACCTCCACTGGCGACTCAAGGCATTGTAGAACTGTGCTCGGGGGTCCCGTAGATCAAGTGTCGCATAGCTCGGAACTACGTGGGCTGTCGCGGACGCAAAGAGATCGATATGTGGCATCCCCCACACATGAAAGAGCATCGAAGTCGCTGCTTCTGTCAAATGCCATTCTGGGCATTTCTTCCCTCGAGACACCGCGTCTACGTCTCCGTTAAATCTTCCCGGGAAGTACTGTGCTGTCAAAGTAGTACTCGTCCAGTAGCGAAAGAAGTTGTTGTGTCAGTTGCAGTAACTTTTTGGATTTCGTACCACCTTCCTTGTTAATGTAGGCAACTACAGTGCAATTGTCCGTCTGTAATAATACCTGTGCATTCTGTAGTTGATGGCTCTCCTGGGCGACCGCTGCGTGAACGGCGTACAGCTCTTTCAGGTTTACGTGCCAATCTTTTTGTTCCTGCTTCCACCTTCCTGCCATCTTCTTTTCTCCAAGCTGCGCACCCCAACCGATGTTGGACGCGTCGGTCGTAAGGAAGTGAGTTATCGGGTTCGGGTGTATCGGTAATGTCCCGTCTGCTTCCTTTATCCACCAAACCATCTCCTGTAGCGCAGGGTCAGGTATAGAAGATTTTTGGTATGGATGTTTGGTGGACAGATGTCGACTGTAGTACTGCAGTGTTCGACAGTGTAGACGACCTCGGCGAACGACGAATGTGGCGAAGTTGAGTCTTCCCATTAGGGACTGGGCCTGTCTGAGAGACCAACTGCCAACCGAAATTTGGTGCTGAAGTGCCCTGCGTAGCGTTAGGCACTTGGGCTCCGACAAGGACCTCGTGTTGTGAGTGGTGTCCCAGGTGACGCCCAGAAATTCTAGGCGTTGCGTCGGAGCCAGCACACTTTTCTCCCAGTTCACCATCCAACCGAGTAGCTTCATCGTGGCGATGGTAAAAGCTACTTGCTCGGTCAAATGGTCGACGGACTGATGGGCTAGGAGGAAGTCGTCCAGATAGACCACACACCTGATGCCGTGAGACCTGAGGTATTCAGCGACCCAATTGGTTAAGGTAGCAAACGTTCGTGGTGCTGACGCCAGACCAAAGGGTAGGTAGGTCATTTGGAGCAGTTCGCATTCGTAGCTCATCCTCAGGAACCGACGGTGCTTCTCGGAAATGCTCAGATGAAAGTACGCTTGGCTTAGGTCTAGCTTCGCCATCCAGTCTCCTTTCTGCAAGAAACTCGGTACTCTAAAGTGGTTGAAAAGTTGAAAGGGCTTTATTTCCAGAAATTGGTTGAGCGTCTTCAGATTGAAAATCGGCCGAAAGCTGTTGTCTGGTTTAGGCACTAGAAAGAAGGTCGAGATATAGCTGGGAGTGACCTCGGCCCTCTCTAAGATTCCTTGTTTCAGCATGCTCTGAATTTGTTGTGACATATCGAAGCTCTTTTTGGTCTCGTATGCTTTCAAAACCGTCTTTCCCGGATAAATTAAAGGTGGTTTTCGAATGAACGGTATTAAAACCCCTTTCAAAAGTTGACAAATGTGATCCGGTGCTCCTAACCTTTTCCAAACACACTGATATTTCACGAGACAGCCTCCTCGAAATTTCGGCCAGTCATTAGTGATATCGGTTACTTGGTGAACTTGCTTTTGTTCGCGGTTTATTTCTGCTATCGCGCTTGTTTTTATAGTTTGATGCATATATAGCTCGTTTATTAGATGGTTGTTCCGATTTTCGATTGTTTGGTTTTGATTTGTTGTACGATCGAAAAAAAAAACGTGTCGGACTGCTTATGATTAGCAGAGCTAGTAGCAGAATAATGGGCAGGTGCAGCGCGTCCCGTGTAACGGTTTTATGTGGACGGACCTGCCATGGGAGCGAGCTTATCGGCCCCCCCAATATTTTGGAGGTACGACGATAAAATGTCTTTATCGAATAAAAATTCTCCATCTGGAGGAATTTTTTGTAACGCACTGCTGTGATATTCTTCAGGTATTGTCTCAACACTGCTTCTCTACGCGCGTTAATATAATCGGCCCGTCGGCCGCATACAATTTGTAAAATATCGTCCGAAACTTTTGTGTAACCGGATTCTTATTAAACAATAGGGTATCTTCCAAGTTTTTGAAAAGTATGTCAAATTGTTCCTAATACCAAAATACATTAGCAGTTAGAAACAATCTTTGTGAATTTCATTCTTTTCCTTGCAAATTAGCCTAAAAGTTTAAATTAATGTAATAGGCGCGAAAATGCTTTATTGTGTTGTCATGACGTCACATTCTTGTAACATTGTAACTGTCAAGTGTCAAGTGTCAAATTACACTGAAAATGCCAAATACCTACTGTTTACGTTTGTAAATAAATGTTTTAATTATATTAAAAATGCCTTATAAATGGTGCGCAGTGCCAAAATGCACTAATACGTCTATTAAAACACCGGGGAAAATATCTGTAACCATACCAAAGAACACTGAAATGCGGAAAAAGTGGCTATTACTCGCTGACGCATGACGTTAATGATTCTGATGCTGGCTATTGTCTATGGAAATCGGAAGGCCATTAAAAAAGAAGAACAAGTACAAGAATATGACGTCACATTCCAATCTCGTGCGTTTTTAGTCACGTGGTCAAACGTGAAAAATTCATAATTTTATTTTTGATATTTTATAAAAATCATACATATTTTTATGTAAAAAGTTGGTTAAAGTGGTTTAAATTAATGTTTAGCGATAAAATATCAACAATCTGATGTATATTTTCATCATAGGATAATACCCTATTGTTCAATTTTATCAAACAAAGATGTAGGAGTTAAATTTTTATCATTATCCGTAGCCCAATTTATCAACGACTGTAAATTACTACGTAACTCGTCCTTTTGCTTTAAAATAGCATTTGAAATCGAAGCAAAACTACGTTCGGTTAAATAGAGGCGCAATGACCTTTCGTCCGTAGCCGATGGGGCGAAACGCCTAAGTTCGTCGTTAACGTTCATCTCGATAAAGCCCGGAACAGTAGCATATTTCTTTTGAGCGTCCGAAAAACGAATGCAATTCCATTCGCTACTCTTAAATTTTTGTAAATCAAAAATTCTCTTATAATGTTCGTCATTCGATTTTGGAAACAAAGGATCTTTCACTGTAGTGGATAGATCAGACAAATTTAACACTTGCGCAGGCTTTTGCGGCGGCTGCAACTCGAGAGTATTGTTCGAAACCGCGGCGGGAATATTTATCGAACTACCGCCCGTAACGTTTATGTCCGACGCATGCACTCGCGTATCACTATAACTACACGCGATTAAGTTAGTCAAATACGAAACTTGTTGCGATAAATGTTCAAATTGTTCATTACTCACATGGCGGGAACGTTTACTTACGGCGCGGAAACGTTTGTTTCCGCGTGGGTCCGAATCGACCCCATGCTCCAAAGACGACGATGACGATGAATTGTCCGTAGATTCTCTCGAACGGGAAGACTTCCTCTTACGCGGAGTGAATCCTTTGACTCGCTCATGATTTCGTCTTCCAGTGGAAGGAGATGCTACATTTATCGCGAAGTAAAATTACGAACACGTGTTCGGCAAAGAAAATCTTTAATCGCAAAAATTTATTGTTAAATACTAAATATGATTTCACACTTTTTATTATTTAACATTACTTTCAAAATAAATGATATTAATTGTAGCAATTAGCAAAATTTACGTAACAAAAAATTTTTGCCGATATTCACGACATGAAAAACGACGCCATAATGAAGAAAGTCAGTTAGGCGCGCAACCGTCTCAAATCCGCGACACTAGCGCCATCTGCCGTACGTGGAAGGAGGTAAGTAGCCGGAAATCGACAGAAAGACGGGTGCTTGACTCAAGATGGATTCCGGATATCGAAGACGGAACAAATAATATACATTTACATAGGTATTATAATATTTCAATTTTAACTGAAGATTTTTGTGATTTGTACAATATTTCAAAAGATGTTTAAAACCCGTCTTCTACATCAATATAGAAAATAATGCTACGCAAAAAAGAATCTTATTTTTATTATCACAGGATGATAATGTCAGCATAGTTTTAGGTCAGAATCAGAGTCAGATACACTGAAGTCAGAATTAAGATACACTGAAGTCATACTTCAGTGTATCTTAATTCTGGTAGTGCCATATATTCAGCCATAACAATAGTATTTTCTCACATGAGTAATATCGCTAATAAATGACGATTAATGTGCGATACTGCCATGTATATCATCTGTTCGACTCGACGTCCGACCGTCCACCGTCCATCTGATGTATTGCTACGATATCGCTGCATTACACAATGCACATAATATCCCACACGGGATAGACTATGAGGATTGGTGGGGATGTATAAGAATGATGATTTGCTGTCATTTTACTGAATGATTTTATTTTTGTAGATTCTTTCATTTAATAGTTAATAGAATCAGCCGTTACTTTGCGAAAATCCAAAGCATACAATTTAATTAATATTATATCTAGCAATATCCGAGCGAAAAAATACCCACAACCTGCAAGCAAATGTGTGAGTGCACGCATAACCATGCGTAAAGCACCTCCCTCCTCCCATAATGCTTATGCGTAAGTACACTCAGAAACGAGATCGTACAAACACCACCACCACACAAGCAACAATGTCAGTAAGATCGTGCAAGACCCCACACCACCATGCAGGTTGCAAACTCGACGCGCGTTTCGCCCCGAACCCGGAGCATCCTCAGGAAATGGACCTGCGAACAAAGTTCGTTAACTCAATTCGCAAAAAACTATTAAAAAAAACTTAAACATTTCAGCTCGAAGCGGAATACAAGCCGGGCATAACGTTCATCGTGGTGCAGAAGCGCCACCACACGCGGCTGTTCTGCGCGGACAAGAAGGAGCAGTCGGGCAAGTCGGGCAATATCCCGGCTGGGACCACCGTCGACCTCGGCATCACGCACCCCACCGAGTTCGACTTCTATCTGTGCAGCCACCAGGGCATACAGGTGCGAGATTGTTGTTGACAATCTATACTAGTCTATATTAATATTATAAATGCGAAAGTGTGTATGTCTGTCTGTTACCTCTTCACGCTTTAACCGCTGAACCGATTTTTATGAAATTTGGTATAGACATACTTTGGGTCCCGGGAAAGGACATAGGATATTTTTTTATCCCGAAAAAGTAGTGTTCTCACGGGATAATGTATTTCAAAAACGGGCAAAAGCCTGTATACAATAAAAATAATTATTACTATAGCCATATTATGTAGTTACGTACGATTGCGTACGCTATTTACCTGTACCTGTATTCATTTCATGCCACTAATAAATAATTAATAATAAATGCATGCCACTAATTTCATCATTCATGTAATTTTTTGTCCTTGTCTGTCAAGCAACTTTTCCAACGTATTCTACAAGGACAAAACAGTGTACAGCTACAGCTTATCCATTGTGTAAATAATTTTATAAGTAAGGGGGAATGTATGTGTGTTCCACCGTAGCGCCTAGATTATTGGTGCGATTTTGATAAAAGGAGTGTCAATAGATTCGTTATAATAGCCCGGGTATTATAGGCTATATAATAATTTACCTAGTCGGGTAAAATAAAAAAGGAATTGGATTTTATCTGTGATCGCTAAACAATATTTAATGCGCTTGCATAATTAAAATGACACCTATTGACAAACACGATTTTCATCCCTTTGTATGGAATATACCAGTGGCGAAGGCTGGTTCTCCTTTATAGGGATGCCGTAGCCTGTATAACAGGTAGAGATTTGGATGAGGGTCGTCAAAAGGTAAGCGGTAAGGGAAGCCGATAGGAATGGAGTTATATGAACCCCTCGCCACTGGTGTATACACTATCCCCCTTACTAATAAACGCTGTATAAGCTTTGAATATTTATACAGTGTTTTGTCTCCTTCTATCGAATTAAAAATGTCACTTGTGTGACGTGAACAAAACACTGTATAACTATTCAAAGCTTATACACCGTTTATTAGTAAGGGGGTAAGTTTCTTATTGTTTTCACCGTGGTTCAGGGCACGTCGCGGCCGTCGCACTACCACGTGCTGTGGGACGACAACCACTTCGGGTCGGACGAGCTGCAGTGCCTCACGTACCAGCTGTGCCACACGTACGTGCGCTGCACGCGCTCCGTCTCCATCCCCGCGCCCGCGTACTACGCCCACCTCGTCGCCTTCCGAGCCAGGTGAGAAATTCTTATAGGGTATTTGGTTTTTGAATAATATGTCAAATTGTTCATAGTAACATAATACATCGACCTTCCTTGTGAATTTCTTTCCTTTCCTTGCAAATCAGCTTAAAAGTTTAAATAATAAAGCCGCCAAAACGCTAAAATGTGTTGTCATGACGTCACATTCTTGTAACCACCTGTCAAGTATCAAATCACACTAAACATGTCAAATCCTAGAATGCTTGGTGTTAATGGTAGTTTTACTATTTTAAAATGCCTTTTGTATAGTACTATATACTATTATCGAAAAGAAACGCTGATATTCCGCACTAAACTTCGACTGACAAGTGACATACAATTGTTTAAATGACGTTTACTGACAGTAATGATAGGATTAGGGAGGCCATTTTTAAAAAAGAAGAACAAGTACAAGAAGATGACGTCACGTTTGACGACTGTGCGTTTTAATATTATGGTCAAAAAAAATTAGTTATTTTATTTTTGATATTTTATAAAAATCATACATATTTTGTAGTAAAGTGTTGGTTATTTTTTTTTATAATGTTTAGTGATAAAATATAAATAGTTTGATGTATATTTTCATCATAGGATAATTCCTTATTCATGTGTTATATCTTTCTCTGTTATTCAGTGAAAAGAGAAGGAAAAGTGTAACAAGCGAGCGGTCGTTTTGTGTCAAAAGTGAGATGATACTCATGATACGCGACTACTGTAAGGCTTGTTTCTTCTTTCATTTATTATGTTGCATGGTGAAATAATCTATGATCTAAAGTGCAATCAATTCTTTACTAATTTCAATATGATGTGGTTATTATGCGTGTAAATTTTAAAAAGAAAAATGAAAGTACGAATGCGCCGGCTTGATCGGAGGCCATCATAGATATCACGTGCGTTGTTAGAATATCATTCCGGTGTCGTAGATGGCCATGGTTGGCGTTAATCGCCATCTATATGGAATACGCATGTGATACCAAAATGGATGAAATATTTTTGTTTGTAATCTTTATCGCTAAAAATACATACATTTTTTTTTTAATTTAAAATCCTCAAATTTCAAAAGCGCATCGTTACTGGCGGAACAAAATGTGACGTCATCGCACACACGAACTTGTTTCAACTGTCGAAACTAAATTTTTTTAAAATATTTATATGGCGGAATGTATTAAGACAAGTTTTAAGTTAAAAAGGCGGGAAACAGAATTTTCGTTTACGCTTTCAACACCGTTTTTCTAAATCGTCTAAAGTCTAGTCAAAGTTCAACTAAATCGTCATTGCAGTCATTGCGTCAAGTCAGCAGTATTAGACGCTCTACCGAAACTTGCTAGGGAGTTTTGAAGAGAGCACAAAATAGCACGATTTTTTAAATTGTACCACTTGCCCACACTTATGCATGTTAACAAATATATAATGGTTAATATTCTAACAATATTACACATTAGGAACCGAAATAACACAAATTTATGAAAG
The DNA here is from genome assembly GCA_905404095.1 of Glaucopsyche alexis. Taxonomy (NCBI): domain Eukaryota; kingdom Metazoa; phylum Arthropoda; class Insecta; order Lepidoptera; family Lycaenidae; genus Glaucopsyche; species Glaucopsyche alexis. Next base: position 17,513,414 of record FR990051.1, on the reverse strand, counting down.
TCTAGCTGTTGCCCGCGTCTCCGCCCGCGCAAATACAATAACCCAAAGGAACACTGTACTTTTTCGGGATAAAAAGTAGCCTATGAGCCTAAACTACTTTCATACCAAATTTCATCAAAATCCGTTCAGTAGTTTTTGCGTGAAAGAGTAACAAATATCCATCCATCCATACATCCTCACAAAACTTTTACATTTATAATAATATTAGTAAGAAATACAAATTTATGAAAGAAATACAAAAACAACAACGTGACTGGTGAAAACCTTTGCAACCCCGATTGCCAATAATAAAAGAAGGAGAAGCTAATTTATATTTGTATAGTTTCTGCTGTTGTATTGTTTCACAATTGTTTTACTTGTTTCTTATTATGTTAACAGTTTTCTGTGTGAAGGTTTTAAATCTTGTGAAGAAAGACTTAAATCTTAATACAATGACGGAACACGTCTTTGTCAAAGCACAATCAGAGGGTCTTTTCTGCTAAATAAGACCTGCAATAATTCGATTACAATAGTACAGTAGACCTGCAATAACCGGTATTCTCGTAAACGTTAAACCAACATGAAACGCGTTCTGATTGGTCCAAACTTCACCAAGTTATGATAACATGTCGCTTCATTTATAATACAATAAAAGTTGAAGAAAGTCTACTTTAAATACAAGAATTGAGGTTCTGAAAATCTCCCCAAAACAGATATGTTTACGATGACCTCGTATTTTGCATCTTATTCAGATTTAACTTCTGCTGATTTCAGAGGAGTAAAAGCTGCGAGGCAAAAAGTTAATTAGTACTTATCACTTAATCTATACTAATATAATAAAAAGGAAGTGTTTGTTTGTTTGTTTGCATCGAATAGGCTCCGAAATTACGGGACCGATTTTGATGAAAATTGGCACAGATATAGAATAGACCACGGGGAAGGACATAGGCTACTTTTTATCGCGGCAAAATGTAGGGTTACCGCGGGATTTCCTTTTGTCGCGCACGAAGTCGCGTGCAACATCTAGTATTACCTATAAATGAATGAATTATATAATATGTTTACGAACTTTTCGCTAGGTTGTTTTCGTCGAGGTTTGTAAATAGAACAAGTATGCGTTCAATGTACTGACTTATGTTAAAATGAACTTCACAACAGTATAAAGTGCTCAAACACACTGTTTCTTCTCATCGCCTTGCATCACCTTTTCCTAATACTCCACCTTTTTGCATAATATGAAAATAAACTTTTTTTGTGTTATTTTCGCATATTATAGGACGACACAATAGTTATAACACGGGCTGCTTCGTTTTTCCATAGTATTAAGTTGATTTTTTCACCTAATTTTATATTTTTTTGAACTAATCACTTCGTTGTATAATTGTTTACATCAAACTCGTGTATGACTGTATGTCAAATTCAAACAATGATTTGAACTGTCAAATGTATATATGTGCGATGACGTCACAACTCAAGCGCGCCAAAATAGCGCGTTGGCAATTTACCCAAAAATTATTGTGATTTTAAAATATTTTTTCCAGTCTGATGGATAATATTTTGGATGTATTATAAATATATTTTTTTATGTTATAAACAGTAGAAACATAAAAAAAATCATATTCCCTATTTGTTTTTAAAAAGATTGAAATTCTGACTATAACTAATTTGACAGATACCATCTGGTGGAGAAGGAGCACGACTCCGGCGAGGGCAGCCATCAGTCGGCGTGCAGCGAGGACCGCACGCCGGGCGCCATGGCGCGCGCCATCACCGTGCACGCCGTCACCAAGAAGGTCATGTACTTCGCGTAAGCCCCGCCCACCAGCGAGGTGACGCGGCCTGGCCACACCCACTGACCAGATGACGTGATTTGTCACTCGCTCATTAGGACACCACAGTGCAACTAGCTATTATTAGTACACCGAAAGCGCCGTCGATGTCCTTGTAAGCGAGGTAATGCGTTGAGATCTGGATGCAGCAATAGTGTTACCCCGAATAAGGGTCCAAACAATTATGAGCCTCTACTACTTCACAATTGCGTCATCCGGAACGCGTTAGTCGCGTCATCGGGCCGGCTTAGGCGTACACGGGTGAGTCAACTTAAGCAGCACGAAGTCACGAAGTACTAATGTCATGAGCTAGCTATTGTACGGATAATATAGATACTTTATTTATGTAAGCACAATACTTTAGTAATTTGTGCTCGGCCCTGAGAACATAGATATATATATTTTTTTATTTTTTTTATGAATCCTATATTTTATGATGGCGCAAGTCGATATAATAATCTTATTTTATTTTTTAATTTTGGATGCAGTGAGTAACATTTTGCACATAACGGAGATTATCTACATACCTGTGTAATTGTTACGGCTTCATGAAATGTCTATTATTTTTATATCTATGTTCTCTAGGCTAGCGTACCCTGTTGGTACAATAAAAAACGGAGTAAGCTTTAGTTTTTTTATAAATAATTGTCCACTCTAAATGTAATAATTATTATGCATTTTAAAAAGTGAATCATATTTAAATGTTTTGTTGATATCAATTTTCGCATAATTTTTCAGCACTCTCTCACTTTATAAAATCTTTTATGTTTTCTTACCGTTACTTATAACAGCAGCTTTTTTGACAAAACTTGCAATTTTTGTTTTACTTCGTTATTAAATAATATCTTAAAGGTCAGGGGAATGGTGCGATAGCAATAAAATAGTGTTTTGGTCGGTCACAAACAAAAATTATTCTTACAAAATTTTATCTCTTTAGGTACTTTAGAATTAAACCCACCGAGATAAAATGTTGACAGCAAAATAATTTTAGAATTTAACAACTAATTTATCTGTAAGATCAGTATTGCGATAAATATGTCAATAGACAAACAGGTCCTTTGTCACCAAGTCCGTTGACTGTGCTTACAGTGTGTCTAACCGTCAAGACAATTGTTTAAATCATGCTCCTTAAACTCATTATTTTTACGTTATTTATGTAATGAATTTGTATATTTGCCACGAAATATGCATAGTTAATCGATGTGTATAAATCTAGCCGTTACTAGTTATAAATAGTCAATATTTGTACATACAATCACGTGCTTTATATTGTTGTAAGACACCTATAACACCGACCTAAAGCGCCATACTTACGGTCAAGCCTGCAAAATACTAATGGCCGTCATTAGTGTCAGAAGTGTCATTCATTTTTATTTTATGTCTACGAGTCCGCGTCCTTGGGTTTGCAGGCTGGACGGTGAGTATAGTAGCCTAAGTAACCTAAGATCTCATAAAACCGAGAGCCGCTACGAATATAAACGCAAAGATTGCTAACAACTATTTTACCGATCGAAATAATTCGTGACATTGTCACAAGATGGCGTTTTCAGTGAAAATGGATTCAATCGGTAAAACAGTAAATGTTGTTTTTTATGATTGAAAAGCGAATGAAAGTTTTACTAAAATCTCAAATAAAAAAAAAAAATTATGCCAAAAGTAAAGCCTTATATTTTGTAAGTTGTAACAAGATGAAATAATATTTGGTAGATAAGTTTTATTAAAAGTAAGAAAGTGATCGCCGTGACCAGCTATCTAATGATGCAAAGGCAGTTCAAGGTTAGCTTACAATTATAGCTCCTCTGTATTATTATATTTTATATTCATCCTCTTTTTATTTCATACTCGTATAATATTAACAAAACTCGGATATTTCTTAGATGAATGCGGAAGTGAACACGTTCTAGTAAACTGTACAACTAATATTTAAATATTTTCCTTTCATATCTTTGGAGTAAAGTTTGATTGTTATTTTTCCCAACTTTCACACCTAAACATGTTGGAACAATGATAAACTAATAACAATACATAATGTCTGTGTTTGGATTTTGGTAGGTATAGGTGTACCAGAATCTCATGGCAAATAGGGAAAAAAAATTTGTAGTGTGCAATACTGGGGAAATTGGATTAAACGATCTTGATACTGGTTAATATTTAATTATGTCTTTAGTATTATTGAACATGAATTATAATAAGACTGTATGAAGAATGTTCGGTGTATAATATATAAAACTAGCTTTTGCCCGCGGCTTCGCCCGCGTGGAATAGTGTTCTTGGAGAAAAAACTACTTCGGCGAATAATTCTCTACCTACTTACAGCAATATACTACTGATACAATATTGAACATGTTTTTAGGTTTGCCCAATGCAAATTGTTAAAAATGGGACCCTATCACCTCGATACGACATGCGCGACCACTTGATAATATACTTACATAATAAGTACTTGAATATAAATTTTACCATAATCTTATAATATCTTAAAGACTATTAAATACTTAAAGACTATTATTTTAAAAACTCGCCTCAAAATCCGTTGCGTAGTTATAAAGATTTAAGCATACATAGGGACAGACAAAAAAGGGACTTTGTTTTATACTATGTAATATAATGATATTTCATGAAAAATAAATCAATCGTGAATTACTTTATATACTTATTTATTACGAATAACATACAATTAAATTGGCAACAGTTTATTTAATGTTGGAATTTCCTTCCGAACTGTATAGAACTCGTTTACTTTATTCCTAATCAACTATAAATCGAAACTGTCTTATGTTGATTTTCTTTTTTCCTCCTCTCCTCCTTTTACCAGGCATGGAAAACAAACCATCATTCGATGTGCCATCAGCTACGATACACCTTATAGTAGTACTGGAAACACATTTAAAGAAGTCACAATAATTACCTAAGAAAATATAAAAAAACTAAAAGTATCAAAACAACTCACTCTAACTTACCGGTCAACTCTACCACGAACTTTAAATTATAAGATTGAGTTCGATTTACACCTTCTTCTTTCTGTATTTTACTATAGACATAGAAAACAATATTTCTCGCTTGAGATCGAATTGCCTTTTTGGATATTTTCACAAAAACAACAAATTCCAAGAACATAATCACAAAATTTTAGCAGCGGTTGACAGATCACGTACTTTGATTTGACGGGTCATACTTGACATTGCCATATGAAAATCACATTTTTTATTTTTTTTAAAATGCCATCAGATTCTGGTAGAGCTATACTCGCAACGTTATGTATTTAATTAAAAATTAGATCATTCTTAAATATCGATGTATTTACATAGAAATATATTTAAATAGTTATAGTTTATAACTAATTTTAATATAGTGTTAAGATTTAGGAGATACTCCATTTTGTCATAAAAACCACTTGACATACATCGATAAAAAGTTTGAAAAGAAAGTCATTGTTTCAAAAAGACTCGCTCATTACTTTTAGTAAAAAGTATTTTTATTTAAAAGTAACTAGTAGTATAATTGCCTATGCAATTATCCTATGATGAAAATATACATCAAACTATTGATATTTTATCACTAAACATTATTTAAAACCATATTAACCAACACTTTACTAATAAAATATGTATGATTTTTATAAAATATCAAAAATAAGATCACGTTTGACCGCGTGAGTAAAAATGCACAGTTGTCAAACGTGACGTCAGATTCTTGTACTTCTTCGTTTTTTTTTTAATTGCCTCTAATACAATCATTACCGTCAGTAAACGTCATTTAAAAAAATTGTACGTCAGTTGTTAGTCAAAGTTTAGTGCAAGTTTTGTATGGATTATCAGCGTTTTTCTTCTAAGTAAAAAGTAAAATGCCTTTTATATGGTACTATTACCATATAAAAGGCATTTTAGAGTAGTAAAATTATAAAAGTTAACACCAAGCATTCTATGATTTGATATGTTTAGTGTGATTTGATAGTTGACAGGTGGTTACAAGAATGTGACGTCATGACAACATATTTTAGCGTTTTGGCGGCCTTAGTAAACTTAGTTAACTTTTATGCTGATTTGCAAGGAAAGGTAATAAATTCACAAGGAATGGTTGAGATTGCAAATGTATTATGTTATTATGAACAATTTGACATTTTTTTCAAAAATAATTTGGCCACCATTTCTATTCTCTATCAAAAGAAATTCGATATATTTCAAACGGAAGTTCTATAACAGAGTAACCTCTCCAGGAGTTTTATTAATGACCATAATTACTTTGCAAAATATGTAGTTATAAAATTATTAGCCTTTACTTTAATCCCATAAAAAGTTCAGTAGCAATGTCTCTTGAAATGTATTATGTAATCGTAATTTGACATTTTATATTCGATTGGAACTGTACGCTGTGTACCAAAAATACGTGCCTTCGTTTAATGGCATTTAAATAAATATTTTCTATTTTTGTTACAAAATTGTGACTTTAAAATGTAAGAGCAGTATTATATTGGGTTGATTTTTTGTACGAGCTCACATTTTTTATATACTTAATTAACGGAACTTAAATACTGAAAGTCCTGTAAAAGTAAAAAAAAAACATAGTAGGGCCTTAGTTTTTTAAGGCATACTTATTTTTTAATAACTGTGCGTGATCATTGTGCTTTACTTAATAATGAGACTCGTAAATATAAATACTTCACAGAAAATTACGTTGAAATCCTACTAATATTATAAATGTGAAAGTTTGTGAGGATGGATGGATATTTGTTCCTCTTTCACCCAAAAACTACTGAACAGATTTTGATGAAATTTGGTATGGTAGTAGTTTAGGCTCTGGATTAAAACAGGCTACTTTTTTCCCGAAAAAATACAGTGTTCCCGAGGGATACTATATTTACGCGGGCGGAGCCGCGGGCAACGGCTAGTATCTTCTAAATACTTGGTGAAAATGTTTGTACGCCTTATGTGGAGGAGGCCTTAAAAGCAAGGCCTCCTCCACATAAGGCGTGCGCGTTCCTCGGGCGTGTCAGCGAGGATCGCGCACGCCTAAGTGTGGTCAGCCTTGGTCAGGTTTCAAAACTTTTGTCGTCAAATAGTGTAGCAGATAGAAATCAATATATTTTATTTACTGAAATATATTATAGCACAAAATTATTGTCTAACGTGAAGTATGCTTGAGTGTTCAATAAAAATTAAAGTTAGCTAGCAGTTAGTTACTTGTTGTTACTTTGCAGCCAGACACGCGGGTAAATAAACTTTATCCACGAAAATATGTATAATTCTTCAAATTTCTTTTCGAAATTATAGTTCGTTTCACTTCTAAGTAAATAAAATGTAAACAAATCCTCCAACTCCTTTTGTCAATATGAAGGTACTTTTTGCGAATATAATAAACTGCTTTCCTCTTGTCAAGTAATAAGAGTGGTTTGTTTACATATTATATTTTAAAGTGTTTTCGATTGACTATAATATAAAGATTGTTAAATATAAATTAATTTAACATTGAAATTTTTGAGCGTCAGACATGTTAGCATTTACTTACTTACATACTATTTATTCATCATCGGATAAAGTATAATTAATAATATATTCGTGTATGTACTTGTGCTTATATGTATTTAAAAATCATTAATCGATAGTCATATACATGACCAGATCATAATGTCGCGAAACTCGAAGTATGTTTGTTGATTCTAAATAGCGCTTTATAGTCTGTAACATTTACCTAATACTTTGGCAATATGTCGAAACTCTCGTACTACTTGTAAGATTAGGTACTTAGATTTAAGAACCTAAACGAAAATAAAAAGTGTGTGTGTCAGCTTCGTTGCAAGACTGGAATGTACTTAAAAAAAAAGTAAAATTCGGTGTGCAATGCAAAGCGCGGTCGCGATGTTAGCCGAAGATGCGTATTCGGGTAATATCGTGTGACATCGTGAATTCGATTTTACTCCCAAAGATATTCATACCCAGGGCTTTTAAATATTTTTTTTAAAGGACATTTCTTAAGGATGGGCTAGTCGGTTTTTTCTCCATACAAACGCTGTTGGTGATTTACTTTTAAGTCAAACTTTGTAGTATATAGATAGTAGTAAATATCGATTTTTATTTCTCTTATCTAGGTCGGTATGTGTTTAAATTTCTTAAATTTAAATTAGTTTAGAAGATAATAGCCTCCAAACATCAGAGTTTTAGCGCAACTTTGACCGTAAATAAAAAAAAAACGAGAAAAGAAAATAAAAAAGCAAGCACCTACCGACACAGTTTGATTATTCAGCAATTGAGATTTGAGACAAAATATTATACAGTTTTTTCAAAAAACACCAACAGCTGTGTGTCGATTTGCGTAATTTGAGGACGCCTTTTCTAAAATACTTTACAAAGCAGTATAAATGTGTACACTATAGCTTCTCATATAAGTATAGATGAGCATTTCTCAAATTTTTTGACCATAGCCGCAACGTCGATGTCCCATGTTTTGGTCTTTGATTATTTTTTTACTACGATAACATAAATAACATACAAGACTGTCGTAACTTCGTTGATATTATTTAATTATCAGAGAAAATATCAAAGCTATAAATAAAACACTCTCACTACAATAAATAATTAATAATCTAAAATACCAAAATTTTCGTAGTATGGAAAATAGGTTGTCCCATTGCGACCGCGGTGATTTTGAACTCATTTATTTCATTAAATTCTAAGAAACGGAATATATGTTATAGTCTTAAAACACTACTTAGAGTATATGAATACATATTTTATTTAGTATAATAGTGAAATACGTCGTAAGTTAATCAGTTTCAGGAAAATAATATTGTCCCATAAAAAATTCCAAAACGGAATTCAGATTTTGTTACCGATTTTTGTGTCGAAAGATTTTTTAAACTACAAAGTTAATTGATTTTTTTCCTTTGGCAACACTATTGACGACATTTCACATTGCCATTTTGTTGTGATGTCATTTCGGTGTCGACAACAGCCGCGGCTTGACGTTGTGCTCTGCACTGCGATTAATTCGATCTGGATTTTGTTATACTGTGTGAAGGTAAGTTCAAGATACTTAATACTCTTGTTGAAATTGATAAATAGTCCTTTTAATGGGCTACAATTTGATGTAAAATACTGTTTTAAGTATTGAGTTTTAAAGAATATGTATTTTATTCAAAATCTGTACCCGTCATTTCGTTACTTCTGTTTTTGTTACTTTCGCGTGGTAACGTATAACCAGAACGAGGGGTAACAAAAATGAGTTTTTAAAGCTAAGTACACATTTCGTAAAATTGCCATACTGGTAGGTAGGTATCTATATTCGTTTAATCCCCATAATGTTATATACATATATATCTTTTGTTATGTATAATATTACTAAATTTGAAGATTATAACACAGGATAAAACTAAATAATAACGATCACATAATATAAATTACAAAATAAAAACGGTTGCGTTCAGCTGACCGAAGCACTAAAGTATATAGGTATTTTATTTTTCAAATATAATTTTAAAATAAAAAAGGGTAAGCTTTAAATTAAGGACCCTGTTAATATTAATTTATGCATTTGTCTCTTATGTTTGTTTAACATCACCTACCCGAGCTTCAACACTAGGATTGTTGGTGCTTTAATGGCCCAAGAGCCCGTGAAGGCCAGACCTTACTAGCGTTCACAAGCATGAAAGTTCTTCTACGTGTGCCCCCAACACTGGTAAGATTAATCCCCAAACATGGAACCTGGATCGCGGTTCCTTTGGGAGATAACAGGTAACAAAGGTGTAGAAATTCTTGTCTCCAATTCCTTTCGTTCACAAGCCCAAAAGTATTTTTTTCGTAACAGCATTAAAACTCGCGATATGAGTATCGCGAATTTTAATGCTGTTACGAAATGAAAAACGAATGCTGTTGTACATAAAATGAGTGTCAAGTGTGTGTATGCTTAGCCTTACATTTCCGATTTTGTTACCCAAGTTTCTTGTTTTGATACTGTCCCAAATTTTTTCTGATAATAATGGTAGATATTTCTTTTTCTTTAAATTGAAATGCTATAATCAATAATTTAAAACAATTTTATGATAAATATTATTATAATTATAAATAGTAAATATAATATCCCTTTTTCTATTTTAGAGGAAAACTAAACATTTTGACTAGAAAGTTTAAAAAAGGTAACAAAAAATACTCAGTACTGCTAAAAACAATTTAAATATTTTTTTTCACAATTTTTACTTTTATCAGATGTTGTTTAATTTATGATCTACATAGAAAAAGATAAATTTATAATACAGTCTGCATGTTTCTTTATGGTTTTCATTAATTTCCAAGTAACAAAATAAGAACTTTTATTTCGCCCTTAACTAATAATTTACAAGTTTTTTGTATAAAAACTCTATTAAAACAAAAAAACAACCATAAATTCAGAATCTGTCTAGTTTTAGCTAGCTGTATTTAATATAATATGTCCAAAATATACTTATTGTATTTTAAGAAGATTATTAAAATTATGGTCAAAAAATTTGAGAAATGCTCAGATAACTATTTTATGGGTATATCCTTTTTTCCCCGCTGTTACGTGAAATAACAAGCATTTTCCCCGCGCGTCGCACTGAGTTCGAGACGTTGACTAGCGCACTCTTAAGGAGTAAACCCCAAAAAATAATTATTCAATTTGTCCATTGAATTTTTATTTTTAAACGAATGAACCTTCTGCACAGACAGCATAATGTAGCGTAATCGAACGTGTAGGTACTAGTGTTAAGATATTCTAACTTAAGGTTCTAACAAGGGACTCTATTTTAAGGTGTTCAGCAAAGATTTCTATATGTGTTTTTTTTTTGTTTTTTCAATAAATTTCAAGATTTCTTGATAAATGAAGGTTGGCTAATTTTTAAGAAGTAACTAATATATTATTTTTCCTTCTATTAGATTAAATTAAAATCATTTCTTGACATATTTTGTAATTTAAATTTTATGTTACGAGTTCTATGCATTCGTCTTAAGCTGTAGTCTCTATAACATTTATTTTCTCTTATCATTTTGACTTACTAAAAAAACAAAGCTTTGTTTAAGTATTAAAATATGTTATTTTTAATCAAAGTTGAATTTTACAAAACAAATAAATTTCATTATCATTATATTTTTTTTATAATGTATTAAAATAAAAAGTTTGAAAAGAATAATAATATTGACTGTTACACACATATTTACATGTGTGCACGCCACGTACGCTAAGCGTGTCCTTCCCTTTTCGCCTCTCCTTAAATTTTTATTTACTGCAATCGTAATTTGTACTGGCCGGGATCACCTTATTTCTAACAACTTATATAATATATTATATACTTTTAATTAAGTACAATTTTTCGAACTTTTTATATTAGTTAATGTTAAGACAAATCACTACTTTAGTAATTGATTTAACATTCGATATTCCTGCAAAATATATCAAGCTATGGTCATATTTTAAATCTATATTTTAATGTATCATGTAGCTACAAACACTGCGCCATCTATCTGTCACCTATTTTTACATAAGTTTTTAAACTGTATAAAATACTTTAGCGATAATATCAACACACAGTTCAAATAACGTTGCTGATTATTATTACCTATTTAGTTAATGGCTTTGAAGTCAATTACTTATACTTACTTATTTCTTAGTATGGGTTAATTTTAAAATTATGTAATTTAAACAACGATAAAATACTTAGGGCACATACCCCATTGTACGTGACCTACTTTTACCCCCCAAACCCCATGAGGTAATCATGGTGACGATCTTTATATTACGACGAGACCGAGCGCGAGTTTTTCTTAAATGTTAACTACGCTACGTGACAAAAACCTAACTTCCCCGTTCCCCCCTCGACCAATGAGATGATAACCAAGCGTAGTACTTTAATTCCCTCCCTAAACAGGTCTCGTAGTATAGGGACATCCACATATTACGTGACGCTAAATTTCGACTTTTTGAATACCCCTCCCCCATGTCACGCTTTTTAGTATCCCTGTACCTCTACTTAACATGTACTGTCACACAGTATGACCCCCCCCCCCCTTCCCCCATGCGCTGTGACGTAATATGTGGACTAAAACTTAAAATGCCGTGGATTAATATAATTTTAGCATTAGTTTCGAACTCCTAACTCGTAAGTATTTAGATATTTAGGCCAATATTATGCAATATTATTGTTCGTATACACACCCTCCATACCAAAATAAGGTTCTCTGCCGCCTTTTAGTTTTTAAGTATTTTTAATGTATTTCGCTTCTCTTTATATTTTTATAACGAACGAGAGCGCTCCTTGATGTATCTTTTGGAGTGGAGGAGCGACTTTTCAGCTGTCGCCGTAGAAATACACGCGAGATACATTTTCGGAGTCTCGTCAGTTTTATGTTAAGCCTAGCACATTTTCAAAAGGTGCAGGACGACTATGTTTAAAATTTTTAAGAGTTGAAATAATTTTATTACATTGAAAATCTTCTATTATTTAAAATTAGTGTAACGTAGCTCGGCTTACATGTGAATGTAATACCTACCTAGTAGTTAGTGTATAATTTTTTGGATGTAGCCTACCAATTTGTGTATTAATCGCGAATTCATAATTAAGGTTGTAATGTAGGTTATGTAATGTTTTCCAAAATTCTTCGTGCAGGGTAAACGATGGAACTTACCGGTATATGTAGCTCGAGGCTCGGGGCCAAGTCTTGTTACTCAACACAATCCTTATGACGTCATTAAACGTCGATAATGTGGGCTGACTTCAAGCGTTTTGGTGTACTAGGTACTAACTTTTATCCCGCACTACGACTGTTGAAACATTAGACTTGACCTCTCGGCCAGTAAGCAGACCCACTTCACTTATACATAATATAGTCTAATATTATATACTTAGTAAAGGTGACATATAAATAACAGTCTAATGCTTCTAGTGATCATAGTAAACAATCGCAAACTAAACCGTTAATAGTAATTTTTAATAAACCATGTATGTTTCTCGTTGTATCATCTGTCGTGTATTTTTGTATATTTTATAAAAACTATGCGGAAAAACCATGCCACGACTAGAGGAAATTATACCATTTTGTGCATTTTAAAATGTTTATGTTTATCTCAACAAAATATATTCCGCCTTAATTTTAAAATCAATCAAGGACCTCAATAATATGGAATCAATGCGAAACATATCTTGATACAATCGATGTTTAATCTTCTGTAGCTCGCTTATTGTTTCTGGAATATCAAAAATTGTTTTTAAAAGTATTTTGTAGTGAGTATATACATAACGATGGTAATTTATATTAAGTTTTTTTTTAATAAAATGGATCTTTTTCATAGATTATAAACATGTCCGTGGAACGTTTGTAATGGGCTATATTAAAATGTGCGGCGATTGTAATTTGTTATTTTATTACACAGTTTTACTTGAGAACAAAATAGTATCTAGATACATATAATGCCGCTCACAGGAAATATATTATTATGTAAGGGTTGAAATACAATCTGTTTATTTTATTTTGTTTCATTTTAATAATTTACCTAGTGATTATTATCCTACTAATATTATAAATGTGAAAGTTTGTGAGGGTGGATGGATGGATATTTGTTACTCTTTCACGCAAAAAAATTACTGAACGGATTTTGATGAAATTTGGTATGGTAGTAGCTTGAGTTTTTTTTTTTTTTTTTTATGAAATAAGGGGGCAAACGAGCAAACGGGTCACCTGATGGAAAGCAACTTCCGTCGCCCATGGACACTCGCAGCATCAGAAGAGCTGCAAGTGCGTTGCCGGCCTTTTAAGAGGGAATAGGGTAATAGGGGAGGGTAGGGAAGGGAATAGGGTAGGGGATTGGGCCTCCGGTAAACTCACTCACTCGGCGAAACACAGCGCAAACGCTGTTTCACGCCGGTTTTCTGTGAGCCCGTGGTATTTCTCCGGTCGAGCCGGCCCATTCGTGCCGAAGCATGGCTCTACCACGTAATAAAGTTCTGGATTTATACTTAAGCTACTGTTTATCCCGAACAAAATAGTGTTCCCGCGGGATTCTGTATTTACGCGGGCGGAGCCGCGGGCAACGGCTAGTATAATATTCTCTAATTTATCTCTCGACGACCTCTGTGGCTAAGTAGTTCAACGCTATGGTGCTCAAGCCGGGGGTCCCGGGTCGAATCCCGCCAAAGGAAAAAAGTTTTTCTTTGTTCCTGGGTCATGGATGTGTATTAAATAAGTGTATAAAAATCTTAAATAGGTATATGGATAGTATAAAAGTATTAAATATACTTCCCGCTTTCTGGTACCTGTAACACAAGTTCTTCGGATACTTGCACGGGGCTAGATTGACGTGGTGAAGCGTCCATAGATATTATAATTATAATTTCAGTCTCAGAGTACAATGTCAGCTGGAACATAATTCTGATTCTCCTTACAAACATGTAAAGAAAAAAGATGAAGCGAATAATATTTTATTTACTGATCATGATTATAAATGTACCCCTTACTAATAAAAATATTATACAGTGGATAAGCAATACAATTTTTATCCTTGTCTGTCAAGCGACTTTTCCAACATATAAGACAAGGACAAAACATTGACGACCTCTGTGGCTCAGTTGATTGAGCGTGTTGGTGCTCAAGCCGGGGGTCGCGGGTTCAAATCCCGCCAAGGAACAAAAAGTTTTTCTGTGTTCCTGGGTCATGGATATCCATGACCCAGGAAAAGGTCGAACGTCCAGCAATTTCGGAAGAGTGAAGTAGTTCTCCGAACACTATGACACGAGGATCCCCCTTACTAATAAAAATATTATAAGCAATACAATATAATAATATAATATCTATGGACGCTACACACCACGTCAATCTGATCCCGTGGTAAGTTCTCGAAGAACTTGTGTTACGGGTACCAGACAACGGAAATATATTTAATACTTTTATTATATACACATTTAAGATTTTTATTATATTATACATATATTTAATACACATCCATGACCCAGGAACACAGAAAAACTTTTTGTTCCTTCGGCGGGATTCGAACCCGCGACCCCCGGCTTGAGCACCAACACGCTCACCCAACTGAGCCACAGAGGTCGTCGTAAATAACTAGGTATACTGAATGTGAAGAAAAAAAAACGTGAAAGTTTCATTCGTCATATTTTAAAATCCTACTTTCGTCGTGCGGTGTCGGTGTGCCTAAAGAATATCACTTAAAAAAAAAAGAATAGCAAAATTAAATTTTTTACATTAAACTCGATCCGTGCTCGATCGACATCGAAGTTAATACCGAAGGCATGATGACTTCAGTTAAAAATACTAAAATGTAGTGTTTATCTACTAAGTAAGTATAATTAATATATAATACTAGCTGCGAAACCCGGCGTTGCACGGGTTAAAAGAATCGGTCGTAATCTATTTTTATATATGGCAAAACAACGTTTGCTGGGTCAGCTAGTCGCACAGCCATAACTAAGATTTCCGAGAGTCATTTGAATTTATTTCAAATGCCTCTCGGAAATCTTAGTTTTTCTATAAAAATGACAGACGATGTTATGAAAAACGACGATTACCGAAAGCCATTAGCCGGGTCCACACCAAACGATCCAACGCGCTCCGATCGCACGCACATGTATTATGCGTGGATCGCGGAGCGCGCGCTCCCTGCCGCGCCCGATCCGTAGGTACGTTGTCAGTTTTTTTGCCAGCCTCAAAGGAGCCTCGGAGCCGTAGCGCGCGCGGTGTGGACGTTTGTGAGTGGATCGCGCGATCAGTTCACCACACCATGGACATATAGCAAAGTCGCCGTCTGATATCGCTTTATAAGATATAGATTATTTGGAAATGCGGAAGAGATACTGCAAACTGGCGTTCGAATCTACTAATCAGACTGAATTAGTTATACTGAATCACGGACCGCCTTAGGATCGCTTGGAGCGTATTTTTAGGATCGCAAGTTTCCAAAACTGGATCAGTCTAACACGATCCGCGCTCCGTGATCCTGGATCGCGTGATCGCCGATCCAATTTGGATCGTTTGGTGTGGACCCGGCTATTGAGATCGTGGTCAGGTAAATCCAAGTAATTTTTACACTTTTCCTACAAATTAGTAGTCCTACCGGCTATCGCGTTACATAACATACAGTGCTATTCAAATGAGAATAGGATCGAGTCGGCGCCATATTGTTTCGAATTTAGACTGTTATGATAGAAAATTTATGTTTAGATAATTTATTACTATTTTACGTTTTTATTTAAATTCGATGCAAGACTATTAATATTTATATGCACATAAGTTCTGCAAATCGCACTTTTCAAGTGATATTTGAAAGAAAAAGGTGTGTTATTTGACGTTCCTATTCTCATTTGAAACGCATTAAACATAGGAGTTTGACAGAGTTATTTTGTTTAGAATATATATAAAAAAAATACACATTTGTTTGCATAAATCTTTATTTAGCATTTTATGTAAATAAAATAATAGGATTACTTTAAAGTTTAGAGAAAGCTAAGCATCTTATAAAAATATCTTATATATTTGAACTGGACCAAAGGGGGAATATCGGAAAGTCCGTATATACAATTATTACTACTGATATACTTATGAATTTGTAATTATGACAACATGTATATATCTCTTTATAAAAGTGCTATCGAAGCAGCATTTCATGAACACCGAGACCATCGACGAAAAAGTAGCCTGTGACATATTTTCCACAGCAAATCTACTAAAAACAAACTAAATTGTTAAAAAAATCACCTATCAAGGAAAATATTTCAACACAAGAAACCAATATTTCTACAATTAAATCATACAGGAATGAAGTTAGGCGACTTTTGCACGGACTATCTCGCAGTTTACAAATCTCATAAACAGCGTAACAAATTGTAACATTTATGGAATGCTAAGAACTAAGTCGAGAGCGACTTCAAGAGAGTTTCAATAGGCATGTTGCCGAAAAATTTTTTTTTCGTCTATTCGATGTTAGACAACATGTTAATAAACAATCCAGAACCCATTTTTGTATATCTGAAAAAATAACGTAGATACAAACCATTGAAATTTACAATATGAAAGAGAGCGATATATCGGCCTGTGACGTCACAGCCTGCTACCGCCATACATTTGTTATTACAAAATGTATGGCGGTAGCAGGCTGTGACGTCACGAATCGTTTTGCGAGAAAGAGATGGACAATATTTTTATTTGCTTATATTTTTAATCCCGTCACTCTAAATACCCATTTCTTTCAGATTTATGTATCTTTAATCAACAATTTTAAAATTTAATTTGTAAAACTGTGATATTCCACACTAGGCAACATCCCTATTGTAACATCATCAATAAATATATCAGCTTAGTAAACTAACTTTTTACGCCGCGTTGTTGAAGTGAAATTATATTTGAATGCATAATTTTCTCACAAAATATAATGCTAAAATATCACCCAAACATATTTAAGTACCCTACCTGTAATACGACAACACAATATGAAAACACCATCGACAATAATCTTAGTCGACATTACAATTATTGTGGGGTTTTGCTTAAGACGCACTGATAAATTATTATATGAAAATTTTATACTTTTGTAAAACTAAAGTCTTGGCAATATTTAATGTTCGGCATAGTCATGAACATATAAACATAATAATTAATTAGTTGTCTTTATAATATTACCGATTCGTTTTAATTTTCGTCAATGGATTACATAGAAAGCTCGCTGTTGAGACGGGACACTAGCGAGCCGTAACTGTAACAATCAAGGGATCCAAAGTATGTGCCCTATTAGCAAGCCAGATCTACAAACGATTTGCTCTTTGCGTAGGACTATTAAGTCCTACGAACCGGACCACCGTCAGGTACACTATGGAGTATTTTTGGAATATCGCAAATGCGTAGCGCAACTCGTTCAGCGGTTTGTGCTGTGTGTTGATAGATCTAGTAACGGTTGCCGCTTATAAATGAAAAAGGACAGTAAGTCACATTTTACACGGCACAACAAATCCACGGCCTTGAGCTTGTAGGCTGGATGGTCAGTATGGCCCTTTAGTCGTTGTTCGGTTGCAGATACCCATCGGTTGTAGATTACATTCAGCTCGCCAATATTCGGTTACGGCTACAGCTCGCTAGTGGTTCATGTTACACGTTAGTCGCTGAGTGGTCAGTGGCGGCACTAAGGCAGCGGTTTGCCCTCGGGGATGGTCGGAGAAGTCGCTCCGCTGGCCATGCGGCTGTCGCGCAGCGCCTCGTCGAAGCTCTGCGTCGAGCTGGAGCGTGATGTCACTTTACCCTGGAAAATATAATAAAGAGACATTATATATCTTTCATAATCATCCTCAAGGTCAGGATACATGAGCACCAACCACAGATTTCTAAATAGCCGTTGAGTTGGGTTGCCAGATTTATTTTAGGCTACATAATATATAAGCCAAAAAAATACGGGATTTCAGTTTATTCCCGGGACAAAAAAAAATGTGACAATTCGTCGTTTCACCTGATAAATAAAACCTGCATTAATACAATTACAATCAAGTTCCGATACGCTTATACTCCCAAACGGTGTACTGTTTTATGAACGTTAAATCAACGTGAAACGCGCTCTGATTGGTCGAAACGTCATAAAATCCGTTCACGGTAACATGTCACTACATTTACAAAACTAATGAAGTAAAATGAAAGTCTACTTTAAATACGAGAATTGAGGTTCTGGTAACGTCCACTGCAGGACATGGGCCTAGTGATAATTATTAGTTGACATCTTTCTGAAGATCGAACGACTTGTAAAATAATATTTTGTCTAGTTTTAGCGCGCCCGTCCATATTTATATGTATGGGAATATTGCGAATATTGTGTGCGTAAGTAGTAAATATTTTTAAAATCAGCTTGCTCGTTTTACGGGACAGCGCTTACCATGGAAAATTCGGCACATGCCGCCCTGTTGTGTACAGTGCGTATGTTGCCAGATCGTCACGGCGGTTACGCACACATCAAAGTTCCGTGCACGTGTGTGCGTGTTGTTTGAGTGTACAGTATTCGCACTCACGGCGAGTTGTTATTTCTAATCTCTATAGTGCTCTGTGATGCCTGATGACGGAATTTAAAATTTGTCTACGATTGTAGCGTTACTTGGTACCCGTGTGTGTTGTTTGTACTACTCTGTTTTAATTTTACTGCTGTGGTTAATCAATTAAAGTCACGAAGTCGATCCGTCCAACAATAAAACACTTCAGTTATAAATCTAAATGGTTTATTTTTAATTGGGGTCTTTGTAAATAGAGCACACGTTAACACGAATTGCGTCACAGAGCGTTTATAAGAGCAATAAAATTATGGTCGTTTTATGCATGCAAAGCGGTCATAATGAGAAAAACTATCCGTTAAACGTAAGTGTACACAACAGCGGAGGAAGGTAAACGTTCTTTAAGAACTTCCCTGTAAAGGTACGCGCACATTATGCCGGGCCGCAGCGTGTCGGGGCGGACCCAGCGCAGCGTATTGACAGATTTTCAGTACAGTGTACTGTCAGATTTTGTGTGCAACTAACGTTATATAGCTTTGACGAAGAACTTTCTTTTTTTTACTGCTGTTAGAAGAAGAAGATAATGAACAGCATAGGTAAGAAGTTCGTCAAAAAAGAAAACGTAAAATATGGATACATCCAATTTGTTCCAAGAGAAAGGTATTCGGCGAATACCTTTTTGTTTTGGGGATATTTTCAGATGACTCCTGATCGATATTTTCAATTACTTGAAATAATAAAGAAGGATGTGCATAAAACAAATCCGCTTGCTATAGCACACTGATGAACGCGCGCAGCGGAGCGGGGCGGGCCGCATCGCATGGACGCAAATCCGCCTCGCAATAATGCGAGCCGCTGCGGCCCGACACAGTGTGCGATACTTCATACAAATTATTGTATGAAAGCGATTTAAGCGGATTTTTGCGCTCCGCCCCGGCACGCTGCGGCCCGCCATAATGTGCACGTACCTTTAAGCGTGTGGAGTACAAGTGTACAACAAGCAGAGAGATGTTTTTGTTTCCATTCAAGGTCACTAAAAAGGCGGTTAAAGAGTTAAGGTTTGTCGTTGTGAATTGTGATTGGATATTCACAACCAAATGACAAATGATTCATAATAGTCAGTTTGCTCGTCGTATGATTAGTGACTGGGGGCGGGACATTGCCGCCTTACCCTGGCAGTTGCTCTCTATGGCTGCAAGCGATATAAAGCTGCAAGCGATAGCAAGCTGTATAAAATTAAAGGACACTGGAAATTTCATTATGAAACAATTACCCACGGCGATCAAAGATAAAATTTGGTCAGATGTTAGCGTAATTGCATCTGAATTACAACGGCACAGGTCGCATATCTGCAGAAGGTTGGGTGTAAATATTTTTTCTCTCATTTCAACGAATATTCATTTACAATATTCGTTAAAATTCGATACAACGATTAACAATTTACTGAATCTCCACATCTAAATTAAAATAATTACGGATAGTTAAATGTTAACGAAAATTGTACGATCTAAATAGTATTTCGGTTTGTGGTTGCGTCTTTTTTTAAAGAACGGGTAAAAAATTCCCAATGTCTCTTGCGAACAGAGTTGTTACGAAAAAAACATATTGTTTTAAACAATGTGTTTAAAACATGTTTAAAACTTATTAGGAAAAAAACATTGATTTTTTCATCCTGTTTTTTAACAATGTTTTAAACAAAGTATTAAACACGTTTTAAACAACATTCTAATTGACAAATAAAACGGGTTCATGTTTAGAAAATAAGCTTTATATTATTATTTTTAATTTGAATTTTTTTATAATCTGAGTTAAAAGTTTAATACAACTTAATCTAATTATCATTATCAATTATTTCTTCTCTTTCCTGCAGTTGTAAATAATCATAATGTTTTGGCATTTTCTTATTGAGAGATTTAAAAACTGTAACCAATTTGGCTATTTCTTCATTGGAGAGACGGTTTCTCAATTTTGAGTGTACAATACCAAATGTGGAAAATATCCTTTCTACACCAGCTGAGGATGCTATTGGGTCAATCAATTTTTAAAGGTCCCGAGCATAATTTTCTCCTATTTATTTTTTTTGCTTCATTTTCAGCATTTTACTATTTCATTTAGAAGAGGATTATTCGTAGATTAAGATTATATAAGCAGCAGTGATGTTGATTAAATACATTTGTGGATTTAACTACACTAACCGATCTTTTCACGGGAAATAATGTCCTTTGGACAACTTACACAGTAGTACTTTTTTAAATGTTAAATGCCCTTAAGAATTAAAACAAATTCTTCTAATATTAAATAATAAATAATATTTTGATATTTGTTCTATGTACACCCAAAATACGAAATATTTTTATTAAAATTGAAACGAATGATGTCTTTTGGACAACCAAATTATGTTTCATATATAAAAAAAAATAAGTAAAGCGGAAATAGTGATATTTTTTTACAAAAAACTATTAAGGCGAGGTTGTTACGTATTGTATTATTGATTTTACTAAATTAAAATGAACTGATTCTCGATAAAACTGAATAAATGAAGTATAATGTGATTTTCATATGGGGACATCTTAGTTGTCCAGAAGACATATTTGGTTGTCCATGGGACATTATTTGTTTGTCCAAACGATAATGAGCACCATCTTTTATTTTTGTGATAACTTTCTCTTTTTTTTTTTCTTTTCCGTTCAGCCAATTTATCTGGGTCTGCTTTAAGCCTTTCTAGATAGCGTCTTGACTTTTTTTCTCCGACAATCCCATTGTCTTATCTAAAAATGTAAAAATTACAATTAAACTAGACATAAAATCGTGTAATAAAAATGTATTCCCGAAACAGCCGAGTAATAAACTTAACATGAACTATTTAACTGTTAAAGTAAGTTTTAAATAATTATTGTCCTAGGGACAACCAAATTGTCCATGGGACAACCACTTTGGTTGTCCAAGTGACTGGTTGTCCGCGGGACATTTTTAAAATTTTGAGCCGCCAAGCAAATACTATTGTTATTTTATATATTAATCTCAGCTCACACTAAAATATAGACGAAAGCGCATCTCGTGTAGTATAATTGATAACAATGCATCAAGTACTTACGTTTTAACCACAGTTGTCCGACGGACTGACAAAAAAGCCACCCACACTCACCAACGTCGCTCGGGACGACTGTCGCCGTGATTTTATACAAATCAAAATGGCGTTTGAGCCCGACAGTTAACTATTGTGTTTGGCTTGTTGTTTAGGAGTCTACCGCGCCACTGTGTTTTGGTTACATAACTAAATTACGGTTGTCCGTGAGACCTGCGCCATGTAGGTGATTTATGGGGACAAAAGTAAAATGCCTGAAAATCGTATTATATCCAATAAAAAAAAAATTGTTTGTATGTTTTGATGTCAATAATTATGAACTGAAACAAGAAGTGTATTTGGTATTTATGGTCGTGATAGTATGTTTTTCGTGATGCGAAGTTTCTTAACGCATTGTGGCTTGGGGACAAATGTGATAGTACTGGAAAATTGCATTTAGTCTCTTGGACAACCATGAAACTACGCACAAATTAATAAAACAAGTAAAATATTGTTCACAATAATGCTAGAAAATATTAAAAGGAATATAATTAAAACCAATTTAACTCTTTATGATTTAATATTTATTAATTATCGTTCAGGGACATGATGCGTGTACCGTCGGACCAATAAAAGTTGATCGACCCTATTGCAGTGTGAACTTGGTGTGCTAGATTCATCATTTCTGGGCAAACATTATCTTTTAGGGCTTGCCACCATATCAAAGGTTGAACTTCCACCAATGCATGTTTGGTAAACAAATAATCATTAAAGGGGAAGACCTGTGCTCTATATTTAATGATAAAAGGCATTGATGAAGGATAAAAAAAATTGATATAATTCATTGCAATATTAAGTCGATCTTCATTTAAGTCCTTCCCTCTGAATGATGTTTCTTTCTGAATGTTATTTCGCTCGACAGGTATGCCATATGAAAACTGCCAAATTACTCAAAGAACATAAAGAAACAAACGTTATATTCATAACGTTACACACTCATAAAAAAAGTGGACACATTTTTGAAATCGACTGAAATGGTAACTAAAGCGATATTTTTTATAAATTCGTTTAGGAAACGTAGAAAAAGTATCAAAAAGCGTAATAACAATTTAAAAATACGAGAAACAAATTCAGTTTTGGAAATGTTATCAATTTTTCATACAAAAGCAGCAGTTGGACAAAAAATTTTTATATGGGAGTAAAACCAGTACTTATAGAAAAATAAATGTTTAGGCATACTGCATTTCGTGGACATTTAATCTACACATAAGAAGCTCGTTATTTAGAACAATGTACTTACAAGAACTCAAATTTATCAATAAACTATCAAATTATTAAACAAATAAAATTGGGACAAACGAAAAATAATATTTGTACAATTTTTGCCGACCATACCCAAATAAATCAATGTTTTAAACATGAATAAAATGTCTACATAAAACATTAAAAAAAACATTGAATTAAACATAAAACATTGATTAAAACAAAAAAATCATATAAAACTTGTATTTGTTTAAATTTTCTGTTTTTTTGCAACTCTGCTTGCGAACAGTTGCGCGACTTTGATACCTTGACGTTGTCGTACGCTGAGCCGACGCGCTCCTCGATGGAGCGGAAGGACTCGGAGTTGCGCATCTGGCCGAGCTTGCTGGTGACGCCCGCCGTGATGCCGCCGAATATCGACGTCGTCTTCTCCGCCGTCGTCTTTATCACAGATTCGGTTTTTTGGTATCTGTGCGACAAGGACAAACATATGTATAATAGTCAGTCTTTTAATGATCTTAGGCTGGGACTATATGATCCGGAAGCTGGCGAGCCTGGGAAAATTCAGAGCACTGAAAATAGATCTTTAGGTTAACACAATAGAGTTATAAATCGATGTGTCGAGCTGTCATGTATAACATTGACATTTGACTCGCAATTGTGTGTTCAATTTTCAGCTTGTATTATTGCAGATTTTTATTGTCAGCGCTCTGAATTTTTTCCGCCCTTCCGGATTCCGAATCGGAATCCTAGCCTTGCAAGGAAAAAATCTATTTCCATTTTCCAGTCAGTTTTGAAAAAACATAATGAAAATAATCTACACTGGGGTATAGGTATGTTATGTTATGTCCTTAATGACAACCACTAAACAGTTAACACAATATAGAGTTAAAATTTAATTCAATAAATGAAAATAAAAACTGGTGCAATTTAAAAATTGCAACAGATTGTTTGGTTAATTAGACTACATATTACTCCTAAATTATTATTGCCTTGAAATTATTGCATAACACAATACAAAATTTGACCGTGTAACTATTATGCTAAAAATAATTATAATGCTATTTGTTATTAATTGTTATATGAAGCATTGATTTTAAGCGTAAAGGGTAGGTATTAGTAGTACATACACAAAATTTATTTTCCCCAGTAGTCATTGAATAAGAATACCTAATTACCAGATTTACAGAAAATAAAACGACTACTGTATAAAAGTTCTGATTTAGGCTGTTGATTATTTTTCTAAAATAACTTCAAAAATCACCTTTTAGATAGGGTTAATGGGGCGGCAAAATATGTTAATTGGCCTCGGGCGCAAAATTTCTAAATACGCCTCTATATATTGGTCAGATCTCTGTATTATATATACCAGCCGGCCCATTTCGGGGGGTGGGGGGGGTTTGAACCCCCTAAACCACCCCCCTGGCTACGCCCATGGCTGAGCAGTCCTCGCGTAGTGTTACGCACGTCACGTGACACGGTGTTTCACAATAAAGATAATGATGACTCAAATTGTATGATACAGAGGTAACTTAGAAGTGTTACAAAAATATCAATTTCATTATAGTTTCCCCATTTCATAATTTTAGTAGAAATGAAATGAAACTATTGTTATTTGTTACCACAGATTAAAGAGGAACAGATAAACAGCTACGTAGTTAGCTATTGATGTGATTGCACTGCTACAATTATAGACAAGTGCCGAAAATTTTTTAAACAAAAAAAAATATAGTAAGATGAAACCTATTGAAAAAGGAAGATAATATAACAAAAATAAAAGGAAAAATAATATATGGGCGATTTGAGGTCGTTAGGTGTCAAGGGTAGGTAGGTTAGAGGTAAAAACGGCTTATCTCGATTTTCGGCAAAACTCCAGTGTTCGGCAAAAGTCCAATGGAAAAATTTCAAAGTTGTAGACAATAAAAAGATCTACAACTTTTGTGTTTACACTTTTTTCACATAACCTCAAATCTTATGTGAAAAATTGAAATAACCAAGTTTTTGGTTTTCTTACTTTTGTTATTTCTCTCTTTTTTGGTTTCTTGGGCAATATTTAAAACTGTAAGGTGCATCCACAATGCGGAAATAGTTTTAACTTTGCGCATTCAGTAACCTTACATTAGGTAATAATCTACAATCTACATCGTTTGCGACATATTTTATACAGCACTAAAATTAGACTGTTTTGTCTGAATTCATCAACTCATAGCTGTTGCTTCGCAAAGTTATTCACGTATTTTTAGAGTTCTGTACCCAAAGGGTAAAATTTAAAAACGGGACCCTATTACTGAGACTACGCTATCTGGAAACAAACGGACAGACAGCTCTCTGTTTGTCTATATATCTCCTTGACCGCGATAGAGAGACAGTTGAAATTTTGACAGATTATGATTATTTTGCCGCCAATATAACAACAAAAAATAACTATAACAGAATAAAATAAATAATTAAGAGGGGGTTTCTATACAACAAACATGATTATTTGCCGAGTCTGACTCGCACTCTTAATTTAGGCCCAAAATTTTTCTTTAATTTAGATTTCTAGTCAATCTAAATTATAATATAGACTAAGATTCGGCTTCATAAATCATCATTCATCATTCTGCTTAAAATGTGCGTTTTTCATTGCAAAATGACTGCGTTTACGGCGTCGCGTATCCGATAATAACCTACATAGAGATAACACTAAAGTAATAAAAATATAAACAATTACAGTTTTAAAACTTACTACATTAATAATTGTTTATGAGAGAAAGGTTAAATTATTTACAAGGTTTAGGTATTTAACCTCCAAGTTCCAACAGACCTGAAGACAGATTACTGAAGTTGTACTGAAGAAGTAAGTCGCAAGAAGTTAAAGGAATATTTTAAAAAGATTTTAAGCTTAAATTATATATAGAAGGAAATACATACGTTTTATGACATTTATTTTAAGTGGGTCATAGTTATACGCAGGTGCCATAGTCTCCAATAACGTGTATCTAATCAATTTTATTATCGATAGATCTATTGTCGTCGTTGTACGTTTGCTAGTCAATTAGGTATACATTGACATAGCGATATTATTAACTGTAAGTAGTTAATTGTGTTACTTGAGTTTCTTTAGGCTGGGACTATATGCATCGGAATCCGGAAAGCCGTAGAGAATTCTGAGCATTGAAAATAGAACACGGCGCTAATACAATAGAGTTGAAAATTGAAGTGTCAGGTGTCAAGCTGTCATTCATCTCGACACTCATGTGTTCGATTTTCAACTCTATTGCATTAGCATAGATTTCTATTTCCAATGATCAGAATTCTCTACGGCCTTCCGGATTCCGGTGCGTATATCTCTACCCTTAAGGCTGGGACTACATTTTTCGGAATCTGAAATGCCGGGGAAAATTCTGAGCAAATTATAAAAATAGAACTGCGTAGAGCTGAAAATTGATCACACAAGTGTAGAGTCAAATGTCATGACAGCTCGACACTTCGATTTTCAACTCTATTGTATTATTGTAGAGTTCTATTTTAATTTTTCAGTGCTTTGGATTTTCACCGGCCCGCCGGATTCCGGATTATATAGTCCCAGTTTTACAACGAAATATGTATTGGGTACATGTTTAATAATTACACTGGTATTGTGTTTATTATACCTGATACAATCTGCATTAGGTAACTGTTTTCTTTAGGAATTATGTATGTACGTATTTCAAAGTAATAAAACAACAACAACAATATCATTAATGAATAGTTCACATGTAAATTCATTACGTGAACTGTGAAGGTCACTCCACTACTCTTAAGGCCGAATACTAGAACGATATAGTTAAATTAACTGACGCGTGACGCTCAAGTCACATGCTGTCCTTGTCATTTCGGCTAGCAGAGACAGCGACAGCCTGTGAATAGGAGGGCTCTTAATTATGATTAGCATTTCAATATAATTCTGCCGTAAGCTCGTTACACCTAGTGGTTAGTCACGTTAACAACACTCGAAAAATCAATACCATTAATAAGTCAACTTTAACGACCTTGTTGTAATTATACAAAATAAAGTTATTTATTACGGAAACATGAGAAAGCAACGTTGAATTCAACTCCCAAAGGGGGAAGATTATATTGCAAGTTCTATGAATAAACTGTTATAACGCGTTTCAAATGAGAATAGGAACGTTAATGACCTTTTTCTGTCAGATATTACTTTGTGCGATTTTCAGAAAAACTTATGTGCATATAAATATTAATAGTCTTGCATCGAATTTAAATTTAAATAGTAATCAATTATCTATACTAATATTATAAAGCTGAAGAGTTTGTTTGTTTGAACGCGCTAATCTCAGAAACTTCTGGTTCAAATTGAAAAAATATTTTTGTGTTTGATAGTCCATTTATCGAGGAAGGCTTTAGGCTATACAACATCACGCTGCGACCAATAGGAGCCAAGAATCAGTGGAAAATGTGGGGAAAAAACGGGGAAAATTATTCAACCTTGAGGGCTTCCGTTGTTTGTTTGAACGCGCTGATCTCAGGAACTGCTGGATCGAATTGGAAAATTATTTTTGTGTTGGATAGTTCATTTGCCGAGGAAGGCTTAAGCTATATTATATAACATTACGCTGCAACCAATAGGAGCGAAGTATCATTGAAAAATGCTGCAAAAACGGGGAAATTTATTAATATTTGAGGGCTTTCGTTGCGTGCGCTTCGTAAACGGTTTAAGCTACCCAAAAAATATGTATGAAAGAATTATTCCTCTTTAGATTATCTAAAAAAATATCCGCGGCTGTATATGTCTATCTTTTAAGATTGACTGACTATAACCTTTTTTATCGTAATCAAATTTGGTCGAAATTAATGCATTATTGCGCCAGCAGTTGACGCGGACGAAGTCGCGGGCAACAGCTAGTCCAAACATAAATTTAACTATCATAACAGTCTAAATTCAAAACAATATGGCGCCGACTTGATCCTATTCTCATTTGAATCGCACTATATAAACTTTATACGTATAGCTGTTATTTATTAGTCACTGATTAGTGATTAATCAAAGAAAATAATTCTCACGGTTAAGTTATAAAAACTCACGGTCCATCATTCAAATTAAAATAAAATAACCCTTTGCAAGTTTAAACTTATTTTTAGTGCAAAATTAATTTAGAGTTAGAACAGTAATAATAATGCTATCACAAGCTTACTAACTGCGGAAATAAAATTATAATTGGGTATTTGCATGCATGTAAAACATTTAGTTTTTTTTTTATATTCAGAAATAATTAGTTGATAAAAATAATAAGAATTAAGATTGTATGCTTAGTTTTGTAATTAGGAGCATTTCGAAGATACTAAAAAGTTGGAATATTTTTACAAATTAAGTAGTGTAAAAAACCTATATCAATAGTTTTCTTGAAACACAAAAATATTTACTGTGGACATAAACGCGCAAACTACATATCACAAATTTTGTGCATGTAAACATATACATTTCATTGCAACTTACAAGCGTGTGACGTCACATGTCAGTATGACTTTTGTATGGGGCCTTTTCACAAGACTCACAAAAGTGCTACCAATCCGCATTTTTCACATTCCGCCATTTCTTTAAAAATATAGATTTTTAGTCAAGTAAACTTTTTTTTTTTCCAGAGCACTATAATTCATGTATGTAATGTATACCTATAGGCAAATACCCAATGTGCAGATCTAACACCGTGCAATAAAAAAAATTACATTTAAATGTACATTAAAGCTTTAAAATTTAAGACTATGTTATTCGTTTAAGTATTGCATATTTAGGAAACGTAACTGTACTTACATGGGTGATTCTGTTACAGCCTGTGTAAGCGCAGCCACCCGAGTTTCTACCGTTTGGTAACTGTTCATAACCAAATAAAAAAAAATCTAATGAAAGAAACTGAAAAGCGACCGACACCTACCAAAAATGGGGCACAAGCAAAATGAAAAATGCAAGCGAAGCAAATTGCGTGTTCTATGTTCCAACCCTGAGTAAAGTGCGACTTGTTTGTGCATATTTTATACTTACACTTGGCTTTCTTTCACATTTTTTAAACCCTGGTTAACGTCTTCGGTAATCTCCTTCCACACTGTGATACCGAGCTTGCGTTTCAACTCGGAGCTCTGACGAATCTGTTACAGAAAGGAGAACCAATATTTATAGTACAAACAGACAGATGAAAATCAACATTTATTTCAACAATAAAAAGAGATAGAAACAATCGAGTAACACAAAGTTAGGCATAATGAAGAGAGTTTGACTGCGAGCAAAACAAAAATGCATGAGCATTAGACAAAAACTAAGAATGTACGAGCATTCTTAGTTTTTGTCGAATGAAACCGTGAACGTGGAAAACCTTTGATCTCGATCAATGCCCAAGATATTTTAATTAAGATTTCCTTTTGTAATATCTAGCTAAAATATTAAAATGTCTGCTAAGATATAAGGGTGTTTTATGCCACCTAGAACTTAGTAATTACTAATTATCATCCAGTATCTACTACCATTACTAATTCTACTATTATAAATGTGAATGTTTGTGAGGATCGATGTATGTATGTTTGTTACTCTCTCACGCAAAAACTAATGTTTTTATCCCGAAAAAGTGTGTTCCCGTGGGATACTTAATATGCGCGAGCAGAGCCGCGGGTAAAAGCTAGTATTAATATTATAAACGCGAAAGTTTGTTACTCTTTCACGCAGTAACTTTTAAACGGATTTTGATGAAATTTCGTGTGGACTATTATGCTGCCGTCTTAACGAAGAGTGCAGTAAGTCGAGCCTTTGGGCAAATTAGATTAAGACCTTATATTATGGTATAATATGGTCTTAACTCGATTTGCCCAAAAACTCGACTTACTGCACTCTTCGTTAGGACGGCAGCGTGGTAGTCGTTAAGGCTGGGACTATATGCAACGGAATCCGTTAGACCGTAGAGAATTAAGGGCACTGAAAATAGAACTCTGTGCTAATACAATACAGTTGAAAATGGAAATTTCGAGTGTCGAGTCAAATGTCAATGTCATATATGACAGCTCGATACTCGAAACTTCCATTTTCAACTGTATTGTATTAGCACAGAGTTCTATTTTCAGTGCTCATAAATCTCTACGGCCTACCGGATTCCGTTGCATATAGTCCCAGCCTAAGACTTTGTTTTATCATTTAACACAGGCTACTTTTTATCGCAGCAAAATTTACGGCTGCGCAGGATTTCTTTTAGCACATACGAAGTCGCGGGCAACATCTAGTACACAAAATTATCTTACAGAGTGTTAACCACTCTGTAAGATAATTATTGAATGAACATTTGAACATGCTTCATTAAGCGATAACTTTATCGTGTCGCCTCTTTGTGTTGACAGTTCCAGACACACTGAATGTTAATAAGATTAAAGACCTCTCTTCATTATCGCTAGAAAACTTCAGATGATTTTACAGATGCCAGACTGTTCGCGCGTTAGCTCCGAACATATGCGAATTCCCATAATTACGAGCGTGTGCGACGCGGACGGCGCTCATGCGTCTCACATAGGGTTGCCATCCGTCCGGGTTTCCCCGGATTTGTCCTGGTTTAAAGGGCGTACGGGGAGCGTCCGGGCCGGATTTTATTTGCTATCCGGGTTTTTGTAGGCAGAATTAGGAAGGCCTAAGTTTTTTTTGATTTGCAGCAATTATAAATTGGTTTCGTTTTCGTACTCCAAAATCCGGGGTTTGCACGCGTCTTGTCCGGGGAGTCATATGTAAGATATGGCAACCCTAGTCTCACATCAATTATTTGCATAATTCGAAGTCACAACAAAGTCACTTACATCAATTACAAAAAGATATTTAGTATGGTATGTATCAACATAAACGCGCAAAAATTACGAGATATCAGAAATTTTGTTTATATGACCATACATATCGTAGCAACATTACTAGCGTGTGACGTCACTTACTAGTACGACTTTTATATGGGGCGTTTTCACGAGACTCACAAAAGTGCTTCAAACAATCCGCAATATCTTAAAACATTTTGATTTTTAGAATACTATTCCTATTGTAAACTGTCTTATTTTTCAGAGCATTATTCATTTATGTAATAAAAAAAATACAGGAAAATACCGTATTATTCCATAACACAAAATCGGTCCAGCCGTTCACGAGTTTTAGCGAGACATTACAAATGCAATCCATTTTTAAACTACTACCCAAAAGAAGGAGATACAAATAAGAGAAGATTGATACCAAAAATTGAAACTTTGGTCCACAGGTTTATGCGGATTGCGGAACAACAAAAATGTTGCACCTTTAACATACTTTTCACGGTAGACTATAAAATTTGCAAATGGACCCAGTTTCGCGTTATGTAAAACGTTCAGACTTTTATAACGTCTGTAAATGATTTCATACATGCACAACATACTAATTACCTACGAAGTACGCCATCGATCAATCACAATTTCCAATTAGACTAACCAACTGAACTATAATTTCTTTTAGACTTTTAGATATAAATACAATACATGATAATTATACTTCCACTTTAAGTAGTAACGGGTTCACTATTATTATTATTACATGTTTTATTTTTATTTCATTTGAAAAACAAACAAGTATAGAGATAAATTACAAATAAAATAACATATCGGTTAATTTGTTATACACTTAGGGTTACCATCTGACCGGATAAATCCGGTCTAGACTGGATTTTAAGGATAGCGACCAGACTGCAACCGGATTTCATTCGAGACCGGATTTTTAATCATGTTGAAATAAATATGTAGTCAATGATAACCATTGCCAAACATCTACTGACAACGCTTGAGAAGTATACTTTAAATTGTCTTTCACTGGCGATAACACTAATACATACTAACTACATAGAAATTTTGGAGGTGCTGCTAGAAATATGGGTAACAATGTGATCACAAAACTTTGATCAGGAAATGGTTGTTGTCGGTTGTCCAGCTCATATTTTACCGGATCGGACTTTTTAACTGAAATCAGGATCTTTTAACACTTGCAACCGGCTTTTCGATTTTAATCTTTAACCCCTGGTAACCCACTGCATTTTCACGGATTACATTACAGATTTTGTATTTTGTACCACTTAAAAATCCTATATGTATCTTTGACAGGGCGATAAACGATATTATACTCAACAAGCAGTTTAAAAATCACTCAGACTAATACATATTATCGTGATCTCAGAGGTTGTCCCACAACGACTCACTCTACAGAAGAAGCTACAGATTGGATTACAGAAAAAACCGCCGCCGTATTACGTAAAAATAGCGATTAGCAATAATCTTGCAGTCACCGCGCGATAAACGCGCAATCGATAACTGAACGTCAAATAAAATCGTGTTACCTATGCGATCGATTGCTAATCGCTCGCTGTTGTGTTTGAATGCATTTTGCTTCATTTTCGCTTATTATTGCTAATTGACAGTTCAAATCGCTCGCTGATTGCTTTCGCTTTGCTGTAAAAGTCTTACGTAATACGAAAAATTAGACAGCAGTGAAGAAATCGAACGATTGATGAATTTATAGTTCCTTGATTGTTCGGTAGAGGCAGTACTGTCGCTAGGTTGCTTCTGCTAGGTTTTTGCAGATACGTCATAATATGAATTTGCGATTGTTGTGCAAAAATTGCGCAATTTTTGCTATTGCTTGGCTTTTGCAAGATACGTAATAAGCCCACCGGTTAAGTGTGAGTCAGACTCGCGCACGAATGTTCCCGTATATATAGGGTTGCCATTATTGTTGAGAACTGATACGGGACTTATTAGTGGCAAATAAATAAAAACTGAAAATAAGGGTAGTAACGGTTTATTATAATAAAAAAATAATGGAAAACAACGACTTTCGTCCGTCCATTGGGCTGTCATAAGAGAAAATATTCTCTTAACATTTGCGTTGTGGGCGGGAATCGCAAATACATAGTTTACATAGCTTTAATAGACATGACTTCTGATCTGAATGCTCTGTATCTGCAAAAAAAATCAGCCATTTCTGCTCCATGGTTGCCATTGCTGTTATGTCAGTTTGTTTACTTAAAGTACATGTATATCGATAAACGGAAATATTGATAAACGGGACAGAAGCGGGACAAGTAACAATACGGGACGTGATACTTAATACGGTGACAGTCCCGTATATACGGGACGTATGGCAACCCTACTATATATATACTACATGTTTATTACGTTATTTTTGTAGGAAGTTTTTCAAGTTAAGCTTACTTTACAACTTAAGTCTCGGTAACTACTGAAGTAACAAAGTTATAAAAGCCGTTATAGTTTGCCTTTAAAGTTTATCATATAGACTACAATCATTAATATTTTCTTTCTTCTATGTAGGCAAAGCGGATTAACTGGTGTATCAATGCACAGGCCAAACCCTTAAAAGGCTAGAAATTTGAAATTCTGCACACGTATTTCTCATATGACGAAGGATTTTTTTTTCAAAATTCAACCCCCAAGAGGGTACAATAGGGGGTGTTAGTTAAAAACCTTATTACACGCGGGCGAAGCTGCAGGCAATTAATGTTAGTTTTTGTATAGTAAAGATCCATCCATCCATCCATCTTCTCTTGTCCTGTTCCATAAACAACTCACTTTGCTCTGCAAAACGGTGCGCAGTGTCGCAATCTCCTCCTCAACCCTCGCGAGCTCGCGGCTCCACTCGGCGCGTAGCTGCTCCGCCTGCTCAGGGGTTAAACCGGCTAACTCATCCGGGGTATGGATGTCCCCAGCGCCGGAGTTAGCGGTCACTTCCTCGGCTGAAACAAACATAGTATCATTTTATTGAATGCAAATATTTATCTACGAATGTGCGTTTTTTCGCGTGTCTATTGCGTAGCTTAGGACTCAGAAAAACATTTTTAACATAGCTACTAAGGATTGACGTTCATACTACGTTATTGTAATTTGTAATCCAAATAAAAGTTGTAGAGCGTAAAATTTTACATAAAAATGTTCTCATTACTTTTTTTTTACGCTCTACAATTTTTTTTCTAGCACTTGCCGTTTTCCCAAAATAAAAAAAAAATTAAACTTTTTTTATGTTTTTTCACCCCTTCTCGGGGGTGAATTTTAAAAAAACTTACACAGTTCGTTTTTAAATTCTTCAATGTAACTTATATCAAAAATTCAAGTTGTAACTAAAATTCGTATTTCAGAGCCTATTTTCTTGGACTATTAGTATGGCCCGCAGGTCAATGTACGTTTAAGTCTACGTTAAAACACTTCTATCGACTAATAAATTATT
This sequence comes from Glaucopsyche alexis, assembly GCA_905404095.1. Lineage (NCBI taxonomy): Eukaryota > Metazoa > Arthropoda > Insecta > Lepidoptera > Lycaenidae > Glaucopsyche > Glaucopsyche alexis. The sequence continues at coordinate 17,479,056 of FR990051.1, read as the reverse complement.
ATGAAGAAGATAATTATTATTATGATTGGTTCATAATAATATCTTCTTAATTGATTCAATTACTTAATTTATCAATGAACAATCATTTTATTACAATGTAAAGTGTAAACATAATCCCACCAAAAACATTCCGTAAAAAACTAGCCAAGTCTCGATGGAGCTGCTTGTTTATCTCTAAAAAGTAATGAAATCTAGACAAAATCGTGCCAAGTCTAAGGTTCCTTACTGCGGTTTCTTTATTATTATAGTTAATGTTGAGTGACTTGGCCGTTCAACATTCTTTATACTTTAGTGGGTACAAGTCAATTTTGTTTACATTTGTAACTACCTATGTTTGTTAAGCGAGATAATAGCCCATACTGGTATTGGTAACTGGACGCTAGTGTCTCATTTTAGGCTGTTGTTGATTGTACAACACACGTATTGGAGCAATGGTGTCATGGAGCCCCTTTTGTACCTTGTGTACCCTTCAACGGCCAAGTCACACAACATTAACTATAATAATAAAGAAACCGCAGTAAGGAACCTTAGACTTGGCACGATTTTGTCTAGATTTCATTACTTTTTAGAGATAAACAAGCAGCTCCATCGAGACTTAGCTAGTTTTTTACGGAATGTTTTTGGTGGGATTTCACTTCTTTTTGTAGAAACGTGGGCATATTGATTTATTTTTCCTAGATTTTAGTGTAATTTATTTATTATTTATTTATTATTAATAATTTAGAAAATGCGGCGAAATGGTTCCAGTAAAGAATGGTACGGCAGTGTTTACTTCGCGCTCGACTTGGCGGGGGCACTGCCGTGCCCCCAGATCGACGTTCTGGTCTTATCTAGAGGTTCTCAAATAGGGGCCTGAAAATGCGGCGAAATGGTTCCAGTAAAGAATGGTACGGCAGTGTTTGCTTCGCGCTCGACTTGGTAGGGGCACGGCCGTGCCCCCAGATCGATTATACTAGTTTTTATAGTTTTCCCTTTATGTAGCCATTAAACCCCAACTCTGTACCAAATTTCAGCTCTCTAAGTTTATGGGAAGTACTAGTTCTATTTTGATGATCATGAGTGAGTGAGTGAGTGAGTGAGTGAGTGAGTGAGTGAGTGAGTGTCGTAAATGCGAAACTTTGCTTTCGCTTAACTTCGGAACTAAATGACCTACAGACTTGAAATTTTGGATTTTAAGTTTGTGATTATAGCTTATTGGATGACGAAAATTTCTGCGTTCTGGTCTTATCCAGAGGTTCTCAAATAGGGGCCTGAAAATGCGGCGAAATGGTTCCAGTAAAGGATGGTACGGCAGTGTTTGCTTCGCGCTCGACTTGGCGGGGGCACTGCCGTGCCCCCAGATAAAGGAAACATTAAATGGTAGTTCAATTGAAAATCAAAATATGCCTTACTTCATTATTTTGGTAATTAGACAACAATTTATAAGGGTAGTAAAGTCAAGAGTATCTGCGTGTGCCTACTTACTACTCAATTAAAAAAAAAAAAAAACAAAAAAAAACAAAGATTTCAAAACTCAAGAAAAATCTTCATACAAGAAAGACTTCTAAGAAAAAGTTACGCCATCTTGGTTTTCAACATACTTCAATGTCAGTCATCTTGTTTTCCCTATATTTCAAATGTGGCCCCAAAAATCTCAAAAGTGGGGCCACTTGACTGGGGACACTTTTTTCCTCAACATGCCTCGTCTATTATATGTCACCGTAAAATCGTAAAAACCGTTAGATTGTAATTTTACTAGAGTCTAGAAATATTATATGTCGAGTGTCAACATATAATATGTTGTCATATGGTTGTCATATAAAAAATTCTCCTTACGATTGTACGCATTATTTATCGGTTTTTAAAATTTAACGGTGACATTATATTATATATTATGTCTATGAAAAAAAATCTATAGCCCGACTACGCAAATTATATGAGGTTTGGTAAAATGGGCATCTGCTGAAAAAAATTTCTTTTATATGGGGGAGTTTGCGTGGAGCGCCTGAGCGAAGATTCGGAGATGATATTTTAACGTTGAGTATGACAGTGCCGTAAATAGCCTTTTCTGCGCCCTGTGCGAGTTCTATAACTGCGCCCTTGTTTTTTTTAACATATTATAGGGTACCCTAGAGCAGTATTTTTCAAAATAAAGCACAAGGAAGTTGGTGGACCAATTATCTAATATTTTGGAAGAAACACAAATACAAATACGCTCGTACGTTGCCAAAAAAATGAGCGCGATATTTCGTCTAATTTAATAGACGTTTTTGATTATATGTACTGCCATGTAGGTACATATGTGTAGGCATCGAGCTCTTGGGGCGCAACGGGAACTTATAAGGATCAAACCTAAAAAAATAATTGTTCTGCAGCCCCCGGATCTTTAATTTTTTTTTAGGTGGGGCAAAAACAGAACATTGCCGCCCCCACCCACTTATATAGTAACTATACATCAGTGGCGTAGATAGCCTTAGCCCAATATCAAAAAATGTTTGAGGGCCCCTAGCCCAAGAGTAGAAATCCATAAAAACGAAATTTTTCGAATATTTTCTTTCTGGAAGGTTCCAAACTTTGAAATTTAGTTATGTAGGTAATATTATGCACATTAATTTAATAAGGAGAAAAGTTTGTTTGTTTGATTGTTTGTGTTTGTTTGTTTGCATAGAATAGGCTCCAAAACTACTGGAATGATTTTGATAAAATTTGGCACACATGTAGAATAGACCAAGGGGAAGGACATCACGGAAAAATGTACGGTTTCTGCGAAATTAACTTTTGTGCGCACGAAGTAGTGGGCAACATCTAGTGTTAACTAAATTTGAATATCCGTATCTACGAGTTTTCACACGTTGAAAATCATTAGCTGAAATTAATATTTGTATTAAAATCATTAGCTGAATTGAGCGGGCCAGACAGTATTAAAAACTAGCTGTTGCCCGCGGCTCCGCCCGCGTAAATGTAGTATCCCTCTGGAACACTGTACTTTTCGGGATAAAATGTAAATGTTTTAAAATAAAATATGTTTCAATCCAGAGCCTAAACTACTACCATACCAAACTTCATCGGAATCTGTTCAGTAGTTTTTGCGTGAAGGAGTAACAAACATCCATCCATCTATCCATCCATACATCCTCACAAACTTTCACATTTATAATATTAGTAGGAAGTAGGATATAATACTGGTTGCAACTTATTAAAACATTATAATATTATTAAATAATCTGCAAAACTTACAGTAAAATATAGGTACTACATGTAAGCAATAGCGAGCGAGCGAAACGAGCGAGCCGAAATTTTTTTCGTAATTTTTAGTTCTGGAAACCTCGAAATTCAGAAAAAATGATTGGTCATCAATTAACAGCGGAGTAACGCTAGAGTAACACGTCCTGTAGCCCGGGGGCGCGCACTGCAAGGCATGTTACTCTACGCCTACGATACAGCGGTAGCTACGCCTCTGCTATATATGGAATTAAATACGTAAATATAGTATTTAATTCTATCTTCGATTAAATTATGCGTAATGAATAAAACTATAAATACCACCTACTGGCGTATTGACAGATGTGCCCAATGTAGATTTCTAAAAACAGTATGAAAAGGTGTTGTTTTTAATCGATTATTGTAAAACAGTATACAGGATTATTTTTTCACCAGTACAATAAATCAACATAGTGTTACGAACACAGAGAATAGCGCCATCTAGCGTCAACCAATGAAACCACTTGGTGTGAACAGGGACCGCGTGGGGCCCCCTATTCAGTACTAGATGGCGCTACTGTGCAAACGTTCCAGAATAAATCTAACATGGTCACGCGACTCGGGAACCTTCTGGAGTCGTCTGGGACTCGTATCGACCGGTATAAATACGTCGGAAGAAGGCGAGCGAGTCGAGTTCACTTTGAGCTTCATCCGAAGCGATACGGGCGATACAAGTGAAAACTAGTGATCAGGAGTTCACTTTGAGCTTCCAACGAGGCGAAACAGGCGATACCAGCGAAAATTAGTGATCGGGAGTTCGAGTTGAACAGCGAAACGGGCGATAACGATGTGAATACTAGTGATGTGATGATAGCAGGAGTGAAACCCACGACTTGGCTACGATTAAGGACTCCGTTAGTGCTTAGTGTTTGGACTTAGTGTTTAGTGTTTGGACCTAGTGCTTAATGTTGGACTAAGTGCTAGTGAATAAAGTCTTCAAAAGAGTCAGCAGGCTTTTATCTCCAAATCCTTCGAACCCTAACACGTAACAATACGTAATAGTTGTCAAAAATAAAAATACTAGCGATTTTTGTTACTACCCCTTTGGAACAAAAAAACAAAATTATCGATCCCCGAACTTATCTGCTAAACTAATACAAAATGTGGATGCATTACGCATCTATCGATGATGTGTTACCAACTCGTGCGCCGCCCGGCCGATCGCTTACCACACCCCGCCGCCCCCTACTCATACCGCACCCGTTGACGCCTTGTAGTGGTGGGTCGTCGACGCTTTTTCGATCAACGAAACGAGACCGTTTATCGTTCATCGTAAACTAGTTGAAAAAACAGTTTTTTTTTTCGACTAGTTTACGTGTTCGACGAATACTGAACTGAGCAATAAACTATGACAAACAAAGTATTTTTGTTGAATGAACGACTTTAAGCATTAACTGTTTTGACAAACTTGTTGTCGTTTGCTGATCGACGCGACTAGTGATGACGACGAACGACGAGACGGTTTAATCTGTGAGCGGTGGAAATGAACTTCCCTTCATACTTTTTCCAGGCTTAGGACTGGCATGCAGGCAGGTTCATTACTTTAAAGAACAGAGATAGACGTATTGCTCGTGCCGAGTCGTCGTGCTCCGCGCCCGTCCGTCGATCGTGTCGTCGCGTCGCGACGAACGGTCTCTGTCGCACGCACCGTTCCGGCATATGGCAACCGTTCACGCATAGACTAGTTTATCAGTAGGCGCTAAACTAGTTTACCCGTTCATGACAAATAAACAGTTTAATAAAACAGTTCGTTCATTCAACGCCCATCCCTAACGCCTTGTAGTTAGTGCGCCCATGCGGTATTAGATTGGTTATAGGATAAATTAATTGAAATAAAAAAAAAATGTTTTTTTTTATTTGTAAAATGCACTCTATTATCGATACCAATGACGTGGAAAATTTATTGTACCGATGAAAAAGTATTCCTGTATATCCTTTTGTGCGTAGAGTATAAGAATTTTGAAAGATTTATTAATTATCACACGAAATGTTCGTACCTATGTAAAGTGTGATTTTGCCGCCCCCTGAACATGGCCCCGGCTAGCCCTCCATCCCACACCCCCCTAGATCCGGGGCTGGTCTGGCCATTTTTGCGCCCCCCAGAGTCTACGCCCTGTGCCTGGGCACCGGTGGCACCGCCCTTTTTACGGCACTGGAGTATGACAATATTTTTTTCGCCCAAACGTCTATATAAGCAGTACCTAGATACACCTACCAAAAAAAATTAACTACGGATATTTATCCGTAGTTGATTTTACCAAACCTTTTATAGCCAGTATGTTAATTAGACTATTATTACGAATCTATTGACACCTTATTTATTAAAATCGGACCAGTAGTACGTTAGTAATATATATATATTCTTTGCCAGTAGTTAAGGCGCTACGATGAAACAAACATATATACATACGTAGGTACATACATACATACGCGGTAGGTACATACATACATACAAACATACATAGACTCCCAAAATCATTACGGACTTTTTACGGGTAAAAACCGTAAAAAGTAGACATATTTTTTTTTCTGTTGAGAAATCTTCCGTGAACCTTGAGCTTATGTGAAGCACTCAAACCTATTATTTGCAAGCTTTTATATCATATAAATTGTGTAAAGCTTGTTTTTTAAAAAAGTATGGCTAGAATTTAGAATCATGCCCCACATTTATCCTATAAGTAGGTTTACGGTAATTTTACGGCTGAAAGGTCTTCTAATTACGAATTAATTCCGCAACTTCTCAAAACGATACGATCCGTAGTTTTCGAGATAAAAAATATTTAAAATTCAAAAATTCTATAGAAATTCGGCCATGTTGACGTTTCTTCGATGTTCCGTTTTACATTGCCTGCTGTCAAATATTTTAACTTTATATAAAAGCTGATAAATAAGTTATAAATATCCTTCATTTTATTTAATTTGTATCACAGTAATAAGTTGAGAGTATTGATGGTGTACGGGGCTTAAGGGAGTTAGTCTTAAACCCCCCAAAGAAATTTTGGCTGCCGGAGTTGCGTCTAAATATTTTTAAACAATTTTCAAAAATTCTTAAATATTATTGCAATTATGCAAAACGGAACGTAATCTTTATGCTAAAGTACAAGGGGATGAGCCAAGATCTTTTCTTTATCGCTTCTTTAAAGAATCGCCGATCAAAATGTATGGAATTGAAATTTGGAAAAAGAAAATACAATCGAGGTAGGTAGTTATATTTTATATAAGTATTATAATGTGATATAGGAAATGTATGAGAACAGTATATAATTCTTAGGTAATTAATAGCAATGTATTACTCCGAGTTGGCCCAATACGACTTCATTGGGTTAGGTTAGATGGCTAAGGCGGGAGCGTAGCGCAGCGAAGCTACCGCCTCACAGTGTATTTTTTGTCCAAAAAATTGGCCATGCCGTTTTTATTACTTAATTTTATAGGATTTGTGATTATAAATGCAGGACGAGAACACCCGACTACCCATTTCATATAGAAGAATGCAAATTAGTACTTGAAAAATTTTTCTATGGTTTCCAGAAAAAACATAGAAACAGTTATAGTTCAAAAGTTTGATATTCTTTTAAGATTTTATTAATTGGTCTAAATAGTGTCTTAAAAGCCCTACGATAGCGAAAAACATCCAGGCTTTATTTGTTCAAGATAACGTATTTATGACTGATTTTGTAAATTTATGTTTTAATTTTTTTAACGCCATGCCGTTTCATATTTGGATTTGAAACTAAGACTGAAATATTCTTTTTATTGATACTTATAACCCAAAAAAAAATGGGATCCAAATGAGGCGGGGCATCGGAGTTATTCAATTTTATATTATTTTGGATAGGGTTGTCACCGCATAGATGAATATTTGAAGTAGGTTTTTATATGCTCATTTTTCTAATGAAGTTCGTAACTTCAACAAAACAATTAATAGTAATAGTCTTTTTTACTTACTAGCTGCTGCCCGCGACTCCGCCCGCGTGGAAATTCATTATGTTATCCATAGTTTACATTTTCTTCGCGTTATACCTTTGCTCCCTTTTGCTTCACTGCTGTTGCACTCTTATATTGAAGTCAGTGAGATACTGAGAAGTTCAGTCACTATTTGGTTTGAACCTTTCTGTTTTTGGTTATTTATGTTTATTATACTGCATATTATATGATGTACCTCCGCCGTGTTCCATATTTGTAAGAAGTATCGATCTAAATATTTAAGTGTTCTGATTTATTTCAGCATAAAAAATCTAACATGCCTTGAATATACATAAATAATATAAATAAGTAAAAAATATATTGTCTTGTTCGCATGTACTAGTCGAAACACTGTGTGTTTGGTAGAGTAATATTTCAGGAATTTCAAGTGAAAACAAAGTTTTATTCAATTACCTAGCAGTTGCGCGCGGCTTCGCTCGCGTGACATTCAATTTCTCTGCACCTTCTTAATTTGATCGTTTTGGTATCAGAAACAGACACTTATTTTTTTAGGCATGTATTTACTTGCGACAAAACAATAAAATTTTGGATGTGAAAATACCGAATATTGAATACTAAATTACCAAGTTGGCGAAAGAATGTAAGGAACAAAAAAATTACAAATCTGGTGACTAAATAATACCACTGAATTTTGGCGACAATTTGTGAGTGCACATTTAATTTAAAAATAGGCACATATATTTTCCCTGATGTAGGTAACTCAAAAAACATACAAGCAGCAAAACGAGGATACATAAAAAAAACATAAAGGAGCATACAAAATATCCAATTTTTAATTTTTCTCGGTTTTAGGGGGATGTAGATATTGTGTAGATTAATTTTGAAATTTAAAAATTGGCTGATATTTATTTTTCGTAAAATTGATATGGGTGTCGTTTAGAAGGATTTTGGGAGTGCTGGATTACGAAAATGACATTCGTTTTGAAATTCCAATATGGCGGACATACTTCTTATATATATAAAAGAAAGTCGTGTTAGTTACACTATTTATAACTCAAGAACGGCTGAACCGATTTGGCTGAAAATTGGTAGGGAGGTAGCTTAGAACCAGGAAAAGGACATAGGAAACTATTTATTGCGGGAAAATGTACGGTTCCCGTGGAATACTGTATTTACGCTTTTACGTAAAAACTACTTAACCGATCATCATGAGATTTGGCACATATATAAAGTAGACTACGAGGAAGAACATAGGTTACTCTTTATTGCATAAAAGTGTACGGTTCCCGTAGAAAACTGTATTTACGCTTTTACGTAACAACTTAACCGATCATCATGAAATTTTGCACAGATATAAAGTAGAGCACGGGGAAGGACATAGGCTACTTTTTATTGCAGAAAATGTACAGTTCCCGTGGAATACTGTATTTACGCTTTTACGTAAAAACTACTTAACCGATCATCATGAGATTTGGCACAGATATAAAGTAGACTACGAGGAAGAACATAGGTTACTCTTTATTGCATAAAAATGTACGGTTCCCGTGGAATACTGTATTTACGCTTTTACGTAACTACTTACCCGATCATCATGAAAGTTGCTATAGATACAAAGTAGACCATGAGGAAGGACATAGGCTACTTTTTATTGCAAGAAAATATACGATTCCCGTGGAATATTGTATTTACGCTTTTACGTAAAAACTACTTAACTGATCATCATGAAATTTTGCACAAATATAAAGTAGAGCACGGGAAAGGACATAGGCTACTTTTTATTGCAGAAAATGTACGGTTCCCGTGGAATACTGTATTTACGCTTTTACGTAAAAACTACTTAACCGATCATCATGAAATTTGGCACAGATATAAAGTAGACCACTGGGAAGGACATAGGCTACTTTTTATTGCGGAAAATGTACGGTTCCTGTGGACAACTGTATTTACGCTTTTACGTAAAACTACTTAAACGATCATCATGAAAATTGGCACAGACATAGAGTAGACTACGAGGAAGAGCATAGGCTAATTTATCGCAGAAAAATATGTTTGGAGATTTAGTAATTAACGGATTTAGGGATTTACAAATAATGTGATTTACGCATCTGCTCATTTATTGCCTCTAAGGTAGAACAAAGTATGCCGGGTCAGCTCATGGCCCATTTTTACAATCATTAAAATAATTGATTTCTTATGTTTACGCGAATATTGTTCATTGTTTTAAACACTTACGGATTTTGTCGCGGTGCACTTTTCTTTTACCCGACGTTTCGGCTACTTTCCAGCAGCCGTGGTCACGGGAGGACTGAGGTGTCAGTTGTCCTATTTGTTGAAGTTGTTCAAACTACCCGAAGATTCTTCAATTATTATTTGTGTTCCGATCCACGCAAAACATACTAACAGTATCTTGAAGCCGCGGTGTTTTTGACCTGAATTTTATTTTATTTATCACTGGATCCCAACTAGATGGCAGCACCCAGCCATCTTCTCGGTTAAAATTAGGGTACTTTTTAATTTCTATAGCCTCGCGTATCATTCTAGGGCGATAACGTTGTTCCTTTGCCAGTACTTGTGGCTTATCAAATCTTATGTAATGGCGAGGTTGATCCAGTGTGTGTTCGCAAATTGCAGATTTGTTGTTGCGGCGGTGTTTAACATCTGCGATGTGTTCCTTAACGCGGGTTTTAATTGATCTTTTTGTTTGCCCAATATAGGATAGACCACAGTCACAGTCGAGCTTGTAGACTCCTGCATCTTGAAGAGGAATGTTGCATTTCACTGTTGGTAAAAATTGACTTATCTTTTTGGGCGGCTTGAAATATGTTTTTATAGAAGCTTTCCTTAGAATATAGCCAACTTTATCAGTGACTCCTTTCATGTATGGCAGAACTGCAGGTATTCGTTCAACAGTGGCTGGTTTCACTTGGTCTTTGTGATGCAGGCGTGGGACTCGAAGCTTATTGTCACGTAGAACTTGTGTGACATGATGAAGCTCGGTATCCAAATGCTGCTGGTCACAGATTCCTCGTGCTCTTTGAAATAAAGTTTTGCCAACGGTAGATAACTGTGAAGGATGGTGGTGGGACTCACCATTTAATCAACATCATATTTCCCTCATGATGGAAGAAAAAAAATTTCGAAAATCCGGAATTTTCCAACATTTCTATAGATTTATACATCTCTCGTATCTCAAATGTACAGCATTTACATTTTTTTTTATAAAATTGATTCTATCTCGGAAACGGTGCATACTATTGAAAAAATAATGAAAATTTCGTCCCCCTTAGGAACTCCGCAACATCATATTTCCCTCATGATGGGAGAAAAAAAAATTCGAAAATCCGAAATTTTCCAACATTTCTATATAGATTTATACATCTCTCGTATCTCAATGTACAGCATTTACGTTTTTTTATAAAATTGATTCTATCTCGGAAACGGTGCATCCTATTGAAAAAATAATGAAAATTTCGTCCCCCTTAGGAACCCCGCAACATCATATTTCCCTCATGATGGGAGAAAAAAAAATTCGAAAATCCGAAATTTTCCAACATTTCTATATAGATTTATACATCTCTCGTATCTCAATGTACAGCATTTACGTTTTTTTATAAAATTGATTCTATCTCGGAAACGGTGCATCCTATTGAAAAAATAATGAAAATTTCGTCCCCCTTAGGAACCCCGCAACATCATATCTCCCTCATCATGGGAGAAAAAAAATTTCGAAAATCCGGAATTTTCCGACATTTCTATATAGATTTATACATCTCTCGTATCTCAATGTACAGCATTTACGTTTTTTTATAAAATTGATTCTATCTCGGAAACGGTGCATCCTATTGAAAAAATAATGAAAATTTCGTCCCCTTAGAAATTCCGTAACATCATATTATTTTCTTTATGATGGGAGAAAAAAAAATCGAAAATCCTGAATTTTCCAACATTTTTATAGATTTATACATCCCTCGTATCTCAGTACAGCATTGCCATTTTTTTCTATAATCGCTTCTATCTCAGAAACGGTGCATCCAACTGGAAAAATAATGAAAATTTCCTCCTCCTAATAAACCTGGAAATTGCATATTTTCTTCATGAATAGCAGAAAAATTCATGAATCCTGAATTTTGAAAAATTTCCATACATAGCTGGTACCTTGAACTACATAACATACTGTAATAATAATCATCAATCCTAATCAGCATCCCCAAGATCTTTTAATTTAGTATTTATATTCATTTTACGAAGATTGAATATTCTGCATTTTGGAAAATGAAATTGGAAGACAATTTTGTAATCGGAACCTTATTAATTTTAATAACAAAAATGTACGCCATTGTGGAATTACAAAACAGATTTTATTTTCATATTATTCTGCACCCCCAGACACCTAGAAAATGACACCCACGCAAAGGAAAAACATACTCCAACAGTATCCAAAAATAGGATTTTCCGTAGCCTGCAAATTGGATCTTAGCAGCCATTAATTTATCGACCAAATCTGGTTTTATAGCTGCTTATATGGTATAATGGTCACCAACTCGGAAATTAAGTCACCAACTTATAAATGTCGGTGCTAATTTGGATTAAATTTCGCCTCTTTTTATCTGCCGACTTTTGAATTTTTTGTCACCTGAGTGATTTCGCCAGTTTAGTAATTTAGTCGCCAACATATTAATTTGCTGCCAAATTCAGTAATAGAGTATGCTCACGTGCAGCCGCCAACTTATTTTTTGTTCGCTCGATTAATTATATCCCTTTTTTTTAATACTAAAGATTTATTTTAAATTCAATGTAAGTCTGATAATTTTTAATATTTTGTATACAAATTATTATCCGGCGTTGTAAATACCTAATATTTTTACAACAAATATGCTGATAATTCGGTCTGCCAGTGAAAGTCACGGTTAAAATACATGCAACCATTTCAAAATTTAGTCAAAAGCAAAACAAACAGACGGACGGGCATTCTATTTAAAATCCAATGAACGGTAATATGTGGTGCAGGGAAAGGGTTCGTTAGGTTACAGCTAAAACCAGGTAATAAAATCCGAAACCGGACCCGGTCTGCACCGGCTACCTATTAAACAATAGATTTCCGGTTATAATTAAACCTATATGAGACCATTTTATACCGGAAATATATAAAAGATTTTAAATGTGTCACCATGTGTACATTAGAAAAGTATTAATTTGTTAAAAAAATTCCAAGTCCAAGTTGTAGGATTGACATGTCAAATTAATATGAAAACTGCAATAAAAAGTAATCGTTTTTTTGTTTCTGCTCAAAAATATTTCACGGCATTAATAAAATATTTTCTCGATTTATTGAGTCACTTTAGTGACTCAATGCAGTTTCTCTAACCTTCTGTTTAAGTATTAGTCAGGAATAAAAAAAAACAAAGTTCAAATGAATAAAAAAATTTGGTATAGAAATATTGACAACCCTAAACCCATAGTTACCATAGAAAACTTTAGAAGCCTCTAACTTCAGTGCCCTTTATTATTTGGACCTAATTTTTTTTACACAAATTCTAGTACATTTAAGTAACAATTCTGTATAAAAATAAAATCCAAATATTTAGAAATACGTTCATAAAAAATTAAAGAAAAAAAAACATAAATCGTAAATAAATCTTTAAAAACTTATTTAAGAAATATGTAAATCAGGTTAAATTGTGTGTTTTTTGATTATTGTCGATCAGAATAATCAAGAAGACAATTAAGTAACTATTTAAAAAGTTATGGCAATTTTTAATTTTATTGAAAAAAAAATAAAAAGTGTTTTTTTATTGTTCATAATAAGATATTAACGCATGTAAATACTAATAAATTATTTACATAACATTTCTGTATGAGATTTCCAAAAAAAAAGGCATGGCCAATTTTTTGGACAAAAAATACACAGTGCGCCTTAGCCATCGTGGTTATTTTTTTGTAAACCACCCAGAAGTAGGAGCCCCGCGTAGCGGGGCTCCGTCGACTCATAATTGAAGCCAGTTGTTATTGAGGACCATTGGGTTCTAGGTATGATTGAGGATGGATCTGAAGATTTGAAGTTGGAAGTGTGTCCAGACAATATTCGCTCTGCTGAGGTTTTGGTGCCACTTATATTAAAGAATGTGGAAATTGGCACCACCATCCACACTGATTTTTGGAAAGCATATGATTGCTTGTCAGAACATGGCTACATACACAAAAAAGTCAACCACTTGAATCGTGACAACCCATTCATAGCTGAAGATGGGACTCATACTCAACGAATTGAGTCCCAGTGAAGGGAAGATGTCCCAGATGAAAGTGTTATATTTAAGCCCGGAGGCGCGGAGGGAGAGCAGCCCCCACCTGCCGTAATGGAACGCAGTAACGCAGTCCAGAAAGCAGTGTTGGTTTTTGCGTTTTGTTACGCTAGGGCGAAGGGGTTGCATTTCCCGCAGCGCCGGAGACGTGACAGACTGACAATGTCACAAAAACGAATCTATCAACCCGACTCCACGTAGTACTTGTCTGTCAACCCCTAGAGTGTTATATTTAAGCCCGGAGGCGCGGAGGGAGAGCAGCCCCCGCCCGCTGTAACGAAATGGAGAAACGGAGAAACCAGGAGGAGAAACAGGCCGTGGCGGCGGAGGCTGGTCGCCGAAGGGGACCAGAAAGCCGGAGCTGCCTAAGGCGAGTGTTGGTTTCTGCGTTTTGTTACGCTAGGGCGAAGGGGCTGCATTTCCCGCAGCGCCGGAGACGTGACAGACTGACATTGACCCAAAACCGTCCCAAACAGTAAATATCATCTAAGCCGTGAGTCCCCTGAGGAGGAGGGAGTGGTAAGGAGGAGTCCGAAAAACCCCCCAACCTCCTTCTTCCACCGCACCTCTGACATAAAGTCTCGTAAACTAGGGATGGGCGTTGAATGAAAGAACTGTTTTATTAAACTGTTTATTTGTCATGAACGGGTAAACTAGTTTAGCGCCTACTGATAAACTAGTCTATGCGTGAACGGTTGCCATATGCCGAAACGGTGCGTGCGACAGAGACCGTTCGTCGCGAGTCGCGACGCAACGACACGATCGACGGACGGGCGCGGGGCACAACGGTCGACGACTCGGCACAAGCAATACGTCTATCTCTGTTCTTCATAACCGACGACGTGCTCTAGTCTATGTAATAATTACATTCGTTGAGTGGGCGGTGTTTTAATAAAATGAACTTTAAAGTAAGCTAACAAAGACGCAATTCTAATGACAAATTCTGAAATAAATAAATCTTTGAACTTTGTTTACGTAATTTTACCTATGACATGATGACAATCAAACAGTCTTGAATCTTGATTGGAATGCGATTTGCGTAGGTCAAGGATTCAAGGTTAAAACTTAAATGTTAACGGATATGCAATTTGTAAGCCTGGAAAAAGTATGAAGGGAAGTTAATTTCCACCGCTCACAGATTAAACCGTCTCGTCGTTCGTCGTCATCACTAGTCGCGTCGATCAGCAAACGACAACAAGTTTGTCAAAACAGTTATTGCTGAAAGTCGTTCATTCAACAAAACTACTTTGTTTGTCATAGTTTATTGCTCAGTTCAGTATTCGTCGAACACGTAAACTAGTCGAAAAAAAAAAACGGTTTTTTCAACTAGTTTACGATGAACGATAAACGGTCTCGTTTCGTTGATCGAAAAAGCGTCGACGACCCACCACTATCGTAAACATCCTTTAAAACAGTTATAACCTCAAAACTTTAATAATTTATAACTTCTAAACCGGTGGTTTCCTAGAGGGGGGAGTGGTACGGGGGGGTTTGCATCCCTCCCCCCTCCCCCCTCCCCCCTAAAAAGGGGGGCATAGTCCTAAATTTTTACCTTGTATGTGTTTAGTAGGCACTGGTCTAAAATATGTATTTCGTTAAACTATCATACCAAAACCAATTAAATTTAAAATTTGCAACGTAACAATAATGCAGTCTCTTCTATTTAACGAGCGTTTACTGCTTAAAAAACAACTAGGGGTCTTTTTAGCATGCCATATGTCGTTAACGGTTGAAAGGGGAAACGGACTGCTATTTATTTAAAAACGCATTAATAAGCTCGATAAAATAAAATAAATACAATATTATATGTATACAAAAAGCTATGCAAAGAGAGGAAAAGTTCCAAATTTGTATCCACGTGTAATCCACAAATAATTAGGTATACCTAAAGCTTTGAAAATGCGAGACCTACATTTAAAAAAACATCCTGTCCATCCCATTGTTCACACTACTGAGTTCATTTAGATACTTTTAGATCGTCACTAAGATTAAATGTCAATTACGAAACAAGTAACAACCAAACATGTTGAAAAACAAGCCAAGTGCGAGTCGGACTCGAGAACGAGGGATTCCGTACAAAACAGCAAAAAATATTCACGTTCGTTAATATTTTTTTTTATTAAGTTCGCCCCACTTAATATTTATTTTATTCTGTTTTTAGCATATTTTGTTTACCTATAAAGCGGCAACAGACATACACCTATGAAAATTTCAACTCTCTCAGATACGGCCTGGTCACTGGCTCACCAGTGACCTGGCCGTATCTGGCGTGGCGACAGACAGATGGACAGACAGACAGATCCTTTGGGTATAGAACTCTAAAAAGACGACCTAGGCACATTACTTTTAGGCATATTTCCCACCTTGAGATCTTTTATAATATAATGACTTTTCAAAAACAGCAAATTTCACGTCGAATAGATTAAAGGCTAACATTTTTAATGTGTACAAAGAGCTTTCAGGCTACTTTACTATGGCAAAAGCAAGAGGTAGGCTTAACGCCGTAATAAGCCTACCTCTTGGTCATCAGGATCTTGGTCAGACTCATCTATCAACGGATTTACTTTTTACTCAACTATCAACAGCCGAAACTATTGAACGGATTTTGCTGAAATTTTGCATACAGATAGTTGTAATGACGACATCAACTGAGAAAGAATTCACCCCCTAAGGGGGTAAAAAGGAGTTAACATTTTGAATGGAAACCGAACTCCACGCGGACGAAATCGCGGGCAAAAGGTAGTAATTAATATGTGACTTTTGTGAAAAAAATGTCAAAGTCACATACCTATTTATTCCTAGAAAAATCAGCCTTTTATAATATGCCCTCGGAGGTTTCAATTGGTGTAATTTAAAACAGAATTCAACAAATATTGCCGTAAGTATATTATGCTCCATAAATCCCGAAGAACTTAAGTAGGTACCTAACAATCTATGTTACTATGCCACCTTAATGCCTGTTTATTCTATCTGATTCTTTTATTTTTGTATACAATCATTCATTTTAAATGAATATTCAATTACAATCATAACAAACCTGCAGAGCCTGGCGTAATACCGAGGAACTTTTTATAGTTTGTGTGACTGGATACTTTGGCAAGATAGGGCTTTGATAAATCTTGAAAAGTAACTCGGACCTCGCGCATTTTCTTCTTAAAAATACGAAGTCTTCTGCGACGATTGTCCACGTAAAACTCAGTCTCTATACACAAAGCGGATTCGGCAAGATCTGGCAACGCTTTCCAATCGCCTTCGATGTCCTCCTGCGGCCAGGTGGCTACATCCTCGAGGTCTTCCAGCTCGTCTACGGCTACGTCGAAGCTAGGTGTGGAATCATTCTCTGGGGCCACAAAATACGGATCCTCCATGTACTCCAGGCTCGTAGGTTCCACACTTGCCAGCGCATTGTCCGCCATTCCATTTATTCTATCTACCTCGTCTTCCGCGACAATCTAACATATTTTTAACAGCACAACATTTCGTGGAGCAGGTCGTTACTGAATCACATGGTAAATCGCACATTGGCAACGAATAAATCACATGCGTCTACGGTTTATGTAAATTTTGTTACGAACTTTTTCGTACGGCGCGAGTATATATTTTTTTTAACAATATGTTACGTATTCCGTGTGTTTCGAATTTTTACGCCACGTTGGGATTCACTACACAAGCGCCCGCGCACGTCTCGCGCCGTTGCCTGAGTGCTCGCATTTACCACTTTCACCGACGACTACTAACGCGGATCTAAATAATTTTAAATCATGATCTTGACCCTCCAATAAAAATGATTCCAAATTTGATTTTTACTCAATTGGATTGCCATGTCGTCGGTGTGCTAAATCAGGTTATACGAGTGTTTAGTACAGGGGGCCTACCATCACGTCTAAAAGCAGTATTATTTTAATATTACTTCGAAATTTCGTACCATGACCTCTTTAAAGTAAGATTACTATAAGATTGTTTCATCGAGAAGTTTTGTGACGTCAACGCAATATCATTCGTTCTAAGCGTACCATGAGATACACTTAACACCGTTTGACAGATGAGCAATATTACTTTTACGTCAAACTAGCGATCTTAAAAAAGTTGCTTTTTCGCAATGGAAATAACATTATTTTAATCTAATAAAGTCTAAACAGATCTAATAAAGGCAACAGCGATATTTCTATGAGCATGTAGATGTTCCCATAGAATATGCCCTATAGTTGTTGCCCAGAAACTCGTCGAGTTCCAACGCTGCAAACCAGAAGACAAACCACTTGAACCACTTAAAAATTCCTTTAGCGTCTGTGACTTTTGCCTTGATGTTTAAAATATAATATTAAAGAGACTTCAAGCATTTTAAAATTATTGTTAGTAGGTATTTACTCACTTTCTATTTGCCATTATTATGAGAATGTGTATACGTAATTCTTAAAAATAATCAACTAATACTTCACACACCACTTGTAAACTTTTTGAGTTAGAAATAGAGCGCGCTATACAAGTAACAACACTTCACTTTAATTAACATTGTACGATCCGTTTTAAAACATCAAGTTTTACTGTATAATCACACATTTTTTAACATTCTCGTGCTAAATTATGTTTAATTAAATGTGTGTGTTTGCGTTTAAGACACAACATTTTAAATGTTCCTTATTCTCTAATGAGAAATGTCTATATTTGTTTATATCAAACCCGTAATACGAAACGCAATTATTCGTAATAATCGTGCGAGAAGGACAAAGCGTATGAAAAAAGTGGCTATCTCGTTTTCGCCAATAGCAAATCATAAACAATCAATCTGATAATGTTCGTTCTTACACATCCCTAAGCAGGAATAAAACAATATTGTTTTAATACATTATTATATGCTCATGGTACGAATTAAAGTAATATTATTGTAATCTTATAACAAAGTGTTCTGGAAACATGATAGTTTTAGGAAAGGTCGTGGTAGGCCCCCAGGTATTATACATCACGGAACGAGTAATGGTCGACTAAAATTGACTCGCTTGTGTGGCAAGTTTATTGACAGCGCCGTCGGCGGTGAGCGGTCGCTGCGCGGACGCACGCCTCTCGCTGGTCGGCTTTGAAACACCGATTACGTCACCGCTTATTTAGCAATATTATAACAAGAAAAAACTCTAATTTCTAATTTCGCAATGACTCATGCAGTCAGCACTTTAAGTTGTAATGGTTTAGTTGTAAATTGATAAGTAGTTTTAATTGGCTTAGCTACTTCAAACTTGATACTTTAAATTTAATTTGTGAGTGTATGGAGCTCATACCCAAAAATACGCCAACCAACTATCAATTTAAACTTTTTGTCAAATAATTCATGATGTTTAAAATATAATATATATTTTTAAATTAATTCATCAAGGTGATAAAATAAAGTTTGTTTATTAGAACACATTTTTATATATTTAGATAGATATAGACAAAAGATAACATTAAACTTAGGCCTTTTCATCTGTTATTGG
The DNA here is from genome assembly GCA_905404095.1 of Glaucopsyche alexis. Classification (NCBI taxonomy): domain Eukaryota; kingdom Metazoa; phylum Arthropoda; class Insecta; order Lepidoptera; family Lycaenidae; genus Glaucopsyche; species Glaucopsyche alexis. The sequence continues at coordinate 17,460,125 of FR990051.1, read as the reverse complement.
ACGATATACAGTATTCTCTGAGCGAAGTAACCACTCTTAAAATACTGTAGTGCCTGGGACAGCCGGTATTTAAATGTTGTATGGTTGCCCAAGCACATACGGCATTCTCACAACATAGCCAGCTCAGTACAGAGGAATGACTGGTCAATACATCTGGGGCCAACCATGTGCGGATTTCCTCACAATGTTTTCCTTCACCATTAGAGCATCCAAATATTGTAAACAAAATATTACATTACGCTATCTACAATGCAACCTTTGGATATGAAACACTACATTAGGATTTAGGGCTACTAGTACTATTTTACTATGTAATGCTATTTTATAATTTTGTTGAATCTTAGTATTTGACTAAGTCCTAATATGCATATTCCTTTCCTTCTATGTTTAATAAATTTGATATGCTTAATGGCATTCAATGTGTGCATTCTATACATTTATTATTTATTAATTACACATTTAAATAACCTCAACAAACATAGAAATAAGTTCTACAATAATTATTTTGCAACTGGACTGTAGGATTAAAGAGGGATAATATTTAACAAACAATAATAATATAATAGCTCCCCACACAGATTTCGGTGATTCGTGACCGGTTTCATTGAAAACCAGGCCAGCTACGCAGGAGTTATTATATAGTGCCCAAGTGTGTGCGCAGTACACAAGAGCACTCTCTTTTCCTTTTACTCTCGTAACCCAGTGGGACGGCTGACCGACACGACTGGCGAGAGATCAGGCGCAGGATCGACATTGTCAGACAATCAGGTGATCAGCCTGCATTGTCCTAACCAAACTTGGAAACAACATTTTTTTTTTGTTGTTCCCATGTGGGAATCAAACCCACAACCTCCGAGTCGAGAGCCAAGCTCTAAACCACTAGAACACGGAGGCTGTAACAAACAATAATAATAAATTATTGAAGCAATATTTAAGATTTGTATGTTTGTTTTGTTTCTTTTTTATAGGCTGGCACAATTTTAGGCTATGACTGGCTGATCTTATAATAAGGGTCTATTTCACAATCTGCTGTTAAGCATTAGATTGCTTAAATACATGTTTTGTCTTCGTTGCTGAATGAGACAAAACTTTCGAATAAGCTATCAACACTTATAAGGTGATTGTGAAACAGGCCCTAAGTAAATTAGATTTCTTCTTATAAGGGATACCCGTTAAGGGGTTTATTTCCGTTTTTTCTACATAAACAAAAATGTGGACAACCATTTCTGTACACAAAGAAACTTCTTACTCTAGTATTTTTATATATTCTTGTGCTTGTAATACTACAAAATTTAATTGTATTGAATTTGATTAAGTCAGTACATTTCAATTTATCTCAAAATTCAAATTTACATTTTCAGAAAGACAATGTTTTGTTTTTCTGAAACTGAAACAAATAAGACTTATTTAGGTTTTAGGGGGTTTAATTTTTACAACATTTTGAAGTCTAAATAAGGTTTCATTAAAATAACTTTTTATGTAAAAACAAGCTTTTGCTCGCTACTTCGTCCACATGGAGTTCAGTTTCCATACAACATTTTAACCCCGTTTTCACCCACTTACGGGGCGCTTTTAAAAACAAACCTTTCTTAGCAGATGCCTACGTTATTACAACTATCTGAATGCCAAATTTCAGCAAAATTCGTTCAGTACTTTCGGCTGTGCGTTGATAGATGAGTCAGTCAGGTTTGCCTTTTATATATTTAGGTGAAAACCAAGTAAAATTGTAATAATTATGTTCTGTTATGACAACAATAAAAATATGTTCTATATAACAACTACATATATACATAAAATTACTTGCTTTACATTGCTTTGCTGTACTACTTGTACTTTGTGGTCACAATTATTTTAATCAAGTAAAGTAAGTATTATACACATGAAATAAATAAAAAAACTACTGACCTGTTTGAACGCCACTCATTCTGGGAAAGTATTACAATGTTAGAAAGAGTATAAAAGTTCGGATGTAATCGTCGCTTATTTTCAAAATTAATATTCAATAGTTGTTAAATTCTCTGGAAATATAAATCTCACTGTTTTACTACTCCTTATAAATAGACCGCTATGGAAATTGAAACAATTCACAAATCCAGACAAATCGCAGAATCAAAAAAAACCTTGTTATTTGACATTGACGTTTGTGTCAAAAAATAAAGATGGCGTGTCTCAAGACCAAAGAAATAGGAGTTTCATAGAACTAAAACAAAAATCGAAGCCGTAGGCAGCTATTTGTCTCACAAAACATCAAAGGCAAAACCAATAAGAGTGAAAGAGAAAGCCGTCTCTATGTCTAACGTTTTTTTTCGAAGGTTGCTCCAATTTGGAGTCCAAATTGGAGTCCAATTTTAGACGTTGGAATTACGACTTTATTGCTTTAACAATAAGTGACATTTTGAATTAGTAGCAGTAGATGTGGCCTGAAGTTAGCCACTGACAGCTAATGTCATTTGTTTACGTGTGCATTATGATACAAGAAGAAGAAGAAGCAAATCATGAATTTATAGTGTTATTTGGTAAAAATCTCAGTTTATATTAAAAAGTCTTATTAGAAAACAAAGCTGTGCTCAAGTTAATATGGCCCGTTTGGTGGAGGGCTGTAAATCACACTCTGCGAGGAAAGAAAATCGTGAAGAAGTGTTAACTTTTCACCAGTATGTTGAGAATTGTTTCAGGTTATATAAATACAAGCAATTACACTGAAGTTATTATATTCTTGTAGATAAATGTGTTTATTGTTCATTATATGCGGATTTCAACACTATATAATAGAAATTTTGTATAAATTTCAGAGGTTGTGTATTTACATAGTGATGTTTTGGATATCGATAAACCTTCGAAAGAGAAAATATGTTAATCTGAAAGAAAAATGTTTTGCCTACTTTATATTTACCAAACACCATACAATTATACAAATTAGTGAGATCTAAAATATAAATTAAGTGATAATATATAATATAAAATAGTGTGGTGTATTTTTTATTAATTATAATTATTAATTAATAATTCCTGTATATTATAATGGAGTTACGGGTGTACATCATCACAAAAACATGTCACAAATTTTCAAATTTAACCCTGATTTTTGGTTTTGCAGGGAATAAGTGGCCTTTTACAAGGATACTTCTATGTACTTTTTTAATTGACCAGAAAACGGGCAGATTGATCGCCAGATGGATAGCGATTATCGCCACCTATACATACTCGCAATAGGAGTCACAAGTACGATCCCGGTCTTAAAATCCGCAACTACTCCTTGAGTACCCGGAGGCCGTGGTATTTATCTGGTCCAGGTGGACCGTTCGTGCCAAAGCATGGCTCTCCCATGTAAACGGACTGCTGTGCTCTGTTTTCTTCACATATTTAGCTCCATGCTGACAATCTGAGAGCTTTTTGGTGTTGTCGTAACGTGTAAGCTTATAAATGATATCCAATTGTTAATAAATAATAAATATATCTATTAAAATTTCCTGTTTTCATTTATCTTTCCACGTAGGTACCCCAACTAAAGGGAGAAATGCATAAAGACATAAAAAGTCTATACGTCTACTGTTTATATATTTACCAGCTGTATCCAAGAGAAAAGTATCCTATGTTTTAATCCAGAGCTTAAACTACTGCCATACCAAATTTCATTGAAATCTGGTCAATAGTTTTTGCGTGAAGGAGTAACAAACATCCATCCATACATCCAGCCATCCTCACGAACTTTCATGTTTATAATAGTAGTAGGATATAGAACTGACAAGTCGATTGGACGGTAGCCTGCATAGTATGTGGGTGTATAGTTCAAGAGACTAGCTTCCCCAACATACTTCTGTTTGTTGTAGGCAATACTGCATAAATTCGTTTTTGATCGACTGATAATAATTTATAAATCACAAAGGTGCATAGATCATTACGCATAAATATTCCACTTTAATCATTCTATCTATTGGCTGCAAACTGCATTTAAATTGATTTAATAGTTTAAAAGATCTAAGCAAACATAAAGCGGAATAAAAGACTTCATTTTATGCTATGAAAAGATTAACATTTTCATCATCATTTTGATTTTTATCGACACAAAATGCCGACTAGGGACTTCACTGGCGGACGGGAATATATTTACATATGAAGTTGCTGATAAATACGAGCAATCAACTTGTAACCAACTTCAGACAGCTGATCTGCCTGAAGTTGGTTACATATTATGTTCAAAACCTGTAACCGTCTACAAAAATTGTAAGTAACGAACAACCAGATATCTCTTTCTTTCTCATTGGCAAGTGTCATATAGGGGGATAAGGTACGATATATAATTTTCCTCTTGCTAATAGCCTTTACTCTTTATACTCTATGCATAAATCTATGGGCTTCTCTTTTTTAATTTTGAGAATGTGAAAGAGATGGCTTTCTCTTTCACTCTTATTGGTTTTGCCTTTGATGTTTTGTGAGACAAATAGCTGCCTACGGCTTCGATTTTGGTTTTAGTTCTATGAAACTCCTATTTCTTTGGATTTATGTCTATGGCAAATGTAGGCAAATGCTCAATTAAAAAAAATAACTTCAAAATTTCGTGGACGTGACTTGACATAAAAATTGTTCAGTCATTTTCTTTTTTCACTGAGATTAATTAAACTTACTATTTTCATAAAAACTATTTTAATTTCGTTACCTACTTAAAGTAAGTATGTAGAATATAACAAGCTGCTTATATCTATTTCCAGTGTATCTTATTTAACAAAATTATGCGTTTATGCTTAGGAAGAAAATAAGATGTCGGCGACAGCTTTATTTGGTAATACATCTGGACTGGGAGGCAGTTCTGGAGGAAACAAACATCTTGTTGAGTTTAGAGCTGGTAGAATGACTTTGAAAGGGCGCATGGTGTACCCAGACAAAAGGAAGGGTTTGTTGTATGTGTATCAAGGAGAGGATTCATTGATGCATTTTTGCTGGAAAGACCGTACAACTGGAGAAGTTGAGGATGACCTATTAATATTCCCTGATGATTGTGAGTTTGTTCGTGTAAGTGAATGTACGACAGGAAGAGTTTATGTGCTCAAGTTCAAGTCATTTGCAAAGAAGTACTTCTTCTGGATGCAGGTAATTGCAATCAATAGTATTAATGGTACCATGATTAATGAGGATTACCAACTATACAATACAAAAACACTTTATTGCATACCAAAAACATACAAAATATACAACAATATTGCTAATACTAATAAATGATGTATGAAAGGCGAACTTATTGCTACTATGCAATCTCTACCAGTCAAGCTTTTGTTGATGGGATGCACAATACAAATTAAAGATGATCGTGTAGGTGTACAAACTAACAAAACTGTATAAATTGTGTTTGGAACTTAAACAAAAATTAAGACTAACAATAATAATCTAATGATTTGACTTTACTGATTTATAGTGTGATTTAGGGTCCACCACTACCACACCACATGGTCAGAGGTATATTTTGTATTAAAAATGAATAGTACTATTGACACATTCCACATTTTCCAGTTGTTATCAATCATGTGTGTGATACTGATCACATTGTAACCACAACACAACTTCACTAAGAACTAGTGGACACAATGTTGTGTCAAATGCTTCTTCTATGCAAGTCAGAGTGGAACTATGTTTTTATACATAACACAACTACATTGCAGCTACTAGTTACCCTTCCTTTCAAATTTTTTCCTTCCTTTACTTAAATCAACATTTTGTCAGTACCACAATGCAACTGCATCAAACTTTTCACATGTAACTAAACTTAATTTATGCTTAACCACCTTTTGTTGTGTTTGTAGTATGTGTGGGTCAACCCTTTGACAAAGAAATAAATAAAAAATTAAATCACTTGTTGGTGCCTCTGCCATCATCAGAAGGATTGACTGTGGCAACTTTTAAATCTTTTAATGTTTATTTTGTATACATATTAAATTTTTGAAGTGGAACCTCTAGCTGTGTTGGGAGTTTAATATTAAGGACAAGTTATGTCAAGCATTTGAAGAGGATTTTGGATACGATGTTGGAAGCTACATTTAAATAAAGTACGGCTCAATACACAGATGGCGCTAGGTGTACAAATATCATTTTTTTTTGTAAATCAATGCCTGTCAAAATAATTTGTTTCAATCAGAGCCTAAACTACTACCGTACCAAAATCAGTTCAGAAAATCCACTCAGTAGTTTTTTCATAAAAGAGTAACAAACATCCATCCATCCATCACCTCACAGACTTTCACATTTGTAATATTAGTAGTATATTTAGCATAATTATTAATAGTTACGCATCTTCCCATTATTAACTTCAAAAATGTATTCCACATTATTATTTATTATAAAGATATATTTTATGGAATAGCAATTTCAAAATAGAAATGTTTTGAGAGACTGTATATTAAGGTGTTCTAACAGGTTTAGTTTTGTTCATACCGAATTAAAATATAAAAAAAAATGTTTTTTTTATTTATTAAATCAAAACTTAAAATACTTTTAAAAAAATTGCACCACAAAATGCATACAAATATATTTTTGTATGTAGTCATTCATACACACTAATTTTGACACGAAAGTTCATTGTTTGTTTTCGTATCACTGATTAGTCAATGGTCAGGTTTATGGCATGTATGTTTTAGTCAGAATGAACCTGAATGGAGTTTTCAATGGGTGGGGATACCATACAAAAATTCCCTTGTCCTTTTCTTTTGTACTGAAAATTCTTTACTTATTATATTTCAGGAGCCTAAAACCGATAAAGATGATGATTTTTGCCGAAGAATCAATGAGGCCTTGAACAACCCGCCATCTTCCGGTGGGAGAGGCGGTGGCAGCAGTGGGACACAAGATGGAGAATTGCAGAACTTATTGAACAACATGTCTCAGCAGCAGCTCATGCAGTTGTTTGGAGGAGTTGGTCAAATCGGTGGTTTATCTTCGCTACTTGGAACAATGGGGTATTTAATACTTTTTTTTATTTTTGTAAAATTTATGTCTGTCAGTATCACATGGACGTCAGATGAGTATGTGGTCGCCTTACGGCCCGTTTCAATAACCTATCTACTAATAATTATTTGATAAAAACTTCAAATTTGTATCGCACTAAATCAGCAAATGATTAAATGACTATGTTTTTAACAAATAGTTATTGAAAACGAATCTTTTGTACCTATATATGTAGTTTGTATTTATTATTTTTCAATAGAGTGCGACCCCCTTTAAAAAAACTGGGGGGCCCAAGTGTCGCGACTCGCGACCCATCGGTTGAGAAACAATGTTCTAGCAGATTTATTTTGCATCCCCTGAATTTATTGGTTTTACCACAATGTTAATTCATACAAAATCATTGAATTATATGCACAGCAACAACAGTAGCAGTAGTACAAGTGCTAGCAGACCATCTGCTGGCAGTGGCAGCAGCTCCCGAGGTGGCAGTGCCCCTCGCACTACTGAGGCAGCGGCCACTAGGACCCCGTCGCGTGCGAGGGATGTGCCAGCTCCAACTGCTACTCCGCCTAACACTGCAACTGCTACTCAGCCTGGAGGTAAAGGTACATTATACTTACAGTACACGATAGTAGTGAATTATGGCAGATTTTCAACTAATTACAGTTGACAAGGTTTTTAATATCTTCATCTTAATTTTATAAATTGTTTTTTTTTTTCTGTCATACGCAAGTTTTTAGTTGTAGTGAGGGTGCTGGTGTTTCATGGTTCATGGGCTGGGGTATCTGCTACACACTACAGGCAATCTGTCTGCTTGTATGGGTTATAGCTTGTGTAATATACTATAAAATAGTTACATACAAATAGTGTGAGAGTAACAACTGTGGGAGAGCCACGCTTCGGCACGAATGGGCCGGCTCGACGAAAATACCACGACCTCATAGAAAACCGGCGTGAATTAACGTTGCTCGCGCTCGTTTCGCCGAGTGACTGAGGTTACCGGAGGCCCATGGGGCGATTGGGGATTTTAATGACCAGGAACGCAAGTCGCAACACCAGAGTAGTTACAAGTATAACTCCTCTCGTGTTGTCTGGTGTCCATGGGCGGCGGTGATCGTCTGCTCGTTTCCTGGTTCATTTCATAAAAAAAAATTCATAGGTGGACAGATATTCCTGTCGGACCTGCAGCGCTACTTCTCCGGTCTAGGCACTGCTCCGGAGGGTGAGGCGGGCGCGGAGGGAGCGCGCGTGGAGCTCGGCGCGGCCCTGACCGCCCCCGAGGTGATCACCACGGCGACCACACCGGCCAACTCGCAGCGTCTGTCGCCGCACCTGCCGCCGTCTACCGATGATGTAAGGACCACCCTGCTCTCCCCGCAGTTCGCTCAGGTGAACACATTATACCTCGACTTGCTGATCTCGAAATATGCATACTTTTTTCTTGAGTAAGGGTTAAGATAGCTTTAATAATATTACTAAGGATTTTCTGTTTAGTGATAGTGATGGGGCTCAGGCCAATATGCATTTAGTCTCTTTATACAATTACCATAACCATTTAGTTCTGACTTTGTATACTTTGAAGTCAAATAAAAAGGCTGAATCTGTACTTCTATACTAATATTATAAAGAGGAAATGTTTGTTTGTTTGCAACGTATAGGTTCCGAAACCACTGGACCGATTTTGATAAAATTTGGCACAGATGTAGATTAGACCACGGGGAAGGACATAGGCTACTATTAATTATCGCGGCTAAATGTACGGTTCTCGCCAGATTTCCTTTCACGCGCACAGAGGGCGGACAACATCTAGTCTAAATATATAAAAGGCAAATCTGACTGACTCATCTATCAACGCACAACCGAAACTACTGAACGGATTTTGCTGAAATTTGGCATACAGATAGTTGTAGTGACGTAGGCATCCGCTTAAAACGTTTTTCGAAAAATCGCCCCCTAAGGGGGTGAAAAAGGGGTTAAAATTTTGTATGGAAACGCGAACGAAGTCGCGGGCAAGAGTTAGTATTTTATAAACCATCAATATTTACATTACACAGTTACACATCCTTTTACTGTAGATAATGAAAAAAGTAAAAGGAACATTTAACATACACATACATCAAACATAATGTTGCACTTTACTGTACATTGTTAACTTATACATGAAAAATATATTTTCTTGCATAAACTCAATCTTTTTCAGCTTTTGATTGCTATTTCTACCAAAAGCCCAATTCACCTAATTATTTTCTGTTAAAAATTCGATAGGGTTCCGACTTTCGCGTATAATGTCGAACTCTTATCATTAGACGCCTATGCGAGGACGAAAGATGATCTTACGAGTAGATCTTATCTGATCTTAGACCCTAACGGAGATTTTAACAAAAATAATTACGTAAATTGGTTAAATATTGGAAAAGGTGCTTAATTCTTTCGGTAGCTATTGTGTTTGCTAAATTGTTCTTGCAAAAATAATTAAAATTGCTTTGCTTTGTGTTTTAACTTTGGTTGAAGGGGTTTGTTTGTTTTAAATTTGTTTACCCTTTACTAATAATCTAAATTCAAGTCAAATGTTCGGGCCATGCTTATTATTTATATATTTTTTGCTTGCTTTTGTAGAAAGTTTTGTACCTTTATATTTTGTTATGCACACAAATCAATGCTCAGTTGCATTACGCTTTTTAAATAAAATATAATATTATGTAGATACTTTTCTATATTCTATTTGAAAAGGATATCTAAAACGATGACTATTGACTAGCAAGTCCATCTTCATCGAAACGCCTCGGTGTGTTGTACGAGTGGCAATTTCAAAATATCTAAATATTTTGTAAGTAAAATTATTGTTTATTAACATTTTATTTCGTATAAAATCTGTTAAATTAATACTATTATACTACTAGAGTCCTTGAAACGTGTACTCACAATGTCAATAAAAAGGACTTCATTCTTCTTGAATATAAAAAATCGCATAATAGTAATACACTGTAATGGACAATGAGTTCCGTGGCCTAGTGGGTAGACCGTTTGGTTCGCACTCGAGAGAGTGCAGGTTCGAATCCCAGGTTGTGGCGTGTACCAATGAGACTATTTCAGATCTCAAGTACATTATACGGACGTTCTAACAGTGAAGGAAAACATCGTGAGGAAACCCGCACATGGTTGGCCCCAATCGTATTGACTAGTCATTCCTCTGGACTAGGCTGACTATGTTGTGAGAATGCCGTATGTGCTTGGGCAACCAAACGACATTTAAAAACCAACTGTCCCAAGCACTACAGTATTTCAAGAGTGGTACGGAGAAAACTGAATAAATCATCTATTAACGGATGAAAAGGCATAAGTACTGGACTACTATTTAACATATCAAAATATGTTCCATAAATAAATTACTTGTAATAGGTCCTACCAAGACCTTTTGACGTGGTACATACCTTTTGAATTGCATAAAAATACATTAGGAATTTTCATGACCATTGGATGCTTAGAGGTTCAAAAAAGTTTTAATGATGATCGGAGTTGTACTAAAACCGCTTTGGTGTACTTAGTTTTTGGCTTTGCAAGTGCATGTGTAGCATCAAGATATGAATCAAATTTCTAATCACTTGACTAAACACAAAAATATATATTATCATAGACAAGACATCCTTTTTTATGTGAGGTGTGTGTTTTTTTTTTACTTTTAAGTTGAAAACGGCATGAGTTTTGAGCGCAAGAGAAATATTAATCAATATGTAGATAATCTATATTAGAGTAACAACATTCATGTGGTTGGATCCGCTTTGTAAAGGGTCATCCTCACCGCCCAGCCTGCTATTCCATCACCTGTATTATAAGGTCGTCATAGGTGTCTATCGTGAAACGGTCAGTACTGTACCCTAGACCCCTTACTAATAAACGCTGTATAAGCTTTGAATAGTTATACAGTGTTTTGTTCACGTCACACAAGTGACATTTTTAAGTCGATAGAAGGAGACAAATAAATATTCAAAGCTTATACAGCGATTATTAGTAAGGGGGTAGGGGTAAAACGGGATCTTACTATTAACGGCCCTATAATCTATATGTGGAATCAATAACCTATCTATCTATATTTGCTAGAAACGTCAAATTTGTATCGCGAAAAACCGGCAAATTATTGAATCACATAAACCCTGTATTTAAGGTACTAAAATCAATTTTATATTTATCTTCATACATTTTCAACTGCTGTGACATCACTCGTGCTGCGTGCATAGTTTTTGTACATAGCGTTTTAATTCTCTCCAACGATCTCACTTTTGTGATGACTGTATTTCAACGGTTCATAGTAGGTAGATATGCCATTGCAAAGACAAAAATTTGGGCCTTAATCTATACTAATATTATAAAGCTGAAGAGTTTGTTTGTTTGTTTAAACGCGCTGATCTCAGGAATTGCTAGATCGAATCGAAAAATTCTTTTTGTGTTGCATAGTCCATTTGTTAAGGAAGGCATTTAGCTATAATTATGTATAACATTACGCTGCGACCAACAGGAGCGAAGCAACAGTGAAAAATTTGCAAAAACGGGGAAAATTATTCATATTTGAGGGCTTCCGTTGCGTGCGCTGCGTAAACGGTTCAATTTACCCAAAAAATATGTATAAAAGAATTATTTATCTTTAAACGATCTAAAAAAATGTCCGCGACAGTATATGTCTATCTTTTAAGATTGACTCACTATGACCTTTTTCATGGTAATCAAATTTGGTCGAAATTAATGCATTATTGCGCGATCAGTTGACGCGGATGAAGTCGCGGGCAACAGCTAGTCATTAAGACCGCTGTTTTTTTTTTTCGAAAAATAAAAAATAAAACATGCATGTTCCCCGTTTGATACTATTGACAGGCTACTGAATTTGCAAGCTGGACCGTGAGGATTATATTATAAAAATCATGTAGCAAACAAATTTCTATAAATAACAATATTTTCGCCGTGTTTCACCAAGGCCAGCAAAAGCCCGCGTTCAAAACTTGTGCCTCCATCAAACTTTTATATTAATGTTACTTACATCATATTGTTAAAACATAGTAGTACATAGTAAATATTTAATATATTTTATTTTTTTATTAATTGTAACATTGTTTTCAGGCCGCTAACCAGTTCTCGTCGGCTCTAACGTCGGGGCAAATGGGTCCGGTGATGTCGCAATTCGGTCTGCCTTCGGAGGTGACATCGGCAGCCAACAGTGGCAACATGCAGGCGTTCTTCAAGGCATTAGAGACCACCTCGACCTCAGAGGGCAATAAGTCCCAAGAGGACGACAAGAAAAAAGAGAAACCGAAAGATGACAAGACAGAAAAGAAAGATGACGATCCAATGTCTCTCGATTAACTCGTGCGCTAATCTTTGTGTGATACGGGTTTATTGCGTTTGTATTTGTGTAATCTTTTGTGTAATTGATAAATAAATGTGTAAACAGTTCTCAGAAAAACACTTTGTTTTCAGAAGTATAATTAAAAGCGTAAATTGAGATTTATGTAACAGATTTAATATCCTTTGCAATATAATATTATGTAGTATAAAATGATGTTTTTATTAACATTATCCTTTTAATCTAGTAAGTGGTGAATACTGTTACGAGAGGATTACAAAATATACTTTAAAGCCATGTATTTTACTTGGCACTTAAGTAAATGTTTCTTCATAATTATTTCCAATATAAAATATGTTTGTAACAAAATCATGTGTGCAGTTCAAATGACAGAATTGAAACTTTTAAAAACTCCTTTAATTTTTATACTAATATCTTAAAAAAGGATCCGACCTAAATGACCCCAAAAATTAAAAACATCGATTTTTTAACTTTACTTTCCACGCTTTATGATTTGACAATAGGGTACTATCGTATATCGCCATGTAGATGCTAAAAGTGTTTTAAATGTTACGGACTGTACAATCTCCCCTACAAGTCCTGATATGAGTAAGTGTTAAACTTAATGACGAAGGCATTAGTCGACACTGTGTCGAGTATTTTAAATTCGCGGCAGTGTTGATTCGGCTGCGCCGTGCGCGTGACCTCGCATGTAACGCGGGGAGCGACGCGCTGGGGAATCCTTTTGGCGCCAGACCGGCCGCCATCGGCGTCTGAGTGCCCCGCGCTCCCCACTGCTCACTTGAAATAGATGCACGGTGATTTACGCCGCGAGCGTATGAGTAAACATGTTGCTGGCTCGCTCGCCTTGGCACGTCCGCCCGCCCCCGCGCGCCTCGAGCTAATCCGCTGCACACCTTGCTCGAGCGTTCCAAAGTATTACGCGCGAAACGGTGACCTTTTAAAAACACACATGACGAAGCAACTGATGGAGCCGGAAGGTGAGTTTTACATTCGCAGTGTATTGCCACAGAATTCATTCGAGTTGACACGAAACAGTTACATATTCACTATGGGTGTATACATTTATATGGTAATTGTGAACGGCTCCATGCAGCATGAGCGATCTGTAGCGATTGAAATGCTCGTGCGAATAACTTTCGAAATGACTATTTATTTACGTCACAATAAAACAGAAATGATGGCATAAATTACTACATGACATAATTGAAGGACAAATAATAAATGTTACTTAAAACACCAAACATTATAAATTGTAGATGGTTTTTGTGGTTTTATATTATTGCGGGCTGTACCAGTTATTGGTAAAAAAACATGCGTAATTTGCAGAACTTCCAACGCTGCGTAGTTCGGAGTTTCACTTTTTTTTGACTTAGTTATATTATGACCTGTATAATAATAGTTTTAATTTTTTTTCTAAACGTACATTTTAATAGAGGTATTTTTCCACTTTGATATTACACCACATCAGTTATGTGTGTATTATTGTATAGATAAAATATAATAGAAGTCATAAATATGTACACACTGTGTAGGTATATAAGTATTCGCTAAACAAAGAAGTCTTAAACATGATATATAAGAAAATACTTTATTATTGTAGTTAATTAATGAATAACGCTTACATCATAATAATATGGAGGAGACGTTATAACTTATAAGAAACATTACACATCGCCACTGACGTCAATGATTGCCTGAAACCACATTATGTACTTAGGTAACACTTTTTTAGACATAAAATAATAGCAATATCTTTGGTAACATTAATTAAGTATTAAGACTATTAATACGTACAACATTTTTGTATTTAAGATAAAACTAGGTATACCTAAGTAGTATCAAACTTCTAGATTCTATCTAGATTAAAAAATATATATAGAAATATGCGATTGAGTAGGTATGCGTGCCGTAATGCACGCGGTACGGTACTCATCATTTTTTGAAAAGTCAACCACAAAAATATGTTTCAATCATTTTATGTAATAAAAATCGATAACTTACTGCGAACAAAAACTAAACTGAACCGAAACCAACATCATGATGAAACCGACAAAATAAAAAAAATCTTTCGTACTTATGGTACGTTATTAATATATTATATTCTTTGCTTATGGGGTATTCATTAAACTTAAAAAAATACGTTTGTCACAGCCGAATTGTCGAAATTAGGCCTCTCCCTGGCTGCTTTAGGGTTCCGTAGTTACTACTAGGAACTTTGTATAGAATACATGTGAAATGGGGATGATTTTTTTTTATTCTATCCCATCATGTGGGATATCGCCAAAGCAAGAACTGAAGCGATTTGTCCATACATGATCCGTTCAGTCCGCCCGTTCAGGCCAGAATTAATGTTGCCAACTTACTTATTTTACAAAGTTTTACTACTAAATTAAGTATTTTATTCCCTCCTTAGTAGGTATTTAGTTGTTAGTAGTGTTTTAGTAAAAAAGAGTCAGACAGTAAATGATGATGAAGTTAAGTAGCTTATTTTAATAATTTTCAGAAGTTTTTAGTAGAAATCGATACGAGTTTAGTAGTTTCACAAAAACAGATCTGGCAACATTGGAACGAATCGCTTCAGTCCGTAAGGCCGACTGATGTGATCTCCAAATTGCACACAGACGATACGATTTTTGCATCCGTTCAGGCCGAACTGCAGACCGGACCATGTATGAGTCCCTTAGGTTCAAATAAAGGCAAGATTTAATACTTTACTTATTTACAATGTAAACTATTTTTGAGTAATCGATCTCCAAAGTGGTTTACAAGTTGGTCTGATAGTTTAGAAATGCCAAGGGGGTTATCGTCGTCGTTACGTAGGTATGTATTATTTTCACGTTTTTCGGAAATTCGGAATGTGGTAGAACGAACCCCGGTAAATATTTTTGTTTCTTTTTATTTTTTATCTAGGTACTAGAGGTCCGAGCTCTTATTACCCATATTAATGAACTACAAAATACGAACAAATAAACAAAAAATTTTAGGGTCGAAACTGGCTTGTACTTCATACAAACTTTTTCGAATAAAACTTACATTATATAATCACCAAAGAGATTAATGCTATTGACACCTTTTTTAGAAACTTAGGTAAATTTTACTTTCTTAAATAGATTCAGTTCAGTTTTATAAATAAACAAGGATTAAAGGCGACCAAGCCTTTCCAACGAACTTCTACACAGCAAAAAGCAATGCCGGGACCCGGGGGACCGGTCCTACTGGTTCTTTCAAGCCTGCTGGTTCGCTTCCTATGGTCATCTTCCATTCATTATATGGTTCCTTCATGTTCGATTCGGCCAACATACTTTCTCTTTAGGATTTTTTTCTTATTCTCTTATACCTATATGGTGAATGGCCAATCGTGTTGTTGCGAAAATGTGCTCTGTTTATAGATTAGGCAGTATACTTGTTGCTGCGCTCGCTAGTGAATAGTGATATCTATATTAATTTTAATAAAGCCTGCTGTTACGTCATATTGTCCTCATTGTTGTTAGTTTGGTATGTATTTTTATAAGAGTTGCCAACTTGCGTAGGATGTGGTTATCCCTGTCTATGAGTCAGTGCGGCAATAAGTTACCACATACTGGAATATCCACTTGCTCCTAATTACTAAGCCTAATTAGGGAACGTACCCAATACCCATACCTACTACCTTTTTTAACAAATTTTCACACCCTCCTCTCCCCTTGGTGACAACGCGTAGTTTAAGCAAAGATCCCCCCTCTCCTCAAAGTTTTAACATTATTTTTATATTACCCCGGGCCATTATTATGATTCTACTGACACCTTATTCATTAAAATCGGATTATTAGTTTAGGCGCTGCGGTGGAACAAAAGTACATACCTAATATAAGGTCTCCAAAAATGAATTACGGATACTTCAGGCACATGATCTACTGCTTATGTAAAGATGTTTAGGCAGAATAATAATTGTCATAATCAAACTAAAAAAAATCATATCATGTATGGGTGACTCTCCGCAAAACGCGAACGTAAAGAAAATATTTTTTTTGACTATTACAATTATTATTCTGCTGATACGTCTTTACATTACTACGTTATTCACATGCCTAAGGTATTTTTACCAAACCTTATATTATATACTCGTATATATATACAAAAATAGACTTCCAAAATAACTTCCATTCCTTTTGGCTTCGCCGTTTTTCACTACAGGATTTAGGCTACGTGACTAAAATCTACAGCCCCTCCCTCCTCTGGTGACCAAGCGTGGTAACTTATTTATTTTAGATGATGCATACCTACTAGTCCCAGATGTAATTTGTTTTGTTTTCCTTTTTATGGTTTTCCATTCCAAGTTAATTTTCGTTTTTTTTCCCAGTTCCAAAATAATATCTGGGACCTCAAAGTAATCAACCAATCATTACTTAGGAAGAAGCTACGAGTATATCATAAAAACTGGTTATGCAGCCTTATTTGTATCTTAGGAGAATACCTTTGGATCGTTTGGATACGCAAATATAGGTACGATGTATCATGTATAATCCAGAGTTCATACCGAGACGGTGTACAGCAGGTGCTTGTTTCGTATTACAGGTTTAGTAGCATGCCAACCAAAAGTCAATGTGCGTCGGAAATACACTTACATACCAACAACTAGTGCCGAGATGAACTCTTAGAAAGAAAAACATTTTACGTGCATAAAAATATTAAGAAATGCAACAAATATCGTGTGTAATATTCAATATTGCAGGACAGTCATTTACAAGAAACAAGCCGGCGGCGAAGCCGCGGGCAACAGCCCAGCGCGCAGCGGCGTAAATACAATATCCCTCGGGAACACTGCTTTTTCGGGATAAAAAGTAGTCTATGTTTTAATCCAAAGCCCAAATTACTACCATATCAATTGTCATCAAAATCCGTTCAGTAGTTTTTGCGTGAAAGAGGAAAAAACATCCATTCATACATCCATCCATCTATCCATACATCCTCACAAACTTTCACATTTATAATATTACTAGGATATTATATTATTCAATTAATACGTATTAGCTATACATATTATGCTAGTCTCATTAAAATAATCCATCTTTTTTACCTAACATACGTTATTAAAACAAAATTTAACATTATAAGTGCCCCCCGAAATGTCAAGCAGTGAGCGAGATGGTGATGAATTATTATAACTAAGAACACTATCATGTCAGCTTTGCTTTGGAGATACGATGCCAAGGACAGACGCACAAACAGACACGTCAAACTTATAACACCCCTCTTTTTGCGGGGGTTAAAGTCTCTGAAATAATATCAGTAGATAGATATTGTTTGAGCTATAAAATTAAAATATAAAGCGTTCCTGTGTCGAAATCGGTAAATGTTTGCGGCATGTGACCTTTGTTGAATTTCACTTGTAATTTTGTGAACGTCAATACGACGCACTATGTCGCATTTTTATGTAAAAATATACAAGTATAACTACAACAAAGATTTTAATACTATTTATTGAATAATGAATTCAACAAATTAAAAAACGTTTTTAACAAACCTGAAACCTGTAACCCATTACCCAATCGAGGGGTTTACCTAGGTACGGTACTATGTCGGAAACATACTTACCTACTTAGGTATATCTACTTATGTTAATAGGTACATACCTAATCAAAAAAAAACATCACATCTGTACACGTATTTCTCATATGACATAGGCATTCACTAAGGAGGATTTTTTCAAAATTCAACCTCCAATGGGGTAAAATGGGAAATAAAAATTTGTAATTATACTTTTTGCTCCTTGGACATATTTGCATGATATTTCGTAAGAATTGAGAATGGAAAAAATAATGTTACGTATTTCAGCGTTTTCTAAAATTCAGCTCCTAGGTGGGTAAAGTAGGGAATGAAAGTTTAAAACCTAATTTCACTAGCTAAGTCGCAAGGAAATGCTAGTTATAATTATAAGTAGAGCCTAGTACTGCGTACTATATTGAAGGTATATTACAGAAGGGAAAGGGAAAAATATTATTGTCCCAAGTTATTATTTTTACCTTAATAATCCAAGAATTTCGTCTATATCATACTTAATAATTACTTATGTAATAAATACTTATCTTGCAGCAAGGAAATACATTTCAATTGTACCGTAAACAACATTATGCATTATTATTCATTAGGGGCCAAAATTTCGACTCTTTGAACCCCACACCCCCTATGTCACGATTTTTAGTATCCCTGTACCTGTATTTAACATGTACTGTCACATTTAGTATGACCCCCCTCCCTCCCCAATGTGTTGTGACGTAATATATGGATGGACCCTTATTAAGTTACAGAACACATCTATACCTATTATTATCTACATACCTACCTATTTCATTAAAATCAGGAACATATTAAATATGTTAAGTTTAGTGAGTGGAGTGGCTAGGTCATAAAAATTTGTGACCTAGCCACTCCACTAACTAAACTTAATTTGGACATTAACGTATTTGTTTCACATGATTCTTTGACGTCATAAATTTTATACGCAAACATACTACGCTTACAATGGATAAGTAGTATTAAATATTAAATGATAATGAAAATAATTAATACTTCACATGATTTAAGGAATACATTAGCATATTATTACTAAGGGGTATCACAGACATCGAGGATACTATAATATTTTATGTTAAGATAAAATATCGCTTGCTAGTTGCTATACAGTTTGTATGAACTGTCACATACGGATAAGATACTAATACTATATGTTTTATATTACGTACATTAATATGAAATACATCCAGGCATCTTAAGATAAAAT
This sequence comes from Glaucopsyche alexis, assembly GCA_905404095.1. NCBI lineage: Eukaryota > Metazoa > Arthropoda > Insecta > Lepidoptera > Lycaenidae > Glaucopsyche > Glaucopsyche alexis. Next base: position 17,441,076 of record FR990051.1, on the reverse strand, counting down.
ATTAGTACCTTCGCCGTTTGTGACACCCTTAATAGCGACCCATCATCAATAAAGAATTTTACTCCAAGTTAACGATTTTGTTCTCCTTAACTCGATTAACTCGTTCTGCGTAAATACCGATTTTTGCACATGTCTGCTGTACTTTGTAATTCCGGGTGTATTAAGTTTTCTCCAAACTGTTAAATGATATTATGGCTATGAGGGATTCCATTTTGTTGTTGCCAAACTTGTCAAAGTACAAAGTACACACGCTACTGTAGAGACATTAATTTTTCGCTGCTATAGCCTACACGGGCTGCATCATAATAATCATTATGATTAATATTATCTTGTGTCTTATAAATTTTAATTAAACCATTCCAATAACAGTTGTAAAGTCTAACACCCGTATCATTAGTTGTTTCCTCAGATCCGCCTCGACTCAACCTCATCTGAGGTATCCTTGAGAAGTTCCTCGAGTTTGGTATTCTTAAACGTAATTTCTACCTCAGCTGTTTGCTCCTCCAGTAAGGTTGAGTGGGAGGTATGACATCATAAATAATCATGGAAAATATATTTTTTCATGCTAACACTAATAGTAACCATTAAAACTAGATCCAAATTTTACAGAATGATGAATATCTATGCAGTATGCGCTTTATAATTATACAGATTTTCGTAAAGGCAGTGGCGGATTTTCATAAAGGTCATCCAAAAAATCCTCCATGCTTATCTTTAATTAAGTATCCCTCTGTAATCGCGTAATTGCTTCAAATAATTCCACTCTGTTTGTAAAAAGAATTGATATAAATGTCGGAAATAGACGTTCGAGGAAGCCTCAAGGTACGTGCTGAGGTACCTTAAGTTTGACAGTTGATTCCTCGACTCGCGTAAGGAAATTCCTCAAGTCGAGGGAATTTTGTTGAACTAATGATACAAATTTCGTGGATTGAGGTTGAGTCGAGTGGAGGAAATCTTGAGGTAACAACTAATGATATGGGTGTTAGTTATCGACCGTTAATTCAACTAATGTTCTTTGTAAAAAATACATCGGAAAATTTATATTTCGACTGTAAACGTATATTATATGACATGACAAATTAAATACGGGGTGTACTTTATAGGCGTCGTATGTTCTCGCTTCAACTAACTATTCATAAGGATCGCTATGACAACGGCTGGCAGGCTCTTCGGCGCCGTTTTGCCGCCAGCCTGAGCGTCGCATCTCGTTAATTCATCCACTTGTTGTGCTGTTTTTATATACCACGCTGAATTTTGTCTGTAGTCAGGTTCATGTTTTTTAAATTAACGTTCGCCTTTTAACGTAATTTTTTTTCGTTTTTAAAACCCAACGCGCCTGTGTGTCGTTTTTTTAATGATCGAAATGGTTTTTAGGTATGGTACGAAATCATGATTTTCAATGTTTTTATGATCATTTAGGTAGATGATTTTTTTGTGGAATTGGTTTCTAAAAATTCTAACATGAATACCTATCTTTTATCGCAATTTTATTTCGTTATATAATACAATCCTCACGAAAATTTGCAAAAGTTTAAAAGTTTGATATCGTTATGCTATTGCTATCACTCTTTTTGGCATGATGAGTGATTTAAACTCAGTACTTATCAACGATTTTTGAATATCGAATGATATGAGTTATGACGTTGCTGATATCCTCCTGTATGTGAAGCATCAAGCAAAATTTTAATCATTTTATCACTATTAAAGATATGAGCTCATTTTCCTTGAAATAGATAATGTTTACCTACTGCGCTAGACATGCTTTTAGGATTTGGGTTGGTGTCACAGACACTATTAAATATTATAATCTACGTTGTTAATATTTAATTAAAATCTAGATTATACGAATATTAGATACATTTTATTCGGTTCGGGTATCGGGACGATTAAAAATATAAAATAATTAAAACAGTAAATCCCTTTAAAAGCGCTAGTAACAACGACCACTTCTAACAAAAACATTTAAACATCATTCGACATCGTCGGTTCTCGGTAATTCAAAATAACTTTGCAGTAATGGGAAGGCAGGTAGTTCTCGGAAATATCCGAGACGTCAATATGAAAAAGTTTGTAATATGACGCGACGGGAGGCGGCGTCGGCGCGTGCCCGGGGGTATTCCGAGAATCGGCTATTGGCTCAACGGTTAGAGATGATTGGATCATTGTTTCCCTTTGCCTGGCTACATTCTAGTTCTACATCAATTAAAAAATGTTGTGAAGGACTTTTCCTTTATAAAATAAAAAATATATCTATCTCTTATGTTACAATAATATTGGGTTCGTTAAATTAAAATCTCTCGGCTAGGTTCAGTAGTGCTTACTTAGGCTACATATAAAATTTCACAGACATCGCCCAATATTGTATTGATGGTCCGGTAAAATCAATTACGGATATTTAGAGGATATGATCTACTGCTTATTTAGAGACATTTAGGCAGTAAAATAATTGTCATATTAGAATAAAAATCTTCCTTTATATGGGCGACTTTGTGTTGAGCGGAAAGTCACCCATACATGAGATGATTTCTTACCTTGGGTATGACAATATTTTTTTGCTTACACGTCTTTATATTAAGCAGTAGATCATATACCCAAAATATCCGTAATTTATTTTACCAAACCTTATATATATATATATATATTTTTTTAGATTGTACTGGTACGTTTCCAGCAAATTCCTTTAAAATGACAATCAAATTCATACTCAATCAGCTCCGGAAGTGATGTTTTTCTCATAACAAAATACCATGTGGGAAATGACTTCCTGTTTCATTCTTAAAACGAATCATGACTATTTCAGAGAATGGGATATAGAAATTTAAATTTTCTGAAAATTTTTATTTTAAAAGTCAAAACAATAGATATATTGATTAGTATTAGTCATAATCCTCTGAACAATTAGGTAATTATTAAATAAGGTTGCTCAAAAACGTTTAGGCAGAAAAAAATGTACCAAATTATAATTACAGTACGTTCTTTACGGCGTTGTTAAGGTCATGGACCTCTCACATCTGATTGTATTTTTGTGTATTTATGGAAAAGTCTTTGCTTCCCCCCTTTAAATCAGCTGTTTCTGTGAAGTTAATGACCTCAACGCTTCATCTTAATGCAATGTAATTTTTCTGCCTAAACCTTTTTACATAAGCAGTAGATTATATGCACAAAAATATCTGTAATTGATTTTGAACAACCTCATAATTTCGGTAGTAGTATCTAGGAACAGAAGCCAGAAATAAATAGCCCATCACAATTCACATCAGCTCGTGTGACTCTAACTATGCTCTAAGTAAACAAAATAAAAGTGTGTTATAATCTTTTCCTCAATGAATAAGAAACTCGGTGTCTACTACACTACCTAATCCAAGTCATAAGTGTACACACAATAATATTATCATGAAGTGATCCAAAAATGTTTCAAACATGCAAAATCCGTCACACGTTGTTATTGTCTTTTGTTCTACTTAATACTTGCTAGCTATCTTTTATCAGATTTTATCAACACTCAGAGCAAATTTTACGGAATAGTGCGCAAATTACGTGTAGGTACAGAGTACCGACATTATTGCAATATTTAATTTTATTGCCTAATAAAAACATTGTAAAATTAATTTTAAAATATTGAAGAAAATCGGCTGTAGGTACGCTAAATACTTTTACTACTAGAATAGTAGCAGTGGCGAAGGCTGATTCTTCATAGGGACGCCCTACCCTGTTTAATAGAGATTGGGATGAGGGTCTTCAAAATGTAGTAGTAAATGTAGCCGATGGGAATGGAGTAATAGGAACCTCACGCCACTGGAACATAGAAAGATCAAAGAACATACTTCAATGTGACCTTATCCCAGGCTTTCTGTGTTTGTACACGTCAACAACTTCGAGCATAGAGTTTTCAAAAGTCGCAGTTATTAAATAATGACGATAGGTATCTAAAATCCACCTATTATCATCATAACGAGCATTATAAAATTTAGATATCGTTACTAGACATACATTATACATAATATATACTTTGCATTGATATAAAAAACATTATGTTGGCTAAAAATTGTCGTAAACATCTAGAAAACGTGGACCTCAACCTCATGCTACCTACTGAGTGGTAGTACGCGCTGATAACACAATCAGCAATATACATATTATGTGTTTTCATAAACATATTCCTCAGTCCTCTATCAGACCGACAAAAGTTATGAAACAGCGTTGATAAATAGGTTTTTGATCATAACAGTTTTTAGTTTTTACCTACTATTATCAAGTTGATTTTATATGTATTTATGATGTATATATAATACATTATACATATGTATTTGAATTCTGATGTCATGTAATAATAATATTAAGTAGGTACCATAATACGTATTAATTGTGTTGTAAACATTTCATATCTAATTTAGGTCAGATTTTTTATCTAATACGTTTCAGGTCACAATTCTAGATGTAATTTTTAATCCCTTTTTCTTATTATACTGTCTGATTCAGTTTTGAATCCTAATTTTATCACAGCTGTAAAAAAACTGAGACCGTACTTCTATAATGTTTTAATCTTTTTCCTTAACTCTGTTTTCTCCCTTACGAAATGGTTTTTGATGATGCATTTACTTTTCTTCTTATATTGTATGTTACTATCATACTATGTATATACTAATTACTAGGTACCAATAATAATTAGAACCTATTTTATATTTAAGTGTTCTCAAATTTGTACATTTGAATGGCGGTGAGGAATTCATCTTGAAAGCAAAAACAAAACATTTACGTCTCTATGTTGGCTATATTCCAAAATATTGGAACGATCCCCACACTCTTGGTGTTGTGTCCTAACTCCTACCTTAGCGTTCTGAAGTATTCGTGATGTAAGGGAAATTGGCCAATTCTATTTGTAGAAGTAATAATAACGTGTGATATAAAATACGGTTACATACATATTTTAGCACACTGCCAGCTAGGTATTTATCTTGAATGTTGGTATGACCTAAGAGAAGTGGGCTTATTGTTTTACTAATGCTGTTGTCGACTTGGCGTCCAACCACATTACGAAATCGTACAATAAGTGGAGTGGTAGCGTTTTTTATCATAAAAAAATTGACTACTTTCATTTCAATGTAGGTATGGTTAAGGCAAGGTACAAGCCTACTTTGTCATTTCCCGTCACCTAGTCTACGTAGTTAGAGTTTAATTACGAAGTGGAAAAAAATATGGGATAAAGTACACAATCCTTGACAGGGTCTGCACCGTACACATTTTAGAATAAAAAAAATATACCTATATTTCCTGAGTTAAAAAAATCATAAAATCACGTCTTAAAAATTACACAATCTCCTAAAACGTAAAATATTATGCAGCACCATACATATATTTTTTAAATAATTTATATATACTTATATTTCAATTTTAACCGAACACTTTTGTGATTTGTACAATATTTCATGTTTAAAAAACCTTGCTAACACCATCTTCTACATGAATATAGAAAATAATGCTACGCAAAAAATAATCTTATTGGATTGTGGATAAGCGTAGTGTAAATCAATTTGTTTTTGGACCTTGCCTTAAAAGTATGTAAAGTTTACGTTTGTTGATGATATTTTGAAAATCATAATCAGCTGTTTTAATTTTTTTTTTATTATGTCTAGTCTGGTTAATACGGTGAATTTGGTAATAAATCCAATAAATGAGAGCTATATATAAGTACGCCTAACGTGTAACTTGATCTTTCCAATGAGGAATGTGGTATCTATGTAATCAGTAATCACTATAGGTCTACCAGAATCTGATGGCATTTAAAAAAAAATAAAAAATGTGATTTTCATATGGCAATGTCAAGTATGACCCGTCAAATCAAAGTACGTGATCTGTCAACCGCTGCTAAAATTTTGTGATTAAGTTCTTGGAATTTGTTGTTTTTGTGAAAATATCCAAAAAGGCAATTCGATCTCAAGCGAGAAATATTGTTTTCTATGTCTATAGTAAAATACAGAAAGAAGATGGTGTAAATCGAACTCAATCTTATAATTTAAAGCTCATGGTAGAGTTGACCGGTAAGTTAGAGTGAGTTGTTTTGATACTTTTAGTTTTTTTTATATTTTCTTAGGTAATTATTGTGACTTCTTTAAAGGTATTTCCAGTATTACTATACGGTGAATCGTAGCTGATGGCACATTGAATGATGGTTTGTTTTCCATGCCTGGTAAAAGGAGGACAGGAGGAAAAAAGAAAATCAACATAAGACAGTTTCGATTTATAGTTGATTAGGAATAAAGTAAATGAGTTATATACAGTTCGGAAGGAAATTCCAACATTAAATAAACTGTTGCCAATTTAATTGTATGTTATTCGTAATAAATAAGTATATAAAGTAATTCACGATTGATTTATTTTTCATGAAATACCATTATCATTACATAGTATAAAACAAAGTCCCTTTTTTCTCTGTCCCTATGTATGCTTAAATCTTTAAGGCTGGGATATGCACCGGAATCCGGAAGGCCGTAGAGAATTCTGAGCATTGAAAATAGAACTTGGCGCTAATACAATAGAGTTGAAAATTGAAGTGTCAGGTGTCGAGCTGTCATATATAACATTGACGTATAACTCGACACTCATGTGTTTGATTTTCAACTCTATTGTAATAGTACAAAATTCAATTTTCAATGCTCAGAATTCTCTACGACCTTCCGGATTCCGGTGCATATAGTCCCAGCCTAAAACTACGCAACGGATTTTAATGCCGTTTTTTTTTAACAGATAAAGTGATCTAACGGGAAGGTTTTTAGGTATATAACATGCATAACATAGTAGAGGTACAAGGTAATTTTAGAGGTTTCTAAAGTCCTAAAAAATCACATATTTTGAGCTTATATTGAAAATGCTGGCTGAACACTACGAGATAAATCAAAATTATGTACTACAGTTTTATTATTCATCTTAAAAAAGCCTACAAAAAATTCCGCGATGGCATATGTCTATCTCTTAGGGATAACCCACAATATCCATTTTTTTATCATTTACTTTGATTTTAATTTAATAGCTTATTTACAAAGTGATTTTAAGCAATACAGTATTAATCCTTATCCAATTAAGTACCTTAAATACATTGTGCATTTAAGATAGATCAATACTGCCCTTTACGGCATGTAATTTAAATGAATATTTTCGAAGATATTACAGATTTAAAATGCAGGGATATAGTGTTCTGCCGTCCTAACGAAGAGTGCAGTAAGTCGAATTTTTGGGCAAATCGAGTTAAGACCATATTATACCATAATATAAGGTCTTAATCCAATTTGCCCAAAGGCTCGACTTACTGTACTCTTCGTTAAGACGGCAGTGTTGCTGCGCGGCGCGGGCGCTCGCGTTTCTACATCGCGCTATCGAAAACGCGGGACGTATACAGTATAAAGAGGTTCACGAATATTTTGAACTGCAGCACAGAATACGTATAATAGTAACTGCAGTTCTTAATTCTTATGGAATATCCAGAGGTGGTTTGTTAATTTTGTTGGTCAAATAACTTTACTTATTACATAGTACATAGTATAAAACAAGTGGCTTTATCTGTCTGTCCCTATGCATGTAGGTATAGTATCTTTAAATCTACGCAACGGATTTTGATGCGAGTTTTTAAAATAATAGTCGCCTTTAAGATATTATAAGATTATAGTAAAATTTATATTCAAGTGCGATAAATATAATATTATGTAAGTATATTATCAAGTGGTCGCGCATGTCGTGTCGAGGTGATAGGGTCCCATTTTTAACAATTTGCATTGGGCAAAACTAAAAACATTTTCAATATTGTATCAGTATTATATTGCTGTAAATAGGTAGAGAATAATTCGCCGAAGTAGTTTTTTCTCCAAGAACACTATTCCACGCGGGCGAAGCCTCGGGCAAAAGCTAATTTTCTATATTATACACCGAACATTCTTTATACAGTCTTATTATAATTCATGTTCTGTGTTCAATAATACTAAAGACAATTAAATATTAACCAGTATCAAGATCGTTTAATCCAATTTCCCCAGTATTGCACACTACAAAATTTTATTTCCCTATTTGCCATGAGATTCTGGTACACCTATAATCACAATATTATGCCCACAGGATACTTATAGCCTACTTTGCGAAAGCAGACACGTATTTAATTTTTCTAATTTGTTAGGTTTATTTTTCTAATTTTTAAATGCTAATTGTTTTTATGTTGATGCATTAATACTTTACAGTAAATAGTAATATTAAAGTAGGTACGGAACAAGTTCTGTATTATTAGGCCCGGTGTTCGGTAATGACGCAAACACTTGATTCAGTACAAACTACGAAGGTTTAATTCGTTAACGTCATTGTCTCCCACCTATTTATCTATTGAAAGTAATGGGTTATGTAATATTTGAACTTTGTAATAAAATATATATTAATTTTTATTTATAAAATAAGGAACTCGGGTAAATAATATTGCTTTGACCATACTCCATAGTATTTATAATATACCATAATTCGATACCTGATTTTTCTCTGCTTAGTAATGAACTAATGAACATTACTCTCTGACAGTGCGAAAATTTATTCATAACATTTTTTCTGTATCAAATTACAAAATCTTCCGTGCTTGTGAAAAAACGTGATGGCGATAAATATAATATTTATTGCTATCAAGTACATATCTATGTGAAATGGAGACTGAACATAAGCTCAATTATAAGCAATGATTTAATTTTCTTTATGATTTTTTGGACTAATATGGACGGGTCACGAATAACTACTATACTATATCTACACTAATATTATAAAGAGGAAAACTTTGTTTGTATGTTTGTTTGTTTGTTTGTAATGAATAGGCTCAAAAAGTACTGGACCGATTTCAAAAATTCTTTCACCATTCGAAAGCTACATTATCCACGAGTAACATAGGCTAAATTTAATTTTGGAAAAAAATAGGGTTCCGTAAGATATTTGGGGTTTTCGGACACAAGGTGTAAAAAAACAACCAGAAAAGTTACTTATTTTGCGTACGCTGCCTAAACTATAAAAGATAGAACCATATAATGTTCTAATTAATTGTAGATCTTATAAATATCTACAAAAAAGTCCGCGACACACTATACCTATCTATGTCGAGTGAGGCACAACAACCATATTTTTATTTAGAAATCTTGAAATATTTTTTTGACTACAATTAAACGCGTTTATTTTACTCATGCTATTAATCCTTATCAAAATAAATTATTTCATCACTAAGTATAGTTTATGTAGATAATATTTGGTCTTTGAATGATTAAAATTGGACGTTTGGTTTTGAAGTTATGGCGAAATTAAAATATTACGATTTCTGCTGCACGTTGCGAAGTGGGCGACATTCTGTCGTATTAGTATCAGTATTGTACCCGTGCGAAGCCGGGGCGGATTGCTAGTAATATATACTTAGGACAATAGTAAATAACCTAACCAAGAGCATGTCAGAACATGTCTAAGGAGGGTTCCGTAACTATAAACGCGTAATTTGTTTTTCAAATTACTTCAAAATATACTGTCTGATTTAGTTCAAAATCATTTTCCTAAAGAGTTTTTAGCATGATCAATCAGCATAGAAAATTGCAAGTTTCTTAGTCTTATAGATTAGAAATGCCAGGGGGTGGCCCAACTTATAAATCACTTTGGAGGCCGATTACTCAACAATGGTTAACTTTATAAAAATGTTATACAGTATGAAACCTTGCCTTTATTTTAAAAGACGTTTCAACGATACCCCACACGATGGGGGTAGAAAGAAAATACATTTTTCATCCCCACTTCACATGAATGGAGAGCCACCCTTAGAATATAAAATTATTATTATTTTATGATGCCACATCCGAGATCTATACATAATCTATGACTATACCAAATTTCATCCTTTTATATTCATAATTACCGACGCTAGAAGCGCGGACAGACAGACAAACGGATGCACAGAGCGTAACTGTAAGGGGAAAAACCTCTAACAAACCTAAGAATTAGAAAGACATAAGTAAAAACTTTAAGAGATCAAATAACATAGAGATAGATTTATCAAGAAATAATATTATACACATTGAGTTCGCATCCATAAAATTCCACTATGATCGCGATTCACAACGGCAATAGCTGTTAAATTTATTTGGTCAAGTGGTGTTCACAGTTGTGACTTAATGTGGCTGAGTCATGAATATTATTGTCCCAGTCACACATGTTTCATTTGCTTATACATTTGTTAGTGAATGACGTTATCTATAAAACAGGTAGGTATTTGACACCACATCGAACATTGCTTGTGCATATTTTGCACATATTATTTTCATTAAATGGAATAAAACTGTCGACGATATGATACGGCGATAAATACGATATCTAAGTACATAGGGGTAACTCCACATATTTTGTTTGCATCTTTGACCATTATTAGGGGTAAAAACGGGACCCTATTACTAAAACTCCACTGATTTTCCGTCCATTTGTCTGTCGCCAGGCTGTATCTCGTGAACTGTGATAGCTCCGAAAGTTTTAATTTTCACAAGTGATGTATCTATTTCTGTTGCCGCTATAACAATAAAATTAAATACTAAAAACAGAATAAAATAAATATTTAAGTTAGGCGCTCTAACACAAAAAAACTTCAATTTTTCGCAATTTTTGCTCGATATTAATACTGTAGTCCTCGATATTATTACACAAAAGTTTTACGTGCGCGAGTCCGACTCACACTTGGCATTTAACATTATGACCTCTGGTAGCATTGATTACTCGCGTCCATAAAAAGAATAGGTCTATGTAAACCCATTCCGCTTTTGCGAACATATTTTATTTAGTTCAATTTTAACATCTGATTAAAATATTCATTTGCTCTTTAAACATTTAAATTAAAATATACATGCTATTGTAATGTTATAACAATATAATAACAAATTCTTTACATATAATAATAATTACATTTTGTCACGTCATACTTCATAGTATCAGTTAGGTCTAAAAGCGGAGAACGTATTTACTTAAATTGCCTCTACCAACGGCCACAGGTCATATTATGTCAGTATATTAAAAAGGTTATCAGTTTAATGTAAACCATTGGATATGTTTGTATCAATTAGAACGATCGGAAACAAAACTGTAATGAAAATGTAATATAAGATTTACTAACTATTTCTTTTAGGCCTTTAGATTTTTAATCTATTTTTTACAACTTTCAAGTTGTAAAAAATAGAGGGCCTGGAACAAATTGATAATAACTTCGGATTTCATTAACATTTAACAGTGAATGATATAATTAAAAAATAAAATATGAAATGTTAAGCAAGTATTAGGTTTATAAAAAGTTTACCTATTAAAAATTTGTGCTCTTGATAAAAAAAAATAATATAAAATTACATTTTTGTAGGTAGGTATTTAAAAATTAAGTTGAGGTATATTTTTAAAGTTGTAAATTATTAAATATTAATACAAAAAATTGAATTAATAATGGAGTATTCGGAACACTTTCAAAAATTTATTGCACTTGGAAATTTATCTTCAAGTTAATTTTTTCAATAAGTTAGGCTCTTTTTAGAAGAATGTCCAACGTCTTAATTGTAAAAATAACATTATAAAATAATTGGCGTCAAAATGTTTCGCTTCATGGAGTCCTTCTTCTATAACACATTTACATAGGTACTGAATAAAAAGATTACGTCGAAAAAGTTTTTATAAACTATTAACGAAAAACCAAATACTAATTTTTGACATCCTTAATTGTATTAAAAATATACCTAAGCGAAAAAAATGGGTAAACTTTTTAGTTTTTTACCCATACAACATAGCTAAGATGTTACCAGTGATGTCATATGGAGCCGAAACGTGGTCATGGGACTTGTCTATGATGGGGCTATGATCGGAGTCGTAGCAGAACCAAAGTTACCGACATAGGCCAGCGCATTAGCAAGTTAAAGTGGCAATGGGTGGAGATATAGCCCGTAGAATACTAGAACAATGGCCGCTGGAGTCAAAACGGTTTGGAGTGAAAAACCACAAACTGGACGTCAAAAGCCGGGTCGAAGCATAGGACGGTCTCCCACCAGGTGGGCAGACGACCTGAGAAAAGTCGCAGGGAGTCAGTGGATACAGGCCGCGAGCGACTGGTCGCACTGGAAATCTATTGGGGTGGACGACACCAGGCTGAAACGAACATAGTTCGTTTCACCATCGCATAATAGGCTCTCCACTAAACACTTAGGGATCATGGGAATTGGACTAATGAAAACTTTAGTCACTTAATATTAAAATTTATCAACGTGTGGCTTTAATGATTATTTAAAAACATTGACGAATAAGAATAAATATAAAAGCGCTGAGAAGACTTGAGAAATGAGAATAATAAATAAGTTGTTGCTAAATACTAACACAATGCGATGTGGCGAATTGGGTTTGCCAAGCAAGTACCTGCCTGGAGATGGCGGAGTTATTGTTAATGAAACCAGTTAGGTTATTATATTAAGGTAACTTAAAATTGTTATGACTCTAATTTGGTCCGGAGGTATATTTTTGGCAATAACGTCTTGTTCTATTTTAGTTACTGGTAGTTTACTGGCAGCCTTGTGGAACATCGTCTTTTTGCAAATTTATTTCTGGCAGCCAGGAATTCTTATGAAATGTAAATAAAGTCATACCACTGCTATTGGTCTTCCTACGCTCATACCCTACGGGTTTCCCCACGCTTTGGATTAAAACAAGAATTTTGTATTATGTGACTCAAACGGTACGGTTCTGTAAATTACCTTTTCTTTTATTTTTACTTGATTTTGCCCGCGACTCCGCCCTCGTAAATAGAGTATCCTAAGGGAACACTGTACTTTTTCGGGATTAAAAGAATCCTATGTGTTTAGTAGTTTAAAAACTTCTAAACGGATTTTGATGAAATTTACTACAATTTTATCAAAATCCGTTCAGTAGTTTTTCAAACATATATCTATTCATCCATCCATCCTCACATACTTTCACATTTATAATAGTAGTAGCTAGAATAAAATTAAAACATGTAAAATAATTTGTTTATTACCTGTCTGAAATCTAAACTGTTTTTTAAGTTCAAAGTTGCGCTAAAAATGCAATGTTTGGAGGCTATTATCTTCTACACTAATTTGAATTTCAGGAATATAAGCAAATACCGACCTAGATAAGTGTCATAAAAATCGATATTATTTCAATATTATCTGAAATGTATCTAAACCGTTTTTTCAATTTGATCCAAAGGTTGCGAATCGTTGCGATCTAAAAGGTAAACAAAGATTTAAGGGATCTATCTGTCTATACTCTCTCACTACTTCACCAGCCTGTATCTCACGAACCTTGATAGCTAGGCAGTTTTCACAGACGAGTTAATTCTTTTGTTAAATGTTATTTCGTTTTTAGTATTAAAATATAAGAATAAGAAGGAAAACTATAACGGCTTAGATGACTTTATTTGTTCAGTAGTTATAGAGAAATAACCTGTAAAATGCGCTTAAATAATAAGTTAACTACGGAACCCTATTCTATGCGTGGCCTGACACGCACTAGGCCGGTTTTTTACCCTTTGCGTCGGGAACCCTAAAAATGTGATGGCTTTCATTTCTGATTAATCAGAGGTGCCTAATCAACTACTTCAAAATAGCATACAATAACATAGTTTCCTTAGATTATCAACGACGTATTACGTTGGAATGTGTGCCTACTTTGAACTTGACTAAAAAGGAGATGCTGAATGGGTAGATGGCGCGGTTGTATGACCCATTGCAATGCGTCGATTAAGCGGTCAGGCTAGCCAGCAGTTCGTTGATGACCTGGTTACGAGGAAAGCCCGACTGAGTTGAAGTGGGGAGGAAGAGGGGATCTGGCTAATTTTGTAAGAAATACAATAACAATTGTGATCATCCGAAAGAATGTTCTCTCGTTCGTATTCAAATACTTATGTACACCTATTTATCGAAACATTAATTTTATCGCACTTTTGTTGTTCGAGTCGTCCGAATTCTTGCATGTAAATTTTTATGCGTCAGTATTCTGAATGCCTAATAACAGTCGTCAACGACCTAAAAATCAGCGAATGTAGACATGCTATAGATAGTAGGTATGTTGGTAGGTAAATACTGCGTTCATTTCAACGGCTCGCTACTAAGACGGGTTTCCCGCCCACGCGACATTCTGGCGCCGCCGGACCGGACCAACACATTTACTCTATCGCTACGTTTCAAACACTAATAAAATATTCTGATGAATTATACTATATTATGTTTATGGATATGTATGGTTTCACTTTTACATTCTTCACTTATTTGTCTGAAATAAAGAGTAAATATTTTATTAATACATAATAATGGCAACCGTTTCAAGGTCTTGATGTGACGTGGCTATTCGGCAACAGGCGAGAATGCCAACGAAACAACGCAACAAGTGCTTTGTGCCCCACCGCTACCGCGTTCGACATGACATTAGCTAATAACTTCTTCTGTGTGACATGGAACTAAATAAAATAACTGATTGATTATTATTATTATTGATCGGTTATTAAAACGAAGGTTTAAAAATAAGATAAAAAGGTATGTTGATGTAGTAGGTATAGATGGACTTTTGAAGATATTAAAAGAGAGTGTCTTAATTCTTTACAATGTGATTTTGCAACACTACAATAAGTACTTGTGCATTGCAAATTAGTCTTTATCTGTGAAATAATTGATAAGGCTCAATTTAAAAACAGCCGCTTACGTTATACACACAGCTACATTTCCAGTGCAAAAATCAACAGTCAACGGCAGCTATAGGCATAACGCGTGCGTCATCGCCTTCACATTGCTGATAAGCACATAAAATTATCATCGCAAATAATAATTTGTTTATACATTCATAATATCTTACTCTGATAGTGGAGGAGACTTGCGACTAGAAATATGAATTTAGCGGTTAAACGTTATGTCCACAATGACGTGATCAGAGTCTTTAAGCAAACGTGATAACTGAAATCTGATGAAGAGGTCTAAGTGACAGCCAGAACACGTTTGAAGTAAAAGTAAATAGGAAAATACCAATTCTAAGAACCAGGTTATATTCTATTTGTTTGCGAACTATTAAATTATAACCGAATAGAAATTAGGGAATATAATTAAATAATATACCTAATTTCGCTACTATCCTATGTATATTTAAGTATATTTTGGTCACTGCCGATTTGTGATAAAGCATGATAAAATGAATGGCTAGTAGTTACTAGTGCACGTTCTAGTCGAGCGCAACCGTTACGAAATCAGCGCTGCATGAAAATTACACACAATTATTGTGCTACCAAGTACCAACTACTAATAATAATACAATGGTTTTTGATATGCCTACGATTATGTATTTTCTTCGATTATAAATTATTGGAAATTTAAGATGTTAAAGGTAAAACTGTGTCTGAGAATAATAATTAACAAAAAATGCAATTGAATGTTCCTACTATCTAATAGCTACTAGTATTGAAAAGAAATAACTAGGTATAATGTAAAATGTTATATAGTGTACTCATTTACTATCAGTATAATATCATTTAAACGATGGTAATGATAAAGTCCGTGCATAGATACGTATAAAATATAAATAGATTATGAAGAGCAACCGATCCGGTTGCGACGAAGGAAGGAGATAGATACAACGCGCCATGAATCACTTCTCAGCGAGCGCGCACTCCACAGGCAGGGAGCGCGAGGAGAGAGCTCAGCACCGCGCGGGACGGGGAAGTGTAGCCGACTGTCGAACGGAACGTAACGAACCGACGACAAAGTACAACTAAAAACAGTTGAACACTCAACTGCGGTGTGGTTGCGTGCGTTTTTTGTTTCTGGAATGTGCGTTTATACGATATACATTTACGGCTAATTTGTGTAATAAATAAAACATACCCGTTTAAAAAATTGTTTTAGAATCAAAAGAAAATAGAATTTTTGTATCGGAGTGCCAGTGAGGACGAGTGACGACATAGGTGTATGTGAGTGTGTGTGTGTGTCGTGGCGTGGATCGTCGCGCAAATATTAACGATGATTCACTTGCGCGCGGGTGAAATGCAGCCTATCGGACTTGTTGACATATGTTCAGGAGGCGTAAACAAATGATAATATCAAGACCATAGTATAATGGTGGACTAATTCATTTTTACGCGGCTGGTAAGACTGAATTTGGATTACTTATTGTAGCGAAACTAGTGTGTGCTCTACAGTTCATAGCACGTAATTAATTAGTTTCCTCTGAGCAGTAGCGGTATATAGTAGGTATGTTTTCATTCGGATTACGTCCGATCGATGGGTCAAGGACTGAAATATCTTGAGCGCAGTTTTTGGAAAAATAATTTATTTTTGTTCTAAAATAATTGAATGTCGACTAAAATGAAATAAAAAAATATTGTACAACCAAAACGATATAAAAAAAATTGTACACAAAAATCACCTAGATACATATTTTTTATCAACATATAGTTGTAGTATAGTTAACAGCTGGATTAATGTAAAATTAATTGTGTTGTATTTAGGTTATAATTCTCTTAATCGGCCACTTTATGCATAAAGGCACATATTTTAAAACGTAACACAGTGGATAGTGGCCGACACAGGCGTCGCCAGGGCCGCCTGGCTTGGCGCCAGGCCGGCGGACGGCCGACCGCCGGGATTCCTTTGTCTTAATCCAACTAGAAGGTGCATAACATCAAGCAATGCCTGGTTAGGTTATTTCTACTTTATAAAATAATTAATATTTTCTAACATTACTATATTATATAATATCACAAATTATAGTTCCATCTCCAATGTAATTTATAAATGTTTATGTTTACTTAACGCTATAAAAATAATAGTGCTCGGTTAATAGAAAGCACAATTTAGCATTGAACGGCACATACTCTGATTCAGACGAAGTGGTCGACGTACACTTTACAGCTGTGTGCGTAATGCGTATTGCGCTTATTTGCCCGCTCGTTAAATACGAACGCAGCGGCTTGCCTGTCTCCGGTTCTCGGAAATTATAACGCCTTCTTGGAACACAGCAATGCAGCCGTCCACAAATGCTCAACTTATATCTAAGGTCGCCATTGGTACGATTACACGCTTACTCCGATTGAAACAAGTTTAAAACAAATACGATACGATCTTTTTAGAAAATACCTAATAGAGTTTTGTTATTACGACTATTTTTTAAAATAATACAAGCTTACGTAAAATACTACTCGGAAATGTACCTTTTAAAGTTTTTATGAAGATATAATTGTGGACATAAATTAGATGTCGGCAAACAAATACTCCGGGATATCCTCGTTTCTATAGCGCAAGTTCGAGATTACGTCACAACCCACATTGATGTCATACACAACATAACACTCATATGTCATACCAGCTCATTTAGTGAAAGAAACTTTATGTTGAACGCTGAGCGATTATGTATTATTTTGTAAATAATACACGTTTACGTATTGTATTATCATACAAGATATAGTTATTTACAATTTTGAGCATATTGTATATGATTATAATAATAATTTAATTGAATCACGTTTACCATACAATGATTTTACTTTGACGATATTTACATAGAATTAGGTGGGGTATATCGTTTAAGTAATAAGTGAGCTTCATGCAAAAAAAAAAAATTGGAATGAATTGGGTTTGGTTCAGTTTAGTAAAGTTAGAAGCCGAATTATTATTTTAATTAGCTGTAATGTCATGTCAAGTATACAATATTACAGAAACTAACACATTTTAAAATCGATTTATAAAGCACTATTATAGCTAATTTGTAACACTGCTTTTTAAGAGGAATTAGCTTGCTAGTCCTTATTGAAAGCAAAACAAATGGCTGGGCAATATTAATAAAAGCGTGCATTATTATTTTTCAGGTACTAAAGTCGCGGGCAAGATGCCGTTGACACAAGAGAAACGTTTGGACTCTAATTTCACCAACAACAATGACCAGAGCTACCTTCATAAGAAGTTTAAAAAAATGGCTTCTACGGTGCTTCCAGTGAAAGTAGAAGACAATAAGCAGATAGAGACAAATCTGGCACAAATAGGGTGTAATACATCTATTCCTAATAGAAGTATTACAATCGCGCATCCAGAAATAGATATTGTAAAAGAAAACCACGATATACATAACACTGGATTGGAAAATAATGTACAAACTAATATTAAAGATGATAATAGTAGATTAAGTGATGTTAGTAATTTTGTTCAAGCAACTGGTAAAACCAGTTTTGGAGATGAATTTTTAAATAAGACTGAAAACCTCGAAAACAATTTTATAAAGGAAGCTTATAACAGTAGCGGAGCAGGGCGATACGTTTGCCCATATTGTAAATTATCATGTGCCAAGCCTTCAGTTCTTCAGAAACATATCAGAGCTCATACGAATGAAAGACCCTACCCGTGTAAGCCATGTGGATTTGCATTTAAAACAAAATCAAATCTTTATAAACATAGGAGATCAAGGACGCACGCTCTTAGATTACAGGGTGCTGATATTTCATCTGTTGTAAATGATGACGACTTATCAGGTGGATCCGAAAGTGATACATCCACTCCTCCTATAATACATACAGAAACTAGCTTAGACACTGCAGTGACTCGGCAGGAATATACTAGACCAAATGATTTTTCTTCTCCTGAATTGAATAGTGATCACAACTCTTTTGTAAATTCTTTGTCGAATTATAATGACAACCCAAAAACAAAAGGGATTTATAAACCTAAATTTAGGGCAGCTCTGTATCAAGGAAACGAAGAGAAAGAAAGAATTATGAAAAATATTACTCACAATCCTGACTTTCTTACAGAACATATCTCAAAAATTATATCAGACAATGAGGCTATTGTTGATGTTATTGAAACACCATTACAAAAAAAGTACGGTAAAATAAAACAAATCGCAGAAAGTAAACAACTATTAAATGATCTTGAAATTAAATCGGAGGCAACTCCCTTAAACTTAACTAAAACCAGTGTAGACAAAGATTATGTTAGCAGAAAAAGATCTCACTCTGAAACATTTGCTTATATAATTAACGAAGAACAAAAACATCCATTAAATCCTGAGGGATCAATCATAAAGGATTTACTATTAAAAACAAAGGCAAATGGCCTTAGTACTAATAACAGTGAAGTATTTGTAGAAGGCTTAGGTCCATTATATGTATGTCCTTTATGTCAAATAGTGTACAGAAGTGCAGAAAACTTAGAAGTTCATAAATTACATTACTGCAAAGGATTCGCTGGGGCTTCAAACATTCAAAATGATTCTAGGCCACAAAGACCTGAAAATGTATTTGTAAGAAGTAATTCTATTAATGTGAAAATGCCAGAAAATCATGTGAACAATATTTCTAGAACGAGTTCAATATCCCAATCTCCACCGTTAAGAAATAAACCAGACAACCTTGTTATATTTAAAACAGAATGTAATGATGTAATTGCACCATTGCCGTCACCAGGTCCTCTTTTAGGTAATACAAGGCTTGTTGACACTAGAATCCCTGGAGAGATTAATAGAAAGTGTGATGCTATTAAAATAAAATCAAAAGACTGCAGTCCTAAAAGACGACTTGAAAGTAGGACTGATAATTTTAGTCCACGGGCATTAGATAATATGTCTCCTAGGTCGGCTGATTTGTATTCTCAATCAAAAATAAGGTGTATAGATTCAAGCCCGGTATCGCTCAGATCACTTGAAGAGATGTCGCAACATATGAGGCATAATTCTACAAGTCTTCAAATGTTTGGAGGCGAAGTAAAAATTGTGGATCATTTGGGCAGTACAACGACGCTAAGAATAGAACCAAGTAAAAGCCAATTATCACCTATCATAATACAACAAAATTTATCGCCATCTAAATACGCTAATGATCCAGAAGCGAGCAGTATTGTAGTTCGGTCGGGATTGCATTCTGGTGGAACAATAGTTCATAATCCACCTACACCAAAAGAAACAAGTACACCTCAAGTACAAACGCCAAGATCTACCCCCAATATCCACTCCTCAAATTTCTTGAATATTCATGACTTCTCCCATTTCCAATTTCCACCTCTTAGCGCTATAACAGCTTATAATCCTTTAACTTTACCACCACTAAGTCCCACATCTTCGCCAAACGGGACCTCTACTATAATGCATGGTGGTAAATTAATACCTCATGTACCTGGGATCCCTGGTCCAAATACTTCCAGTTTATTTATTCAAAGTCCATCAGGAACTAAAACCGAAGCATTTAAATCTGTAACAAAACAAATATCTGAAGTTTCTCGTGATATGCTGTCACCATCAGCCATACCGGGAAGGGGAAATTCTGAATCATATGAAAGAGGACGGAAATCCAAAAGCCCAAATGTACGAATAGTAGACACCGAAAAGTTTACTCAAAACAAAATTAATTCAGAAGTAAAACACGTTTCTACTATACCTTTAATAAAAATTAAAAATGTGGATGAGCCAACTGTAATTTCGACATTGTCTTATAATTCAAAACCTGTGATTTCCAAACCAGATGCAGCACTGAAAAGAAATGTAGATGGACTATTACGAACAGCTGTCGTAAAAGATAATAATAGTTATCAAGTAAATAAATTTAGAAATAAAGAACCAAACCCGTCGTCAACAAGGACAGCTGAACTGAAATCAGAAAATGATATAAGAAATTACAATTTTGAAAATTTAATTACAAAGGCAGAAATCTATAATAATCAAATTCAAACTTCTGGGGAAGTGCAAAAACATCCTAATGCTGAAGAAGCATCCGTGTCTTCACAACAGAACGAGAGATCAGAAACATCATACTTTCAGAAAAATGTTGCTACAAAAACCTCTTCCGAGGATAGAAAGCCGAAATTTTTAAGGCCATCAACACTACCCTTAAAACCTGGCACTTTTACCCCAAAACGGCATCACGGTATTACACCAAACGCTAATACAATGCCTTTAGTATCACCAGAAACTCCAAGACCAGCAAAAGCCTATGGTCAGTTATATTTAAATGGAAATGCATACACGTACTTAGGACTGAAATGCTCCACTAAGGTGTTCTATTGCACCATTAACCGCCCGCAACCAACTTATGTTCCGAATCAACATTTTCTTTCTATGTACAGCAACTGGCAGGTAGTTATAGAAACCTATTTGTTGAATTATGAATACAATTATTAGATTCGAGGAATTACCTAATTGTTATCTTGTTTACAGTTATTATCAGATCTGACGCCGGATCCGCTTGGTTTGTCAGCATCGTCTGCAATGTCCTTATATGACTCACGGCATCGACCACAAAATGTAACCATGTCTGTTGTTAAACAAGATCTAATATTGACTCATTCTTCACAATGGAAAGCCACTAAAGATATAAAACAGGTAAGCACAGTACGACCACGACCTTAATGTATTTCGGCAATCGTCGTTTTTCTATACATTGTCTATCATTTCATAGAAAAACGGAGATTGCCGTGGACCATTAGCAACATGGTTTTAATGAAGTATATATTATGTACTAAAGAAGAAGGGCCATTTTTGTATGGAGCCCGTCCCCACTACTGTAGCACTACAAGGCATATATCAAATGAAAGGGCTTAAAACGGGTATCATTATAGTATGACGAAAAATATCTAAACCAAATCATCCTGTGAAAAAATACACCTGTATATATTGCACCATTCGATAGTATCGCGCGTTTCTGAAGTTTGCAGTATACCAGGCATTACTTCACATAAATTATTCCATATTAGCAACTGCAACACTATGAAATGGTGCAATAATGATTTTATAAACTTTTTTTAACCCTTTTTAACTTTTTTCTCCCATGGTTTAGAGATTTTTCGTCATACAATAAAATGATACACTTTTTAAGCCTTTTCATTTGATATAATGTCTTGTAGTGCTACAAGGGTGTTATTCTTTATGTATGTGAAGTGGTTTTTTTTGGGGTCATCATCGCCATTTCTTAGCGCATTACTGTAGTTTGATA
Source organism: Glaucopsyche alexis (assembly GCA_905404095.1). Lineage (NCBI taxonomy): Eukaryota > Metazoa > Arthropoda > Insecta > Lepidoptera > Lycaenidae > Glaucopsyche > Glaucopsyche alexis. The sequence continues at coordinate 17,419,097 of FR990051.1, read as the reverse complement.
AATGAATCAACTTTTTTACAATATAAGCCTAAAAATAAGTCTCACTGTTAGGTATTAGGAGGAATGTAATGTTATGTTTTAATATTTTCAGACTGTACATAATTCGGATGGTAAATCGGATGATCCGAAAACTATGGGAGATAATAATTTACCTAGAAAGGAATTAGCGGGAGGTTTTGAAAGCAATGAAGAATACACGTACGTACGCGGTCGCGGCAGGGGACGTTATGTTTGTTCAGAATGTGGTATTCGCTGCAAAAAACCATCCATGTTGAAGAAACATATACGCACCCACACAGACGTGCGACCTTACACATGTATCCACTGTGTTTTCAGGTAATTATTAGTCACGCAATAAATACGAATGTTATACAATATACATGATACTGCAATAAAAATATATTTTTTTTCATTAAAATTGCGACTATAATGATGTAATTGTTTTTTCTTCTTATATTATGATCATTTATTTCTTATTAATAATCTGATGTATTGGAACTATACAACAAAAAACGTTTTACTTACGACCTTACCAACTCATGTATTTACAGTTTCAAGACGAAAGGCAATCTTACGAAGCATATGAAGAGTAAAGCTCACTACAAGAAATGTTGCGAATTGGGTATAAATCCAAATGAAGGCAATGACGCTGATGGTATAGAAATGGCGCAGTGTTCCGGAGAAACTGACGATGAAACTGATTCTGATGGCGACGAGGGAAATGAAGGAGAAACAGAATCGAGTGGTAATATTTTTGAAACTTTAAAATAATGCGGTTTCTATTTTCGTGAATACTTTATTTATTAATAAGTTGTTAGTGAGATTAAAAATATTGTTTTAGTTATACGTATAGGTGGAAATATAAGACAACTCTTATATTTCCATCTATACGTATAACTAAAACAATATTTTGCTTTAGTTATACGTACTACGAGCCAACGCTCGTACAACACACATGATGTGTTTAAATAGACTATTACGTGATGTAGCACAAAGTTATCCTTTTTTCATTGTTAAAGAATTTCATTGTTATTATTTGAAATTGAATAGGTGTAAATGTGAAGACGCCAAGTTAATTTTCTTTAAATTACGAATTTTAATGGTCTTAAAAATATGAGGTTTCGTAGAGGCTTATTTATAATAGCGTTGTTATTCTTTTATTACAGATACTGAAATTTATAAATCGCGACTTCCTGAACACGAGGCTGCGCATTGTTTACTGTCGTTGGGCGGAAATAGACCAGCAACTTCAGCGACGCCCGGACTCATAACCAGTGCTAGACCGACTACTTACCCTTACACACCTATCGTTATGACCGATTCAGTAATAACTGAGACTTCCACCTTGGATAACTCTCAATCACTAAGATCCAATACAATCGATACCAGGATAGATAATGATAATGAACCAATGGATTTGAGCAAAAGCGACGTTAAAGTCAATAGCAACATGCCAGAAATACCAACAGCCAGAGAATCTAGTGTCCTTGCATCATTAGCTTCGAACACTGCAAAGTTACCGCAACAGCAAAGTCAATGGGCGAATGGTGAACCGATGCTACATACATATTTGACCGAACGAGCCTTACTAGACACGAAAATAAAACAAAGTCAACTTACAAGTAATTTAAACAAATTGAGAAAGTTTGAATTGGAAAATTCAAATTACGAAGAAAATAGAAGTAAAGAAACTGTCCTAAACAATAGTGTTAGCATTTCAAAACCCTTAAATGAAAATATTAAAAGTCAAGCTATCGTGTCAGTCGAAAGTATAAAATCTAATGAGACTTTACAAACTACAACATCATGTATTAGTGAAACTATAAGAGCCCGAACGCCGAGTAATCCGAATGCTGAAAATGCAAAACATGTCGTCTCTGAATATCTGAAACATGCCCGAATTAATCATATGAAGACACACGATGATTCTTTATCTAATCATTTAGATATGTCCAGTGACGAAAGTAATTGCGGTAAATCCTATTTGGAAGATAAAAAACCAGAAGATGGTGCCGATTCTGATGTAGCTAAACCGCCATCTTCTGAATATGATCCGGTGGCGTCAAAAGTTGTTATTGGCGCGGGAGGGGTAGCATTTAAGATAAAAGGGAAAGATTTCGAAGGAACGTCTTACACGCCAGGAAAGCTTATGGAAGATGGACGTAAAGTATGTGATTTTTGCAATAAAACATTTACAAAGCCATCACAACTGAGGTTACATCTCAACATCCATTACATGGAGAGACCGTTCAGGTGTAGTGTATGTGCAGTCAGTTTTCGGACAAGAGGTCATTTACAAAAACACGAACGATCCGGTTCGCATCATAATAAAGTATCAATGACATCAGCGTTCGGAGCCGCTACGACATTCAACCCTAGACCGTTTAGGTGTTCAGACTGTAATATCGCCTTCCGAATACATGGACATTTAGCAAAACATCTTAGGAGCAAAATGCACGTTATGAGACTCGAGTGTCTTTTTAAGCTACCGTTCGGAACGTTCACGGAAATCGAGCGTGCCGGTCTGAGCTTAACGGACATTGATACAACGGACTGCGCTAGTTCATTAGCCAGCTTGCAGTCGTTAGCGCAGAAGCTCCACGAGAAAGATCCGTCAAAACTAGAATACAGAGAGCCCAACGCGTTAATGACCGTCGGAAGGGAATCGTCCGACGACGAAGAAGCGTCGATCGGTGCAATGAACTCAGAAAAGACTGGTGACAATGTGAGAGACAGTGAGATGAAAACTATCGGTAGTAGTGAAATTCAAGAAACAGAGACAAGAATTATTTATAGTGCCACAGATAATTAGTGCCAAAAGTAACCTAAGTAGTATGGTATTTTAATGTGCAATTTGGTTATTATTGTTTATATCATTTAAGGTGTAACTATTCAGCCTGGGGTTTAACTCGGAAGGGTGTAAAAACAAAATCATTCGCTTTAATTATATCGTACGAGTGAAATTTTTCAATTTCTATGTGACATTGTATAGGTATCTTGTATATAACTCAAATTGATATCTTAACATAATTTTAATATTATTGTTATATTTGCTTCCAGTATAGAGCTTTCTTATTGTTATAAATAGCTCTTTTAATTTTAATAGGATATTAAATTTGTTAAAAACTCTTATATTTGAAAAAAAAAAGCGAAATGGAACTTGCGATAAAAGTAAAAACATTTTCATTAAGGGGTATGGTCCACGACTAAGATAAATAATGCTTAAGATATCAACGAAACATATTACAAGTATAAATTGTAGTAAAGTCTTGATAGATTCTATATTAAGCCCTTTTGTATGTATTTTTGTAAAATATATACCTACTATATTGTATTTACACTGAGTAACTTCTACTTCCAAAAATTCTTTATCTTTTAAAGTAATTGGCATATCAATTCCCGTAAACGAATATTAGGTAAAAAAAATCCTTGAAGAGTCTTCCATATCGAAAAATAGTACTTGTGCTAGATGTTTGTTTTATACGTTACTCTTCATTTGGGTAAATATTTGTACAATTTGTAGATATTTTCAAAGAATTTAGATTTATATAAATATTAACGTAATAATAATGTACATGTTAAAAATGTAAGCCTCCTTTGCCTAAATATTTTATATATACATATTTTTGTTGTAGTAAGATTGTTGTCATTATTGTAGTCATAGATTTATGATGGTTTTTGCCACCGTTACAATCGATTACATTATATTAAAATATAATCTATGATTGTAGCATTTCAAACAGTTAGTAAAACTAATTTAAAGTCAACACTTTTTTATTTTTATTTCGCCAACTTCAGTTTTTTGCATCCTTGGTAGGTAATAGATTTTTTTTTCAACCATTATTGTTATCCTTGGACCTTGTGGAATGAATATTGAATAGTGTAAGGACATTTTTGCAGGTAAACACATAAAGGGTAAATTCTGTATTAAAAAAATAGAATAAATAAAATCATTTAGAGACAAACGCTTTCGGTGGAGCAAAGGACATGTCCGAAATACATACAAAAAATTAAACCGACTTCCAAAGTAAAAATACACAAAAAAGTATGAAATAAAACTTCTTCCCTTTTAAATTCGGCTAAAATTGTATCTATTTCTCCACTAAATCTTCTTAATTTTGAATTTTTTTGTGATATTTGTTGTATTATTAATAATAACAACTTAAGAACGTTTAAAATAAACGATCGAATGTTTATTTGAAGACCCGCCAAATTTCCACTAGGTATTGTCAGTAAGCTAGCTAGCCGGGGAGCCTAACCGCCTCCTTTTTTTGGAAGTAGGTTAAAAAGTTATATGATTAAAAAAAAACGTTTTTTTTTTCTTTTGACATTGCAAAGACAATATTTCCTGGCTTATATATACTTTTCGAACATTCAATAAAAACAATAATGTTCTCCATTGTGTAGGCCGAAACGAGCTTTGTTTCAGCCTCCATAATTGAGTTTTTCATACATGTTATAATTTAGTTTTTTTAAATAAGATAAGAAATACTTAGGTATTACCTCGTAAAAGTAAAGACAATTAGAATTTTATGTGTAATTTTGTAATTATATTATGCATTTCGAAGTCACAAAAAAGTTGAAACTTAAAACCTTTTTTTTTTACAATATTAGTGTAAATTATTATTTTTAAACAAAAAATTTAACCGACTTCCAAAGTAAAAATACACAAAAAAGTATGAAATAAAACTTATTTTCTAATTAATTCCCCTTTTAAATTTGGCTATTTCTATACTTAATCTTCTTAATTTTGAAGTCGGTACCAGCAAATATGAACGTGAGTTCTATAAAATATTGTCGAATATCGTTTGGGCTGGTATCGACTTCAAAATTAAGAAGATTAAGTAGAGAAATAGCCAAATTTAAAAGGGGAATGAATTAGAAAATAAGTTTTATTTCATACTTTTTTTGTGTAGGTATTTTTACTTTGGAAGTCGGTTTAATTTTTTGTTTAAAAAAATAATTTTACCCTTTTTAGTTATATATTTTGTTAAGTTGTTATTAAAACGTCTTAAGAACGTCTAAAATAAACGATCGAATGTTTAATTGAATACGCGCCAAGCTTCCATTAGGTATTGTTGTTAAGGTGATGATGATGATTACTGTAAGTTACAAAGTGGCATATGCTTGCAGTTCTTTAAACAATGCCGAAATTTCCAAACGCGTATTTTTAAAGACTCAGGAGTTCTGTTCAGTGTTTTTGGATCTAGGGTATAGGTACCTTGGTTTCAACATCTTATTTTTTGGGAGCATATGCTTGTTTTACTTCAGTAAAAGTCAAAATCACTATATGTGTCGATATAAATTTCGAGCAGTTCCCTCGATTCCTCATGGATCGCATCATCAGGTCATCCACTTTAGTGACTAAAGGACCAATTTCGAATTAAACCCTTTACAACAACAAAATAATTTTGCAGATAGGTCCATAAACAGCAGAGTAATGTTCAAAGATCTCCGTGTTAGTGTAAAACACTATAAGAAGTACCTATTTTATATCATCATAATGTGATGATGTATGGTGTGATAGTGGTGGTGATGATGATGTTTACTCTAATTGACAGAGTGGCATATGCTTGTAATTCTTTAAACAACGCCGAAATCCCCAAACATGTATCTATAAGGAGTCAGGAGTTCTGTTCAGTACTTTTGGACCCAGGGTATACCTTGAAGCAAAATCTTACTTTTTGGTAGCATATGCTTGGACTACTTCAGAAAAAGTCGAAATCACCATATGTATCCATATAAATTTCGAGGAGTTCCCTCGATTCCTCATGGATCCCATCATCAGGTCACCACTTTGATATCAAAAGGACCAATTTGGGATTACACCCTATACATCACAGAAAAAAAATTGAAAATCGGTCCACAGGCGGCGGAGTAATCGTTGAACATACAAAAAAAAAAATACAGGATGTCCCAGAAGTCGACGTCGTCCCTTCGAAGGCTGATAGACCAGCTCATGACTCACCAGAATATCGTAATATGACCTTGGTAAACAATCTTTAGATTTCGAGATATCAATGGCACTTTTAATAATTTCTTAAAAATTACACCTCATGTCAGTTGTTAGACTGCCGCAACTACAATTTCCCGTATTGTGGGATACAAATTTGTATTGCGGAATCCTGACTAGTTCTGCTATTGACCACGGTTATAAACAAAGCTAATAGAGTTTGAACTTTGTAGAAAAAAAGAAAACTTTTTCTCCTAACTTTCACTATCCATACTGAACAAAAAATACACCACACTAACCTGGGTTGTTTCTTTAAAAAGTTGCTCATTTTATGTAGTTTTTAAAATAGTAAAATAGTTGCTATTAAGTTACGTCAAAAAATTTTTTTTGCTATTTTAAGTGCACAGAGAAAACACATTTTGAATGTTTTTCTTTAGATAGAATTTCGTACAAAAACACTCGTTACATTGAAATCAGCCAGATGTTTACTTAAAAATTGTACGTTGAAGTTAATTAATTAATTAATTAACTTAATTCATGCTTACTAAACTTAGAAACTAAACAGAATACAAGGTTTTTTTTTAAACTGTAAGGAGAAATGCGAAGAAGGAGAACACATTAATAATATAATTTAATGAGTTAGACTCATTAGAGTGAGAGTAGGTGACGACACGCACGTCTTTTGTTTGTTCTATACATGAGTTTGTTTATTAGTTACAAGTACATTACGCTATTGATGTGCATCGTTTTGTTGTTTTCTTACTTTTAACGGATTTTGCATTGTAATCTGGACTCATGAGCTGGCTGAAAGAGTCATGAGCTGGTCTATCAGCCTTCGAAGGGACGACGTCGACTTCTGGGACATCCTGTATACAGTCGAACGTATAACCGCCTCCTTTTTTGGAAGTCGGTTAAAAACCTTAAAAAACTTTCGCAAGAAATCGTACATCCGAAATCGTGTCTTACGGAGACATTGAAATAGGGTATTATCCTATGATGAAAATATACATCAGATTGTTGATATTTTATCGCTAAACATTAATTTAAACCACTTTAACCAACTTTTTACATAAAAATATGTATGATTTTTATAAAATATCAAAAATAAAATTATGAATTTTTCACGTTTGACCACGTGACTAAAAACGCACGAGATTGGAATGTGACGTCATATTCTTGTACTTCTTCTTCTTTTTTTAATGGCCTCCCGATTTCCATAGAGAATAGCCAGCATCAGAATCATTAACGTCATGCGTCAGCGAGTAATAGCCACTTTTTCCGCATTTCAGTGTTCTTTGGTATGGTTACAGAGATTTTCCCCGGTGTTTTAATAGACGTATTAGTGCATTTTGGCACTGTGCACCATTTATAAGGCATTTTTAATAGGCTTAAAACATTTATTTACAAAGTAAACAGTAGGTATTTGGCATTTTCAGTGTAATTTGACACTTGACACTTACAATGTTACAAGAATGTGACGTCATAACAACACAATAAAGCGTTTTCGCGCCTATAATATTAATTTAAACTTTTAGGCTAATTTGCAAGGAAAAGAAAGAAATTCACAAAGAATGGTTCAAACTGCTAATGTATTTTGGTATTAGAAACAATTTGACATACTTTTAAAAAACTTGGAAAATACCCTATTGTAGGGTTACAACACCAACAAGCACTACATCTACTACCAGTCTACTACAGTCAGTGGGGTAGCGTGGGTGTCTACCGCCCGGGGCGGATGACAATTTGCCGACCCCTTATTTGGGTTTTTACTCGACTGCGCGACGCAAAGGACTGATAATGTGTTTATCAGACTATATGTATGTATGTTTTTTTATATAATATCTATGGACGCTTTCACATCACGTCAATCTGGTCTCGTGGTAAGTTCTTGAATAACTTGTGTTAGGGGTATTATATTTAATACTTTTATACTATACCTACATACTTGTATTTATGAGTCTTATGGTAAGTATATATTGAAGGAGTGAGATTTTGCCGCCCCCTAAAAAGTGCCGCTCGGGGCGGACCGTGTAACATTTTTTGAGTGTAACTTCCTTTTTCTAAATTTAACGGCCTTCAGTTGATGTCATGGTGTGCCATGACTCATGGCCTACCTGAGTAATTATATAACTCTTACCCAGTTTCCACATATACATATTTGAGCGACAGTAAATCAGTATTTGGCAAACCAGTTAAATTCCTTTTGTAAATAGTATGAAATATATGAGGCTAGTAGTAGTAGTGTCCAAAAATTATATATATTTTAAATGACCTTACACCCTTTTCCTATCTAAAGCGTATATATGTTAACGTAAAATTGTAAAAACCATTAGATTGTAATAAAACTAGTGAAATTGTAAAATGTTGATAAGACTTCGGAGTTCGGACGCGAATATTCTGCCTATAATTATTTAACACATTATTTTTTAGTTTATAAATAATTAGGTAACACTGAAAATGTTTAGAAAATGAAAAACGGCTTAATGTAGAAAGTTGCCAATACTTTAACTGTTTCTCGAAGTAATCGTCGTTCCTCTCTACACATCGTCGCACTTGATGGAACCACTGAGAAAAGCAGTGGGCCCATTCTTCCTTAGGGGTCTCTTCTATGCCATTTTCGTACGCTTTCACCGCATCTTCAAGGCTCGTAAAGCGAATACCTCGAATTTTATCTTCAGTTCTTGGGAATAAATGAAAGTCGCAGGGCGCCAGGTCAGGACTGTATGGCGGATGACTCATTATCTCGACACCTGCCGTAGTCAAATATTCAACAGGCAGTTTTGCTGAGTGCGCTGAAGCATTGTCGTGGTGAAGGAGGATCTTGCTTCGAAGGCACTGTTGTCGAATTTTTTCCAAGACAACAGGCAAACAGCGATTGACATACCAGTCTGCAGTAACTGTCTTTCCATCTTCTAGCACAACTGTCGCGAAATGACCTTTTCGACCAAAGAATGAGGCAATCATCTTTTTTCCTTGACTTTCCTTTCTTTACCTTAGTTGGCCGATCCTCGAAAGGGAACACCCGCTGAGCTAATTGTCTTTTGGTTTCGGGTTCGTAGCAATATATCCAGCTTTCATCACCTGTGACGATGTCAAATACAGCATTTGAGTCACCGCCGTTGAACTTATCTAACATTTGGCGACACCAGTCCATGCGAAGGTGTTTCTGGTCGTCGGTTAAAGTATGGGGAATCCATCTGGTGCAAAGCTTCCTGACGCCTAAGTGTTCGTGTAATATTTTTTAAACTTGACTCATGCCAATGCCTAGGCTTGCCCGTATCTGCTGATAGGTCACTCTCTTATCTTCCTCTATCATGCGTCGCACAGCACTAATGTTATCTTCAGTAGTCGCTGTTAAAGGACGTCCCTCACGCGGATCATCATTGAGATTGCTACGTCCACACTTAAACTCACCAAGTGTAAATAGTGGCACGAAATGGGGCTACATTAAGAAATGCTAATCGCACCCTATCATAGCTTTGTTGTTGAGAAAGCCCACAACAAAAGTCATAATAAATCATTAAGGCCGCGTGGACCCAATTTTACATGACTTTGAATCGATAATAAACAAACAAATAGTAACTTTAAAAAGCCAAAAAAAAATACACATTGTTGTTTACTTAATGTTCTTTTACAATTTGTGGTTCGAAACATAATATTGAAAACTTCACTCGATCAAAAATAATTCCGAAGAGGAGGCTAAATTTGAATATTTTTCTTTTTGTTCATGAAGTTCATGATAGTTTTACTTTCAAAAATAATATCTACGAGATGCTAATAACTTAAAGAAGAATAATTTGTGGTTACATTTTGCATGTTGGTTTAATTATTTTAACATTAAATTAATATTGAAATGCAGCGTGCGTAAGCCGCTTGAGTCGCCCCACGGGCCACAGTCGCCCGCTAGGCGTTGACGAGGACAGACCTATGTCAGTTTTGCCAGCGCACGGCTTACCCGGGTTTTTATCGAACAATTCTTTCGTTTCTAACGCAGTGTAGGAAAGTCAGTTTGTTTTGTTTTTTTTTTTTTTTTTTTGAACTAAATTATACATATATCATACACAACAACATGTTATATTTTATCGTCGCCGCGTCATTGCTTTTGCCAGATGAGACGACCTCTGTGACTCAGTAATTGAGCGTGTTGGTGCTCAAGCCGGGGGTCGCGGGTTTGAATCCCGCCGAAGGAACAAAAAGTTTCCTGTGTGCCCGGGTCATGGATATGTATAATACAATAAAAATTTAAAGGAAAGTCAGTTTGTTTTGTATTTTTTCATGTTTATTTTTATTTTTGAACTAAATTATACATATAACCATACACAATAACATTATCGTCGCCACGTCGTTGCTTTTGCCAGATGAGACGACCTCTGTGGCTCAGTGGTTGAGCGTGTTGGTGCTCAAGCCGGGGGTCGCGGGTTCGACTCCCGCTGAAGGAACAAAAAATTTTTCTGTGTTCCTGGGTTATGAATGTGTATTAAATATGTGTATAATATAATAAAAATCTTAAATATGTGTATAATATAAAAATTATTAAATAATATTTCTGTTGTCTGGTACCCGTAACACAAGTTCTTCGAGAACTTACCACGGGACCAGATTGACTGGGTGTGAAGCGTCCATAGATATATTATTGTGTTGTGTATTATGAGAAAAAAGTAGCTGATGCGTAGAGTAGCCTTAGTACATTATTGAATAAGCCAGTAAACGGTTTTTATGAATTTGTAACATCTACCATCTTCTTCGCTGTACTTTTCGTTTCTTTTTATTTCGATTTCTGTTTTTATAATAATAATAATAAATAACTTCCCACGCCGATTTCGGTGACGGTGGCTGGTTTTATTGAAACCTAGCCAGTTACACAGGAGTATTTTTATAGTGCCCAAGTGTGTGCGCAGTACACAAAGGCACTCTTTTTTTTACTCTCGTAATCCAGTGGGACGGATAACCGACACGACTGACGAAAGATGAGGCGCAGGTCCGAATTTTTACCTGCCCATCCGACGCATGGATCATCTTTCTTGTCAGACAATCAGGTGATCAGCCTGCATTGTCCTAACCAAACTTGGAAACAACATTTTTTGTTGTTCCAGTGCGGGAATCGAAATTAGAACCTATGACCTCCGAGTCGAGAGCCAAGCTCTAACCACTAGACCACGGAGGCTGTTGTATTTACAATAAAATATAAGGATACGAGCTCAACATCCGTCATGCTTGCCTTTGCAGAACACACCAAGTCACTCGCAAGTAGGGGTTGCAATCCGGATACTTCGAAATTCGAAAAATTCGAAAAATCCGGATTTTCATTTAAAAATCCGGATTTTTCGAATCTTGGTTACTACTATGAAAATTATATATTTTAATTATAATTAGTACTTATGTACTCTAGACGTACAATATTTGAATAAGGGATATAAATTAATGAATCGAGTGAACAAAAAATAAGTTGGTGACTGCACGTGAGCATACTGTATTGCTGAATTTGGCAGCGAATTAATATGTTGGCGACTAAATTACCAAACTGGTGAAATCACTCAGGTGACAAAAAATACAAAAATCGGCAGATAAAAAGTAGCGAAATTTAATCCAATTAGCACCGATAAGTTGGTGACCATTATACCATGTAAGTAGCTAATAAAGATTTGGTTGATAAATTAATAGCTGCTAAAAATTCAATTTGCAAGCTACGGAAAATCCCATTTTTGGATACTATTGGAGGTTTTTTTTCTTTGGTATGGGTATCGTTTTTGGGGGTGCAGAATAATATGAAAATAAAATCCGTTTTAAAATTCCAAAATGGCGTATAATTTTTTTTTATTAAAAATGGATGTCTTTCCATGTTTCATATGCTGATTATAAAATTGTCTTCCAATTTCATTTTCCAAAATGGAGACTATCCAATCTTCGTAAAATTAACATGTAGTTCGAGGTACCAGCTATGTAAGGTATAGAAACTTTTCGAAATTCAGGATTTTCAAATTTCTTTTTTTGGCATTCATGAAAAAAATATGCGATTTCCGGGTTAAGGGGGAGGAAATTATTATTATTTTTCCAGTAATAGTATTTTTTTCCCGTTATAAAATAGAAGCGATTATAGAAAAAAATATGGCAATGTTCTACTTTGACACGAACAGTGTATAAAGCTATAGAAATTTTGGAAAATTCAGGATTTTCAAATTTCTTTTTTTTCCATTGTAAAGAAAATATGGTGTTGCGGGGTTTTTAAGGGGAGGAAATTTTCATTATTTTTTCAATAGGATGCACCGTTTCCGAGATAGAATCAATTTTATAAAAAAAAATTAAATGCTCTACATTGAGATACGAGGGATGTATAAAGCTATAGAAATGTTGGAAAATTCAGGATTTTCGAATTTCTTTTTCTCTCATCTTGAAGAAAATATATGGTTACGGTGTTAATAATGCTCTACTTTGAGACACGAACGGTGTAAAACGCTATAGAAAATTTGGAAAATGTAGGATTTTCAGATTTTTTTTCTTCCATCATGAAGAAAGCGTTTGCGCTGTGTTTCGCCGAGTGAGTGAGTTTACCGGAGGCCCAATCCCCTACCCTATTCCCTTCCCTACCCTCCCCTATTCCCTCTTAAAAGGCCGGCAACGCACTTGCAGCTCTTCTGATGCTGCGAGTGTCCATGGGCGACGGAAGTTGCTTTCCATCAGGTGACCCGTTTGCTCGTTTGCCCCCATATTTCATAAAAAAAAAAAAGAAAATATGATGTCGCGGGGTTTCTAAGGGGGAGGAAATTTTCATTATTTTTCATTAGGATGCACCGTTTCCGAGATAGAATCAATTTATAAAAAAAATATAAATGCTCTACATTGAGATACCAGGGATGCATAAAGCTATAGAAATGTTGGAAAATTCAGGATTTTCGAATTTCTTTTTCTCTCATCTTGAAGAAAATATATGGTTACGGTGTTAATAAGAGGGAGGTAATTTTTATTATTTTTCAAGTAGGATGCACCGTTTCTGAGATAGAAGCCATTATAGAAAAAAAAATACGATAATGCTCTACTTTGAGACACGAACGGTGTAAAACGCTGTAGAAAATTTGGAAAATTTAGGATTTTCAGATTTTTTTTCTTCCATCATGAAGAAAATATAATGTTGCGGGTTTCTAAGGGGGAGGAAATTTTCATTATTTTTCATTAGGATGCACCGTTTCCGAGATAGAATCAATTTATAAAAAAAATATAAATGCTCTACATTGAGATACCGGAGATGCATAAAGCTATAGAAATGTTGGAAAATTCAGGATTTTCGAATTTCTTTTTCTCCCATCATGAAGAAAATATATGGTTGCGGGCTGAGGTAATTTTCATTATTTTTCAAGTAGGATGCACTGTTTCTGAGATAGAAGTGATTATAGAAAAATCTACTTTGAGATATTATGAGCGATGTATAAAGCTATGGAAATTTTGGAAAATTCAGGATTTTCAAATTTCTTTTTCTTCCATCATGAAGAAAATATGAGGTTGCGGGGTTACTAAGGAAATTTAAAATGGATGCTTTTTTTGTAATCAGCACCCCCAGAAACCAACAAAAGGACAACCATATTATTTTTATAAAATTAAGTATGTCCGCCATATTGGAATTTCAAAATGAATGTCATTTTCGTATCCAGCACCCCCAAAAACGACACCTATATTAATTTTGCGAAAAATGAATAACCGTTATTTTTAAATTTCAAAATGAATCTACACAATATCTACACCCCCCTAAAATCGAGGAAAATTAAAAATTGGGAATTTTGTACGCTCCTTTATGTTTTTTTTATGTGCGCTGGTTTTGCTCCTTGTATGCTTTTTGAGTTACCTACATTAGGGAAAATATATGTACCTATTCTTAAATTAAATGTGTACTCACAAATTGTCGCCAAGATGGTTATTTGTTCGCTAATATAATATCTGTCTGCCAGTTTGGAATATTCAGTGGTATTATTTAGTCACCAGATTTGTAATTTTTTATTCCTTACATTCTTTAGCAAACATGGTAATTTAGTATTCAATATTCGGTATTTTCACATCCAAAATTTAATTGTTTTGTCGTGATTGTTTTAAACACTTACAGTCTTATTAATAAAATTATTTACACCACGGATTAGCTAATCCAACATGGCTGTCTCTGTCAGATACTTTGGAACAGTCACTTGATAGACAAAGAGAGCGATTTGGATTTGCTTATCCATGGTGTAAATATTTTTATTAATAAGGGTGTTACGGATTTTGTCGCGGTTTACGTTTTACGGTTACGTTTACGTAACGCGACAAAATCCGTAAGTGTTTAAAACAATGTTGAAAACAATATTCGCGTAAACATAAGAAATCAATATGTTTTGTCGTGAGTTTAAATACATGCCTTTGGATAATTTGATATTATTTGTTGTCCTGTTGAAATTGTTGACACATTTTTCCATTTATTAAAGTTATTTGGTAGAACATAGTCAATCCATTAAATGGAGATGCGAGGGATGAAGATCTGCTAAAATATTATGGCCGCTATATATGTATATGTATGGACTGTTTCTAAGATACTTACCATTTTATATTTTTTCAGTAGTAGTATAGTTCAGTAATAGGTGATCCAATTTCTAAAAACACTGAATATGGTTTCAGTTTCAATTGCACAAGTAGTAAGAAGTATAATAAGCAAATCCAAACCCAATTAAAGCTTTGTATTTTTATATTTATTGAATTCTTACTAACGAAAGTCGAAACATATTATTGCAATTTTAATTTCTACAATCATAAAATGCCAAATTAATATGACAGCTTAAAAAGAAATGTAGTGGTTTAACTATATTTAATTATCTTCTAAATAATGAATATCTAAGTCCAAATACCTAAATCTTATCTCTATGATATCAGGAAGAAGTTTTGGAGTCGATAATACCTGACTGGTTGGTTTAAGATTAGAGAGAGTTTTGCCGAATGAATGAAGGTAATATTTTTTTTTATTATTAAAATTAATTTGATTGAACTAAACTAACCTAAACTAACGAGTCAGTAGCAAAACTAAATGAAAATCAACGCTCCTGTTTTTGCGTAGAAATAATTATTTTTAGATAATATTTTAAAGATAAGATATAGGTGTCAAAAATAGCACCAACGATTTGTGTAAACCACTGTTATTTTTTTTAAGTAATGTAGTTTTCATCTTATAGCAGAAACTTCAAAGTGCAATGAAGAGTAAGATGTTACTGTTTATTTGTAAGTAAAATGTTAAAATAAAGATCTTACAACAGTTATAGATTTTAAATTGTGCTTAGAATTGCTTATTGTACTTCTGTTAGTTACCGAGGGAATTAAAAGCACCATTTACGTGTTTAATTATTACCCAAACAGGTGGGTGGTTTTTACTTTCAATAACTCAAAAGTGGTCCAATTTCGTCCAACAAAATTATTTGTTCAGTCCCATGCTTCAAATGATTTGTTTTCACTCCCCGGATCTCGATTTAAAGGATTTTCAGTTTCCTACGTTTTATTAAACTGTATTAATTTTCCTACGTTAGTACTTTCACATAGAAATGGAACATTACGAAAACGGTAGTGGTGAACTGTGGCGTAGATATGTAAAAGAAGCGTTAAAAAGATCACAGGCTATTCTACTTTTTTATAATTCTTTTTGCTGGAACATTTAGTAAATAAAAATATATACATACCTTATTTAAAATAAAATACTAACTATAAAACTGAACATTGTAGGATTTGAAACGTAATCAAAAATATTTCTAAAAATGAAAAAATAAATATAATTAAGTATATAATTTTGATATAATATCATTGTTTTTATTTATTCAGATTGTAATTCTAATACTTACAACTTAAAATAAGAATTTATTTAAATCAAATTATAAAAAAGTAACTCTTACTTACTAATGAGTGTAAGTTTTGCTACAACATAGTAGTACAATAAACATTAAAGTTTTATAAAATATGCAACAAATGAAAAAAAAATGAAAAAATCTGAATTATCCGGATAATCCGGATTTTGGGAGAAAAAATTCGGAAATCCGGATTTTCAAAAAGTCAAACGTTTGTGGAGGTTTGGATTTTGCGGCAAGTGGCAAACGTGCGGACTCGGCAGTAGGAATACATTTTTTGCAAGTGTCTGCCTAAGTAGTTACTATCAAATCGTCAGCACCTACCAGCTGATACAGTATTTTTATCTCACGAAACGACACGTACTTTAGTGACCACACGAGCTAACGATAGGTACTCGTCTCCATGCACACATCGAACACAGCATAAGTCACCAACTTATAAAATATGTCGGTGCTAATTTGGATTAAATTTCGCCTCTTTTTATCTGCCGACTTTTGAATTTTTTGTCACCCGACTGTTTTCGCCAGTTTAGTAATTTAGTCGCCAACATATTAATTCGCTGCCAAATTCAGTAATACAGTATGCTCACGTGCAGCCGCCAACTTATTTTTTGTTCGCTCGATTAATTATATCCCATTGGTTGGCATAATGGAGAAAAAAGACATTAATTAATTTATTAGTCGCCAACATATTAATTCGCTGCCAAATTCAGTAATACAGTATGCTCACGTGCAGCCGCCAACTTATTTTTTGTTCGCTCGATTAATTATATCCCATTGGTTGGCATAATGGAGAAAAAAGACATTAATTAATTTATTATTATTTTTTATGATAAATCGTTCGTCCCAATCTTTAAATTATGTATTAAATTTTAATTATGTTATCGAAAATTTATTTGACACTGTAAATAGACTATAATATGAAGTTAAAACGAGAAAAGTTTTATTACATAATTAAATAATAGACAACTGGGAATTATTAGTTTAATTTAAAATATTTTATGCCGTACCTACACCAGGCAATTTTAAGATTATAAAGGCCCTCACTGATGAGAGGCCGATCGTTTCAGTTAGAACTGACGTCAGTTCGGCCTGAACGGATTCGAGGACACACACGGAAAAAATCGCATCCAACCCAATTTACGTCAGTTCGGCCTGAACAGCCAGCAGTGTTATTCTGTAAGAACATTTTCAAATATCTCGACAGCTGAATCCGCGGTGATTGTCAAATATCATATAAAAATTTGACACTCACCGCGGATTCAGCTGTCGAGATTTGAAAATGTTCTTAGAGAATAGACAGGCTGATTCGGGCCCACACACGGAAAAATCGCATCAGTCCGGAGATAGAGTTCCGGGAGTTAGGAGTTTTTTATTGGAAATTTCCTCCTCTTTCAGAATCTTTTTTTGAAATTTCTTAAATATTAATAGTTTATTAAATATTGGCAAAAAACGAAATGACATTTTTTTCATCTATAATTGTTTATAAATTTTGCAATTTTTTATGTGCTAATACACGCTTTTGGCACATTTTTCTAGACGTCATTCCGGATCCAATGAGCTATCGCACATAATTTTAAGAGCAGTATCTCTATTTTGTACCATTTTCAACTTGTTGACTAGACTACTTGTGCCACAGAACACTATTACTCGCGGAGAAGAAGGTCGACTTCATACAAAAAAATTGGGACCAAATAGCGCCTCTAGTGAGCTGCCCCGTCAAACTTTTAACCGCCTTCCAACAAAGGAGGACTATATATTTGATTATACGAATATGGCAGGAAATTGAAGATACGTAATTAAAGTTTAAGTTAACGTTAAATTTCTCTTTAGAGTTAAATTTTACATTCCAACAAAACCGAGCAACCACCTCCACGCACAAATCATAACTACTACGTCACGAAATGTTCGTGAGCCCTTATATACATACGTCTAGTGTTTTCGATAGCGCGATCTAGAAGCGGGATAGTGTCATCTGTTGTGGTTTTTATGTAACTTTTATGTAATATTAACAGAGAGCGATATATTGAAATATAACCATTCTTGTCGCACCGAACTGCCCCCTTTTTTGGTCCAAGGTCATTCATACAAAGTCGACCACCCCTGACTTGTGCGGTGCACGCTTGGCACGCCCGCTTACGGCGGTGGCCCTGCGCAGTCCACAAAGAAGAAGTCGGAACTTTAAATAGGACATAAATTACATAATCCAAATAAGACTTCCATGGGCTGAGTAGTAGGGATTCGTGCATTCTGGGTCACGATTCTGGATCCCCCGCCCTCTACCCCCGTCCTCTCCCGCGTACCTACTCTACCTTCGGGCGGCGATGTCGGCAAAAAAAAAAGTTTGGTGTCAAAATGGGGGTTTTCGGCCACGCCCGATCGATCGCGCTCATCCGTTTTTCAATATCTCTAACGGTTACAAAGATAGACTTTTGCAATAACAAGGTCCATTAGGGTCTATTCATTACTGATTACGTGGTAGATAAAGGACGGTGATAAGCTAAGGACCATTAGTGGTTAAGTCAGACAACAATGGTATTGTAAGTTAGTCATTTTATTGATAAAATAACACTCAAATAAACTAGGTACATAATTTCAAATCGTTTTTTTTAGGGTTCCTTGTCTCGAAAGGAAAAAACTGAACCCTTATAGGATCACTTTGTTTTCCGTCCGTCTGTACACACTTTTTCTCAGAACGCGTGGAGGTGTCAAGTGGAACTTATATCAAACACTCAACCTAAGCCAACGCAGTCAAAAGATACGGTTGTTTATGTCCCAAATTTCCGCAAATTTTCAACACTCGCAATATAATCAAAACCTACAGGGCACTTCCCGTGAACTCAGAATCTTGAAATTTGGTACGAAGCAACGTAGCACAGATAAAGGGAAAATTGAGAAAACCGTAAATTTTTAGTTACATCATATTATATTTTAGTAGAAATATTTTTAATAATTTTAAACTTACTCCCCCTTTCCTCATGAACGAACACGTAGAGTATTAAATTGAAATTCATATCGAATACTCAGGTCTAAATTACCTTTAAGCTGTAACAAAATCACTACGACTCGCACTTGACCGGGTTTTTTTAATGAAACGAACCAGAAAACGAGCAGACGGATCGCTTGATGGTAAGCGATTTCCGCCGCCCATGGACACTCGCAACACCCTCCTCTGGTATAGCGAAATGCGTTCCCAGTCCTTAAAATCCTCAACACCTCTGTGGCTCCGGTAACCTCACTCACTCGGCGAAACACAACACAAGCGTTATTTTATGCCGGTTTTCTGTGAGACCACCGAAGCGTGGCTCTCCCACACCCTCCTCTGGTATAGCGAAATGCGTTCCCAGTCCTTAAAATCCTCAACGCCTCTGTGGCTCCGGTAACCTCACTCACTCGGTGAAACACAACGCAAGCGTAATTTGACGTCCGTTTTCTGTGAGGTCGTGGTATTTACCCGATCGAGCAAGTGGCTCTCCCACACCCTCCTCTGGTGTTGCGACTTGTGTTTTCAGTTCGACCGTGTAAATGTCAATTTTAGAACCCAGTTTTATAGTTTTACAGATTTGAAAAATTAACAGTTGTATTAGCAAAGCAATTGTAACACTAAAGTGTCATAATAATAATATGTATATTCAATTCTAAAAAGGAATACTACTGCAGTGATTTTATTTTACTACTAGCTTTTGCCCGCAGCTTCGCTTGCGTCAGAGGGAAAGCTTGTTCGGGAAAATACCAATACCAAAATTGAATACATAATGGTGTAGGCACTGCACAGCCGTATCAGTTGTATTTTATTTGAATGTTTCCTGCGACTTCGTAGGTACACTCAAGAAATCTACCGAGAACTGTACCATAAATTTAATAAGCTGCAAAAAGTATTCTGTGTTAATTATACTTAACCTACTACCATACCTGATTCAATCATCAAAATTCTTTACGTGTTGCATGAAAAACTAAACATATTATTATGTACATACAAACTTTCGCATTTAGGTATAATATTAAGTAAGGATTTCTTTGTAGCCAATAATTAGTATTTTAACGATTTCGAAAATCTTTTGAATGGGAAGACGTTGTGGACTTTGAACTTAATAAAAATAATTTGGATTATGATCGCCCATCCTAGTTGGGACTTGGGACCACGACAGAGTTTGAGAGAGAGATGAGTTATCAATACGACCACGAAGCCAGCTTCTCACTTATTCCTCATATTATAATCATACACATTAATGATTAGGATTAACGTAGGTAAAGTTTTAATATCTGGTTATTTTATAGCATTTTATACTCCGTTATTTTTTAGATTGATATAACTTTTTGTAGGTATGAACCGATTGAATTTAAATACCTACACAAAATTATAAGCAGAGCTATCCTAATAATTCCTATTCGCGTGGAACCCGTAGGTTCAACCCAAAAATTTTCCGCGATAAAAAGCGAGTCCTATGTGTTTATCCAAGGGCTAAAGTACTACGGTAACAAATTTTATAAAAATCCGTTCCGAAGTTTCTGAGATTAGCGCGCACAAACGTAGGTACAGATCAAAAATCTTTTAAGAAAATCTTAAAAGTCATTGTTTTGGGTAGAAAACTAAAAACCTATGTATTAAACACTGATAAATCAAGCACAAATAAATTAAATATTACATATAACAACAAAAGAGAAATAAATTTAATTATACCTACACTCAAAATATTCTACTGAAATCATCTGAAATTGTATTATGAATATCATTAATGCAGCAATCGCAAATATTTAGGTGCCTAGGTTTCAAGTCCCTAGTTTCATCAAATATTTAAATTTCGAATTCTTGTCAGATTTATTTTTCAACATGATGACAATATATTATGTCAAAATAAAAATAAAGCTCTCCACTCACGGGCTATCGATTGCTTCGATCAAATTGGAAATTAATTCGTATTTGAAAGTAAATTGCTAACGACAAACTATTTCACAAAATGATTAGTGTAAGATCTACCAGCTAGTTTTTGCGGTGGGGGCAAAGATTTCAACTCAAGATAGGCTATCACGTACATTTAGCCGAAAAAATTTTCATACAAGAAAAAATTACGCCATCTATGTAAAATCAACGGAACTTCGATGTTCCTTTGATTTTACGATTTTACCATTCCGATGGAACAGTCGCTAGTCGTATGATATAACTTTGTAAGGGCGTACAACGCATACATTTTTTTTAAATACATATCTTGACTAAAGAAATGTTAATAAAATTGTCCGGCGTATTTAATATAAGTTTAGCTCGCATTAATACTGGAATTACTAAAATATTAGCAACAATAAATCAATAAGGCTTACAAACAAATATAAATTTTACAGGTACCTACGTAATGTAATTTAAATATTTCATATTTCTTATTACATTACTCTCATTATCATAAAGCATAGAAGAGGCGTGTTGAGGCAAAAAGTGTCCACACTTAAACTGCCCCACTTTTGGGGTTTTTTGGGGCAGTCGAGGTTTCATATTTTGTCATCTTGACATTTCGACATTTGCTTTCCGCAGATTTTTCAGTCCACATTTATTTGAATAAATCTTCTGAAATCAAGATGGCGTAACTTTTTCTTATACCTACATTATTTGTCAAATGTATGCCAAAGATCAGGAACGCACTTTTAACTCCTCTGGTGATTAGTACCCATAGATGACGATAATTACATACTAGAATATTATACAGATATTATATCGGTGTAATAGATTAGTGCAATGGCTATTATGGTGTATGGATACTAGATATTTTAACCTAAGCAAGATATTTTAAAGGATTTTACAAGAAAACCAATTTTTTTCTTCTATACGGCGTATGGACCTAGACCAGACAACAAATTTGTTTATACACATGTGCCGTAGCTCCAGCGGCACCACAGAAGGGGCGGAGCCGTAGGAGCTGTGACGTTTCACAGCCAGCGCTGCAGCAAAAATTACATACAAATCCTAGCGCAACAGCACTTAATATTCCTTTATTACCTAGATAAATAAAACAAGACTCATTAAAAACAAAACTAATTATAATATTAAGTACCATAAAAAGAATATTGAATTATACTTTATAAAAACTTATACATAATCTAATTCAGTTTGAAAGTAATAATCTACATCTACACTAATATTATAAAGAGGAAAACTTTGTTTGTATGTTTGTTTGTTTGTAATGAATAGGCTCAAAAAGTACTGGACCGATTTCAAAAATTTTTTCACCTTTCGAAAGCTACATTATCCACGAGGAACATAGGCTAAATTTTATTTTGGAAAAAATAGGGTTACGTAAGATATTTGGGTTTTTCGGACACAAGGTGTAAAAATCAACCAGAAAAGTTACTTATTTTGCGTACGCTGCCTATACTATAAAATATAGAACCATAAAATGTTCTAATTAATTGTAGATCTTATAAATATCTACAAAAAAGTCCGTGACACACTATACCTATCTATGTCAAGTGAGGCATAACAACCATTTTTTTATTTAGAAATCTTGAATTTTTTTTGGACTATATTTAAACGCATTTATTTTACTTATGCTATTAATCCTTATCAAAATAAATTATTTCATCACTAAGTACAGTTTATGTAGATGATATTTGGTCTTTGAATTATTCAAATTGGATGTTTGGTTTTGAAGTTATGGCGAAATTAAAATATTACGATTTCTGCTGCACGGCCCGTTGCGAAGTGGGTGTCACCAAGGCGCGAGCGGGAGGGGAGTTTAGATCTATGAGTAACTTTTTTGTTAGGCTCATTTCGTTGTTCTCGAATAAGGCGAGTCCAAATCTCTTTGCGCTCTGGATTATTGGGAAATCTGTAATTTAAATACTATAAATTTCTGCGATGTTTACAACAAATGTTCACTAAATTAGACAAAAGAAAAAAATAATAAACTAAGTATGCCAAAGTACTCTATTTTGTGTAACTATTATACACTGTTTCTCTTGAAACGGATTAAAAAATCACTCGGTATAAAGGTGCTTCCAGTAACATAGTAATATTTCAGAAATATTACTTTTTTTCTCCAAAAGTGCATAATGTTAAATCGGCTGGCCCCTGAACATTGTAGGTGGTTGTTTAGGAGTAGAATAGACAGTAGGTGCAGGTTATAGGTGATCTACATCTAGTAGATGTAGCTTGTAGGTTTTTAGTGGGGTAACTACTGTTTACCTACCAACCTATCACCTACCAACTATAGGTATGTAGTAGGTCTAGATGTAGGTTGTAGGTGTAGGGTATGACTTATGGGTGTAGCAACCTACGCTTACAACCTTCAAGTGTAGTTCTCCCGTAGAAAGAAAATTCTCCCGAGCATTTTTTATTCAATTTCATAATTCACAGAACAACGTCTGTCAGGCCAGATAGTAAATAATATTTTTAAATATAATATGTAAAAATCAAATAAATAGTAAGCCTTAGTTTCATTTTATAATTAATCAAAAATGTGAATACTGACGGGTAAGGTTAGGTTTGGTTAGGTACTGAAATAAAAAAAAAACTGAATCTCTTATTTCTGTAATTTACAATAATAAAAATGACGTCCCTACAAAGTTACCTTTTCACTGTTGCGCATACAATAACCAGTGTTATATTTCATAGTTGGCCGCCATTTTTTGAATATTTATTTAAAATTCCATAAGTATTTTAATTGTAACAAAAAATATTGTGATAATTACCTGTGATAAGATATCCCGTCTATCTTTTTTACACGTTTGTCATAGTTTTTACAGCCTTTAATTACGCAACTACTCGGCATTTTATGAATTATATGCGGACTGGATAAACTGCATACATAGCAAATGTAGAAATGGTAAGATCACAAGTGCCAAACCTCAACTGTCAAAATGGCCCCAAAATTTAAAAATTGGGGCCATTTTTTTGGAGACACTTTTTGCCTCAACATGCCTCGTCTATAATATACGTCTATGGGTGGGGGTCAAAAGTTGGAACAAAATTTACGCGTATATATACGAGTTTCATATAAAAAGTATAGTAAGGTGGTCCTAGTATCTCAGACTATATTTAATTTTTATCTAAACCGATTTACTTGCAACTACGAATCCAGTAAATGTTTAAATTGTAAAGACTAAATCGATCGATCGCTTGTGAGTGGGAGCTTTAAATCAAAAGCACAAAGGAGTATTTATATCAACTTTAAAGCAAATCGCTCCCAAACAACTTTCTTTCCCTTTTTATTCCCGTTAGGGGACGAATTTCAATAAAATATGATACACGAATTCCATCAATTCTGTAACATAATGTTTGTGCAAAATATGAAGTAGATTGGACCAAGGAATCACGTTGCCCCATACAAACTGTTTTCCCCCTTTTCACCCCCTTAGGAGTCGAATTTCGAAAAATCCCTTCTTATCGGATCCCTACGCATTACAAAGAGCAAGCCCTGCAAGTTTCAGGTCTCTACGATCAGCGGTTTAGGCTGTGCGTTGATCCGTCAGTCATTCAGGACAAAGGATTTTATATGTATAGATAAAGGTCAGATATTATAGTTGCGTAAAAGACGTAAAATAAGCTGATAGTGATAGTATGCTTACAATTTATCATCATCAACAACAATGTTTTTTTATGAACACATTCGCTACCAACCACACCCTCTACTAAGGACAAAGTATGAGTGTCAACGAATAATATATTTTGTTAGTTACACTTTTTTTTAAATGATCTAATGATGAATAGCTCAGTGATCAGTGCTTACAAAGCGGAGGTCGTGGTTCGGGTCCCACCAAATTCAATTCAATTCAATTCATTTATTGATCACCAGAATGTAGTATAATTACAAAGATGGTAAATTAAAAATATTATGGTTCTAATACATTCTACCATTATAATGGCGTGTGACATTTGCATGCTCTTATTAATTACTACATTTTTATTTATTTCATTATTTATAATTAAATAAACCATTAAAGTCACAATTAGGTATTACTCAGTATTATTGAGAGTCAGTATTATAATAATATAAAAGAAAAATAAAATCATGAAAATTAATAAAAGAAAACTAAAAGTGATAAAAAAATCATGCAGCTAGAGAATTATTAACTAAAGTAAAAACTGATATTAAATAGAATTCAATAAGTACAACAATTAATTAAGATTATCAATAAAATAATTAAAATCATCACACATTTATAAATCATTCGCCCAACATTCATTTTAATTTACAAGATATAAATATATTTAACCAGTAAATCATTATAAAATTAGAAGAAAAACATAATGTCAAAAATTAATTCATAATAATATTTACAATTTTTGGTAAGTCAATTAAAATTAAATAATAGATAAAGTGATAATAATATAATTAAAAAGTGTCATTAAGATAGTCATCAATAGAGTAATAACATTTTTCTGTTAGAAAATTTTTAAAATTTGTTTTGAAAAGATTTGTATTTAGCTCTTTTATATGCTTTGGAATCTTATTGGACCCATACAATATACACTTTTTAACATCAGTTGTCTCAAAGGGACATAAAAGTTTTCTATGTTCCTGAATGGATCATGGATATGTATTTAATACTGGTATTAATTGCCCGAGACTTCGCCCGCGTGAAATTAGGTTTTCAACTTTCATCGTCTATTTTACTCAACTAGGGACTTAATTTTAGAAAACGCTGAAATACATAACTCATTTTTTTTCATACTCTATTCATACGAAATACCATGTAAATATGTCCAAGGAATAAGAAGTTTCATACAAACTTTTATCGCCCAATTTTTTATTTATTTGAGGGTTGAAAAATCCTTCCTTAGTGGTTGCCTACGCCATATGAGAAATACGCGTGCAAAATTTCAAATATCTATCCTTAAAGGTTTGGTCTGTGAGTTGATACATATTCAGTCAATCCACTTTTTTTTTATTCAACTTTTCGATGTACAAGTCCTTACTGACCCTACTAGATACAAACCTGTTATCAATATGATGTTGTTGACGAATTCATTTCCAGTGATAGTTGGGAATGGAGTTTATGTTCCCCATTAACGTAACGATAATAGTCGTGATAACATAAAATTAGCATTCTCGAAGTTTTTGATGATATAAATAGTATTCTCCACAAACCACGGTATATTCATTTTGTACTCTCAAGATTTCAACAGTTTTGTCACGGTCACCGAGCGGAGCCGGTGATGAGTACAAAATAATTTAGAAATATAGCTCCCCTTATGTCATTGACTGTTGTTAACAAAATGAAATGTTAATAGGTTCTATCGACGTGGGAGTTGAAATCGAAACGGAGCAAGGGATTCCGATACAGACAGCTGCGTATTGTCTCATACTGAATAACTGTATATTTGAATATAAGCCTTTGAGCAATATTGTAAAGAAGATATCATGAATAACGATACAGTTATCGTTGACCTTCAAGGATTTAAGGATATCAAAAATAAATGTATCCTCAAAGAATTTTCAATTGCAACCAAATACTACACGCAGACATTTGTAATCAAACCACCATATCCTTATAATAATCTTACAAGTGAAGAAAAGAAGCAAGTTCGATGGTTAGAAAAAAATCGAGGATTACGTTGGAGTGAAGGATTCATTGACTATCGTGAATTTCAAAGGACGATTGTTTCCTACATAAGCGGTAAAAAAATACTAACAAAAGGATTGGAAAAGATTAAGTGGATTCATGAGCTATGTCAAGACTGTGAAATAATAGAATTAGGGCAAAAGGGTTGTCCGAAATTTTTAATATTATATTATAAAGACTATTGTGAAAAAACAAAAAAAGAAAATAGCATCCTGAATTGTGTTCATCATAAAAAAATATGTGCTTTAAAAAATGTACTCTGTCTGAAAACATGGTATTGTGATAATGCTAATTTGTTTTAATATTTTATCAAGTAAAAATTTTACTTTTTAATAAATGTCTATTAGAATATTATTTTCCTTTAATATCTAATAAAAAATAAACCAAGGTGAAAAATCGAAACCATTCTTTAGAGATTATTTATTTGTTCAAAATTTGTAACAAAAAATTTACTTTTTAATAAAATATGTCTATTGGAATACTATGTTATTTTATTTCCTTTTACTCTATAATAATAAATAAACCAAAGATAAAAAACGGAGATTATTATTTATTTGTTAAAAAATTTAAATATTATATTATATTGGCTACTAGCTGTTGCCCGCGACTTCATCCGCGTCAACTGATGGCGCAATAATGCATCAATTTCGATCAAATTTGATTACCATAAAAAAGGTTACCAAGTACTTAAGTACTTGGTAACCTTTTTATGGTAAAAAAATAATGGTAAAAAAAATCTTTTAAGATTGACTTAAGTCAATCTTAAAAGATTTTTTTAGATCATAGAAAAAGAGGAATAATTCTTTCATACATATTTTTTTGTAACTTGAGCCGTTTACGCAGCGCACGCAACAGAAGCCCTCAAATAAAGCTCAAATGTGAATAATTTTCCCCGTTTTTCAACATTCTTACTGATGCTTCGCTCCTATTAGTCGCAGCGTAACGTTATATAGCTGAAAGCCTTCCTCGACAAATGGACTATCCAACACAAAAATAATTTTTCAATTCGATTTCTAAGCAGTTCCTGAGATCAGCGCGTTCAAACAAACAATGTAAGCCCTCAAAGATGAATAATTTTCCTCGTTTTTTCCACATTTTCCACTGATTCTTCGCTCCTATTGGTCGCAGTATAATGTTATATAGCTTAAAGCCTTTCTCAACAGAAGGGCTGACTATCTAACACAAAAATAATTTTTCAATTCGATTAAGTTAGTTCCTGAGATCAGCGCGTTCAATCAAACAACGTGCAACGTAAGCCCTCAAAGATGAATAATTTTCCCCGTTTTTCCCACATTTTCCACTGATTCTTCACTCCTATTGGTCGCAGCGTGATGCTATATAACCATTGAGGTATATACATGGAGGGGCCCTTACAGTTCTATACATACTAGCGCTTATACAAATATGATGGAAATATGAGACAGACGGTGAAATATCATTTGGTCTCTTTCTATCTAATGCAATAATTTTCATGTTAGAAGAAACAGCAATATTTTTGTTTTTGCTCATTTTAGAAACATTACACTTCAAAACTTTGACAATTAACGAAATGTGGAACGATCCGCCATTATTTGCTCATTAACTGTCAATTATCTGTGGTAGGTCTCCTGTCAAAAGGTTGTTTATGTTTTGTTTATTTAAGAATTTCCAAGAGATTATAAGGACTTATTCTTTAAAAATTTATTTGAATGTTGTAAAAGTGATAATTAACATGCCTAAACGTTATATTGCAAGGTGCAATGCATTAAAGAGTATAAATCAACCTCAATTGTATTTACGCAGGTTAGTAGCCGGTTTTATGCAATACTATAAACATTTCATGAAATAATTGCGTTGCAATTTGATTTTTTCATTTATTATATTCATATCCACTTAAATTTCATTAGAACAGTCCTTTAAATTGCATTTTAAGTCATTAGATTTATTTACGTAATTGAAAAGTGTTGTACCTACCGTTTGTAATAGTTATCGATAAAGGTACAAATCAGTGGCGAAGGGTTCCTATAACTCCATTCCTATCGGCTTCCCTTGTCACTTACCTTTTGCAAACCTTCATAGAAATTCCTACCTATTATACAGGCTCCGGCTTCCCTATGAAGGAGAAGCAGCCTTCGCCACTGGTACAAATAATAATTACATCGATAAAAACATAATAATTACATTTGTGTTATGTCTCAAAAAGCAATCTGAATGTATTCGATGTGGTTTTAAAAATATAAGTTTAATAGCTTTTAATAATATTGTTGTGACAAAAATTATTTGACAAATGATAAAACTAATAATACTTGTTTTTTATAGGTTTCCGAAAAGTGATACAATAAGCAAATTATGGTTGAAAGCTGGAGAAGAAAATATTAATCCCCGGACCCAGTCAAGAGAATAGCATAGCCAGTTTTTGAACAAACTTAATTTTATTTAGAAATGGATAGACTTATTCATTTTAATATAAGTGGATATATTCCTTTGTCTTTTATTTCTATTCCACCTTAGATAGTTCAAAAAGTTTTTAGTTCCATCTGTCGATGCCACAAAGACTAATTATTTGCCAAGCTGTAAAAATGTAACACCTATTAATTGTAACCATATTTTCACCAAATAAAGCATCTTGTCATTATGTATAAGATTAGGTTACGATGGGACTGACTTACGCTGTACATCAAAAGTCCCTAAATAAATAATAAAAAAAGCACCATTTCATTTCATATACCGATTTATACAGTGGGCTCAGCTCGTATGAAAATAAATATTTAACCATATTATAACCTCTAAGGACCTAGGAGTTAAAGTATCCTTAAATAATAAAAGATAAACGTATTGACTTCAATAAAGAAATGGCACTTCTTTCCCATGGTAAATAAAGTTAAGTCTTACTTGATTAATAAAGGTATTACAATTTTTTTTGAAAAAATGGTCCATTTAGAACAAATAGAATAAAACTATCCTCAGCAATCAGCATAGAATACTCAGGATGTCGGTTAAAAGATATTATGTATTAATAAAAGTAGTTAAATGTACAATGTCATTAGTAAAATAAGTTTTTTTACTTACGTATGCATAAATTAAGAATAAAAAAGCATAATTTTATGTCATAAACCAATTTATATAGTTGGCTCAGCTCGTATACAAATAAATATTTAAGGATCTCTTAACTCCTAGGTCCTTAGAGGTTATAATATTATAACCTATAAGGACCTAGGAGTTAAAAGATCCTTAACTAATAATTATTATACTTAAGCGTGTTGACTTCAATAAAGAAATGGCACTTCTGTCCCATGGTAAATAAAGGTAAGTCTTACATGATTAATAAAGATATTACAAAAACTTTTTTGAAAGTGGTCCAGTTAGAACAAATAGAATGTATACCTAAATATATCGTCAGCATCGAATACTTTTTTGGATGTCCGTTAAAAGATATTATCGATTAATAAAAGTAGTTAAATGTACAATGTCATTAGTAAAATAAGTTTTTTATTTACGTATACATGTAAGTTATTGTAAAACTTATGAAAATTTAAAATATCGATACTGTCGATACCCATAATTGCAACTCTAGTTCGGCAGCCATTTTTTGCTCATAATCAGCTGATAAATTGGACACGTTTTTGTCATAGGTAGGGCCTGTCCTTTGAATTCTTTAGTCATTGTATATAACCTAAATCCTTCCTCTATAAACGGATTTTTCAATTCGAACCAGTAGTTCCTGATAACTACTATAGATTAGCGCGTTCAAACAAAAAAACTCTTCAGCTTTATAATATTAGTATAGATAGCTGATGCCCGCGGCTCGTCCCGCGTATGTACAGTAACCCACGGGAACCGTATACGTACCGCGATAAAAAGTAGCCTATGTTCTTCCTCGTGGTCTACTTTATATCTGTGGCAAATTCCATGATAATAGGTTCAGTAGTTTTTACGTGAAAGTGTAAATAAATTTTCCTACGGGAACCGTATATTTATCCGAGATAAAAAGTAGCCGATGCCCTTCTCTCTTAGTCTCCTTTATATCTGTGCCAAATTTCATGATAATCGGCTTAGTAGTTTTTACGTGAAACTGTAAATAAAGTATCCCACAGGAACAGTATATTTCCCTGTGATAAAAAGTAGCCTATATCCTTTTTCAGGCTATACTCTCTGTATTTGTGTACCAAATTTCGTTTCAATCGGTTCAGTAGTTTTGGCGTGGAAGACGGACAAACAGACACACACTTTCCCATTTAAAATATAGTATTCGCAAATATTTAAGATTTTCATCAAAAACTTATGCATTCTTGTCAGATTTATTTTTCAACATGATGACAATATATTATGTCAAAATAAAAATAAAGCTCCCCACTCACGGGCTATCGATTGCTTCGATCAAATTGGAAATTAATTCGTATTTGAAAGTAAATTGCTAAATTGCTAACGACAAACTATTACATAAAATGATTAGTGTAAGACCTACCAGCTAGTTTTTGCGGTGGGGGTCAAAAGTTGGAACAAAATTTACGCGTATATATACGAATTTCATATAAAAAGTATAGTAAGGTAGTCCTAGGATCTCAGACTATATTCAATTTTCATCTAAACCGATTTACTTGCAACTCGAATCCAATAAATGTTTAAATTGTAAAGACTAAATCGATCGATCGCTTGGGAGCTTTAAATCAAAAGCACTAAGGAGTATTTATATCAACTTTAAAGCAAATCGCTCCCATTCAACTTTATTTCTCTTTTTATTCCCGTTAGGGGACGAATTTCAATAAAGGGATCGTCCATTAATCACGTGATGCCTAAAGGGGGAGGGGGGGTCCGAAAAAAAGTCACCAAGTATCACCAAGGGGAGGAGGGGGTATAAGGAGACATCACGTGTATTAATTTTCGAATCTTGTCTATGCATACCAAAATTATTATCGGTTGTAGATTCGTAGTGTTGTTTAAATACTTACAAGACAAATGACTCGTATAGTTTTAAATTGCTTAAATTATTCGATTAAATTGTTTTTTAAGTTAAATTTTTTCTTAAACATCACCTGCTTACTATGTAAAAAAAAAATACACGTGATCTTAGGTGGGGGAGGGGGGGTATTATAAAACCTCACCAAGTATCACCAGGGGGAGGGGAGGGGTCTAAAAAGTTGTTAAAAACATCACGTGATTAATGGACGGTCCCAAACTATGATACACGAATTCCATCAATTCGGTTACATAATGTTTGTGCAAAATATGAAGTAGATTGGACCAAGGAATCACGTCGCCCCATACAAACTGTTTTCCCCCTTTTCACCCCCTTAGGAGTCGAATTTCGAAAAATCCCTTCTTATCGGATCCCTACGCATTACAAAGAGCAAGCCCTGCAAGTTTCAGCTACGATCAGCGGTTTAGGCTGTGCGTTGATCCGTCAGTCATTCAGGACAAAGGATTTTATATGTATTGTAAAGTTCTCTCTGAAATCCTTATTCATATCCAGTGATTAAAACTTCAAATAAATAATATACAGGATTTATTCTCCATAAATTAACATAACATGTGCCTCCATGGCCGTCTCTCGGTAATAATGCCAAACCCGGCGTCCATACCAAACAAGCGACGATACTGATCTTGCATTTTTTATACAAATTGAACATGGCACTGAATATTATTTCTTATGCCTAAGAAATAAACTATAAAATCATTTCATCTCATAACCAAATAATAATAATTATATATTAATGCACATTTAAACCATTCATTGCACGTTTACATATTATTAATTAGAAGTATTTTATGAAACCTTCAACTATAAGCTTACAGCTCGGCCTTCCTGCAAGAAGCGAGTCCCTTCGCTTCAGTTAGATAGATAGATAACACTTTATCTACACACAATCATAATATTATAACATACAACAATAGTTAGTAATAGTTTACTAACTATTTTTTTGGTAGTTTCTCTAGTGAGAAACTACCAAAAAAATGCTCAATTTAATGAAATATCCCCTTGTCTGTCGAATGCCATCTCATGGCGTTTTTATAAACAGGCGTATCGATAGATGTGCCAAATATATATTTTTAAAAAGCTTGTGGTTTAAAAAAACACAGTATGTAAAGGTGTTGTTTTTTTTTAATGAATTATTGTAAAACAGTATATCCATTTGTACGAAGAATATAAGAAATTTTAATGAATGATTTTTTTTTATATTATCACTCTAAATATTCGCGTATACTTTCACTTACTTTCACCTATTTTCTCCTTAGGATTACAAAATAATTTAGGGTAAAAGAATATAACTTGTATTAATTCTGTTAGTTTACATTGCACAGATTCTAACAACATATGTTTTATATAATTATATCTTTCATACAAAATTAGGAAGTTTTCGTCATTAGAATGCGACGGGGCGCTATTTCTAGACCTAGGCCGAAATCTAGTCCGACATATACAAAATGGACACTTTTGACAATTGAGAGGTAGAGATATAACAACGTGGTTATATACTCAAAGATAACAACTATGAATTTCTTACTGACTATTGTTATTAAAATATATTTATAACTATTAGGACCACTTCTTCATTCTCAGAAACATCATCGTCACCACTAGTATCTAAATAGGCTACTTTTCGTGACAAAATTTTCTTTGCGCGTATGAACATCTAGTATGACATAATTTACATTTACTTTGCAGTACACTCCCCGATAGGGACTTATTTGAGTAGTAATTTTGAAACTGACCATCTGCATCGTGGGGAATCTGCCTCTCTACTTGCGCTTCCTACTACTATAATTATTTTTTTAATTTTAATTTTTATTTATTTTTAGGGTAGTTACCTCGAAAGGAAAAAACGAAACCCTTATAGAATCATTTTGTTGTCCGTCCGAATGTCTGTCAAGACCCTTTTTCTCAGGAACGCGTAGAGGTAAGATCTACGGTCCTTTAGAGCTGTGAAAAAAACAAACTTCTAAGCCAATGCAATCAAAAGATACAGCTGTTAATGCCGCAAATTTCCGCAAATTTTTGAAGTTCACAAACTCAAAACCAACAGGCTACTTCCCGTGAACTCAGAATCTTGAAATTTGAAATACATAGAGTAACGTCTTATAGCACATATAAAGGAAAAATTACGAAAACCGTAACTTTTTAGTTTTTACATAATATAATAAAAATATTTTTAATAATTTTAAACTTACTACCCCTTTCCTCATGAACGCGTAGAGATATTAAATTGAAATTCATATCAAACACTCAGGTTTAAAGTACATTTAAGGTGTAACAAAATCACTACCGGTTTGTACTGAACCCTCGGCGCGCGTGTCCGACTCGCACTTGGGCGATTTTTTTTATTTTGTTATGAAAGCTTACAGCAACAAATACAATGATAATAAATTAACATATTAAAAAAAATAAAGTACCAATGACAAGTTTTCACAACTACAAAACAAATTAGCAAAGCTCAAGTTAAGCCCCTGAATGTGTCAAAAAAATATCCATATATACCTTAAAGTAAAAGCAGTCATAACCACAAACATAATAAACCGAATGAATGTTAATATTAAAATTCAAAACTACACTCGTACACATAATTATTTGATAGTCTTATATTTGTTTAGTAATTAAGATTAATATTTAAAATGGTTTATTAGTTACAATTGAAGAAGGGTATCAGTTAGGAGTCTCCTAATTTTAGGTGGATTTAATGAAAATATATCTTCAAGTGGATTTTCATTAAGGAATGTATTCATTTGAGCGCTTGATCTAAGGATGAAAGAGTTTCGACGATAATAGGCGTTAAATGGTGAGACATAAAAAGGCATAGGTAAAACTATGATTACCTAGTGGGAACGTTGAACTGTATCAAATTAGTAAGTCAGGAACATCTATTTTGTTAATAATTTTACATAAGTAGACTAGATCGGAGATGTTCCTACGATAATGCAGGGGAAGAAAGTGGAATCTTTGCATCTAGTACCTATCATAGTCCGCAAGGTCAAGGTGATATTTAAACTGTAAAAACCTAAGAAAACGTTATTATTTATATTGTATACCTACTATAAATATACTTTCTCTATCACTTGTCTATTTTTTTAACCAGCCAGCTCGGTATCCTCAAGTTCGATTATTATTTCGGTCAGAAGCCCATATTCAAAGCCAAAGCCCAAAGAAAATATTAAACTATGATTATTTAGTTAAATTTTCATTTTAGATAAGTAGTTATTGTCTATTCAAATCAGAATGACAATTATCCAAAGTTTCATCTCTTTAAGTTTTACAAATTGTAATCGTTCAAGTACACATGTTTAAAAGAATTTTAGTCTTTAAAATTTTACTAGTGCCTCACGTCATATCTTTATCACCCTATCTTTTATACCGTACAGCTGTTAAAAATCTACAGCTCACAACCTTACATCGATTTAACAATTTTTTTACATACCTAGACGTTCTATTCGATTCATTAGAACAAAAAGCCGTGTGGTGTCGTTGGACACCAGATAGGAACGAAGTTCCTCATTATAAAATTTTGATTTCAAGTTCTATTTGAGGTTTATAGAAAACAATATTAATTTCCTGGGGCTTCGCCTGCGTAAAGTTAGGTTTTAAACTTTAATCCAATATTTTGCCCCCTTGGGGGGGTTGAATTTTGAAAAATCCTTCCTGAATTTTCCAAATTTTCTACAGATTTATACACCGTTCGTGTCTCAAAGTAGAGCATTGCCGTATTTTTTTCTTCTATAATACTTCTATCTCAGAAACGGTGTATCCTATTTGAAAAATAATGAAAATTACCTCCACCCTAATAACCCCGCAACCAATTCCTGTCATATTATGAGAAATACATGTGCAAAATTTCAAATTTCTAGCAATGGTCTGTGCATTAATACATCAGTCGATCAGCTTTACTTTTTAAAACTGTACTTTGTCTCGATAAGAACTACGATCGCTTCCGATATGAACCCTAATAAAGTACCGTTTCTAGATCACAGGTGGCGTTTTACGTAACATTGTTTGCAAAAATATTATTTTTATGTGAAGAAAGTTTGTGTAGGTCACATTATTATTATTATTATTAAGTGATAATTATAAATACTTATTTGAGTTAAAATAATGTAAAAGTTTAATTCCAATACCGGGAATCAAACGCGAGCCTCCTGGGTGAGAATCCAGGCATCCTTGCCACTAGACCATAATGTAGGATGTCAATTGATCGATCGATCGAATTTTGCTTTTTACTAATACATAAAAATCTTACGATTTTATTTAACGTTACAGACCCTTTTGTTTTTTTTTTTTTGCCGACTAGAGTACCTCTCCGCAACGCCCCATAGGAACTTTCATTCCAATAACTAATACTTATATTACTTGTAAGCCACATTAACATTGTCTGCTCTTTAGACATAGGGTCAACTCAATATTTATGGTAAAAGTAGGTTAATAAATTTTTGTCTATCCAAACCGTTGACTGACTCTATTATTGTCAAAACCTTGTTCTATATTGATTCTGTAAATTCATTTAAATCTCAGGTTACTAAATTTTTGTCTATCCAAACCATTGACTGACTCTATTATTGTCAAAACCTTGTTCTATATTGATTCTGTAAACTCATTTAAATCTCATATATGTATAATCTCTTACTATAAGCTACATTAACATTGTCTTATCTTTAGACATAGGGTCAAACTCAATATTTGTGGTAAAAGTAGGTTAATAAATGTTTGTCTACCCAAACCATTGACTGACACTATTATTGTCAAAACCTTGTTCTATATTGATTCTGTAAATTCATTTAAATCTCATATATAATCCCTTACTATAAAATTGATACAAACAAAATCTGTACCTTACTTCTCTCACTTTTACACCTCGTTTCAAATTCGTCTTTTTTTTTATATCGTTCTCTCCACTCTACTCGAACTGTTATGTCGAAAGTACTATATAGTGCTCTTAAATAATTATGATTGATCTCTATCACACTTTTGGTGTTCCACGGTAGACCCACGATCTGGCCTGGCTACGGCAGAAAAATACACCATCCTCACTCCTCATACTCCATGAATAATCAAAACGTTTCGTGATCGACACACTCCATTAATCCCATCCTCAAATCTCGTCTGGAATAGGCGCTCTCCGCCAATGCTCTTGAATAGGCACCCACCAATACTCTCTGATAGGTGCTCTCCGTCAATACAGTCCTCGTCTCGTTTCGTCTCGGATCGGCCTCCACCAATCCCCTTACAATTTGTTTCGTCTCGGATTGGCCTCCACCAATCCTGGGATCGGCCTCCACCGATCCCCTTACAATTCTGGTCTCGGTAGCGCTACTCTCCTGCGCCACCCCTGACCACTCACCTCCACCGGCTGATCTAACCACTTACACCTGGGTCGTCCTGAGCAACCAGCAGTAGTCTATTTCCTGACCCTGTCCCAATAACCTTGGGCTCCCTGGGTATCCCTCTGTATTGCTGCACCGGCTGATCTAACCACTTACACCTGGGTCGTCCTGAGCAACCGGCAGAAGTCTATTTCCTGACCCTGTCCCATTAACCTTGGACTCCCTGGGTATCACTCTGTATTGCTCCACCGGCTGACCTGACCGCTTACACCCGGGTCGTCCTGGTCAACTGGCATATTAATTTTGGCATTTAATTTCTCACCTAGTACTTTCTAATGGTATTAGGAACTTCCTGACTTTCACTCTCATTTTGAGCTCCCTGGGTCCTTAAATACCCAAAATAGATAGTCGTAATCGGAATTCCATCTGATCTGAAACTGACAGAATACAGCTTAATACCATGTCACTCCAAATAAAAAGAAATTAAGAATCTTAAGCGTTATTCTATATTAAAATTAATAAATCATATATATTGAAGTTCAACTAATAAATGCTCTTTTAAACATAAATACAAATCTTTTGCTCCAGTCGAAAAAATCCATATTAATATTTTGAGTTCTATTTCGATCAAGTTGTCATAACATTTATAAATTATAATAGTCAAAATTATAGAAATAATTATATTACATTGTTACAAGACGAAAAAAAAACCATATACATAATGTAGCAAAAAATGCACAGTTCTCCAGATATAAGCCTTAGTGAGATCGATTTTACTCCCCCACATTTCTCTGCAAATTTCATGGTAGGTAATACTTGCAACTGTTTTCGAAAAACCAATTGTACTTACATATTAATAAACAATAATTATGTATAAACAAGATATAATATCATAAAATCGCAAAACCTATTTATTAATAACTAACTACTATTTAAATTATTATTTTAATAATATTATCTCTTCCATCATCATTCTATCTCTTTTGCACTCATATGACGTCATGACTCATGAGCACGTTCGAGAATAAAATATGTATTCCATTTTCAAATTTCCTCCGATTCTCTATGCCCCTTTTTCACGATATGCATCAAAAATTTAATTTAATCCCTTTAGATAATATTACGATTTTTCACTTTACTATTATCTAAGCAATTAATTATAGTTTACCATAACATTAATCATTATTAGGTAGGTAGTTAGGTACCACAAAAACAAAGAAAAATTTTCAAAATAAATGTCGATATAAACAACGATACTTACGTAGGCTCAGAGCGAAAAAAAATATAATTTTCGCCGATCACACTTCTGAAATGTAAAGTTCTCTCTGAAATCCTTATTCATATCCAGTGATTAAAACTTCAAATAAATAATATACAGGATTTATTCTCCATAAATTAACATAACATGTGCCTCCATGGCCGTCTCTCGGTAATAATGCCAAACCCGGCGTCCATACCAAACAAGCGACGATACTGATCTTGCATTTTTTATACAAATTGAACATGGCACTGAATATTATTTCTTATGCCTAAGAAATAAACTATAAAATCATTTCATCTCATAACCAAATAATAATAATTATATATTAATGCACATTTAAACCATTCATTGCACGTTTACATATTATTAATTAGAAGTATTTTATGAAACCTTCAACTATAAGCTTACAGTATAGATTGTGAAAAAACAAAAAAGAAAATAACATTTCGAATTATTGTGTTCATCACAAAAAGATATAACTAAATAAATAAATTATTTATTTGCAGAAAACATTGTGGGTACAAAAGGTGTTACATACCTATCTATTTTAGTCACAAATATTCATCATTTACTGACATGCAAATATTATATTATTACATGAATATAAATTAAGCTATACATATGCATTTTAAAAATGTACTGTAACTAAAATAAACACGGTATTGTAATAATGCTAATTTGTTTTAAAATGTTCTTGAAGTAAACATTTTGATTTTTAATAAAAGTCTGTTGAAATATCTTTTTCTTTTATTTCCTTTTATTCTATTAAAAAAAACCAGGGGGCAAAATTCAACATGATTTTTTTTGATATTTTTTATTTCTTAAAAATTTTTTAGTAAAATTTTTACTTTAAAAAATATCTATTGGAATATCATATTATTTTATTTCTTTTATTCTATAATAATAATTAAACCAAGAGAAACAAATCGACACCGATATTTTTTTAGAGATTATTTTTATGCATAAAATCTTTAGTAAAATTTTTACTTTTAAATAAATATCTACTACTGTAATATCATAATATTTTATTTAATTTTAAAATTATTTTATTAGAGAGAAAAAGTTGTTGTCTAGACCACCACAGTGAAGCGCAGCGAACGGTCGGAAGCGAAGCGAACGAGTGGTGGTCTAGACAACAACTTTTTCTCTCTTGATTAAAAAATTATATTTCAATAGACATTTATTAAAAAGTAAAATTCAGATTAGCATTATCACAATACCGTATTTTAGATAGAGTATATTTTTAAAGCGCGTATCTTTTTGTGATGAGCACAATACAAAATATTATTTCTTTTTGTTTTTTTCACAATAGTCAGTGTATATAGTCAATAATATAACATTAAAAATTTCAGACAAATTTCGAACAAATAAAAAAATGAAAAAAAAATCTGACAATTTTTCCCCTTGGTTTTTTTTTAGATTTTTTTATAGAATAAAAGGAAATAAAAGAAAATGATATTCCAATAGACGTTTATTAAAAAGTAAAAATTTTGCTTGATAAAAATTTTAAAACAAATGAGCATTATTACAATACCGTATTTTTGGTCAGAGTACATTTTAAGACACATATCTTTTGGTGAAGAACACAAATCAAAACGTTATTTTCTGTTTGTTTTTTTACAATAGTCAATATAATATTATAATATTAAAAATATTGAACAAATAAAATATAATCTCCTATTTTTACCCTTTGAGTCTTTATTGCGCACCAAAAGAATATCAAAATTAAACAAATTTACAATAAAACAATAATAACTATCTACTTTAAATTATTTACAGACTAAAAGAAAGAATGAAAAAAAACTACTTAAAACTTTTACCCTTGATTTATTTATTATTAAAGAGTAAAAGGAAATAAAATATTATGATATTCCAGTAGATATTTATTTAAAAGTAAAAATTTTACTAAAGATTTTATGCATAAAAATAATCTCTAAAAAAATATCGGTGTCGATTTGTTTCTCTTGGTTTAATTATTATTATAGAATAAAAGAAATAAAATAATATGATATTCCAATAGACATTGTTTAAAGTAAAAATTTTACTATAAAATTTTTAAGAAATAAAAAATATCAAAAAAAAAAACATGTTGAATTTTGCCCCCTGGTTTTTTTAATAGAATAAAAGGAAATAAAAGAAAAAGATATTTCAACAGACTTTTATTAAAAATCAAAATGTTTACTTCAAGAACATTTTAAAACAAATTATCATTATTACAATACCGTGTTTATTTTAGTTACAGTACATTTTTAAAATGCATATGTATAGCTTAATTTATATTCATGTAATAATATAATATTTGCATGTCAGTAAATGATAAATATTTGTGACTAAAATAGATAGGTATGTAACACCTTTTGTACCCACAATGTTTTCTGCAAATAAAGAATTTATTTATTTAGTTATATCTTTTTGTGATGAACACAATTCAAAATGTTATTTTCTTTTTTGTTTTTTCACAATAGCCAATATAATATAATATTTAAATTTTTTAACAAATAAATAATAATCTCCGTTTTTTATCTTTGGTTTATTTATTATTATAGAGTAAAAGGAAATAAAATAACATAGTATTCCAATAGACATATTTTATTAAAAAGTAAAATTTTTGTTACAAATTTTGAACACATAAATAATCTCTAAAGAATGGTTTCGATTTTTCACCTTGGTTTATTTTTTATTAGATATTAAAGGAAAATAATATTCTAATAGACATTTATTAAAAAGTAAAATTTTTACTTGATAAAATATTAAAACAAATTAGCATTATCACAATACCATGTTTTCAGACAGAGTACATTTTTAAAGCACATATTTTTTTATGATGAACACAATTCAGGATGCTATTTTCTTTTTTTGTTTTTTTACAATAGTCTTTATAATATAATATTAAAAATTTCGGACAACCCTTTTGCCCTAATTCTATTATTTCACAGTCTTGACATAGCTCATGAATCCACTTAA
This sequence comes from Glaucopsyche alexis, assembly GCA_905404095.1. NCBI lineage: Eukaryota > Metazoa > Arthropoda > Insecta > Lepidoptera > Lycaenidae > Glaucopsyche > Glaucopsyche alexis. Next base: position 17,378,242 of record FR990051.1, on the reverse strand, counting down.
TCTTTTCCAATCCTTTTGTTAGTATTTTTTTACCGCTTATGTAGAAAACAATCGTCCTTTGAAATTCACGATAGTCAATGAATCCTTCACTCCAACGTAATCCTCGATTTTTTTCTAACCATCGAACTTGCTTCTTTTCTTCACTTGTAAGAATAATAAGGATATGGTGGTTTGATTACAAATGTCTGCGTGTAGTATTTGGTTGCAATTGAAAATTCTTTGAGGATAAATTTATTTTTGATATCCTTAAATCCTTGAAGGCCAACGATAACTGTATCGTTATTCATGATATCTTCTTTACAATATTGCTCAAAGGCTTATATTCTAATATACAGTTGTTCAGTATGAGACAATACGCAGCTGTCTGTATCGGAATCCCTTGCTCCGTTTCGATTTCAACTCCCACGTCGATAGAACCTATTAACATTTCATTTTGTTAACAACAGTCAATGACATAAGGGGAGCTATATTTCTAAATTATTTTGTACTCATCACCGGCTCCGCTCGGTGACCGTGACAAAACTGTTGAAATCTTGAGAGTACAAAATGAATATACCGTGGTTTGTGGAGAATACTATTTATATCATCAAAAACTTCGAGAATGCTAATTTTATGTTATCACGACTATTATCGTTACGGTAATGGGGAACATAAACTCCATTCCTAACTATCACTGGAAATGAATTCGTCAACAACATCATATTGATAACAGGTTTGTATCTAGTAGGGTCAGTAAGGACTTGTACATCGAAAAGTTGAATAAAAAAAAAGTGGATTGACTGAATATGTATCAACTCACAGACCAAACCTTTAAGGATAGATATTTGAAATTTTGCACACGTATTTCTCATATGGCGTAGGCAACCACTAAGGAAGGATTTTTCAACCCTCAAATAAATAAAAAATTGGGCGATAAAAGTTTGTATGAAACTTCTTATTCCTTGGACATATTTACATGGTATTTCGTATGAATAGAGTATGAAAAAAAATGAGTTATGTATTTCAGCGTTTTCTAAAATTAAGTCCCTAGTTGAGTAAAATAGACGATGAAAGTTGAAAACCTAATTTCACGCGGGCGAAGTCTCGGGCAATTAATACCAGTATTAAATACATATCCATGATCCATTCAGGAACATAGAAAACTTTTATGTCCCTTTGAGACAACTGATGTTAAAAAGTGTATATTGTATGGGTCCAATAAGATTCCAAAGCATATAAAAGAGCTAAATACAAATCTTTTCAAAACAAATTTTAAAAATTTTCTAACAGAAAAATGTTATTACTCTATTGATGACTATCTTAATGACACTTTTTAATTATATTATTATCACTTTATCTATTATTTAATTTTAATTGACTTACCAAAAATTGTAAATATTATTATGAATTAATTTTTGACATTATGTTTTTCTTCTAATTTTATAATGATTTACTGGTTAAATATATTTATATCTTGTAAATTAAAATGAATTTTGGGCGAATGATTTATAAATGTGTGATGATTTTAATTATTTTATTGATAATCTTAATTAATTGCTGTACTTATTGAATTCTATTTAATATCAGTTTTTACTTTAATTAATAATTCTGTAGCTGCATGATTTTTTTATCAATTTAGTTTTCTTTTATTAATTTTCATGATTTTATTTTTCTTTTATATTGTTTTAAACACTTACGGATTTTGTCGCGGTGCACTTTTCTTTTGCCCGACGTTTCGGCTACTTTCCAGCAGCCGTGGTCACGGGAGGACTGAGGTGTCAGTTGTCCTATTTGTTGAAGTTGTTCAAACTACCCGAAGATTCTTCAATTATTATTTGTGTTCCGATCCACGCAAAACATACTAACAGTATCTTGAAGCCGCGGTGTTTTTGACCTGAATTTTATTTTATTTATCACTGGATCCCAACTAGATGGCAGCACCCAGCCATCTTCTCGGTTAAAATTAGGGTACTTTTTAATTTCTATAGCCTCGCGTATCATTCTAGGGCGATAACGTTGTTCCTTTGCCAGTACTTGTGGATTATCAAATCTTATGTAATGGCGAGGTTGATCCAGTGTGTGTTCGCAAATTGCAGATTTGTTGTTGCGGCGGTGTTTAACATCTGCGATGTGTTTCTTTTATATTATTATTATACTGACTCTCAATAATACTAAGTAATACCTAATTGTGACTTTAATGGTTTATTTAATTATAAATAATGAAAACTTATTGAATTCTATTTAATATCAGTTTTTACTTTAGTTAATAATTCTCTAGCTGCATGATTTTTTTATCAATTTTAGTTTTCTTTTATTAATTTTCATGATTTTATTTTTCTTTTATATTATTATTATACTGACTCTCAATAATACTGAGTAATACCTAATTGTGACTTTAATGGTTTATTTAATTATAAATAATGAAATAAATAAAAATGTAGTAATTAATAAGAGCATGCAAATGTCACACGCCATTATAATGGTAGAATGTATTAGAACCATAATATTTTTAATTTACCATCTTTGTAATTATACTACATTCTGGTGATCAATAAATGAATTGAATTGAATTGAATTTGGTGGGACCCGAACCACGACCTCCGCTTTGTAAGCACTGATCACTGAGCTATTCATCATTAGATCATTTAAAAAAAAGTGTAACTAACAAAATATATTATTCGTTGACACTCATACTTTGTCCTTAGTAGAGGGTGTGGTTGGTAGCGAATGTGTTCATAAAAAAACATTGTTGTTGATGATGATAAATTGTAAGCATACTATCACTATCAGTTTATTTTACGTCTTTTATGCAACTATAATATCTGACCTTTATAGTAAAATAAAATCACTGCAGTAGTATTCCTTTTTAGAATTGAATATACATATTATTATTGTGACACTTTAGTGTTACAATTGCTTTGCTACACGTACACCTCCGTAACAGCCTCCGTGGTCTAGTGGTTCGAGCATTGGCTCTCGACTCGGAGGTCGTGGGTTCGATTCCCGCATTGGAACAACAAAACACGTTGTTTCCAAGTTTGGTTAGGACAATGCAGGCTGTTCACCTGATTGTCTGACAAGAAAGATGATCCATGCGTCGGATGGGCATGTAAAAAGTCGGACCTGCGCCTGATCTCTCGTCAGTCGTGTCGGTTATCCGTCCCACTGGATTATGAGAGTAAAGGAAGAGAGAGTGCTCTTGTGTACTGCGCACACACTTGGGCACTATAAAATTACTCCTGCGTAACTGGCCTGGTTTCAATGAAACCGGCCACCGTCACCGAAATCGGTGCGGGGAGATATATTTAATTGCTTTGCTAATACAACTGTTAATTTTTCAAATCTGTAAAACTATAAAACTGGGTTCTAAAATTGACATTTACACGGTCGAACTGAAAACACAAGTCGCAACACCAGAGGAGGGTGTGGGAGAGCCACTTGCTCGATCGGGTAAATACCACGACCTCACAGAAAACGGACGTCAAATTACGCTTGCGTTGTGTTTCACCGAGTGAGTGAGGTTACCGGAGCCACAGAGGCGTTGAGGATTTTAAGGACTGGGAACGCATTTCGCTATACCAGAGGAGGGTGTGGGAGAGCCACGCTTCGGTGGTCTCACAGAAAACCGGCATAAAATAACGCTTGTGTTGTGTTTCGCCGAGTGAGTGAGGTTACCGGAGCCACAGAGGTGTTGAGGATTTTAAGGACTGGGAACGCATTTCGCTATACCAGAGGAGGGTGTTGCGAGTGTCCATGGGCGGCGGAAATCGCTTACCATCAAGCGATCCGTCTGCTCGTTTTCTGGTTCGTTTCATTAAAAAAACCCGGTCAAGTGCGAGTCGTAGTGATTTTGTTACAGCTTAAAGGTAATTTAGACCTGAGTATTCGATATGAATTTCAATTTAATACTCTACGTGTTCGTTCATGAGGAAAGGGGGAGTAAGTTTAAAATTATTAAAAATATTTCTACTAAAATATAATATGATGTAACTAAAAATTTACGGTTTTCTCAATTTTCCCTTTATCTGTGCTATAAGACGTTGCTTCGTACCAAATTTCAAGATTCTGAGTTCACGGGAAGTGCCCTGTAGGTTTTGATTATATTGCGAGTGTTGAAAATTTGCGGAAATTTGGGACATAAACAGCCGTATCTTTTGACTGCGTTGGCTTAGGTTGAGTGTTTGATATAAGTTCCACTTGACACCTCCACGCGTTCTGAGAAAAAGTGTGTACAGACGGACGGAAAACAAAGTGATCCTATAAGGGTTCAGTTTTTTCCTTTCGAGACAAGGAACCCTAAAAAAAACGATTTGAAATTATGTACCTAGTTTATTTGAGTGTTATTTTATCAATAAAATGACTAACTTACAATACCATTGTTGTCTGACTTAACCACTAATGGTCCTTAGCTTATCACCGTCCTTTATCTACCACGTAATCAGTAATGAATAGACCCTAATGGACCTTGTTATTGCAAAAGTCTATCTTTGTAACCGTTAGAGATATTGAAAAACGGATGAGCGCGATCGATCGGGCGTGGCCGAAAACCCCCATTTTGACACCAAACTTTTTTTTTTTAGCCGACATCGCCGCCCGAAGGTAGAGTAGGTACGCGGGAGAGGACGGGGGTAGAGGGCGGGGGATCCAGAATCGTGACCCAGAATGCACGAATCCCTACTACTGGGCTGTATTATTTACTAATATTGTGTAACGGTTTGGGATTGGGACCAACTACATAATATTGCCAATATTATTGCTAGAGGCATCACTCACTACACTAAGGGGCCATCCATATATTACGTCACGCAAAATTTAGACTTTTTGAACCCCCCAATGTCACGCTTTTTAGTATTTGCGAATCGGGTGATAATATTTGAGACGTCTGGTACTATTTCCGGGTGAATGTTTAGAAGAGTTAAACCTGTTAATCGCTCTTCTAACATGTTAGCTCTCAACCACGTTTTTACACGCCTAAATGTAGAAAAGTGCTGTCGCACCACTTAAGGGAAGAGTTGCCAGAATTTTGAAAAATGTCTTTATATTTGGGTATAAATCATCGTCACAAACTTCGATGGTACTTAGGAAGTTTCGTATCAGCATTTTCTGTGACCTCCCGTTTCCGCTTTGTAATCCATAGCTGATCATTTGATCAATCACAAAACTTACAACAAGAATCACAATTCACAATTAAGTAGACAGCCTTTATCTTGAATCTTTACAATAAACCGACAAATTACATTATTAGAATATTGTTACACAATCTTTATCATATCGACGCATATCGATTTAGCTAGGATCAAAGATAATATAATCACTATTATAGCTAGAATTACCAAAACTACATAGTTTTGGTTCCTTGTTTCTAAACTAGATGTCATTTCCAACTTATTTTGGCCATCGTACGTAGTTCATAAAACACCACTAGATGTCAGCTAACTATAAATTTATCGCTGTTAGAGGATAGCTAGAAATTTCCATTTATTATTTGGCAAATTTTTGAGATTTTTCAATTTGACCTTAGATTTAGGGGGGTCATATCCCCTGTGCCCCCCCCCCCCCTTCGGACCGCGCCTGATTAGACCACATTGAAATGACCACTAAAATACCAATGAACTGGGTCTTTAGTCAAGATGCATTCGATAACTTCGACGGCTAAGTTCAAAATCAAAATGTATGGGATTTGACATAAGGCATCGCAAGCGACATGTCACAATATAACAGTGACTTAAATCAAATTCCATAGATAAGTACCTACATTTTTGATTTCGAACTTCGCCGTCGAAAATATCGAATGCATCTTGTATTCTTGAGTAAAGGCCCTGTATTGACAGTACTCATGGGTACTCTTATTTTATTATTTATTAATTCATACCAATGAAAACAAAATATAAAATAAAGACCTACAAAACTGTTCTTCAGTTTGTAGGATCGATGTTATCGACTTCTAAAAAAATGGAAGGTGTATACTTATATAGCATTACGTTGTAGGCTATATATAGCCTACAACGTAATGCAGTTTTCTATATAGAAATATAGAAATTCTATATAGAATAACATAAATTTTATGTAAAATCTTAAGTTTTACAAATACAGGGCTCTTTAAAAAACAAACTTATAAAATTTTTACCTATTTATTATTTCATATACACAACATATTAATGGATATTTTATAATGATAAAATTAAAGTAAATGTAACATTATCTTGGTGTTTTATTCCTTTATTTCACCGAGCATCAAACACGACCACTGTTTTTACATTAAGAAAATTTATTACTGTCTGCATCTTAGTTTTTGCATGCAAAATGTACTAACATGCAATAAAATTATATAACATCAAGAAAATATTTCGAGCAATTATATTGAAACTCAAAGAATATTTAAAATAAAAAAATAAAAACATGCTAGGGCTCGAGCCCTCCTCAATGTGGGAAGGGTATAAAATAAATTTAAATTTTATTGCTAATGACATTCAAAGCAGATTAGGCAGTTTGGAAAGCTTATGATGTATTTAGTCTGAGTGACATCCACATAATATGGTACAGCAGATTTTAAGAATCATTATAAAATGGGTGATTTTTTATGTTACTAAAATTTTAAATGACACAATATTTAATTTGTAACAAGTAATTTTTAAAAGAATAACTACAATGCCAATAAAATATAGCTGAAAAATTGAGAAAACTGTGCGAAAAAAAATAAAAAAAAAAAAAAAAACAATTGTTGAACTTCTACAACTTGCTCCTCATATCAAAGGATTTTAAATATACCAAAATATGTTATTATTTAAAAAAAAAATTATATAGGTTAATACACAATAACACTTGCGGAATTGGGTATTTGACAACATGTAAAAATTTCGTTTTTTTAAATAAATTAAGAAATAATAAGGTATTACAACTTGATAAAAGTAAAAAGAATTTTATGTGTAGTTTTGTAATTATATGCATTTCGAAGTCACAAAAAAGTTGAAATATTTTTTTAAACATTGGGGGTCATCCATAAATAACGTCACACAAATTTCACGATTTTTAACCCCTACCCCCTCTCCTTGTCACAGTTGGTCACATTTGTGAGACCGCCTCCCTCCCTAGTGTGACATCACATATTTTGCAAATTTACATTTAGAAATTATTGAATAAAAATATCGGTTCCGAAATCAGTTTTATTTCCATTTAATAATTTTTAATAAAATTAACATCAAATGAAACAATTAACAAAACAAAAATCGATTAATTATATTAATTAAAGAAATTAACGAAACAGATAACGATTGACTAATTATCTTTAAATTAAAGATACAAACTTAATAATCTTCAATCCATGGACTTTGGACCTAGTGGGTCCAAAACCCACACACTTTAAATTATTTATAACTGGCATAATATATGTTTTTGAGGTTTTTGTAAAGTAATAGTTTATAGTTCGTATTTTAACAGATAATATAATAGATTTTGAAATGTGATGTCACAATATTTAGGACCCCTCCCACCCCCTTGTCACACAATGTCACACTTCGTCGACCCCCTCCCTCCCCCTAAACGTGTGACGTTATTTTTGGATGGCCCCTTAGTGTATAAAGCCTACATAATTAGTTTACTAAACATCAAATACAAAAAATAAATTTACTGTGGTATGTATCAACAAAAACACGCAAAATTACCTGATATCACAAATCTTGTGCATATGGCCATACATAGCAACTCACTAATGTGTGACGTCACTTACATTATGACTTTTATATGGAGCGTTTTCACAAGACTCACAAAAGTGCTTCAAACAATCCACAATCTTTGAAAATTTTGATTTTTAGTTTACTATTCCATTTGTAAGCTGTCTTATTTTTCAGAGCACTATTCATTTATAAAATAAAAAAAGGAACATACCATATCGTCCCTACGGTGAAAAGTACCAGCCTTTCAGGTGGCCATCCTATTCCTAAGGTGTACAATCGTCAATAAAATCAGTGCTTTAGCACACATTTTTAATCTACATTTTTAAATTAATAAATGGAAAGATTTTGGATTATTTCTGGGAATGTATTGTTTATTTTTATTCAATATGAAGGAATTAAGCTGTAGCATATCCTATCCAACTTCCAGTTACCATTATTATATTCACCAAAAAACAGCAATTCATAAAACATTAAAATACTATCAAGCAAACCATTGAAGAACATAAAATTAAGAAAAGCTTGAGCTGTGAGTAGTTTTTTTTTTTATAAAAAGGATACATCTTTTAGTTCTTTTCTTGTACATAATCCTGTAACCACATTCTCTGCATCGAATGGGATCTCTCGGTTTTATTTCATTCTCACCATGACATTCTGGAATGAAAACAATTTCACCATAAAGAAACAAATAGTGATATTCAATGATACTAGGAGTCATATAAGTAGGTATAATTATTGTTAGTATTTCAGTAATTTGAGATTTTTACAGGCAGCAAGAATCCAGGCGTACCTATGCCATATTAGCGAAAGGGAAGCAAGATGAATATCTACGTACTTGATTATTATCTATTTATATGCATATGTTTATTACACCTTGAAGTTAACATTTTGGATAAAAATCTTTGAACATTTCATATAAATAACCAAAATGTTAACTAACTCCCTTACCTCCACAAACATAAATCATTGGAACTTTTGTAACTGATGATTCTTTATTTGTATCAGCCATATTTGTTTAAAAACGTTGAAAATATGCACAAAAACAATGGGTAAAGCGTGTTTACGGCGTGTGATTGATAAAACAGAAATCAGAAATAAATTTTTAGGTTCCTGTTTAGGTGTCAACTGTCAAGTGTCAGTTTTGACAGCTGAACACGATTTTTTATGCCGGGTCCGCACGTTTGCCAAACCTCGACAAGCTCTCACAAATTCAAACGTGCGGATAGAGCGTTTGCCATGGTTTGTGTAGGTTTGCAAGCGCTTGCAGCCGTTCCGATCGAGTGTCGGTTTTTTGACACAAATCAAAGGGAATTTGTCGCAAGCGCTTGCGATGCATCCACACGTTTGCGCGCGCTCATTCTGGTTTGTGTACTGGAGACGGGCAGACGTGCCTACACTCACACAAAATGAGTGGTGATTGGTCAAATTAAGACATATTGTTTTTTCTCGAATGTTATCAGGCTGAACCATGCATTTGGGACCCGAAAAACAAGCATCACAAAGATGCGACGACATCTGTGGCTCAGTGGTTGAGCGTGTTGGTGCTCAAGCCGGAGGTCGCGAGTTCGAAATTCGAATCCCGCCGAAGGACCAAAAAGTCTCCTGTGTTCCCGGGTCAATAAAAATCTTAAATATGTATATGTCACCGTAAAATTGTAAAAACCGTTAGATTGTAATAAAACTAGTGAAATTGTAAAATGCCGATAGACTTCGGGCGCGAATATTCTGCCTATAATTTAACGCATTATTTTTCGTAAGATTATAAATAGTTATATAGTTATAAATATTTCGACATATTTTTACAATGTCGTTAGTTATTTTACAATCTAACGGTTTTTACAATTTTAAGTGACATATATAGTATAAAAGTATTAAATATATTTCTGTTGTCTAGTACCCGTAACACAAATTCTTCGAGAACTTACTACGGGACCAGATTGACGTGGTGTGAAACGTCAATAGATATTATTGTTATTATTATAAGAAAAAAGTATGTAGTTGATGCGTGGCTTAGTACATTATTGAATAAGCCAGTATACGGTTTTTATGAATTTGTAACTTAATCCATTTTTTTTTGTTTCTTTTTATTTATGTATTTTTTTACAATAATAATAATAACTCCCCACACCGATTTCGGTGACGGTGGCTGGTTTTATTAAAACCTGGCCAGTTACGCAGGAGTATTTTTATAGTGCCCAAGTGTGTGCGCAGTACACAAAAGCTCACTCTTTTTTACTCTCATAATCCCAGTGCGGGAATCGAACCTTCAACCTCCGAGTCGAGAGCCAAGCTCTAACTATAAGACCACGGAGGCTGTTGTTTTTACAATAAAAATAACTCAAAGCAAATGCTATAGCCGATACGAGCTTAACGTCCGTCATGCTTGCCTGTTCAGAACATACTAACTCACTCGCAAACGTGCGGATGGCGACGTTTGATTCCCTTTTCAAGTCAAGCGTTTGTGGAGGTTTGGAGTTTGCGGCAAGTGGCAAACGTGCGGACGCGGCATTACGGTTCCGTAGCCAAATGGCAAAAAACGAAATCCCTAATGCTGGGGCCGCACTGCGCCTATCGTCCGAATGTTATGCGTGGCGAAGCTTCGTACGTTTCGTGTCCGTCCGTATGTCACAGACACTTTTTTCCGAAACTATAATCGAACTATAACTTGAATCGAATTCTAAACTGAATAGTTTGCGCGAGAGGCACTTCCAAAGTGGTAAAATGTGTATACATAATATCTCCCGTACTTCTAAATTAAGTTAATAATTATAAAACTAAAAAAAATTATGATTTATATTAACATGCAAACTTCCACCGAAATTGGTTTGAACGAGATCTAGTATGTAGTTTTTTAATACGTCATAAATCGTAAACCGCAATTTACCTTTAAATTAATAAAAATATAAAAAAATAATACTATGGACTGTAGAAGAAAGGAGCCTCCTTTCTTCTACACTTCATAGTATTAGCGCAGGGTTCTATTTACAGTGCAGTTTATTCTGTCATGACTCATTACCAAAAAAACTCTAGTGTATACGAGGGCTTAATGTTTATGTATGTATAAGGACTCTAGGTTCTTTCAACAGCTGACCTCGTAGGTCATAAGAATCCTTCAACAGTAGATGTTTTCGTAATCCACTCTGATGCCCCGTCCAGATTGCTTGAGAAGTAAGCCGAGGAAGTGCTCCGCGAAGTAACCCGAAGTATGAAAAGGCGAAGCGAAGTGCGTGCCCACACTGTCTTAATCGGCCAACCTCGGCCTACTTTATTGGCAACTCAATATAGAGTCATTTACAAAAAGAAGAAGAAGAACATAGATTTGGACTTAAAAAGTTGGAACTTGGAAGTGCAAAGTGCAGACAAAACAAAGTATTATTTGTAAAATTTATATAAATATTTTGTTTGATTTTGTTTTATGAAGTACTAAAACCACAGGGTACCTTGATGACTAAAACATTAAATACCTCAAAAGCAATCTAGAAAAGTATACATGTAGACTGCGTAACAATTAGTGACAATTGAATTATGGCTTCAGCTAATTTCTTACAAAATTTTGATCCAGAAAAATCTACTCGCGAAAGGCGAAAATTAAATCGCAAAAGCTACTTTACAAAGTAGGTAACTTCTTTGTAATGTTTTGTAAATAGTACCTACGTACTCACATTTTTGTAAAGAACATTTACATTCAATAAAATTCTTTTAGAAATCGAAAAAATGCGAAATTGTATAATGAACTTGGCCGTTTAGCTGCTACGGGAAAGGATTTTTGCGACTGTTTGGATGAAAACTGTCCTGGTTGCCACTTCCCATGTAGCAAATGTAATTCAAATAAATGTGGTCATGAATGCAGGTAATAATTGCTGTTATAAGACAAATCTACATCCAGGTATTTACTCAATATAATGATTAAAAGTTTTCAATTAAAACAATTTATTTCAGGGTTAACAGAAAGTGGATGTATGACAAAATAGAAATTGAGGGAAATGACTTTGTTATAAAGAATGTTTATAAAAAGTAATACCAAGTTAAGTCCATCGTCCGTGTACCTAGATCTTATTTTTTTGCTAACAATTTAAAAAAGTACTTCACTTCAATTTCACCTTCTTCTGTTAGATCTGAACAGTGAACAGCATTGTGAACTATAGATTTGCCGTACTGTGCTCTAATGGAATTAGGATATAGTTGACGACACAGATCCTGCAATGTTGGAATTTTTGAGTATTAATAAATGGATATTATGATAAACTTTGTTTTAAATGAGCAAATGAGATATGACGACAGATACGAAAAATGACATTTCTTTTTTTTTTTGTAGCCTTTAAAGTTTTGGAGTAGTTATTAATTTTTTTAGTATTTACCTACTTTTATAGTTTGTAAATATTTTAAATAGATTAATATTAATTTTAGCTTTTAACAATATTTGTTTCTTGTTATTGTATGTTATATTCGGTTTCGGTTTCGGCCGAGTTTCGGCCAAAAATCAAGTTTAGGCGGCAGTTTCGGTTTCGGCCAAAAGTGGCCGAAACTTTTGCCGAAACCGAAACTGATTTCGGAAGTTGTCGTGCACGCTCGCCTAACTTCGTTTCTTGCGGCAACGCTTTGGCGGACGCTGGCTGCCCTGTTCGGGAATTGTCGTGCGCCGTTCGGATAGCTCTGTAGCAACACAACTTAGTCAGTGCGTTATCGCCCGACGCAAACATTATTTAGAGGTTGTTTTGATGGAACTGATTACATGTAAGTTTTTGTTTCGTTTCTGTACTTGAATGATTTATATAGTTAAATATTGAGTCAGTAACTTTGTTTTGTTGTTACTAACAAAATATCAAGTCACATGTAAAAAGAGATTGTAAATGAAAAATGTGAAGTGTTTAATTTGTTAAATTACGTTGTATAGGTAAACTTAATTCAAGATTTGTTTTTCATTCCGATGACCTATTGATATAGTTTTGCTGTATTAGGGTTTTTATTACAGTTTTATTATTATTTTTAATTGTTTCAGACTAAAATGTCGCAAAGAGACAAAAATTGTTTCCATTTCATGTCCTAAATAATGCAGAAAAATGGATAAAATGCACCAAATTTCAGTATTTTAAGGAATTTTCTACTTGACTACGTGAGTTTCGGTTTCGGCCGAAACTGAAGCCACGGCCGAATATTCGGTTTCAGTTTCGGTTTCGGCCGGAAAAAACATCTATGACAAGGCAAGTAATTAATAAAAATTATGCGTTATTTAAATGTTGAGGACCAACATTGATATTACAGATCAGTTCAGGAAAGATGACCTCTTAGAAGGCATATTTTGGTTTTTGGTCCTCTTGGAGGTGTGGAGTGATGGGTGGACAACTATGAACTAGCATTTAAAATATTACATTCATTTAAAAATTATCTAATCTAATGTCTTCTTCACAAGTGTACATATTGCCATGTGTACACTTGTGAAGAAAAGACCATCTACCGACAGATCAGTTCACGAAAGATGACCTCTTAGAAGGCATATTTTGGTCCTCTTGGAGGTGTGGAGTAATGGGTGGACAACTATGAACTAGCATTTAAAATATTACATTAATTTACTTAAAAAATATTTAATCTTGTGTCTTTTCTTCACGAGTGTACATATTGCCATATGTACACTCGTGAAGAAAAGACCATCTACCAATGGATGATATTTGTAGTCATCTTTCGTGAACCGAACCATACTAAATAAGATGATTGAATTTTTTTTTCACAATGTTTCCATTTAAGGGTTCTTAGTTTGTTGATACTTGCCGGATCTCTAGGGCCACATTCCTTTCTGAATTCACATACACAGTTTAATTTGGAGTCAGTTCATTTCACTTCTAAAGCAATACATTTACCTTCTGCTAAATGTACACACATGTCCTTAAATATAACAAATTATTAAAATAAGCCTTTGGATTAAAAGCCCTAGTACACACTAGACTCAGCATAGATCAACAGTAATTGCTAGTAGTCACGAAATTATATCAACCATATTTCACTTATATAATTCAATCAGCTGAATTTCATCACCCAGAGAACAATTTTTTATGAAATAAACCAGGAAACGAGCAGTCAGATCGCCTGGTGGTAAGCGATTACCGCCGCTCATGGCCACTCCCAACACTTGTAACTCCTCTGGTGTTGCAACTTGCATTCCCAGCCCTTAAACTCCAACGACCCCCCCCTTGGGCCACCGGTAACCTCACTCTCTCGGCGAAACACAACGCAAGCGTTATTTCACGCTGGTTTTCTGTGTGGCTGTGGTATTTACCCGGCCCATTCATGCTGAAGCTTGGCTCACCCACATTTACAAGTAAGGTGTAAGAAGGCTATTCAATAGTAAATCTGTACTAAAATACCTCATATTCTGGCAGAACACCTTTATATAGTTCATAAAATTCTCTGGCATCTGTCAGGCTCACTGAAAACATTGCGATAGCTGAAATATAAAACTTTCCAAAAGTCACGATCTGCTCCAGTATTGCTCCAACATTGCCGTCAATCAAAACATGAGGTTTGATTATGCAGCAGGTGCAATTTTTGAATGTGGCTTGAAAAGGAACTCTTGGTATTCCATTATCAGAACCAAAATAAAGATTAATAACCTGAAAAAATGAAATTATATAAATCCGTATTATAGTACCTAATAGGTATGTAAATTCATTTTAAGTAAAGTATTAGGTATACTAAGGCTCTAGAGTCTAGTTATATGCATTCGCGCGACCGAGCGCTTGGCCGCTACACCCAACATACGAAATAACAAGCAATAATTGTAATTTGTATGCAACGAGCGACGCGGACGCTACTCAAATAAATCGTTGTATACAATAGGGTATTATCCTATGATGGAAATATACATCAGATTGTTGATATTTTATCGCTAAACATTAATTTAAACCAATTTAACCAACTTTTTACACAAAAATATGTATGATTTTTATAAAATATCAAAAATAAAATTATGAATTTTTCACGTTTAACCACGTGACTAAAAACGCACGAGATTGGGATGTGACGTCAAATTCTTGTACACCTTCTTCTTTTTTTAATGGCCTCCCGATTTCCATAAAGAATAGCCAGCATCGGAATCATTATGTTACATAAAAAAAAAGTTAGTTGTTAGATTGTTGTCAATGGTGGTTGTTGTTGCATAAAATCACCATAAAATAGTTGATAATAATAATTGAACTGTCGAAGTTTAGTGAAAGTTTTGTGCGAGACCTAGTTACATCTTTTTTATTCTTTATACTACTCTAGGTTCTTTACTTCCTCCCAGTAATAGAGACTCGACATACGATAGGTATATCGCCGACTAACCCAGTGTATTGCTTAACGACCTTATTACCAAGTAATAATGCTGACATATGGAGCACCGGGTTTGTCGGCGACCGTACCTCAACTGGTCGTATGTACAGAAGAAAAAAATATCTTATTTAAGATAAGATGGACACCAACTTCGTCAAAGCAGATAGTGGAAGTGGTGGTCGGACTCTTTTTCAAAAACAATCTTAATTTTTACGCTGCCGAATTAAAGAACGTAAAAACAGCAATGTAAGTATTACAATGAACGTTACGAAATTAACTTTAAAGTGATTATATAGATTAGAATATGCCTATAATATAAAAAATTGTGGTGGTTTACAAACATACAGCATAAACATAAAGGTTATGTTGACAGATTTGTCATGCGATTCAGTAAGTACCTTCTTTATTTCATTTTTATTAAGAAATAAAGAAGGTATTTGAATGTATATAAATTTTATTAACTAAATTAGCTTTTTGTGAACCAAACTATTTCATTACACTCACTTTAATTTTACCTAAGTATGTACATGTAACAAGCAAAACTACTATTATGATTTTTTTACAGATCCTCAAGGGAATCTTACGGAGATGATGCTGTTGAACACAAAGTAAGAGCTAAATGTTATTCTGCGACTGGTTGTAGATGAAAATAGTGGCCATATTGTAAGCTGCCAGTGTCATGATTATGCAGCTGCAGCTGGAGGCTGTAACAATGCAGTGGCATTTTTGTTGTGGGTTCATAGACGCAGTGAAGAACCTTCTTGCGCTTCAACTGAGTGCTACTGGAAGAAGCCTTTGCTATCTCAAGTCGGCCCGAGTTTGAAGTACACTACTGTGGACCAACTAGTTAAAAAAAAGTGTATTATGATAGTGACAATAGACTTTTCTCAGTTTCATCAAGAAGCAAAAAAAGGAAAATTGTGAATTGTGAACTTCTAAAATATAAACATGATTATGTATGAATGGACAGTACATTTAAAAACTCACATATTTAATATCATATTCTACTACTATTACAATAACAAGATACATTATTGTGTCTCATCTTGTCATATTGTCTCATTATAATAATACAAAAATTAGGGTAGGTATTTGAAATAAATATTCGTTGTTTAATTTGTTGTTTTATTTTGCATTTATATTTTCATACTTTGTTGGGGACAGTAATTTTCCATAGATTTTCTTGCGCTGATTCAACTCGAAACTGGAAAAAATAACTCAATGTTACATTATACATGTAACATTGAGTTATTTTTTACTTTTGCACATACATAATTAGTACAATATATTATAACAAAGAAATTACTTACTTATCACTTATAACAATATAACATTCACATTCATGTTATGGTACATCGAAAGCTGAAAACTATGAAAAATAAATTTTAGTCTATAATAAACTTGCAAGTTTATCATATAAAATAAATGCTCATAACTCATTTTATAAGGGAATTTTGTAAGTTTAATAAAGCAGCAGCTATAACAATACAATCATCAATTACTCCAACAATCTTAGTATTTATTACTGCATGTTGCTTTAACATGCTAAACTCTCTTATACGTCTCATAACTCTTTCTTTGGCACCTGCAGCTACACTATGTGGTCTAAGTAATTTTATACCCTTTTCAGCTAGCATGTTTGAAACCTTGGCTAAGACAAATCTTCCAGGCTCTAAAGTTTCTAAAAAGTTGCATATTTCTATAATAGTTACATCACTTGTTCAACCACCAAAACCAGGTGAAATATAGTTAATTAAAGTATTATTGTAGTCCGACCAAGTTAGGGATTTATGAAGAGCTTGTCGGAATGGAATAGGTAGAGAGTAAATATTTATTTAATTGTGCAAGGAATGGACATAATATACAGGCTATTTTAGGTACATTTTTGACAAATAATTTACTGCACTATGAATTATGATAGTGATAAAACTATCTTCTAATTTAGAAAAGGAACTGTTTAATCTGATTTTTTGAAACAAAGTAAGATAATATGTTCTATAGGTATACTTGTATGTTTATGTATTAACTGTATTATAAAATAACATTTTTTAGGAATTTTTACATACATCATTGGTTTTTTGTTAATCAGATGCAAAATATTATTCAAACACTGTTCTTTTTATTAAAAAATCCTGTTTTAATCTGACCTGATAAGGAAGGAAATTTTTGACGGCATGTTTTAATTTTAAATGGAGATGTCATGGTCGATGTAGTTTGTAAGGAGAAAAGGAAATATCTCGGGTAGTTGCTTTTGTCTGTACTCCTTTACTTCTAAAATTCACTTTTATTTTAGCTTGGACTTGTTTTTCCACACAAACAACAGTATTAGCTTGGACTTCCTTTTCTGCGTTAATAGGTTCGGTTGACACTCCTTTCTTTGAATATGTTGGTAATGGTTCTGAAAAGACAAAACATTTATTAATTTTACACAATCAACTACAACAAAATATTATAACACTTAATAGTTATAATAGTCATATTACATACTTATGATCTCCACAGCAGTTTCAGGCATGACATTGTAATCTTTTAGTGTGCTGGTTCCGGGCATATCTGCTACAGCTTGAGTTTCTTCAGCAGTTTTTACACGTTTCTCATAGGCTGTTTGAGACAAGGTAGTATCTGATAGCTCCTGCCATCTTCCTAGCAATAAAACTTAGATGGTATAGCTCCTTTGACCATGAGTATAGTCTGGCTGAATCCCATCTTATATTGTATATAGTTTGCCATGTCTTGTTCAATCTGCAATCACATAGTTTAATACATTACAGATGTATTCTTTTAAATTCTCTAAATTGAAAAAAAAAACCCCAAAGTATATAATAATAATATTATTATTATTGTATTATAATTATATTATTATTGTATAGTAATTATGTATAGAAATATTATTCCATACAAAATGAACCACTATGTAAGTACCATATAAACAACAAACTAACCTCGACTATGTATGATACAAGAATTTTATAATTACGTACATAGATGTATATTATATATTATATTAATATAATTAATCAAAGCTTACGTTAAAATGATCTTCACACATGAAAGCATGAGTACTTGCTGCTATATCTTGCGAATTTAAACCATTTGCTATTACCTGCGAGTAATAGCCACTTTTTGCGCATTTCAGTGTTCTTTGGTATGGTCATTGGCCACAAACATTTTCCGTGTTTTAATAGACGTAGTATTAGTGCATTTTGGCACTACGCACCATTTATTTAAAGGCATTTTTAACATTTATTTACAAAAGTAAACAGTAGGTATTCTGGGATTTGGAATTTTCAGTTTAATTTGACACTTGACACTTGTCAGTTACAATGTCACAAGAATATGACGTCATGACAACACACTATAGCGTTTTCGCGCCTATAATAATAATTTAAACTTTTAGGCTAATTTGCAAGGAAATGAAAGAAATTCACAAAGAATGGTTCAAACTGTTAATGTATTTTGGTATTAGGAACAATTTGACATACTTTTCAAAAACTTGGAAAATACCCTATTGCTTATGTCGCGACTCGCGGTATGGTCGCGGTGTAGCGAGCGGCCTAGCCGCTCGGTCGCGCGGACGCATATAACTAGGCCCTTAGGTATGTATACCTTTTTCACTGATTCGGGACTTTTGCAACCGTGAGCAACATTTTCGAGTTTATTTTTTCCATAGAGGTTTCGCAGTGTGCCAGGTAGCGCTTCCGAAGGATCCGTGGATCCTAAGCACTCCCGCCACTTCTCGATCGCGTTAGCGCTTTCCAGTACCAGTCCAATTACTTCTCCAGATGTTAAGTAATCAATAATTATTCTAGAAGTAAATTAAGGGTATTTTTTTATGTAATGAACCAGGAAACGAGCAGCCGGATCGCCTGATGGTAAGCGATTACCGCCGCCCATGGACACTCGCCACACCAGAGGAGTTACACTTGTTACACTAGTTACCTCTGGTGTTGCGACTTGCGTTCCTGGTCCTTAAAATCCCCAATCCCCCCCATGGGCCTCCGGTAACCTCACTCACTCGGCGAAACACAACGCAAGCGTTATTTCACGCCGGTTTTCTGTGAGGTCGTGGTATTTATCCGGTCGAGCCGGCCCATTCATGCCGAAGCGTAGCTCTCCCACAGTTAAGCTGCGTTCGTTTCTTTAAAGATAAACGTAGGTACATGTGCGAACTTACGGTAGCATTCGGTTATCGTCAATGTCCCGATACATTTCCAAGACAAAATCCTTACTTAATCTTCCATTTTTCATATGGATTATACGAAATCCGTGCTGCATAATAAATGTTATAACTTTACCATGTTCATTGGCTGGTATTGGTTTTATAAGAGCAAAGGTGCTGAAAATCAACACAATTAAAGTTTGGTGTTTTCTACAAAGCATTCTAGCCGAACCAGACTCTGATGCGGCTAGAATGCTGGTAAGTTTTGATTTTAACGGATAGGTTGTAAACTGTAACTGCTGTAATATGTAGTATCATGTTAAGTAAGTTCTGTATTTTTAGTTTTATTTTTGTGTATTATCTGTAAGAGTACAATAGGATTGTCATCGTCATTTCATGTACGAAAATCCTGTAAATAAATAAAGATAAAAAAAAAAAAAAGTTAGGTGTTTAGGCGGAATACGCTGGCTGATTTCTGATAACTCTGACTAAGCTAAATATAATTCTTGATCAATATTATTTTAACTTAAAAGGTATCCTATCCATATCCTAACCTATCCAAAGAACCGCGGATTATTAAAAGGAGAAATCACAAGATGATGAAGATGATTTAACAAGCTTTTTTTATTACTTAATCTACTTACCTTTCATAGCTGTTATTAAACAGATTCCTTTTAGTGGCTGGAGAACAGTCTTTTACTTGTAATAATTTCGAGAATACGTTTATAATATTTCCAATTTGAAGCATTTCCAGTCTAAGAGGAGGCAATTGCACTCGTTTGACTAAATTTTTTCCTTTCTTGGGATCAATAACTTGAACTGAGTTATCAAATGGAAAAAAATTTAAAACCAGATCTTTGACATCGTCTTCTGCTTCATCATACATTTCGCATAGAAATGTAAATTTGTCGAAATAGTCATATACCTCAAATGAAAACAGTTCCTTATTATTATAGTAAAAAATGGTGTAAGTTAAGTAGTTATAATATGTATGTTAGACAGACATAGAAATAATTATTAGAATCATCTTGCAATAATTGTGCAAAACAGCAACATTTCTTATTTTAATTTGGTGACAAGTTTTATTTATGGAGTCCTCTTTTTAATTTAATACATCTATGAATAGAGTGCTTACCATTTTGAATGATATCAAATTAAATTATTATCAGTACGTACACCTTGAAAATTCTTAATTATTGTAGGAACTCAAGAAATTAGATAGTCTTTGGTATAGAATATAGATACTTACATAGTTGCGTCAAATCAAAAAAGTATTCATTAAAACGTATAATAAATTAATAAAATACTATATTTTATTTTCATATTACGTACTGTGATATTAAAATAGTATCTTCGCCGTCTGTGATGCCCTATTGTATGTTTTTATTTTGAACCCCAATAGGTCGGTTGAATCCGGCTCAAAGGACCATGATTATGACACCTAACACAGGAGAAATACCCGTATTTTTAACCATCATTTATACTAATACGAGTATTATAAAGAGGAAAGATTTGTTTGTTTGGTTGCATCGAATAGACTCCGAAACTACTAGATTGATTTTGATGAAATTATGCACAGTTAGTTTTTGCATAAAAGAGTCATATAAACATCCATCCATCCATACGTCCATCCACACAAACCTTTAAACATATAATATTAGTAGGATTTAAAGATAAATGCAGTAAGCTTTAAAAATAAAATGTATTTCGTTACATTAAGCGATACTAAGATCAAGGTACTTGATTTTAGATATAATCTAATCAATAATCTAATGCGATACGATCTTAGAGCATCCAACCAAATACGATAGCCGATATCGGACCGAAAAACGCTCCTAAAGGTGGTTTATGGTTGCGGTTGCGTGCATGTTGGCCCTACTGCATTTCTGTCAGATATGTCACTGTCAGTCTCTACCTAACAATTTTTTTTATTTTTGTTTATATTTTGGCTACTGAGCAACATCATTTTGATTTGATTTTTATCAATAAAATTCTGACTTATTATACAATCTAAAATTTAAATGCGTTCTTATTGTCTGCGCTGAGTATCATTTATAAAACAATGGTTTGTATCGAACAAAAATACAGCTTACTTTTAATTTTCCTACTCACATACCTACTTACTTACTATTTTCATTCGATATGTGTTTCTTTTAGGAAGGGTCATTTAGCGATAAATACTCGTTTATTGGTGAATGGTATGATAACCAAGCAAGTATGGTTCGTCGGTTCAATTTATACTTCTATACATCTGATGATACTATAGAAATGTTCGATTTACGAAGCCGCAAAACATTTTTACGCAGAGTCAAAGTAAACGGAATTAATTTAGAAAGTTTTTACATTGGAGCCACTCTATATATACTAGGTAGACACATAAAAGTTGTAGACTTTGCTTGTGAACTTACAAAAAATAAACTACACAAAGACATACAAGTGTAAGTGATGATTTTATTATATTTTTTAATTGATAACTGGACTTACGCGCGCAGCTTAGGTCAACACTGTTTTATTAATAGCATTAATTAATTTTAGGACATTTGTTATAATTAAACCGCTTGAAACGAAGACTGTTGGTAGAATACTGAGTATGTTTCATGAACATGGGTTACGCATAACGAAATTGAAAAAAACTTTCTTGTCATCTGATGATATACATTTTTTACTCAAAAGTGAAGCAGATAATACATTTCCGTAAGTGGGGTTCAGTAAACATTTTGTCATTTAATATTTATGGTAAAAAGTATCTATCTGTATTTTAATTTTAATTTTCAGTTTTTTATTAGAGCATTTGTCTGGGAAAATGGTATATGGACTAGAATTAGTGGGTAAGGATGCTGTAACTGAGTGCCTCAAATTAGTGGGCGATAAAGATCCAAAAAAAGCTGATGACGGTACTATAAGAGCTTTATATGGACAAGATTTGATAAGAAATTGTGTAGATGTTGCACCTTACTTAGATGTTGCTGTTAAGGTAAAGTGTATTTATCTTTATTCTTTGATTACTGATTTAAAAGTAATTATTATTGTAATGCAGAAAATACAATAATTAAATGTTATTAATAGGCTTAAGTTACACAGTTATTACATACAATAAAAATTATTGAGTCATTACTTACTGACAAAAAAATTAAAGTATCTTGAAATATACTAGCATATTTTCCAATGTTCATAAAAAATGTTTGTTTTTCAGAATATTAACTACTTCTTCCCACCATCCACAACAAATTCTGTACGCTTAAAATTAACAGCGACTCTGTCAAATTGTACCTTGTGTATTGTCAAGCCACATGCAATAAGGGAAGGCAAACTTGGGGAGGCTTTAGAAGCCATAGATGAAGGTGGCTTTGATATCACAGCTTTAAACATGTTCGTAGTGGAAAACGTTAACGCTGCTGAATTTTATGAGGTCTACAAAGGAATTGTACAGGAGTATAAGGTGACTATTCTTGTTTACATTGTTTAAAAAAATCTAATACATTGGAAATGTGATCGAACACTCATTCTGGATGTTCTGTATTCTGTGGAAAAAACATGCTAGATACTCAAATAAGATTAGCATAATATGCAGATAATAGGGGATCGGACAACATCTGAAATATTTAGTTTCATCTATACAAATAAATAAAATTGAAGTGTCTGTTTGTATCTTCAAACTAACAGCTTTTCACTTAATGCATCTGAAAGTATATTCGGTACTTACAATAAAATACCAATTTTTAAAATTTTTGTCTGTCCGTCTGTCTGTCTGTCTGTCGGTCTGTCTGTCTGTTTGTTCCGGCTAATCTCTGAAACGGCTGGACCGATTTTCACGGGACTTTCACTAGCAGATAGCTGATGTTATAAGGTCTAACATAGGGCTACTTTTATTTTAGGGTTCCGTTTAAAAAAATTGGGTTCCGCCTACATTACTTCTGCGCAAACGAAGTTGCGGGCATCAGCTAGTCATTAATATATTTAGAAATATTGAGGCATTACTACCTGGTAAATGTAAAAAAATATATTATTTTATGTGTAGTTGACTTATTAAATACATTTAAAAAGTACAAAAAAAATTTTTTTTTTTGGGTAATTGGTAAACAAAACCTACATCATTAGTTTACTTACATCATATACGAAAACATTCATTATCATAAGTATGAACTTAAATGCACAAATATCGGAGATATTTACAAATATGTTTCTGCGGCCGTATACTTTATACCTACTTAATACACTTTAATCCAATAGTGTCGTCATTTGTATGTCAATTTTAGTATGGAACGTTTTTACGAGACTTGCGAAATTTTATATACAAATCGCTGTACCTTTGAAAATATTGACTTTTGATATACGGTTTCTTCTGAGGAGTTACTCATATTTAAGAGTATTATTCATTCATGCAATAAAAAAAAATCAGTCCGCTTGCCTATTACATTTCTTGTTATAAGCATTAACCCTTTTTCATAACAACTTTACAGGGCATGGTGGACGAACTAGCAAGTGGGCCATGCGTCGCCATGGAAATCGTTGCCAAAGATAAAAATGTTAACACAGCTATAGAGTTCAGAAAACTTGTTGGGCCTTCAGATCCTGTAAGTATAAAAACGAGGTTTTCTGCTACGTATTCTATTCTACCTGCCTTTTAGACAATAAACAATTACCTGTTATGATTTTATCTTCAGGAAATCGCAAGATTATTGCGACCAAACACATTAAGAGCTAAATTGGGAAAGACAAAGGTACAAAACGCAATACACTGCAGCGACCTCGCGGAAGATGGAATACTTGAAGTGGAGTACTTTTTTAAAATTCTAGACATGTAAAAGGCTGATACTTAACTATTATTATACTGCCAGAGTCCTGTGATTGATAAAATGGTAATGCAAATAAAATATTTTTTTTTATAATCGGTATAATGTTTTTGTGTCTCCCCTAGGTCAGGGTTTGGCAACCTTTTGAGTCGGAAGAGTAGAAAATTACAATTTTCAAAATTCCTAAGTTATTGATGAACCACAAAAATTTTTCTAGCCCCATAAACAGCATATGACAAACCTTTAGTGAAATTCGCGCAACAAACGCCAGATATTTGAAGAGGTGCAACGCAATGTAGTCCGAGTGGTGTCTAGTCTTTTTTTATACCTTCTCGACACGCGTTTATTGCGGTGGGACAGAACAGTTATGAGACTTTCAACAATATACTGAATAAGGTAGGAAACAACTGCGAGCTACTTTACGTTGCTCTGAAAAAGAGTGCAAACACGTTTTTGTGGCACACAATTGTTTAAATAGATTTGAGTAAATAAATTCTCTACGCAATTAATTTATAGCCGATAACCTGATTAACGTATTATAATTATAAATCTGACTACATAGAGTTTTGATCAGCGGTAAATTGCGATATAATTACCTATGGACGCTTCACACCACGTAAATCTGGCCCCATGCTAAGTAGGTACTTGAAGCAAAGATTTCAAAACTCAAGATAGGCTCAACGTACATTTGACATAACAAATCTTCATACAAAAACAAAAAGTTACGCTAATGGCCATACTTCAAATGTCAAAACGGCCCCAAAAATCTCAAAAGTGGGGCCATTTAACTGGAGACGCTCTTTGCCTCATGCCTCAAGAAGAAGTTATCCAAATTTCGAAAAAAAAATGGTAATCTGTTGGAGCAAGGTACCGGGAGTACGGTGGATGTCTTAGACTTTCCAATTGAAGCTCCTCTAATTTGGTAGCCGTCTGTTGTGCAGTGTGTGGTCTAGCTTTGTCCTGAAGCAGCAGTTGTCTAGAGCGAATGACCAACCTCGGTTGTTTAGCAGCTAGCTTTTCCATCATGATTTGCAGTTGCTGGCAATAGATATCTGCCGTAATCGTCTGGCTAGATTTAAGAAAGTTGTAGTGAACGACACCGGTACTAGTCCACCAAACGCTCACAAGTACCTATCTTTTTTTTAGTCAATTTTCGCTTGGGGGGCAGGCTTTGGGTGGTTCGCCAGGGTTCAGCCATTGCGATGAGCATTTCCGATTGTCGTACAGGTAACAGGATCCACTTTTTATTACAGGTAATGATTCGATTTAAAATCCCTGCGCTATTGTACCGGTTGAGTAATGTATTAAAATAACGCAGCAGTCGACACGCGTTTGTCGGTTTGCTGCACTCAATTTATTAGGTACCTTTTTTACCTTCCCAATTTGCTTCAAGTGGATTAAAACAGTTTTGTCACTAACATCACAGCCTGCAGCTAACTCGGACGGGGTTTGCGATGGATCCGCTTCCACAATAGCGTTCAATTCTTCATTATCATCTTTGGTCTCCGGCCGTCCACGGGGCTTGTTCTGCAGGTCGAAATTTCCAGAACGAAAACGTTGGAACTAAAAACGCACTATTTTCTTTTGCCACACCGCCGCCATACACAACATTAATCCTTCGAGCCGTTTCTGCAGCACTGGTGCCATGGTGGAACTTGTACTCAAAATAATACGATATTTTTAGTTTTTCATTTTGTAATCAGAGTGACGCAAAGAAAAAACCAAAAATAATAAAAATAAAAAAAAAATAAAAAAAAGAGCTTGGACAGAAACGTAGAACGGTCGGGGAATCGACTTTTAGAGCCCGGGCCGAGGGGAAGTGTCTTTTCATTTGCATTTCCTACTCTGTTTGATTATCGATTTCTGTAGTAATTATTGATGTAAATAGTTTAATTGTGATCCTGTAAATAATTAAACGCGTCTTCCTATTTATTGATGCTTGAAGCTACCTACTAAGTAAGTCTGTTAGAGAAGAGTCTAGCCCACAGAACACTATTAGTCTAGCCAATACCCACGATATCAGATAATATAGAATACTAGCAGAAGCTGTTGGTTACACTTTAAGTAATGCATGGCCTCATATTGATGACGTCACGCAAGCAGCGCTCCGGCTTGAAGAATACTAGCAGAAGGTATTGGTCTAGCCCACCGAGCCCTATATTTCGTGTGCGTTACGATTGCTCCGCCAAGTTATCTAAACAGAAAAAAAATTCGCCAAAAAAATTGACGAAATTTGTCAAAATCGATGTGAACAAACCAAAAATTTGTCAAGGTAGAAACAAAGAAGTTGCAAGGATTTAAAGTTTGCCGCGCGAACGTTACGTGGAGGATTGCGCGGCCATGAAGATCTCAGGAATCACGTGGGTCAGAGAACTAATTCATTTTGTCATATTATGAAGACTGAATTTGTCAAAAATTGTCGAAAAACGAATTATAAACTGTAATTCAATATTTTAAGAAATATTTACCTTAGAAGTTATGGCCGCGCAATCCTTCACTTGTCATTTTTAATGTTGATTATTTCTTTATAACTTAAGACTTAGTACAAAAAACTGTTACAGGAAGAAAGGTCCTAATTTGTCGAAACTAGTGAAAGCAATAAATGCTACAAAAGCTTAGTTAAACAGACAAATAAGTCCGAAACAAAAAATTCATGGCCGCGCGATCGAAACGTTACTTTATACGCTGTTAACTCATTATCTGTAATTACTAGGATTTCGGTGTGAATACCCATTTATTCGACATATTAACCTGATTAGAATGACATATCGTTTTACCCTCAGAACAGTTTTCAACGCGTGTAATCTCGAAAAATATGTTCTCTCGTACAATGTTCGAGCAGGGTAACCATAATTTTGATTTAATTTGGGAATACCTCTAACTGGAGACTTGCAATTATATTGAACAACATCTAACTCAATTTGCAAAAGTATTAGTATTGTGGCGGACCAATCAGCGCACAGTCCTGAATCGCGCTATCGAAGTTTTCTAAGATCGGCGATATATATAGAACATCTGAAAACCACTACAGTGGGCTTCAGCATGACCGAGCATAGCACTTCGCTCGGTCGGAGATCTCCCTTTGGGGCTTGCCACCACTATTCCCACATTGGTGACCCTCGACAGAACACTCCTTCTGGATATCATCATCATCACTCCCCACCCCTCCGCACCACGCCAACCAGCCTCAGCCTCTTCGGGTACCTCGACCACCAGTCGTAACGCAGCGCGGCCTGGTCGAACCCTCATCGGCTTCAACGGGCAGTCCACTACACGGACCGGTCAGCAAGCAGAGCATTAAGCACCTCTCCTGGTCAGTACACGTAGCTACAACGATCAGTAAGCATAGCACTCGGCACCTCTCCTGGTCGTCACATGTAACTACAACTATCGGTCAGCAAGCAGAGCACACCTCTTATGTTGCGATCCGAATAAACACAATTCACACAGCCGAGTTTCAAACAAGATTAACGGCTCATTTTTAAAAACCTAAGCGGCTATCATTCGTTCGGTGGTCCGCTGGCTAGCAGTTGTGCGAGTGAGAAATCATAATGATTGCCTTTTGCGCTCTCACTCTAATTATTATTATATTAGGTTAGAGTGAGAACCCAAAAGGCAAACTCGCGTCGATCCTTCGCAGATAGCTTTCGCGCGACCCAATGGATCAACCAAGACAGTCAGTCCACCGGCATATTTTGTTATGCTAACATCTTAAAACGTTGTCATATAAAAATTTGAAGTTTTGCTCTATGTAAGATTATTTTATTTATATTAAATCCTTACCCCTTTACTAATAAAAATATTTACACAATTTATAAATACGCTATACAATGTTTTGTCCTTGTCTGATATATAGAAAAAGTAGCTTGACAGAAAAACTCTTTTTATTCATTATTAGTAAGGGAGTTAAGTATACCTTTTTATTATTATATTTCCTCCTTCACTGGTCTAGTTGAGTATTTCTAAAAATAATAAAGGCTCTTCAGGACGGAAGATATATTTGGGGTTAATTAATTACCAGGAGGCATAGATTATTATATTCTATCAGGAGGTCTCAAATAATATTTTTTAAATAGATAGTTTATTAATAAGGTACACAAAATAGATGTTCAAGAAATGTATGAGGCCTGGGCCAGCCCTACGTACAGTATACGTAAATATAGCTACATAATATAGTAACCGTTTCCTATTCTTTATTTTGTTTAATTTCACTTCGTTTCCATGTATATTTAAAATAACTCCGTCAAGGAGAGCAACACAAAGTAAAATAAAACATGGCGGATCAGATCAGAATTAACCGAAGAATGTCATTTTGTCAATGACATGACTTTTGACAAAGAAAGACGTATGACATTCAAAACGACGTCTCTTCGTAAAACTGTCTACTACGTCAAAAGTCAAGTCAAAACAACTGTCATGGCCGCCCTAAAAATAGTGTTCTTGCAATAAAACAACTCTTCAAATAATCATTTTTGTACGCATGTACCCTTCTTCAAATTATTTTTTTCGTATTTTTATTATATTCCCATATTCTTTACCTATTTACCTATGTAGTGTAAATAGAACTGGCCCAAAATCAAACATCTCTTTTACAAAATAAATGTGTTTCAATGTGAGATAAAATTATAAGTTTAAAAATTTGACATCACTGTTCTAAATTTGAAAACATTTAAAAATAAAAATATAATGTGCTAATATGAAAATGATAAAAATTAAAACCAAAATCAATAAGGCAAAATAAATAAAACAATAAAAAATAACAATTGTTCACAAAGGCACCAAACCACTCTATGGAACTGCCTGTCTTTATTACATAATATGGCAGTTAACACTCAACGATACTGGCCACTTGATAATTAGCGAAAATCAACGCTCATTGACCTGGGTCTGCAATCTTGACAAAGATTGCAATTGCTAAGTTAATGTTTTTTTTTTAACTCATAACTTACCTTTTACGAGTAAATGGTCGAAATTCGACTAAAGGAAATGTCTGTGACCAAATTGATGTTATTGATGAAACATAATAGGTTGGGGAAAACATATTAAAATTTTATTACAAAAAAGGTAAAAATGCAACACAAGCCGCGAAAAAAATTTGTGATGTTTATGGACCTAATGCAGTATCTGTGAGAGTGCGCAAATTTGGTTTAAGCGTTTTCAATCCGGAAATTTGGATATCAAAGATGCACGTCGCTCTGGTCGCCCTGTTACGGACAAAACTGTTGCCATTTTTGAAAAAGTGGAGCAAGATCGGCATATTAGTAGTTACGATGTAGCTGAAGAACTGGGGATTGACCACAAAACGGTTTTGGCGCATTTGAAAAAAGCTGGATACACAAAAAAGCTCGATATTTGGGTGCCTCATGAGCTCACTGAAAGAAACCTAATGAACCGTGTACTCATTTGTGATTCTTTATTACGACGTAATGAAACCGAACCATTTTTGAAGAAGCTGATAACTGGTGATGAAAAGTGGATCACGTACGACAAGAACGTGCGAAAAAGATCGTGGTCAAAGGCCGGTCAGGCTTCACAGACTGTGGCGAAACCCGGGTTAACTCGCAACAAGGTGATGATGTGTATGTGGTGGGATTGGAAGGGCATTATTCATTAAGAGCTGTTACCGCCAGGCAGGACCATCAATTCTGAACTGTACTGCGAACAACTGATGAGATTAAAGCAAGAAGTTGAGAGAAAGCGGCCGGAATTAATCAACAGAAGGGGTGTGGTTTTTCACCATGATAACGCTAGACCTCACACATCTTTAGCCACTCAGAAAAAATCACAGGAGTTTGGCTGGGAGGTGTTAATGCATCCGCCGTATAGTCCTGACCTTGCACCTTCAGAATTCCACCTGTTTCGGTCGCTGCAGAATTCCTTAGGCAGTGTCACGTTGACATCACAAGAGGACTGCCAAAACCACTTGTCGCAGTTTTTTCATCAGAAGCCCCAAAAATTTTATAGCAATGGGATCATGTACCTACCAACAAGATGGCAAAAAGTTATCGAACAAAATGGCACCTATATACTTTAGTCACTTGTAAATAAACTTTATAAAAAAACCTTTTGAATTTTTATATAAAATGCGAAGAAACTTTTTCCCCAACCTAATATATACATTTTCGTCTGGTAGAGCAAAAGGTATTCCCAAATTAAATCAAAATTATGGTTACCCTGCTCGAACATTGTACGAGAGAACATATTTTTCGAGATTACACGTGTTGAAAATTGTTCTGAGGGTAAAACGATATGTCATTCTAATCAGGTTAATATGTCGAATAAATGGGTATTCACACCGAAATCCTAGTGATTACAGATAATGAGATATCAGCGTATAAAGTAACGTTTTGACCGCGCGGCCATGTATTTTTTGTTTCGGACTGATTTGTTTGTTTAACTAAGCTTTTGTAGTATTTATTGCTTTCACTAGTTTCGACAAATTAAGACCTTTCTTCCTGTAACAGTTTTTTGTACTAAGTCATAAGTTATAAAGAAATAATCAACATTAAAAAATGACAAGTGAAGGATTGCGCGGCCATAACTTCTAAGGTAAATATTTCTTAAAATATTGAATTACAGTTTATAATTCGTTTTTCGACAATTTTTGACAAATTCAGTCTTCATATGACAAAATAAATTAGTTCTCTGACCCACGTGATTCCTGAGATCTTCATGGCCGCGCAATCCTCCACGTAACGTTCGCGCGGCCAACTTTAAATCCTTGTAACTTCTTTGTTTCTACCTTGACAAATTTTTGGTTTGTTCCCATCGATTTTGACAAATTTCGTCAATTTTTTTGGCGAATTTTTTTTCTGTTTAGATAACTTGGCGGAGCAATCGTAACGCACACAAATCATTTTCATGTAATGTAATGCCTAGATCGCACTGTCTAAAAGTTATCAGATCTCATGTAAAACCAAGCTTCTGACTCTACACGCCTTAACTCTACAAGCCTAACTTCACAAATTCTACACCTTAGGTAATTTATGTGGCCTGGCCCTTTCGCTACATTCGCTTTAGTGTAAGGTGAAAATTTTACTGAGTTCTGTTATACTATTCTTGTAGGAATAAAATGGCCAAACCACATTCAATTGTGTGTAGAGTTTGTAAAGGGAGGCTTGTAGACTTAAGGCGTGTAGAGTCAGAAGCTTGGTTTTACACGTGATCTGATAACGTTTTGACATCACTTTACACGAAAATGTTTTTGGTGGGGTTTCACTTCTTTTTTTAAGTTGTAATGACAATATTTTTATTTCCTTTTTCTATTTTATTGAGGGTATATTTCTTGCACAACAGAGTTTGTTTGAAGAAACTATTTGTTACCTATATGTTTAATTTTCCGTTAAAATTACTACAGAATACTCGGAAAATAATTATTTCAATATTACGTCAATTAGCTTCCAATCCAAGTAACGAACGACTACGTAACTAAGTTCATAATATACGCGATAGATGGCGCTTTTAATCAAACTTAACTTTCATCTCCGAGTTTAAGGGGTCGGAGGTTAAAAGTTCCAACTTTGACAAATATTATATTACTTGTGTAATAATACAAGCTTACGCACCAAATTTTAGGCTTCTAGGACATCCGGAAGTACCATAAAATTTTGTTGATAATAATCAGTGAGTCAGTGACGAAATCAGGGGATTTAGATATACATATTATATAAAATCTAAAGTATAAGAACTATGCAATCAAAACTATGTTTAAGTTGTTCGCTACTGGGAACATATCCTGAAAATTTCATCCATCGTACAATTTAAGCCCAAGTTATGAGGGTTCAAAAAATACTTCGACAAAAGGTGGTCTGGCTCTGGTAGTGCCCTTGCGCTTAATGCTTGGCTTATCTTGGCGGGGGCACTGCCGTGCACCTAGACCTAGGGGTGCAATGAGGATCCACGCAGACGAAGTCGCGTACAAGAGCTAGTATGTATTTAATATAAGAGAATTGATATTGTAGATAACTAGTATCTCCATACTTCTGAGTTCTGTTGCCTTATCGATGTAAAAGGTAAGACAATCGAATAAAAAGGTTAAGTAGGCAAATATAGCTATTAACACTAGGTGGTAGGCGGTAGGTAGTAGAATACGTACCTACCAATTTAATAAGTAAACAGCTGTAATAATGTAGATTAGAACTTTAATGAAAATTATCATTATCATCATTATAAGTTTGGAATATTTATTTCTAAAATCCTTTTTAACGGATTTTTTCATGATAATAATTAGTTATTCTGAGTGCCAAAATTCAACACA
This sequence comes from Glaucopsyche alexis, assembly GCA_905404095.1. Classification (NCBI taxonomy): domain Eukaryota; kingdom Metazoa; phylum Arthropoda; class Insecta; order Lepidoptera; family Lycaenidae; genus Glaucopsyche; species Glaucopsyche alexis. The sequence continues at coordinate 17,346,079 of FR990051.1, read as the reverse complement.
ATTTGACCAGATGTTGATATTTCACTATACAAATTTTGCATCCTTTAGGGGATCAAATTAAAAATCTTTAAAATACGTACTCAATCATTTTTAATTATTATTATTAGCTCAGATAATTAATTATTAGCTCAGATAATTAATTATTAGCTCAGATAATTAATTATTAGCTCAGATAATAAATTACATGGAAATCGAAGCAAATTTTAAATATTTTTCATATAAAACCCTGAAAATTGCATGAGCATGAATCTCAATTTTCATCGAAATCGGTGCAGTATTAAAGTAGGTACAAACAACACAAAATTTCAACCCGAATTTCTACCCCTTTAGGGGTGTAATTTTTCAAAATTCCTCGTGCTCTAAATTTAAACTACTGGTCAAATTTCAGATTACTACTATTAGCGGTTAAGGCTGTGCGAACTAGTCAGTGGGGACTGGGGACCATAATATGGTGACATGTGACATCCCTCTCGATAGGACTATAGTTGTATTATAGATAGATAGGACGTCGTAGGTGATAAGTAGGTTGGTAGAAGCGGTAGATACTCATATTTTTAAAACGATAAATCCCTAACTAAAAATTTTGCAGGACACCCGGAATATGAGAAAATTCAATATCATATTCAACAAAGCACGTTGCTAAATCACGGTAGGTGTTGAAAAATTTGGTCCCTTGCTCAGACGTCGGGTCGGGTCGCGACTACCAGTTTCAGCTTATTACTGTGCTGTCAACTACAGTCCGTTCACAGTTATTTTACCTCTGACATGACCTTTATGCCACCGACATAAGGATCACTGTCATATAAACTGCGAGGTAAAATAACCCTGAACTAAAGGTAGGCTTCCGATCTATGCGACTGCGACGCGAGAATGCTACCAGTGACAGCGACCAGCAAACCTACCAATCAGCTTCTCTGGCCACACTCACCGCGCGACGCGGGAATTTGTTATATTTTAGTGCACCATATAAATTCAATATAACATTATAACTCCCCACACCGATTCATTGGCGGTTTCATTGAAACTAGGCCAGTTACGCAGGAGTGATTTTATAGTACCCACTGCACACACAAAGAGCACTCTCTCTTCCTTTACTCTCATAATCTAGTAGGACGGATAACCGACGCGACTGACAAGAGATCAGGTAATCAGCCTGCATTGTCCTAACCAAACTTGGAAACAACATTTTTTGTTGTCCCAATGCGGGAAAACCCACGACCTCCACGACGCCAATGCTCGGACCACTAGACCACGGAGGCTGTTTATTTATTTATTATTAGTCCTACTAATATTATAGATGTAAAAGTTTGTGAGGATGTATGGATGATCGTATGGATGGATGGATGGATATTTGTTACTCTTTCACGCAAAAACTACTGAACAGATTTTGATGAAATTTGGTTTCTTAGTAGTTTAGGCTCTGTATTAAAACATAGGGTACTTTTTATGCCGAAAAAATACAGTGTTCCCGAGGAATACTGTATTTACGCAGGCGGAGCCGCGGGCAACAGCTAGTAACTACATACTAACATTACTACATTACTATTTACTAAGCAGTGGCTTCGCGACCCTATTTCGGTCCCTGGTCGCGGTATCGTGTCGCGCGTCGCGTGCATCGGAAGGCTGCCTTTATACAGCGGGCGACACACGGCGAAGTATTGCCCGCGAGTGCATTTTATATCAGTAGAAGGTGCGCACGCGCACTCCGCTTTCCGTTCCAAATCAATTCAAACTGCAAATTATCGTGTTTATAAACAAAATTTTCTGTGATGTGGTTTATTAATATGAAATAAATATTGCCTGTGTATTTTTGTGATTGGTAAGTTTTTTATCTATTATAAACCATAAAATTACGAGCGCTCAAATTGGAAAATAAAAATTGATTTTTCATTTTTATTTAACTGTTCTGTACCTAAATGAGAACTAGGTACCTATATCTTTCTTTGCCTTAAATGTTAGTTAGGTTAGTTGTAAATAAAATAAATTATTTTAAACGTTCTTAAAATGTTTTAATAATAATTTAACAAATATCACTAAAAATGATAAAATTATTATTTTAAACAAAAAATTAAACCGACTTCCAAAGTAAAAATACACAAAAAAGTGTGAATTTATGAAATAAAACTTATTTTCTAAATAAGTCCCCTTTTAAATGCGGCTAAAATTTAAACTATTTCTCTACCCAATCTTCTTAATTTTGAAGTCGATACCAGCCCAAATAATATCCAACAATATTTTATAGGGACCGACTTCACTGACACCGGCTAGGGCAAAGCTTTGAAATGAATTTCAGAGCTTTATTATAAAGTGCTTGTCGCGAAACATAACGACAAAACTCGTTTATGGTTTCATTTCTTTTGTATTGAGTCACTGGTTTAAACCTGCCGTGTAAACTGTAAGTAGAATGTACATTATTCGTCTGCCCTTCTATAAATTAGGCATTTTCATCCGCTAATGGATGATTTATACAGTACTCTCCGAGCGAAGTAACCACTCTTGAAATACTGTAGTGCCTGGGATAGTCGGTTTTTATTTAAATATCGTATGGTTGCCCAAGCACATAGAGCATTCACACACCATAGTCAGCCTAGTCCAGAGGAATGACTGGTCAATATGTCTGGGGCCAATCATGTGCGGGTTTCCTCACGATATTTTGCTTCACCGTTAGAGCGTCCGTATAATATACTTGAGATCTGAAAAAGTCTCATTGGTACACGCCACGACCAGAGGGGCAATTCTGCTAAATAAAACCTGCATTAATACAATTACAATCAAGTCCCGATAGGCATTCACTCTCAGTGTTTTTATGAACGTTAAACCAACGTGAAACGCGCTATTGGTCGAAACGTCATAAAATCCGTTCATGGTAATTACATGTCGCTACACTTTCAGTCCAGACAAAGTAAAATTAAGTCTACTTTAAATACGAGAATTGAGGTTCTGGGATTCGAATCTGCACTCTCTCGAGTGCGAACCAAACGTTTTATCCACTATAGGCTATAGTTCTATAAAAGTCTAAGGATTAACGTCCAAGTTGACAACATATCAGCGTAGTAGAAAATAGTATTACAAGTAATAAAGGCCGTTAAAAATGCTCATTTCTAGCGTGGCCTAATTTTCGCATTTCAGTGAGTCGTTAGTGGTCGATGCTGATAATTATGATTATTTGGACAAGTGTTAGGATAGAGCTACCTACTTAAAAAACCCGGCCAAGTGCTAGTTGGATTCGCGCACGTAGGGTTCCGTACTATTAGGTATATCCAATATTTTACATGTTTACTTAATATATTTTTTGTACGAAGTTTTCCAAGTAAGCGCATTTTACAAGTCAATCATCGATAACTTCTAAAGTTGTAAAAGCCGTTATAGTTTTCCCTCGACGTTCATGACATGGACTATCATCATGATTTTTTTTCAGATTTTTCAAGCCAGCCGTTTAGCTTATAGCTAAAGGGATATATTTTTCCCCAATATATTTTTCATGTTTTTTAGCACTTAGTCAACGTGATAAATACACACATCCTTGAAAAGTTAAATTTATCTAGTACTAACCGTTTGGACGGTAAGCCGAAGATGGACGAACGGACGGACGTGACGAAACCATAAGGGTTCCGAGATGTAAATTACGGATCCCTAAAAATTTAGGTAGTCGTCAAGTGCGTCAATAGTCAATACGTTATGTCCCCATCACTTTAGATAGCTGGCAGTCTTCCACCACATGGTGTTCACGGAGTTTTCTGCCAAGTACACTAAAACTATGGATTCAATTTAACTGTCGCCAGAGGTATTTTCGGACCTTTAAAACCGTAAAGAGCGTATTTCGTTTTAAACTCAAACTAATTTTTTTTATTTCCATATAGGTTATAATATAACACTTATAGAATCTTACATGATGCCTACCATCGGTTCGGAAACTAGCCCGGCAAGAAGAAGCGTAAGAAACTCATAAGAAACTGGAACTCGTAAGAGGCCTGCGAAGCACTTGTAACTAACTCCTCTGATGTGGCAGGTGTCCAAGGACGACGGTAATTTCTATTTCTATCAGGCGTACCGTTTGCTTGTTTGCCCCCTTTATTATAAAAATAAACTGCTATTTAATAAATCTTAAATACAGGACTTAACGATAGATATCGATTAAAACAACAATTTGCGCATATGGTAGGTACTTGGTTACTAGGCTGTGAGCACAGAATGAATTAAGTTTTTCCCATTTAGCAAAATATTAACAGTTAGCATATGACATATTATAGGACTCACAATACTTTTATTTACTCTAGAGTAGGTACCGCACGTTTTCGCACGATCAATTTAGTAAGTATATAATATGTATTGTACTTACCTACTAGTATACCTACCGAGTACTGAATAAAGTAGGTATCGTATATATTGAATAAGTACATATGTCAAAAAATAATAGCCTGAACGCTAGGATCTCAAAATTACTCATTATATTGTGATTAGGTACTTACCGTGGAAGCTTAAACGCGGAAGAACATCAACGAAATATTTACCTACCATTAATTAGACATATTGAAAATAATTAGAAGAAAAATGTTTCTAAGTACAATGTAAATACTTTGATGGATTCCACAATTTATTTTGCAATTCAATTGTGCGATTTTGCAATAGGATTCTTATGAAATTGTTTCTCAGCGACCGCAAGAATGTTTGCGAATCACGACCGGACCGTCTACAAGAGTGGTAAAGGTCAAAATGTCACATAGAGGCTCAAGTACATTTAGATACACTATTATGCCTTGCTTACATTTTGAAACAAAAACGGCGCAACTATAGATAGGAGAGTAGGGGGCTTCTTAATCCCTCGTTCAAGCTCTCTCGGACTCATCTAACCCATGGTTTCCTCATGTCCGCCCGACCGCCTTCGGCTAACCGTTCGAACCGGTTAACTGCTAAAAATATGAAACTTACGTATATTACGTGTATCTGGCCACAAGGATACTTATTTACCTACTAAAACTAAAAACCAGGAATTGTACCAAGTATTCCAAAATTAGGTGAATTTTGGATTGATATTTGAAAAACGTTAACTTAACCTTCATTTATTTACACTTACTAATATAATAAAGAGGAAAAGTTTGTTTGTTTGTTTGCATCGAATAGGCTCCGAAACTACTGAACCGATTTTGATAAAATTTGGCACATAAATAGAATAGACCACAGGCAAGAACATAGGCTGCTTTTTTGCGGCAAAACATATGGTTCCTTCGAAATATCATTTTGCGCGCACGAAGTCGCGCGCAACATGTAGTTGTTTATAAGATCACGATTCAACTCATTAGGAAAAGTTGGCTGGTATCGTATATTATATTTAGCAGCTATAAAAGTAGGTATTGCCCATACCAGGCCAACTCAGGCCCCAAGGATCAAGTGTTCTGCCGTACCTGTAAGTACATTATGCATAGCGATAAGTCTAATCAACACAACAACATGTCATGAACTAATAAGGAACAGCTGTTTATTATCAAAGGTCAATGTTCCTAATAAAGTACTTGTTCCTTGAACAGTAGTAGGTAAATAGGTACTAAATATAGAGAGGTATAGAAAATATAGACATCAAATAGGTAACCTAACCTATACAAATTATCAGATTTATCAAAGGTTTAGAATTCTAGGAAGAAGAATAAAACATGAAAGGAATTCCTAAAATCTAAGCTGCAAGCAGCTAGCTGGTATCTGTCCCACTAAACATCAAATGCAAAACCACTCAGAAAGGTTAGGTTGTCTCAGAAAAAAGGAGATACTTTGGAGTCCATTTTTATGATGAAGGAATTATGAAATGGCACTGCTTATTTGAGATTGAATTAAGGATTCTGTCATGAGTCTGTATCTTATTCTTATTGAAATACCTATGGATTTTTGGTACAGTTCGGGTGTATTAGATTATAATTTAAAGGATAATCATGAAATACATAATTGAAATTTGTTAGCTAATTAACAATTTACATGAGTTCTTATTATTATAGTACTAGCTGATGCCCGCGGCTCCGCCTTATATGTCCCGCGATAAGTAGCCTATGTCTTTCCCCATCGTCTACTTTATATCTGTGCCAAATTTCATGATAATCGGCTTATAAGTTTTTACGTGAAACTGTAAATAAAGTATCCCACGGGAACCGTACTTTACCCCGCGATAAAATGTCCTTGCTACTGGATACTATACATTAACCCCCTTACTAATAAACGCTGTATAAGCTTTGAATAGTTATACAGTGTTTTGTTCACATCACACAAGTGAGATGTTTAATTCGATAGAAAGAGACAAAACACTGTGTAACTATTCAAAGCTTATACAGCGTTTATTAGTAAGGGGGATAGACTACAGGATTTTCTCTTTAAACGTCAAGTGATATTTCCACACAAACATTTCTCACCCCAATTCCACCCCTAGGGGGTGAATTTTAAAAACGAATAAATGACGTTCCTAAACTTAAAACTACGTTTCGGCGAAATTTCATCTTTGTTCAATAAGCGATTTACGAGATTTTGTAAGATTTCGAGCCTTCGCTCTTAATAAGGAGGGTCAAGTCCACATTGATCCCTTAAGAGAAAAGGGGACTTGAATTGACTTAACCTGTAACCCTGTATATAAGTAAAGGTAGGTGGAATATATAACTATATTAATTGAAAGTTTCACCTAGTCGCGTGTTAACTGCACACAGGTTTTATTTTATTACTTTTCTATACTATCTAAATTTATATTTCTATACTATACTTATATAATATGATAAAGAGGAAAAGTTTGTTTGTTTGTTAGCATTGAATAGGCTCCGAAACTATTGGACCGATGTTGATGAAATTTGGCACAGATGTAGAGTAGACCACGGGGAAGGAACTAGGGTACTTTTTATCGCGTCCCCGTCAATGGCCCTCAGATTTTCCACACAGTCGTACACACTGCACGCTTACTTGCCGTAGTGCAGTCAAACCGAAGGCTAATAACTATATAGCTGTTTATCTATTCGTCTTTCTTTAACTTACTACAACATTAGCAAAAAATGACATTTTACAATACAGCTTCAAGAATGAAGCACTCGCTGAAACTAACATACTTACCCCCTTACGAATAAACGCTGTATAAGCTTTGAATAGTTACACCCCCTTACTAATGAACGCTGTATAAGCTTTGAATAGTTATACAGTGTTTTGTTCACATCACACAAGTGACATGTTTAATTCGATAGAAGGAGACAAAACACTGTATAACTATTCAAAGCTTAAACAGCGTTTATTAGTAAGGGGGCAAGTGTTTTGTCTCCTATCGAATTAAACATGTCACTTGTGTGATGTGAACAAAACACTGTATAACTATTCAAAGCTTATACAGTGTTTATTAGTAAGGGGGTAATATTTAAAACCGCTTTAACACTCTTTCAATAAGATAATTTCCTGAAAAATCTATATATTTACGCTACAGTTTCGTCCATCCAAAAAACCCCGACCATATTTGTATAGTAGCAGGTAAATATTTGTGTTACGGCCAAATATAAATGTGTGAATGACTGTGGTTTAATAATAAAACTGAACTGTAATGCATAGTAGTGTTTAGGGTTCCGTACGCAAAGAGTAAAAACGGGATCATCTCGTGAATCGTATAGTTTTCACAGACGTTGTATTTCTGTTACCGCTATACTCGTAATAACAAAATATATAAAAGTATAACTCCCTTACTAATAAACGCTGTATAAGCTTTGAATAGTTATACAGTGTTTTGTTCACATCACACAAGTGACATGTTTAATTCGATAGAAGGAGACAAAACACTGTATAACTATTCTTAGCTTATACAGCGTTTATTAGTAAGGGGGTAAGTGTTTTGTCTCCTATCGAATTAAACATGTCACTTGTGTGATGTGAACAAAACACTGTATAACTATTCAAAGCTTATACAGTGTTTATTAGTAAGGGGGTAATATTTAAAACCGCTTTAACACTCTTTCAATAAGATAATTTCCTGAAAAATCTATATATTTACGCTACAGTTTCGTCCATCCAAAAAACCCCGACCATATTTGTATAGTAGCAGGTAAATATTTGTGTTACGGCCAAATATAAATGTGTGAATGACTGTGGTTTAATAATAAAACTGAACTGTAATGCATAGTAGTGTTTAGGGTTCCGTACGCAAAGAGTAAAAACGGGATCATCTCGTGAATCGTATAGTTTTCACAGACGTTGTATTTCTGTTACCGCTATACTCGTAATAACAAAATATATAAAAGTATAACTCCCTTACTAATAAACGCTGTATAAGCTTTGAATAGTTATACAGTGTTTTGTTCACATCACACAAGTGACATGTTTAATTCGATAGAAGGAGACAAAACACTGTATAACTATTCTTAGCTTATACAGCGTTTATTAGTAAGGGGGTAAGTGTATACTAAAAACAGAATATTCCATACACACATGTTTTTTTTGCCGTTTTGTACGGAACTCTTCGTGCGCGAGTCCGACTCCCACTTGGCTTATTTTTAAATAGGTGTTAAAAAATTTAAGTGCATAACTTAAAAATGCTGAAAAGTACCTACGAATTTAATTTCTTTTTAACTTTTAATGATTTGTGATTTTTTAAATTACTTTATCAGGAGTTATTCATATCCACAACTAAGGACAGACATCGAATTGTACCAAGTGTGATCATATAAGGATTGATTGATTGATTGATCATTTTTTGATCATCACTCATCCCCCATACAATTACTATGTTTTTGAAAAATATACGATTTTTTTTTTGGTTATTAGACCATGATTCTACTCATTGGGTAAAGTTAGCTGGTATCGTGTACTACCGACAAAGCCACCGTTAAAGTGGATATTGCCCATACAGGCTCTGTAAATTGACTGTACCTAGTCTCCCATATGGATTAAGTGTCTGTGTTATCCCGTACTGGGTATATAATATAATTGAGAGGAAAAGCTTGTATATTTGTTTGTTTGCATTGAATAGGCTCCGAAACTACTCGACCGATTTTGATGAAATTGGGACAGATGTAGAGTAGACCACGGGGAAGGACATAGACTTTTTATCGTGGAAAAATGTACGGTTACTGCGGGATTTCCTTTTGTCGCGCACGAAGTCGCGGGCAACATCTATCCCGTATAAATGCCGACAAGCTGTCGTTCACAATAAGTGGGTAAATAGAGAATAAGCGATTGAACTTTGTGGATATTTATTCTATTGAGCTATTGTAAATATTTGAATGATTAAATTATTATGTGAAGGAATCCATTAGACTTTACGTGACAAACAATATTTAGACAGCAGCTGTAGGTACTTCAGGCGAGGCCACAGGATTTTATGTCATTAGCGCTAGGTACTCGGTTCATATTTAGATACTTTAGTTGATAGAAATTTAGAACTTAGAGCTATGCCCCAGATGACGTCGCCGGCTACGTATCCAAGCAGGTAATTTTGAAATGTTTGGTGCCAAAGGATCGCCAGGTGAGTTGGGTTATGGGAATCATACATTTTAATCAGGTAGGTACTTACTGATAGATAATCTGCCATCCTCAAACTAAAAAGCGGCTAAATGCCAAAAAGAGTTATTGAGGTAGAGCTAAAAAACATGGGATTATTTTGAAATTGATGCTAGTGATTTTGTATAAACAATTGTTAATGTTTTTTAATGTCTTATGACAACATTAACAATTGTTTATAGAAAATAACTAACATCAATTTTAAAAATAATCCTGTGTTTTAAGCACTACCAAGGCTCTACCTCAAAAACTCTTTTTCTCATTTGAGCCGCCTTTTAGTTTGAGGACGGCAGAAGCTTGGATATCTACTGTTAGTTAGCTACGTCGCCATGGTATCGTAGTGTACCTATCCAAAAATGCCAACATATTATTATAGTTTAAAATAATATACATTTATTTAACGTGTTACGTGAAGTATTGAGATTTGCATATATTTTGCAAGCTCAGCAATTCTCAGCAAGAGCTCAGGAAAGTGTGTAGGTATGTCTGTTTGTCCGTCTTTCATGCAAAAACTACTGAACGAAAGGGCATAGGCTACTTTTTATCGCGGGGAAATCTACGGTTCCCGTGGGATACTTTATTTACAGTTTCACGTAAAAACTACTAAACCGATTATCATGAAATTTGGCACATATATAAAGTAGACCATGGGGTAGGACGTAGGCTACTTTTTATCGCGGGACATATACGGTTCCCGTGGGTTACTGTACTTACGCGGGCGGAGCCACGGGCATCAGCTAGCTATAATATAAAATAATATATATTTATTTTACTGAAGTATTGAGTTTAGCACAGAGCTCAGCAGTGATTGATGTGAATATTCCTTTACAGATCACTAATTTTACAGAATAGAGAAAATGTAGACAAATATACGTGTCACCTGTATACGTAGATAGCCTACCTACAGTTAAAATATTATGAAGATTTGATCCTAAAATCAACTGACAGGTCCACCGTCCATGCCTCCGACCAAATAAAAAGAGAGAGTTCGAGGGTCTTAAAACAAAAACTGAGGCCGGTTTTTTCCGCTACCGTAATACTTGAGGAACCCTATAGTTTCGCTCTGTCTGTCTGTCTGTTCACGCTTCTAGCTTCTGTAATTATGAATATAAATAGATGAATTTTGGTATAGTTAAAGACTGTGGTTTGTGGATCTCGGTTTTGCCACCATAAAATAACCATAATTTTACATTTTAGGGCTCTCCATAAATACATTTTTTTTCCATTCTACCCCATAGTGTAATCTAATCGGCCTCTAAAGTGGTTTGTAAGTTGTTACCCCCTGGTATTTCTAAACTATAGGAAATAGAAACTAATAATTTTCCATGCTGATAGACCATGCGAAAAACTCTTTAGAAAAATTACTTTGAGGGAAATCGGACAATATCTTTTGAGGTAAATCAAAGAAAAACTTTTGCGCGTTGATAGTAATTACGGATAGGGTTACCAAGGGTTGAAGTCGAAAAGAATCGGTTGCTTTGCAGAAGTGTTGGTAATGGTTATCATTGACTATTTAATATTTATTGACATGATTAAAGATCCGTTCTCGAATGAAATCCGGGCGGAGTCCGTTCTATATCCTTAAAATCCGGTCTAGACCAGATTTATCCGGCCAGATGGTTATGGGTAGGTATGGTACCTTTGTTAAGCGGGGAATTCACTAGACGGACATGCCCGCAGGCAAGCCTACAGGTATGTCCGACAGGCTTCGCTACTATTGTCTGTGCAGTGTATTACCGTCGCGGGCCGTCCGCGTAATAGTAGCGAAGCCTGTCGGACATACATACCTGTAGGCTTGCCTGCGGGCATGTCCGTCTAGTGAATTCCCCGCTTTACGGAACCTCCCTTAGACATGTCGTGAAATGCTCTTAATTAGGTCATTTATGTATGTATTTCACCTGTAGCATTGAACTACATACATAAAAACCATACATCGCGACCTCACGTCTTACGAGGTGAGGCGTATATTTGTAACATGTGTGTGTGTGACACTATGTAATTACACGGCGAGGAGGCGTAGTTTAAACTGTGTGGTCGCAGAGCTCTGTCTTCACTTCTTTATTTTGTCTGTGGTATTTAAAAGCTGAGCATTGTTTTCTGTTATCATTGAGTAAACTACTTTACTTTTATAAAAGATAAGAATTATTATTTTAAGTCGGTTACGCACATATTTGTGAAATCATTTTTTGGTCGCGGCATCGCTCGATTTTTTTTACCGACTTCAAAAAAAGGAGGCGATTAGGTAAGTATTCGGCTGCATATTATATATTTTTTTAATTTTTTTTGTTATGTTCAGCGATAATTGGACCGATTTTCAAAATTCTTTTTTAATTACAAGTTGGTCCCATTTTCAAAAAAGTGGTGATTGATGATTCAAAAACCTGATGATGAGGTGATTTATAGTAATTTAGACTTTTCCTGAAGTTACATAAGCATATTATGCTAACAAAAAATAAGATTTTGCACCAAGGAAGTCGGCACCAGCAAATTTGAACGTGAGATCTATAAAAAATATTGTTGGACATTGTTTAGGCTTGTACCGACTTCAAAATTAAGAAGCAGTTAAAATTTTATCCGAATTTAAAAGGGGATAATAAGTTTTATTTCATATCTACTTTTTTGTGTATTTTTACTTTGGAAGTCGGTTACATTTTTTGTTTAAAAATCTTATTTTAAGTTTTATGGTAAGTAACTAATAACTTTTGTAAATATTTAGTAACTATCTTAACTCTAAAGTTATTTGCACTTAAAATGATAAAACTCGACTTAGATCATTTTATAATCCTAAACTAACTACATACAATTACATAATCGAACCTACAATAATTTGTACCGCACAAAATCAAACCAAACTCTATCGTCCCTTTTTAAATCTACAATTCTGCACTAGAGTATATTTTCTTTTTAATACTTTTTAAATATTCACTACAGTATCTTTTCTTTTTAATACTTTTTAAATCTGCACTACAGTATCTTTCCTTTTTAACACTTTTTAAATCTGCACTACAGTATCTTTTATTTTTAATACTTTTTAAATCTGCACTACAGTATCTTTCCTTTTTAACACTTTTTAAATCTGCAACACAGTATCTTTTCTTTTTAACACTTTTTAAATCTGCACTACAGCATCTTTTCTTTTTAATACTTTTTAAATCTGCATTACAGTATCTTTTCTTTTTAACACCTGACGGAAACAGAGAGGGTGTTATAAGTTTGGCGTGTCTGTCTGATTGTCTGTGTGTACGCGTGTCTGTCCGTAACATCGTAGCTCCCAAACGGTGAACTGATTTTGACCTAGATTTTTGTTTTAAAGTTGACATGATCGAAAGTGTTTTTACTTCTTAGCTACACTTCATCATCATCAGCTCACCCACAGCTTAACAATTAGATTAGGGGGTTAGTTAAATTTGTTGAATAGAGAAGATACATTTGTTTTAAATCATCAAAACTTATATTTTCCGAAAGGCAACATAAATATAGACCGACAAATGTAAAAAGTACAGTAATTAGTGCTAAATTAAAAAGTTAGGTACAGGATTAAAAAAAAAAACGACGAATACTTTTTTTGCTTTGATCGCAAGTTTAAGTTAATAAAATCAATTTTGTATTTATCTTCATACATTTTCAACAGCTGTGACGTCATTCCTGCTACTTTTTTTGTATAGAGCGGTTTTAATGCACTCCAACAATTTCGCTTTTGTGATGACTGTATTTCGTCAACGGTTTCTCGTACTCGTAGATATGCCATTGCAATGACAATATTTCCTATATTATGTACTTTTATATTATGTACTTTTCGAAAAGCCAATAAAAATTATGCATCATCTCTATTTTGTTATATTTATTTTATATATTTAAACATACACTATTCAGTCCAGCTTTCATCGTATCGGCTGTGATAAGTTCGAGAGTGCGGCGTTTTTATTAGCATACGATTTATTTCCTGTTCAAGTTGACCGTTAAGGATTGTCCCCGTTGTTGGTTTGTGGCTGTTTGTGGGTGGTTTGTATTTGTGTGGGTATATTATTTACATTGGTATGGTATACTAGGTTCGCAGAATGATCTCGAAAATCCTTTTCAATTTTCACCTTAATCAAGTAGATGACTATAGCCATGTCAAGTGATAACCACATCTATTGGTCAAGTTATGACCTAGTACTTTTAAAGTATTTTTTGTTTATTTTTTTAAGTATTTTAAAAACATTAACTATTTATACAATCCCCCAAACTTGGCGCAGCATGTCCTATGTAATGGGAAAGTTAAGGGATTAAAAATATAATAAACTTGAACAGTACTTTTCATTTGCATGTTTCGTCTCTATCGCTCGATATAAAGTAGACAAAACTTTCGAAAAAGCTATCCGACACTTATTAGAAGATTGTGGGACAGGCCTTAAGAGTTCAAACTCATAATATTTTAGTATGAATGAATAGGTAGAGTCAATATCCAGATACTATTAAGTATCAGAGTTCAAACTCATAATAATTTATTATGGATGAATAAATATTATCACAATTCACAATAAATCCACGCCACACTGGGTCAAGACTAGTAGACCTCAATAAGCAGATATTGCGTACTGTCACCTCTTACGGCTGATTTCAATAACCTATTTACCAATAACTAAGTATTTGTTTTTTAAACGTCACCTTTGCTGACTTTTTTGGTTTTTATACTTATGGTGTCTACAGACACACGAATTTGGTACGGAGCGTACAGCGGATCTGGTACGCTCCGTACCAGATCCGAGCGTGTGTAGGGCTGTCCGGCGAACATAAGAAGAAGGCGAAGAGTTCGCCGTTGTTCGCATCGGATCTGGTCCGCTTCGTACCAAATCCGTGCGTGTGTAGAGCAGTCCGGCGGTTAGGCATTACAACGGTATCAGTGTTGCCAACTTAGGGATGTACCCCCCAAAATCATGGAAAATATCTACGGGGGTTTACTAGGGGACAGGATGTTTAGAGTTTTCATCCTTATGAATTAATTTGTATGTAATAATAAAAATTATTTTTATGTGTGTATATAGCCAGGGATATGAAAATGTATTGGTAGTGAAATCAGATTAAGACAAGTTAGTTTTATGTTATTCACGCGTAAGTCTTTATGTTAAACACATAACCTTTCTTTCTAGCTTATTATCTCTTAGACCTGTCAATGGTATAAGTAATTTTTGACGACCTCTGTGGCTCAGTTGGTTGAGCGTGTTGGTGCTCAAGCCGGAGGTCGCGGGTTCAAATCCCGCCGAAGGAACAAAAAGTTTTTCTGTGTTCCTGGGTCATGGATGTGTATTAAATATATGTATAATATAGTAAAAATCTTAAATTTGTGTATAGTTTAAAAAGTATTAAATATATTTCCGTTGTCTGGTACCCGTAACACAAGTTCTTCGAGAACTTACCACGCGATCAGATTGACGTGGTGTGAAGCGTCCATAAATAATATTATTATTATTAATCAGGGGTAAAATTTGGAGAGAAATATTTTTTTAAGTGTTGGTATCACTGCCCGTTATCAATGAATTGCGGGAATCATCGTCGTCGTTGAAAAACAGCGCTGTAAATAGAACTCTGTGCTAATATAATAGATCATAAAATCGAACATACGAGTGTCGAGCTTTACGGTCCACTGCACCGTACCAAATCCGTGCGTGTGTAGCGACACCGGATTCGGTCAGCGGATATGGTCCGCTGTACGCTCCGTACCAAATTCGTGTGTCTGTAGATAGCATAACTTAGATAGTGGAATCTTTGTCTGTAACAGCAAGATCGCTGACAGCGATATATCCAGCGCGAATCAGCGCATATTATGTACCGAAAACTATTCCACCTCAATTTTTTATGCGATCCTCTTCAAATTGCCCTACCGATGATATAAATGTATGTTCCCATGGGGCAACCCTGTGCCATATTGCTTAAACCGAAATTGTTTATTTTCTTTATTAAAATACAAATAAAAAGACCCAATGACTTTTTACGATAAAATTAAAATTTTTAGAAATATGAATTTTTAAAGGTTCGAATCTCAAAGGGTACTTTTGACCCATGAAAAATGTATTAAAAATTAATAACTCTCCCACACCGATTTTCGGTGACGGTGGCCGGTTTAATTGAAACCAGGCCAGTTACGCAGGAGTGATTTTATAGTGCCCAAGTGTGTGCGCAGTACACAAGAGCACTCTCTCTTCCTTTTACTCTCGTAACCCAGTGGGACGGATGACCGACACGACTGGCGAGAGATCAGGCGCAGGACCGACTTTTTACATGCCCATCCGACGCATGGATCATCTTTCTTGTCAGACAATCAGGTGATCAGCCTACATTGTCCTAACCAAACTGGGAAACAACATTTTTCTTTGTTGTTCCCATGTGGGAATCGAACCCACGACCTCCGAGTCGAGACCCAATGCTCGAACCACTTGACCACGGAGGCTGTGAGTGAGGAGAAAATTATATATAAATCAAATATAAATATGTAATATATTTTCAAAATTATTTATACAATAGTTAATAATATACACAAAAAGATATTAAAAATGTTCATTGTTTGTACTTGTTTTTCAATTGTTAATTTCGCGCGCTCTAAAGTATTATTTATCATTTATCTTAAACTAGCTTTTGCCTGCGGCTTCGCCCGCGTGGAATAGTGTTCTTGGAGAAGAAAATTTCTTCAGCAAATAACTTTACTCCTGGTTCATCGCAGGATTTTAAATCTGTAATATCTTCGAAAATATGCATTTCAATTACATGCTGTAAAGGGCCATATTAATCTATATTAAATTAAGGTATATTTAAGGAACTTAATTGGATAAGGATTTATGCTGTATTGCTTAAAATCGCTTCGTAAATAAGCCATTAACTTTAAATCAAAGTAAGGGTTAAAAAATGGTTATTGTGGGTTATCCTTAGGGGATAGAATCATAGACATATACCATCGCGGACTTTTTTGTAAACTTTTTGAGAGGAACAAAACTGTAGTTTATTATTTTGATCTATCTCGTAGGGTTCAGCCAGCGTTTGCAATATAAGCGCGAAAAAGTGTGTTTATTTAGGACATTAGAAACCTCTAAAATTATCTATGTTTTTCTACTATGTTATGCATGTTATACGTATAATAACCTTCCCGTTGAATAATTCTATCTATTAAAAAACCGCATCAAAATCCGTTGCGTAGTTTTAAAGATTTAAGCATACATTTATACAAGCATACAAGCAAGCATACAGGAACTTTGTTTTATACTATGTAATGATATTAACTTTATCGATATTGTTAAAGAGAGCAATGTTATTAATAATTAAATTGTGTACCTGCAATTTGTTTTTTTTTTTTAATTTTTTGGAATCAATTTTACAAAAGTTATTTACGCATGATTCGGAACTTTTTTATCAGTTTATATTACTTTTTTGTTATTATCGTAGTAATTTATTAGGGTTCCGTAATACTTAAGGAACCCTTATAGTTTCGCTCTGTCCGTCCGTTTGTCTGTCTGTCTGTCTGTCTGTCTGTCTGTCCGCGCCTCTAGCTCCTGTAATTATGAATATAAATTGATGAAATTTGGTGCAGTTATAGATGCAGTTGTATATATCACGGTTTTGGGATCATAAAAAAATAATAATTTTATATTTTAGGGGTGGCTCTCCATACATGTGAAGTGGGGATGAAAAATATTTTTTCACTCTACCCCATCGTGTGGGGTATCGTTGAATATGTCTTTTAAAATAAAGGCAAGGTTTCATTATAAAGTTGACCATTTTCGAGTAATCGGCCTAGTATTTTTAAACTATAGGAAATAGAAACTTGCAAATTTCCATGCTGATATATCATGCTAAAAACTCTTTAGGAAAATTATTGCGAACCAAATCGGACAGTAACTTTTGGAGTAATTAAAAAAAAAGCATATTACGGGTTTATAGTTACGGAACCCTCTTTAGACATGTCCTGACATGCTCTTGGTTAGGTTATTTATGCATTTATATCAACAATGATAAGATACATTCGATAACGTTACGTATACGCCGCTATCAATTTTCCTGCTGCTGCAATGCTTCTCTGTACTGAAAAACTGAAAATCTTAATACCTTATCTTTTGTTTCAGATCCAGCTTTTCCATGACACGAGAAAATCTAGAAGAATCAATGCTGTGCTCTTCTTTACGGAGCTACCCTACGTGAAGTAACTGAAAACAAACTTTACTAGAAAGTAAAAAAATAAATATTAAAAATGCGTTTCATAAAATCATTCTTCAAGAGGATCACGGACGACCTGAAACAGAAGAAGCTGATACCTCTCAAGATATTATTTTTTGTTCATGTCTCGAGTGAGTAACATTATATTTTCGTAATATTATATTTTTGTTTGTTTTGTTCGTCAGGATTATCTTTAAGTGTCATATAATATTGCTTGTTTAAAAAGTACCTAAATTTTGTAGCGGGAAAATAGGTCTAGACAACGCGAACCGCGAACCGGCAAGATATACTTGCCAGTTGCCGTGATTACAATCGCCTGTTTCACGTCCTTAATTACTATATATTAGCTTATCCGGAAGTTTTGTCTCTGTCTCTCAGTATAAAGTAAGCAGCGACAAAACTTCCGGACAACCTAAATTCAGTGGCGCATCTACGACTTATTCGAACCGGGGCAAAAAAAATGATATGGCGCCCTCCCCTCCAAGCACACTACGCACGCCTTCAAAAAAAAATTTACTTGATCTGTTATGATGTTGCGTTCATAAATTACTTAGTATGTGTTCAAAAACTAATTGGGCGTATGGTTAGTAGGGCGTATAGAAAGTTCGTTTTTCAAACATAATAATATTATGATTCGATTACTTGATAAAAACCTGTAAGTTACGGGAAAAGTGGCTTCATATTTGATATTTGTTCCATATTTCGAATTCTTGTCTCAAGAATTTGGCCGATTTGGCGCCCCCATGAAACTGCTGACCAGTCCCAATTGCCACCCCATAAATCCGGGGCTCCAACCTAGTCGTCACTTATTAGGCGATTGTCAGGCCCTTAATGTAATAGAATAAAATATAATACTTATTAGTATAAACGAATAGTATCATTTGATGTGAAATATAATATATCAATGAACTTAGCCTCTCGAGAGCGGTAGCCAAGTTTCACGAACCGCCTTTCTCTAAGAATGTTGTTTGACATTCAAAGCCCTTATCCGAGGAAACACTTTAATTTCTACATATGGCGAAGCCACGAACATAGATGATTTATGATAACCAATTTTTAAAGAAATGTTAACAGCAACTATTTTCAATGATTTTTTGGGGTTAGGGGGTGAGGGTTTTGAAAATTGACGCGTAGGGATGTTAGTGGTCATGGCTGTATGCTCGCGGTTAGATTCGGTGTAGTTACTACTTTTCGACCTTATTACTTGGAAATATATCTAAAAAGTGGTACATACTTACATATAGGTGCATTTGAGTTCACTCTCAGCGTTTGCATTACAATACCGGTTGCTTAATTTTAACGTTTTCAACTTTGGCCTGCTTTCACTTCCTCGGCAATCGGCATACCTAAGTATTTTCTAAGAAACGTATCTAGACATTTTTTTGGAATTAAACATTTAAATAAATATTTCCAAGGATATCATGTAAAAGATGACCATTGCCCGTTATACTTTATTGTGTTAAGACAATAAGAACTATTCTCATGGCGTTTTTGCAATTATCACGAGTGATTAAAACTTCTTCGTTAATAAATCTGACAGAAATTACGACAGCTATTATTGTATAATAATAAGATAATAATAATAATTAAGACTGAAGTTATGAAACGAGGATTATAATAATAACCATTTAAGTCATTTTAACAAAACGTAAAAACAACAGCTTATTGTGAAAAAAAAAAAGTTGAAAGAACAGGCAGTAGGTATCTAATAGGAACCTTAGAAAGGAACTCCGAACTTGTCATTTTCTTATGTAACCTTTCTCTTTCTTGGAATAATGCCAGTTATCTTATTAATAAGTATTTATTCCGCTTTGTCTGCCGCAAACCGCATCACATATCCTTCATCGTAAATTCGCTTCTGCTATAGCACAAACTTATCGAATCCCAATGTTCCAGCGCTGACAGTCCTGTACCCGTACCTGACGATCCACATGCGGGAGCTGGGCATAGACGTAGAGGAGACGGCCATCATGTCGGCCGTCACGCCCGTCATCTCCATCGTCATGCCGCCACTCGCCGGCATGCTCGCCGACAAAATCGGCAACTTCAGGGTGAGTTTCCAAAACACCTGAGCGGCAGTTCTGCTAAATAAAACCTGCATTAATACAATTACAATCAAGTCCCGACTCCCGATACGCTTATACTCCCGAACGGTGTTTTTATGAACGTTAAACCAACGTGAAACGCGCTCTGATTGGTCGAAACGTCATAAAATCCGTTCATGTCGCTACACTTTCAATCCAAACAAAGTAAAATTGACTCTTTAAATTGTCTACTTTAAATACGACACAATTCTCGTATTAGTTTTTCAATTCTCTCCGCCTACGTAGCGTTCTAATTTAGGAGAGCGATGTAGTAAAGGGCGCAACCCCCTAAACTTCTCTATTTTTTGTTTCAATAAATTCATACGTCATAAGGGTCAAACAAAAATTCTGAACCTCAATTCTCGTATTTAAAGTAGACTTAATTGTACTTTGTTTGGATTGAAAGTGAAGCGATATGTTATCATGAACGGATTTTATGACGTTTCGACCAATCAGAGCGCGTTTAGCGTTCATAAAAACACCGTTTGAGAGTTTTAGCGTGTCGGGACTTGATTGTAATTGTATTAATGCAGGTTTTATTTAGAGGAATTACCCCTCTGAACTCGCCACAGCTCAAAATCCTCTGAAATTATTTGAGTACTGTGCTTTTAGCGTTTCCTTATAAAATTAAAAATCTGTTCACATAGGAGTCCAAAAAATACTGAGTTCGCCACTTCAATCCGTCAAAATTTTACAATTACATAGAACGTTGATTATGGTCACTTCCGTTACAACGATATTAATGAAAGGTTATTATGTAAACAGGCATACTTCCAAAATCTGGCGTAACAATAAAGTTTCGTATAGTTCAATTGTTTTTCCTGTTTTTGACAACTATTTAATAATGTCGAATAAGTAGGTATAATATAGTTAGTGGTTTATTAACTTATTAGGATAGATGTGATAATATGACGGTCTCCAAAATTGTCTATGATTCATAATACTTTCCTTCATACTCTATCGTGATGCAGAATAGCTTCCACGTATAATAGAAGACTAATGTAACTGATTGTACTTTACAATGAAACTAGATTGTCCATATGACAGATATATTATATGAAAGAATAAAGGTAACGATACGCCGAGTTTTATCAAAATTTAAAACGGCTCCCAAATAGAATTAAGCCCAAATGGGACAGAGCCACAAAATCTTTGCCGAATCAATATTATGCGAAAGAATCAGAAGAGTGCTTAGAGTAATCATGCACCTGTACTCGAGATGTAGAGAATCGCTCGTCGCTTAGCGAATTGATTCGTCGTAGGCGTATGCAATTATTTTCAGCTATTCCTATTTCATAGTTTATAATAAACGAGTTCCGTTTATTAATAACATTAAATAAACCCAGCAAATAGATGTGAGCGAAACCTAAACAACCTCACAAATTAATTTGGTTTCTGTAGCAGTTACCTCTACATTGTTAACGGCGGTATTGTTGTGATGTTTTACGTGTAAGGCCGATAGCGTTGATCGAACGGAAACGATTAACAAAAGCCGATTGAAATCAATCATCAATGATGTATATTTTCCTCAATAATTGGAATACATATGATGGTAGGTACTCGGTAGGTACATGTGAATGTGATGTGTACGATATGCGCATGCTCTATCTAAAGGCTCTACCGCTACCTCGCCATGTGTCAATGTGTCAAACTCCTACAGTGCAGTGCAACAATTGTAATTCAAATCCGATTAGTGAACCTGTTAAAAATATTTGTTGATAAACTTCAACATCCTTAATAATAAAGGGATATTTTCACAAATAAAAATATATTTATATCTACCAGGCGTACTAAAATAATCGCTACTGAGCCTGATTATACTGCATACATATTATGAAAGGATTTTTCCACAGCTTAAAATATTTCGTTCACCTTAATCGGGCATAAGACCCAGAAACACGGTAAGTACATTGTTGTTTGCGCCACTAATAGTTTTTGTGTCAAAAACATACTTTTTAATTATTAGTTTCGAAGATTATAATAAATACAAACATCAAACTTTGTTTGTATTTATTATAAACGTACACATAAGGTTTATAAGTAGGCATAGAGATCACAAGTCCCGAGATCTGTCCGACTGATTGTAGATAGAGTATTAGATATACATAGTTCGATTTCTACCTACCATTGAGGTAGCTCTAGGTCTCAAGTAACAAGTAGTGATCCTAGATTATATTAATGTTATCGACCTTAGGGGCCGTCCATTAATCACGTGATGTTTTTAACAACTTTTTAGACCCCTCCCCTCCTCCTACGTGGTGAGGTTTTATACTAACCCCTCTCCCCCAGCTAAGATCACGTGTATTTTTTTTACATAGTATGCAGGTCGTGTTTGAAGAAAAACTTTAACTTAAAAAACAATTTAATCGAATAATTTAAGCAATTAAAAACTATACGAATCATTTGTCTTGTAAGTATTTAAACAACACTACGAATCTACAGCCGATAATAATTTCGGTATGCATAGACTAAATTCAAAAATTAATACACGTGATGTCTCCTAATACTTGGTGATACTTGGTGATTTTTTTTCGGACCCCCCTCCCCCTTTAGGCATCACGTGATTAATGGACGACCCCTTAGGCGTTGTGTGTGCGTCATAATTTGCAACAATTCAAACAGGAAGGCCCACGATTCACGAACTGCTAATACAAATGTAGCTGTGGACGTCTGTACAATAGGAAGGCTTTTGTATGTTTTAATGACATTTAATCGTATTGACTAGTCTGACTATTCATTTATAGATAATGTAATAGTATGTAATATGTAGTGCTTTTATCCTCAGCGAACACGAAATTAAGGTAGCAATTATTTTTGAAATTATCGGTCTTCATTCTTGTCTCATGAATCTTTATTCGACTGCTATTGTTGAGTTATAATACAATATAGAGCAAAATAATAAACTAAAAATTAATACTAATTATTTTTTAACAAATAATTAAACCGACTTCCAAAGTAAAAATACACAAAAAAGTATGAAGTAAAACTTATTTTCTAAATAATTCCCCTTTTAAATTTGGCTATTTCTCTACTTAATCTTCTTAATTTTGAAGTCGCTACCAGCCCAAACGATATCCTACAATATTTTATAGAGCTCACATTTATATTTGCTGGTATCGACTTCAAAATTTTAAAGATAAATAATAATTATGACTAACTCTAAAATCTATATATACAGAATGTCCCAGAAGTCGACGTCGTCCCTTCGAAGGCTGATAGACCAGCTCATGACTCACCAGAATATCGTAATATGACCTTAGTAAAAAATCTTAAGTTTTCGAGATATTGGCACTTTTAATAATTTCTTAAAAATTACACCTGTCAGTTTTTAGACTGCCGCAACTACAATTTCCCGTATTGTGGGATACAAATTTGTATTGCGAAATTTTGACCAGTTCTGCTATTGACCACGGTTATAAAAAAAGCTAATAGAGTTTGAACTTTGTAGAAAAAAAGAAAACTTTTACCTAATCGTGATTTCAAAAACTTTTTCTCCTAACTTTCACTATCTATACTGAACAAAAAATACACCACACTAACCTGGGTTGTTACTTTAAAAAGTTGCTCATTTTATGTAGTTTTCAAAATAGTAAAGTAGTTGCTATTAAGCTAAGCCAAAAATTTTTTTTGCTATTTTAAATGCACAGAGAACGCATTTTGAATGTTTTTCTTTAGTTAGAATTTCGAACAAAAACACTCGTTACATTGAAATCACCCAGATGTTTACTTAAAAATTGTACGTTGAAGTGTAAGATGCTTACTAAACTTAAAAACTAAACAGAATACAAGGATTTTTTTAAAACTGTAAGGAGAAATGCAAAGAAGGAGAACACATTAATAATATCATTTAATGAGTAAGACTCATTAGAGTGAGAGAATAGGTGTCGACACGCACGTCTTTTGTTTGTTCTATACATGAGTTTGTTTATTAGTTAAAAGTACGTTACGCTATTGATGTGCATCGTTTTGTTGTTTTCTTACTTTTAACGGATTTTGCATTGTAATCTGGACTTGAGTACCTTACCCTTTCACGATACAGATTAGCTGCAGCAGCACCGTTGCCTCTGTATTCCCCGTAAATGATATGCATGTTAGCATACTGATGTATAGTATACGCCATAATGACTGACAAAACGATGCACATCAATAGCGTAACATACTAGTAATTAATAAACAAACTCATGTATATGTCGCCTGAAGGCTCATGATTTTGGATCTATTCCATTCAGACATAGGTACTGTGAGTATATTTTGCAAAGAGAAGTAAGAAACTTACAATATCACTCGTTTATTCGGAATTACAATTCTTTAAACATTCACTAGGTACACTTTATAAAATCACTTTTATAAACACTGGTACTAAAACGAAACTATGGACAGTTCCTAGACTGGTTGCCCGCGCCACGACTGGCTGAGATCTGTCTTGTGGTAGCTCATCAAGTCATCACTCCTAACGCGGTAGGCCCCACCACATCCCACCATGTCGCTTGTACGAACTTCAGACTAGACTCTGTCAAAGCGCGCCAAACGCGTTTCTTATAGATGGCGCACTTGTAGTTCCGCTTCTTCTTTATGACCGGATGCGACACGGCCATCCTGCGAGACGCACGTCCCTGTGCGTTAAACTGAAACAATGATAAGCCAGCACAGTATTTGTTCGACCATTCCTGACCAGACTATATTTAAAAACCAAGCAGTAATCTCAATAGAAATTTATTTTTAGCCACAAAATCTTAAAGTCAATCATAGAAATCAAATTCTAACTAATGGTACTAACAGATACAACTGGGCAAGGTAACAAATCCATATTAACCATTTCTCAAACTCTACTATGTAGAACACAAACTCTCAAGTAAGATCTCCAACACCACGGCTTCTTTGCCGAAGGGTAACAGCATTGCCCTCACGTCCTGTATAAGGACCGTTAACGTATCACTACCATAGATCAGCTAACCCATGTGCATCACCCACAGACTGCACATCGTACGGTCCTTAAAGACCACGACCTCCGCCAGAATCATACGCGCACCGCGCACCCACGGACTACTTGAGCTACCTCAAGAGAAACCGATTTCCACCGGGCTACGGCTACGTAATAATTACTGGTACGGTCGAATATTGTACGGTCGTTAGAGATGTTTACTTGAGTTTTCGTCAGTTAAAAGTTATTCAATTTCGAACGGGTTTTGAATTTTGCGTTTATTTACTTTGGTTACGTTCTTTATTTTCAATCAAAACGAAGTCACCTAAATAATCTTTCAATTTACTTTAACCAAACAAATAAAATTCTAAACAATCGCAAAACACAGCAAAGATACCCTGGGTCATGTCACTTAAATCATGTTTAAAATGTACTTTAACACAAATTCACCAGTAAGATCTCTAACACCACTGCCACAATGGTCCTAGAACACAGTTCACAGACCCCGACCACCGTCAGTTACACGCTCCCCGCGCACCCTCGGATTGTGCACCATCCGAGTTGCCGGATACGTCTACATAACTGTACGATTGAACACAGTACGGTAGAAAGAGATTTTACTCGTCCCTTGATCACAACTTAAATTTGTTCATCATTAACCAAATCATTATCATCCTCGACCAATACATGACCCGATGGCATCTCTCTTTACTATCTTGCGCATACTTAAAGGTACGCTTAGAATTTACAGCTTTTAGTGTATAACGGTTTTCTCTCAAAATTTCTTAATTTCGTCTGATTACGTCCGTTACGTATAATTTCAATTAATAAAAATCACTAATCGAAAATCTATTTACTTCCACCTTAATGCTTTTCAAAACGTGTATTGTAACTATTTTACTATCTCGGTTACTGTATAAAACAATCAATGTTTCTTCTAAACTAGATCTTTTAAAATCGGTTCATTTAAAAGACTATACCGAATCATTACACTGCACTACAGTCACGAGATAAACAATAGGGAATATGCATAAAATATAAAAATAGCTTAAAATATAACAATATGATACTAGACAGAAAAATAAAGAAAATGGCGTGAAAATTTTCAATATCTGTTGATAAATGAGCAAGATATGAGCGGTCAAAGTTTGTAATCTATCTCTTTCTAGCAAAACGAATTTTAGTATGAACTTTCTATGAAAGTCGTGTTATGTGACGTCACGATACACGTCGGATCTCTCTGTCTAATAGACCACTTTAAACGTTCATATCTTCGTTATTTTTAATGATATCAAAAAACTGATTTTACCATTCCGTTTACCAAACAAGATAGATCTATATAAATAAATAAAAAAAATACGTGCATATTCCCTATTACGCTCACCAAATAACTTTAGTTCCAAGTCTGATACTTCAATGAAGTACAGAGTGCAGATCCCTGGCCGCCGCGGCACCCCGTCGCACGGCCCACACCACCCGCTACGCTTCGTCGCGTCGCGTCACGCCGTGTCGCGTCGCGTCGCATCGATCTGTCCACAAAAATAAAACAGCACAAAAATTGTCCAAACTATGTACAATTACGTTCTTTTTAGGGTTCGGTATTCAAGGGTTTTTACCAAGGAACAGAAAAATCGAAGACTGTCTGTCACTGACTGTCTGTCTGTCACAAGAACTGGGATAGCTAGAAAATGGATTTCCTTTTTTTTGAGATAAAAATGTCAGATTTGATTGAGCAATAAAGTTAATTTCATTTCCTTTCAACAATCTAACTGATTAAATGAGAAAAAAAAAAGCTTTTAGCCTTTTACAGTCTTACTATACCAGAAGACCTCCAAGTGCGTTTACAACCTTTTACATGATAACCAAGTTCACCGAAGTCTACCGATGAGCTTTCTTATCCGCCTCAGTCACAGCCACTGGACCGTTGAACGTGTGCTGCCGCGATCACCATCAACACCAGCCATAGGCACCTGCTTACTGCATACCATAACTTCTGAAACCGTCAAATTATTTCTTTTAATCTCTTTTCATTTTGTTGTCAAACTATTATTTCCTATAATTTCCGTAACCTATAGTGATGCAAGCTTATGAACCTATCACATAAACAATATTATCATGTTGTTTTTGTACTTTTAACCATTTCAATCCGCCTAGTCTAAAAAAAAAAAGTAATAGACAGACAAACATGTAATGTTCCTTTACAGCTTATAACAACAATGTCATAAGCTGACAAAAGTTTTCTCGCGAGTCGCGAATGTCCTAGAACTTATTATCATGTTAACATCTAACAGTTATTTTAAGATACTTTCAGAATAAATAACAACATAAATGACATTATTAAAAGTCACTTTTGAAACCGACCAATGGTTAATTTCTCCTGCGTCATGTACAGTAATGCCAAATAAGAAACAAGACTATGTACAAACTGTACGTAAACAAACTACAAAGTTGAGCTTCAATATTTAATAGGTAGGTAGACGTAAAATTTAATTGAAGTGGTTTCAAACTAATACCGTCTAAATAACTTTTGTAAAATATACGGCAACAGATTTCGTTTATGCAGTGCACCAGCTATTGTTTTTCAGGAATACCTGCAATTAGAGATGGCCGTTATAACGTAAAGCGTTTAAAATAGCGTGCTTTTATAAATAAGTTGTAAAGTCGTTTAAAAATTTAAGCGTTTATCACTTATAATTATCGTTCATATCGTTTATAGTCATAAAGCCATAAGTGTGGTATGAGCAAAGAAAAATAGTTCTTATGACAGCGCAATAAGAGTGAAAATTCTTTAATGTAGCTCATCACTTATTTAAACGGGTTATTTTTTGTACTTATAACTATTAAGCTTTTTCGTGTTTATTCACTTTTTGTTAGTTGCGCTTTGCGGGTTGACGAAAACACGTTATATTACGTTACGCAATAATTCGTATTTTAATCGTAATAGTGGTGCTTTGGTGGCTTACCGTGAAGTTTTAATGTAAATAATAAATATAATAATGGTCCATATGGACGTAATATAAACTTTTCGTGTAGTGTTTTAGTATTAAGTTTATTAAGTTTTTGTCGTAAGATGACGAATAAACGACGTGAATTGGAACAGTAATTTATGGAACTACTTTGAAAGAAATGAGGTGGAAAAATTGGCGATGTTTGTTATCCTATAAATCAACTATTACTAATGATAAGCAACATTTAAGATTAATGCATATTATCAACATGTAAAAACATTTTTATGAGTTCATATTATTATATTAATAATTATTCAGATTTCAGACAGTCCTAAGCCTGCAAAGTACGAAGGAAAGTTAATTTAAATCAGTTTAAGCGATCGAAAAACGTAACATAAGCGCAAAAAATATTATAACTTATAAGTGGCAATAAGTAGATAATCAAATAAGCAACTAAGCAACTAAGCAGTTAAAAAAAGCTGCTATTGAATATTTAATAACGGATTAGTTAACTTTTAATTTTAAGCCGTTTATCACATCTCTACCTGCAATTGATAAGGGCTGTCTATGTTTTCGCAAGTGTTGTTTACAACTTGCGCGAGCAGGTACGCGCGTATGACTTGTAATTTTATTACAAAGTTCAATGTGATATCACTAAATGGAATGTCGATAATGATTTTTAATTACCAGAAATAATTTAGCTTTTTAGTACCTAGTACTGCTATATTAAAGCGTAATCCACTTCGGTTAATCAAACAGTAATAATAATGAGTCTGTAAGACGTATGTCGTATGTACTGAGTACTTGTTTTTACTTTGCGTTAATTTCTACTCACTTTGTTTCTTTTTCATAATACTTTGGTTATAAAAGCAGAATAATTTAGAACCCTATAATGAAATAAGTAAAGTTCGATACAACCAGTTCGCATCATTGTGAAGCGACTAGACCAGTCCACCAGAGGCACAATTCACATCCATTTGGCACCGCCGCCATGGAGGTAGCCTGCGCTCTGCCGCTGCTCGGTCACGCAGCGCCGCTTGTTGTCCCTTTGGCGCGGCTATGCACCGCCCAGTCGAACGTCCCTCTGCACATAAAACGAACACAGCAAAACAACTGAACACTAAATTGTTAAGGTTATTTTGAGATATAAGCAAGCTATTCCATGAACACTTGAAACACGAGATAAATCACTAGTGTATAGGTCTTAAAAATTATTGCGAGAATAAAAAGTTGGCTACCGCCTTTTACCAAAACCACCAAATAGATAACCAAAGTCTGTAGTTGATGCGCCACCGCGCTCGTGTCACCACCATAGACGTCACGTCACTGTCGTCATCACGTCCCTGCTGTCCTTACTTTCCCGTCTTCGTGGGCACGAACAAAGGGTTATTGGTACAAGTCACCTTGCAGCATTCAATTCACTGCTGTCCCATAGTTTCACAATTACACCGTCTGCATGGCGTGCTGCCTTGTTGTACATACTGCCAAACTCGATCCACATCAATCGCAATGATTATTATCGCTTTTTGTAGCCTTTGTGCGGGCTAGATTACACTTTTTTTTTTCTACTACCCACATTTTTTCCGAACAAGCATATTTTACACGACTTGATCGCGATTCTGATGTATTTTCAGGGTCAAGTCGCCGTTTTAAATTTGAACACGATTTTACTTCTTGTACTAACTTATTTCGAGCTATAACGAGCTAGATATAGTTCACGAAAATATTGACAAGTCATACCTGCATGTGAAATTTGTGATACCCATGAATGCTTCCTTTAAAATCTTTACTAAGAGCTATAGCCGAGGTCGAACCTTGTGGCGGTTGGTCGACAAAACATCGTTAATGAGCAGTATCATGTTCTTCTGCTGCATTTCAAACAGGGCGCGTCATTGGGTATCAGATCCCAATTCTGATGTCGGCTGATGGCTCATGATTTTGGATCTATTCCATTCAGACATAGGTACTGTGAGTATATTTTGCAAAGAGAAGTAAGAAACTTACAATATCACTCGTTTATTCGGAATTACAATTCTTTAAACATTCACTAGGTACACTTTATAAAATCACTTTTATAAACACTGGTACTAAAACGAAACTATGGACAGTTCCTAGACTGGTTGCCCGCGCCACGACTGGCTGAGATCTGTCTTGTGGTAGCTCATCAAAGCTGCGCGTCCACTGCACCGGAATCGGAGCGGACGGAGCGGATGGAGCGTCGGCATTTACAAAATGCCGATGGGGTGCGTCCACTGCATCCGGATTCAGCATCGGCAATTTAGTTATTTCTAGTCAGTCAGCCTGAACGTGCATTTGCATTATGGAGGATAGTGACGAGGATATTGTTGTAATTAGCTGTATTTTATCAGAAGAGGAAAAGAGAAACAAGAGGAAACGAAAGATATGGGTTCATAAATCATAATATAAATTCAAAAAGATTAATTTTTGGAGAATTTCATACATTATATTCTGATTTATTAGAAGATGAAAATAGATTTTTTGGGTACATTCATATGACTCGAAAAAAGTTTTTTGAACTTCACTATATTCTACAATTTTTATTTATTATTTGCCCAATTTCATCCCAAATATCGTCTCTCCTCAGTTGGTTATGATAATGTTGATGTTTTAGATTGTAAAGTTCATCATATTTTTCCACTAAAGTAATTAAAATATCGTCATTCATCGTGAATAAGTATTTATGTATAGCCGTCGCGTCGTCGCAAACACGTCTGAACTTGAAACGTTCGGTATCCGAATGACGGGTTCACTGCCGGTGACGTCATCGGCAAAAATACCGGTCGCAGGCGCAGAAATGCCGGTCCAGTGGACGCAGTACCATAGAAATCCATACAAAGCAACAAATCCGTCCGCTCCGTTCGCTCCGATTCCGATGCAGTGGACGCGCAGCTCAAGTCATCACTCC
Organism: Glaucopsyche alexis; assembly: GCA_905404095.1. Classification (NCBI taxonomy): domain Eukaryota; kingdom Metazoa; phylum Arthropoda; class Insecta; order Lepidoptera; family Lycaenidae; genus Glaucopsyche; species Glaucopsyche alexis. The sequence continues at coordinate 17,315,518 of FR990051.1, read as the reverse complement.
TAACGCGGTAGGCCCCACCACATCCCACCATGTCGCTTGTACGAACTTCAGACTAGACTCTGTCAAAGCGCGCCAAACGCGTTTCTTATAGATGGCGCACTTGTAGTTCCGCTTCTTCTTTATGACCGGATGCGACATATAGAACAAACAAAAGACGTGCGTGGCGTCACCTATTCTCTCACTCTAATGAGTCTAAGGCCCACTTGCGCCAATCCGGGTTAAAGTTAACCTTGGGTTAAAATATCATGCTTTCTCTTTCACAAATACGAAGAATGAGAGAGATAACATGATTTTTAACCCAGGGTTAACTTTAACCTGGATTGGCGCAAGTGGGCCTAACTCATTAAATGATATTATTAATGTGTTCTCCTTCTTTGCATTTTTCCTTACAGTTTAAAAAAAATCCTTGTATTCTGTTTAGTTTCTAAGTTTAGTAAGCATCTTACACTTCAACGTACAATTTTTAAGTAAACATCTGGGAGATTTCAATGTAACGAGTGTTTTTGTTCAAAATTCTAACTAAAGAAAAACATTCAAAATGTGTTCTCTGTGCACTTAAAATAGCAAAAAATTTTATTGACGTAGCTTAATAGCAACTATTTTACTATTTCAAAAACTACATAAAATGAGCAACTTTTTAAAGTAACAAGTGTGGTGTATTTTTTGTCCAGTATGGATAGTGAAAGTAAGGAGGAAAAGTTTTTGAAATCACGATTAGGGAAACGTTTTCTTTTTTTCTACAAAGTTCAAACTCTATTAGCTTTGTTTATAACCGTGGTCAATAGCAGAACTGGTCAGGATTCCGCAATACAAATTTGTATCCCACAATACGGGAAATTGTAGTTGCGGCAGTCTAAAAACTGACATGAGGTGTAATTTTTAAGAAATTATTAAAAGTGCCAATATCTCGAAAACTAAAGATTTTTTACTAAGGTCATATTAGGATATTCTGGTGAGTCATGAGCTGGTCTCTCAGCCTTCGAAGGGACGACGTCGACTTCTGGGACATTCTGTATATAAAAGAAAGTTGTGTTAGTTACACTATTTATAACTCAAGAACGGCTCAACCGATTTGGCTGAAAATTTGTGGTGAGGTATCTTAAAACCAGGAGAAGGACATAGGATACTTTTTATCCCGTTCCCGAGGGACTCAAAAATCGAGAACTGCTGGACCGATTTGGCTAATTTTGCTCTTGAAATAATTGTGGAAGTTCAGGGAAGGTTTAAACGGTGAGATATATTGAAAAAAAAATTACATTCCAGTTCCAGTTCACATTTAAGACAGAACAACGTGTGTCGGGACAGCTAGTCTTTATATAAAAACTTTCCCAGGTCGTCCCTATCTGGCAGAATACTTACCTAGCAAAATATAACATTCCGTTGTGCCAGGTAGTTCCAATAACGATTTTGTTAATTTTAAACTTGTAAAACTAAATATGTCTATATGTTTTTTCTAGGAATAATATTGTTCTTTCAATTGCATTGCATGAAAATATTGTAAAAGTGTTAGGTGTCAAAATAAATTTTAGAATTTAACAGACCTACGAAGCGTTGTATGTTTCGGCATTATATTATAAAGCCACCGAGGAAAATCTCTTGTGTTTTAATCTTTTGTATCACATACATATTTGGTAACTGCAGTACCTAAACAATAAAAAATTCACAGCAGCAGCACGACCAATTGCTATTGTTAAAATGTTGACAGAAGGGACATCGAACTCTCCGTATTTGTTATCGTGGTGTAATTTATAATTAGTATTATATTAATCACAGTTCTAAAGTAAACAACATTAAAAAAATTATATCACCCAAGTATAATATCACAGACAGCGAAGAATCTGTGACGTCCTTAACAGTACGGCCGTTTTTTTAGGGTTCCATAGTTCACGTCTCGGAAACCTTTACGTCATGTCTTCGTCCATCCGTCCGTCTTTGGCTTACCGTCCAAATGGCTTGTGCTAGAAAGATGAAACTTTACATAGATACGTGTATTATTACCACGTTGACAAAGCGCTAAAATAAAATCACGAAAAATGTTATACCCCCTCTAAAAGTTAAGGCTCGAAAAATCTGAAAAAAATCATAATGGTAGTCCCTGTTTTGAACTTTGAAGGAAAACCATAATGGATTATGTAATTTTATGTAACAATGTATATAATATGCCTAACTTGTAAATGCGCTTACTTCGAATACTTTCTTCAAAAATAACGAAATAATATTTAAACATTTAAAATGGTCCGGAACTTCACTTGCACGTGTTCGACTCGCACTTGGCCTGTTTTCGAACATCGTTTGTAATTTCCGTAGAAAATTCATCGTTGCCGAGCGCCGTTAGCAATTTGGTACTGCACATAATATTATATCCTTAGGTGATATTGTTTTATGAATGCTGTTCACTTTGGAATTGTAATTAACTGTAACTCTTCGCTATTCAGTAACATGCAATTACGATTGTCAATGCTAAGCTAATATAAATTTGTATCATTCGTATAAATTGCTTTATCCCATACGGGCGCGTCCTTTTTTGCAACCTGCATGGTGGTGTGGGACCTTGCACTAATTTGCTGACATTGTTACTTGTGTGGTGGTGGTGTTTGTACGATCTTGTTTCTGAGTGTGCCTTGCACCATCTTGCTGACATAGTTGCTTGTGTGGTGGTGGTGTTTGCACGATCTTGTTTTTCAGTGTACATATAAGCAGTGTGGGAAGAAGGAGGTGCTTTACGCATGCTTATGCGTGCACTCATACATTTTATTGCAGGTTGTGGGTATTTTTTCGCCGGATATTGCTAGATATAATACTAATTAAATTGTATGCTATGTGTTTCCGCAAAGTAACGCCTGATTCTTAACGAAGAACTTGAGTTACGGGGACTAGACAATGGAAACTATTATTAATACATATATCATTTACTTATTTTTATTATTTTATACACATCCATGAATTCCATGATTCGAATCGGTGACCTCTGGCTTGAACGACGACGCGCTAACCACTAAGCCACAGAGGCCGTCATTACAATACTTATTGTTGTTACAGCTGCTGCTAGCTCTATCTTCAGCGCTAGGCGGGGCTTCTGCTCTCCTGCTGCTCGCGGTTCCCGTAGGTCGGCTGACACTGACGTTCCCAGCTGAAGTAGACCTGCTGGTGTCGTGTGATGCGGCGGCGCTGCGCCTGGAGCACGTGCGGGAGTACCCCTGTGTCCCGCGACATCCGTACGCGTACGACATCAACCTCACGTGAGTATTCTCTATGCCAGGGATTCCCAAAGTGGGTTTTCGCGGAAATTGTTATTTGTAACGAATTATTTTGAATACTCATTACTTTTATGTAATTTGTTAGGTATGAGGCAATTAGCAAGAATTCAGCCCGGCCTAAGGCACCCCCCTTACTTCTTTAGGCTCCAGAAAGAAACCCTACTCTATGACTTAATTAATAGTAGGTGCATTGTGATTTAAAGTAAGAAAAAAAATCCACTAAACGTTTAAATTTATTTAAATTCGTCTTAAATGTCCGTTTTCGCAGGATTTTGTCAGTAGTTTATCTATTCAATAGCGTGTATGATTGATAAACGCGTTTGCGTCATCCAATCACAGGCCTCGGATACCGGTCATAAGCCTTGCTACAATTTTAGGGCGTCTAACTTATCCTAGTTATTCTCTCGCCTTTAGTACTTCTTCGCATTATTCTCTGAGTTACCTACTGTCGCTAATTATTATTGTCCCAAGAATTACATTTAGCAACATTTTAAACCATGTAAATTACTTTAATTTCCAAAAACTCTTGTAACAAAGAGATAAACAAATGAAAAACACATGTTCTTTGTTGATTTGAATGTCACTTGTGTTAAATACGCTTTTTCAACCATTTTCTCACGGTATAATAATATAATTATAATAGATAATAATATGTATCATAATAATCCAAGCATAACTTTACGGGTATAATATTTCTGTATTGCGTAAACTTGCCTAGACACTAGACAGTAGACTTAATACAAGTATTAGTTGTCGTTCGTATAACGTATTACCTATAAGGCGTTATTAATCTTAGCATATAAGATATAAGTTTTCTACAGAAAATATTTAGTACTTTTATGTCCTTCTGATTCATTACGGTTTTTATTTACTTTACGAATATAACTATCTCCGATCCAAAAATATTTAGGTTATGGCATAGTTTAACTGATTCATTTACTTCCAAGGCAATATTTAAAATAGGTTAAGGTAGTTACAGATATACCTATTGTTACGTAGGTTGTTTAAATTAAAATACAATTATTCAGTTCACGCGTTTTTAAAATTGTTACATATACATTTAAAATAATAGAAAATTCCGCGTTGATAAGGAAAATATATGTCTATATAGCTAGTCGACATCTCAACAATCATGAATCATGTAACTTTTTGTTTTCACAGCGTGTTATCGTGCGGGTTTGTTTGCGATCTGCCACTCGGCCTGTCGCAAGAAAATACAGTACACGAGAACTCCTACGACGTCCACTTTGAGTCACTGAACAGTCAGCGAATTGTGTTTCGCAATACTGTCTCCGCACCTTTGACTCTGAAAGAGAAACCCATGAAGGAGCACAGCAAATCTGAAGTTATAGAAAGCGATCCCTTCTTCAACTCGACCGCGTCTAGGGTGTCAGATGGCCAAGTGTTCTTCCCGACACCTCACTTGTTTGATATTTTTTGTTCCCATGACGAGAACAACGCAACATGTACTTTCGGTAAAATTTTAAGCGAATATGGTGAGGACACCAAACAGATGCAGTACAAAGTACGAGTATCCCACGATGCACAGAAGGACAACGATGTCCGAAGTTACTGGGTGAATGCTGTTGCTTTCGGAAACTATTCTGAATACCATAAGGACTTCGATGGGATTGATAACACTGTTTGCTACGATAGTTTTCCCCAGGTAAATATTTACATCTAGCGAGATGTAAATATTTATTCGAATTTGTTGCAAATAAGTTCACAGAAGCGTCTGTGAATTTCTTTGCAACACATTCGAATAAATAAATAATATTTTGATCCGTTTTCTCCGTCCTCAATGTATCTATGTTAAATTCTAATAAGGTACCTACTTAATATTATATTCACACTTTGTTACTACTAATTACTAGTATAAATTTATACTTATTATCCTTGCGGAAAGGTTCATCTAACCTTCTTTTGACCGCAACATTCTCATCTCGTATTATACGAGTAAATTAACCTTATGCGATCTACATACTTCTTTGCCAATTGAAAGTCTCGTATCTATCTATGTACTTAACTTTGACATTGCTTATGTTTATTAGAATTTGTCCAGAAGTTTTGACTCCATTAAATGAATACTATCAACCCCCATTCCCTGCAAGTTTATTCAAATGTCTATTATATTGCAGGATAATGAAAGTGAAAAAGTATGGGTGCGTGTGGGTCCCAGACGCCTAACAGAATGCACCGCGGCGTGCGCTGCAACTGTTCCCAGGAAAGCACTGTGTGACAATCAACAGCAGAGAATTGAAATTGATCCAGGTTTCACATTCTGGACTTATTTAGCTGTAAGTATTGCTACCCGTTGCGACAATCATCGATTAGTTCGAGGAAATCTAGTATTGTTTTTGGGATGCATTCGGAGTCACACAAATTGCTGAGTCCAAACGCTTTTCAATTTAAACTTTATTATTTGCAATTATCTTTTGCAGAACATGCATAGTAGAAGGTTAAACTCACGAATAAGAGTTCAGGGTTTAAAGTAATAGATGAAAGAGTAATAATGCATGTGTGTCTAATTAAAATATGACATTGACCCAAAACGATTCTGAAATGTAGGATGGTTACTTGTGAAGCAATACTATGCTGTCAGAAAGGACAAATAAAAAATATTTACCACAATTATATTTTACCTAACACTCCTAAGAAGTTTAAAAGTTGATTAACTGTTAATTATAAGATACCTATTATAGAAAGGTAAATGTGTCTGTTAAATTCAACCAATATTTTTCTTAATTAGGATGTCGAAAACTTTATTCTTTAACGGCCCGTTTAAATAACCTATCTATCTATAACTGTTTGTTAAAACGTCGTCATTCAATCATTCGCCGGTTTTTCGTTTTCGATACAAATTGGACGTTTCTAACAATTAATAATAGATAGATATGTAAGTAGGTTATTGAAACGGGCCGTTAATAAATGAGCTATAATAACAATAAGTAATAAAAAATTGAGTGGAGAGTAGATTTCAATGCTCTCTTAGTTTATGAACTAACTAGCTTTTGCTTGCGGCTCCACCCGCGTATATACCGTATACCACGGGAACACTCTTCTTTTTCGGGATAAAAAGTAGCCTATGTATTAATTCAGATCTTAAACTTTGAACCAATTTCATCAAAATCCATTTAGTAGATAGTTTTTAGAGGAACAAACATTCATCCATCCTCACATTGATAATAGTAGTAGGCTAACATATCTGAAGAGGTCATATAAGTACTAAGCAAAGTTTGCAAAAACGATAGAGCCGTAACTTCCTTTTAACATGGCACAGTTATTACACAATAAACAGAGATTAAACCTCTCAGTACATTACATAAGTAGGTACATGAACCATTGACTTTCACTTTCAAAGACATCACTACAGTGCTGTTTCCTTTTAAGGCTACACACAAATCCTGTGTTGCACTAGTCACTTACAATTTAGGAAGCAGACTATGTAACTAAAATATTAACAGCATTGCCAGAAACTCTTGCGTCAGGTAAAACTTGCGAAATAAGTACATAACTTTTACAGATCATTCATTGAGCTTAAGGCCACGACAAAGCTCAAAAACAAAATGATTTTCACAATTCGTATGCACATTGTAATAATGTTTTTTTTGCGTACCATTATTTTTAACCCCCGACGCAAAAAGAGGGGTGATATAAGTTTGACGTGTCTGTCTGTCGGTCTGTCTGTCTATCTGTCTGTCTGTAGCATCATAGCTCCTGAACGGATGAAGCGATTTCGATTTAGTTTTTTTTGTATCAAAGGTGACTTATCTGCGAGTGTTATTAGACATGTTTGATGAAAATCGGTTGAGCCGTTTAAAAGTTGTGGGGGTGAAAGTGGGGAAGAATAACTGAATGTCTGCAAATATACTCGAGTGGGGTTTCAAATGAAAGCGCACTGAAAGAGAATATTGATGACTTAATGGAGTATCCAATTTTCTCATCAAGCTTCGTTTGATGAGATTCGTTTCGATTTGAACATATTGTAAAAAATTATTATCGTCACATATAATATTATCTAAGTTGAAATATTTTTATTGTCCAATCGTCGCTTCGTCGGGGGACCGCTATGTGAGAAAAACAGGTGTAGTCGCAGATTGCAACAAAAGAATTTACTCCGAAAAAAAATTAGTCCCGTACCTACCTAAATGTAATTCGTAATAATTATTAATTAGCTGTTGTCGGAAAAATACTTTATAAACTTTAGCGGTCCCCCGACGAGGCGACGATTGGAAAATAAAAATATTTCAACTTACATAATATTATATATGTGACGATAATAATTATTATAATATGTTTAAAATATTATTTATTAGTTTTAAGAGTTTATTTTTTGTGTCAGGGGGTTTTTAAAATTGTTAATCTTTATTCATGTAGAAGACGGTGTTGGCAAGGTATTTTTTAAATATCTTTTGAAATATTGTACAAATCACAAAAGCGTTCGGTTGATGTTGTAATATAATATTATGTATATTAGTTAATTATTTAACAAAAAAATATATATGTATTGTACTGCACAAAATTTTACGTTTTAGGAGATTGTGTGATTTTTAAGAGGTGATTTTATGATTTTTTTAACACAAGAAATATATTTTTTTTCTCAAAATGTGTACGGTTCATAACATGTCAAGGATTGTGTACTAAAGTACATAAATGGGATAAATCCCATATTTTTTCCACTTCGTAATTGAACTCTGACTAGGTAGACTAGGTGACGGGAAATGACAAAGTGACCTATGACCTCGCCTTAAAATATTATGTTTTGTTAACACACGTAAATTAATAAATTCAGTGTCTAATAATTAAGCGTCCATAAATTAAGATATTTAGATGCGGAGGGGGTCTAGCCGAATCTCAGCAAATATCACGTTATATTTTCTCTAAAATTTTTAAAACCATCCCACGTGATATTAGTGAGGGGGAGAGGGGTCGAGGTCGAAGGGAGGTAAAATATCCTAAAAACCTCTCACGCAATTTTTGGACGACATCGATAAAATCATTTTGCGCTAGAATAATAACAGAATATTTTTTCTACGGTATCAATGCACAGTGTCCCTACTTGTAAGGGTAATGATAATAATGTGATTCATCATGTGCCGAATTTGGCAGAGGCCATGGTGCCAAACAATGGTAATGACTGTGAAGCGGATCCTCTGATAGAATGATTGTCGCTTAATGGCCAGTAACTAGGAAATGACGAACTTGATACTCTGCATTGTACGGCCCAATGACGTTTTTGTACGTATGATGCGTACGTGTGCGAATGGCTTAGGGCGTATGCACAATGCACATATTATGGCGATTTTATAGGGCCTACTTAAAATATGTCAGCTTGACTATTCTAGAAACTTTGTTACGCCATACTACATGTATATTTTATGTCTTTACTATGTTGTATGCTTCTATCGGGTATAAATCGACAATATTATGATGTACATAATATTATTGTTTTGATTAAATAACCGGTAGAACGCCACGTGCATCTTAGGGTTCCCTATTCGTCTTAAATGTATCTACTCACTAATCTAGCATCACACTACCACTAATCAGAGTGCGCTGAATATGGAAATAATAATTATTATTATGATGATCAGTTTATACCTTAGCACTAGGCTTAACAAGTAGGATGGTAAGTAAATAATTTCGACGGCGAAGTTCGGAAACAAAAATGTATGGGATTTGACATACGTCATCGGTAAGTGACATGTCGCTTGCGATTATCCAATGCATCTTGACTAGAGGCCCTGATGGGATAAAGCAGCGGTAAGGGATTAAAAGTTTATAAGCAGGAAATCATGCAATCGAAGCTGCGTTCAAAATAGCTCGTAATAAATTCTAGCTTTTGTGTATTGCTGTGGTCTTGCGCAGAGCTAATCGCAGCATCTGAGTCGTGTGCACGGTCTAGCCTGGCCTTGCCCCCGATGGCGGCGCCTTGAGAGGATGTGTGATCGGAACTGTGTACAATGTACTGACTGTTGCAGTTGTTGTCATCATTATATGTTAAGAAGTATGTTTGTTTACTGACAAAAGTAATGAAGCTACTTACAGTAGCCCTTCGTTGGAGTCGAGTTAAAAGGATACCATAGATAAGTTATGGACCTTATCTATGGTATCCTTTTATCTAGACATAAGACTATGGAGCCATGCACACAGCAAAGATGTATGGACTAGGAAATTTTGCTTTGTTATTAAAATAACATTCTGCATACTTTATACTGAGGTCTAAGCGACAGAGACAAAACTTGCAAATAAGCTACCTGATGATACTAATTGTCAGTAGATTGTGAAACAGGTCCTTTTTTAAATTATTTTGAGATATAACTGTAGTAATAACTATGAATCTACCTACAAGAGGTAATTGTTGTGTTCAACGCAGTGAATTTTCTCAACATTCAAATATTTTTTTGTCCGTATTTGTGGAGTTAAGTACCAAGGAAAATGTTTAGGAACTGGTCGAGCAGGAACTTTGTCGATGGTAACTAGGTACATAAATTATTTAATTGTTAACATTATGATAGTTTTAATCTCTTTTACATCTTGATAGCCTTCTATTCATACATTATCAGACTTCTAAATTGACGTGGTAAGCATGCACATGAAATGAACGTTGAATAAATTCACTGGCCTTTAGATTGTTAATATGTATGCATGAAGAACGTGAGAACTGACAATGTTTAGTTCAACACACGACCTATGTTTAAGACCTGAAAATAAACATTTTGCCCGTAGTAGACATCTTTGTTTAACAAATCAAACATAACATTTGCCCTTCTCTGAACAACTAGGTGTGAAAATAAACTAATACGCAATTGAAAGATTACGTGTTATTTAATCTTAGGCCTAGTTGCGCAGATCTGGGTTAAATTTAACCTGGGTTAATTATCATGTTATCTCTCTCGTTCTTTGTGTTTATGAAAGAGAAGGCATGATATTTTAACCCAGGTTTAGCTTTAATCCAGATTTGTACAAGTGTGCCTTAGAAAATTAAGCGGAGTAGACATAGGCTATGTTTCGCGGATAATAGCGCTTGTTAGCGCTTGCTAGCGCTAAGAAAAAAAAAACAGATTATCGGCCAGGACACGTTTTGCTAACTTCAATACGAGTACTGCTAACATAAACCGCCATTTTGCTTATTTAATGCCAGCGGTCGCCATTTTGCTTACGTTTTTTTGTTAGCGCTATTTTATATTTTCCGCAGAACACAGCCATTGAGCAAGTGTTTGTATCTTCATATGGACATATGAAAATGAAATGCAATGGAAATCTTGAGTACCTAATCAATGATATAGGTAGGTACTAGATTCTAGATTTCCATTGCATTTAAATTCTATCGGCAGACGGCAACGTGTAAATTATACACGTTGCCAATAGGAAAATGCTCGAAAAATGCGTCTCATCAATAAATCCAAGCAGTGGCGGACTAAGCCCGTCAGGGGCCCGGGGCGGCGAAGCCGAATGAGGCCCCCCCCGCTTAAAAACCGGTCAAGTGCGAGTCGGACTCGCGCACCTAGGGTTCCGTACAAACTTGTAATAAAAAATTATGGTTCACGACTTATGCATAAGGTTTATATTTATGAAATTAAATGTTTTTTTATTTTTTATATTTGAGTTCATTGAATGAAAGGTAAATTGCGGTTAACGATTTAATAATATAGCCCTTTATTTCCATGCTTTACATAGTTTTTTTTTAGTTTTTAATGTTTTACAAGCTAAGAAAATTTTATTTTAAAATTAGTCGGTACATATTGAATTACTTATAAAATGCTTCTTATGTTAAGTTTTATTCGGCATGGCTCCTCTTCGGATAAAGGCCTCCTCCAACTTTTCCCATTGTTTTCGGTATGTTGTCTTTGTCATCCATTCCTCGCCCGTTATGTTCATGATTTCGTCGACCCATCTATCCTTAGGTCTTCCTTTGCTTCTCTTTCCAGCTGGGCCTTTCCACTTGGTGACTCTCTTTGTCTGTCACACGGGCAACGTGGCCAGCCCATCTCCATTTAAGTTGTTGTGCATGTCGTTCTGCATTTATGAGTTTTGTCTTTTTACGAAAAACATTGCTATTTTGTTTGTCGATAAGTTTGATACCCAGTATGCTTCTTTCTTTTGCGCGCTGTCACGTCCGAATTTTCTTTTTTGTTTTTTCTTGAAGTAGCCACGTTTGTGCTCCATATAACAGGCATGGCAATAAGCAGGAGTCCATTACCTTCTTTTTGAGTTTCATAGGGAATTTGGCTTTTAAAATTTCTTTGAAACTCCAGTACTTTCTCCAAATCATATTAATACGTTCTAATTCATCTTCGTGGCGCGTCTTCTCAAAGGATATTTGTTTTCCGAGGTATTTATAGCTGTCCACGTATTGAATTTGTGTATTGTTTACGTATATGTCGTTTTTTACACTATTTGTCGCTACTTTTGTTTTTGAAGTGTTCATTCGTAAACCAATATTTCTGCTTTCATAATCTAACTAACTTAATCATTATTTGTAGTTCTTTCGATGTTTTTGCAAAAAGAATGATATCGTTAGCAAATTTTAAATTGTTAACAAACTCCGTGTCTACTTTTATTCCTTTTTTGTACAATTTTACTGTTTACGATTTATGACGTATTAAAAAAAAATACTTACTAGATGTCGTTCAAACCAATTTTCGGTGGAATTTTGCATGGTAATGTACATCATATATGTTTTTTAGTTAAAACGATGATAAATTATTCTCTTATTTTAGAAGTTACAGGACACACATTTTACCACTTTGGAAGTGTCTCTCACGCAAACTATTCAGTTTAGAAAAAAATGATATTAGAAACCACAATATAATTTTTGAAGACCTATCTATAGTAACCCCACACGTATGGGTTTAATGAAAAAAAATTAGTAAAAAAAAGTCAAGATAGCTGTAGTGTTTTGATCTTGATAAAATTATGTAGGTACCAAGCACAATTTTTATGTCTTGTTTAGGATTTCATCAGGGAAACGCGGAGGTATTTGGCCCCCCCCCCAAGACCAGCAAAGTTAAACGAATATTAGTACCGCGTAAAAAGTATAGATAGCTGTAGTGTTTTGATCTTGATGAAATTATGTAGGTACCAAGCACATTTTTTAAGTCTTGTTTAGGATTTAATCAGGGGAACGCGGAGGCATTTGGGGCCCCCCCAAGACCAGCAAAGTTAAATGAATATTAGTACCGCATAAAAAGTATAGATAGCTGTAGTGTTTTGATCTTGATGAAATTATGTAGGTACTAAGCAAATTTTTTAAGTCTTGTTTAGGATTTTATCAGGGGAACGCGGAGGCATTTGGGGGCCCCCCAAGACCAGCAAAGTTAAATGAATATTAGTACCACATAAAAAGTATAGATAGCTGTAGTGTTTTGATCTTGATGAAATTATGTAAGTACCAAGCACATTTTTCAGTCTTGTTTAGGATTTCATCAGGTGAACGCGGAGGCATTTGGGGGCCCTCCAAGACCAGCAAAGTTAAATGAATATTAGTACCGCGTAAAAAGTCTAGATAGCTGTAGTGTTTTGATCTTGATGAAATTATGTAGGTACCAAGCACATTTTTTAAGTCTTGTTTAGGTCTTCATCAGGGGAACGCGGAGGCATTTGGGGCCCCACAAGACCGGAGGCCCGGGGCGGGCCGCCCCTTCCGCCCCCCGGTTAGTCCGCCACTGAATCCAAGTCTTTGTAAACCTAACCTTGCTGCATCTGATATACTTAATACTGAACCTCGGCCTTTTAGATCTACATTACAGTGCAAAAAGTCAGTTTTTTCTGACAAGTAGGAAACATCCAGGGTCATTTTAATAAATTGTCCTCTTATAATCTGGAGGACGACACTTGCAGTCCATTTGAAAAGAAATCATCGATAAATACAAGGTGCTTCATTATATAACTTTGTTTCATTCTTTTTTTTTATAGTTTTTTGGACTGATTTTCCCTTACCTATATAAGGTTCGGTAAAATCAATTACGGATATTTTGAGTATATTATGATCTATTGCTTATGTAAAGACGTTTAAGCAGAAAAATAATAGTCATACTAGAAGTCTATATAGAATATAGATTCTATATAGATTTTCTATATATAGTGTATAGTTTTTTCATAAAACACCAACAGCTGAGTGTCGATTTGCGTAATTTGAGGAAGTATTTTCTAAACTACTTTACAAAGCTGTATAAACATGTGCACTATAGCTTCTCTTATAAGTATAGATTACTCTATTATAGGTATATCCTATTTTCCCTGATGTTAGGTGAAATAACAAGCATTTTCCCCGCGCGCCGCATTGAGTTCGAGCCGTTGACTAGCGCACTCTTCAGTATTCTACGATTGTTGTATCCTCGTTTTACCCGACCACGGTGAAGCCAAAAGGAGAGGTAATGATTTCGGCAGTCTATGTATAATGTATATATACATTTCATAGATGTCATGGGATACCTACTCATCCCAACTTACCTGTCCGGTAGTTGTGGTAGTATACGGGTATGCGAACCCGGCTTTCCTAGCTATTACTGTTCTATCCTTTGCTTTCCTGGGTAGTGATATCCTACATTTTCTGTTTCCCACTCCAACTTACCAATCTTTCTTTCCACACCACCTATCCTTCCCTTTCTCTATCCCCTTTTGGATAATTATCCAAAATGGCGACGATGTATTTCGCCACCCATTCATTACGTCTCGTTTCTCGCAGAGGCGTAAAGTGGCCCATGGAGAGCCGCTTCGCTACGTTGAATGTAAGAGAAGGAATGGATGGTAAGAATGAAAGTGGACGAAGCGAAACAAGTATATAAGGATCATAGCAAGTGGAAAGAAGTGGTCTCTACCTACCCCTACGGGAAAGAGGCGTGATTATATGTATGTATGTATGTATGTTTCATCCTGGTAGGTTTCTGGGAGTTATCAATAGGTTCGTAATAGTAGCCCGATTACAGACTATTTAACTCACGTAGTCGGGTTAAAGTATTTATATAAATATATATAGTTATTGAAACTTTATTTAGCCGTTTAACATTCCAGGTTCGTGTTTTCATCGGTATCATCAGCGGCACATCGTTCGCGATGTTCGAGGGCGCAGTGATCGCCATAGTGCGGGACCAGCGGGCGGACTACGGCCTGCAGCGGCTGTATGGCAGCATCGGAGGCATGATCTCCTCCCCGCTGTCCGGCTTGATGATCGACTACGCGAGCAGGGGGAAGGGATATACGGACTTCAGGTAATAAAATATAATTCCTCCACACCGATTTCGGTGACGGTGGCCGGTTTCATTGAAACCAGGCTAGTTACGCACGAGTAATTTTATAGTATCCAAGTATGTGCACAGTACACTTCTCACCTCACCCTCTCTTCCTTTACTCTCATAATCCAGTGGGACGGATAACCGACACGACTGGCGAGAGATCAATCGCAGGTCTGACTTTTTACATGCCCATCCGACGCACGGATCATCTTTTTTGTCAGACAATCAGGTGATCAGCCTGCATTATCGTAACCAAACTTGGAAACAAAATTTTTTTGTTTTTATAATGCGGGAATCGACCCACGACCTCCGGGTCGAGAGCCAATGCTCTAGCCTCTAACCACTAGACCACGGAGGCATGGAGACTTCAGGTATAACATTTTCGAATGACTAGAGCCTAGAATAACTTATTAGGCGCAAGTCGAGAAGGTGTAAAATTCGCAGTCTTCGAAGTTTTCGCGCTTGAAATGCGTGTGGTTCTTGTCGTGTCAAGCGCGTTTTGATACCTTAGAGACCCTTTCGCGCTTTTCGTGATAGATTAAGCTGGCGGGACTGACGGATGTACGCTGGTAGAATCGTGCTGGGATGATCACTAATCCTTAGAATTTAGATAATACGTGATTTGTCTCTTTGTATTCGCCCACTTTTTGTGTATGCCGGATACATTGAAACACATAACATAAGTACTTTATTATTAGTTCACTTGTGTTTTCGTGATATAACCTTGTGGTTATTTGCTGAGTATTGCGGTTACCACATACTAAAGAAGACGTCACTACGTATGAAGAATAAAAACTTTTCAATTGTTATTATTATATAATTGTTATATTGTCATACACACTGTAAAATAGTTTTGAATAATTTGTTCCATTGGACGACCTCTGTGGCCCAGTGGTTCAGTGCGTTGATGCTTAAGCCGGGGGTTGCGGGTTCGAATCCCGCCGAAAGAACAAACAGTTTTTCTGTGTTCCTAGGTCATGGATGTGTATTAAATATGTGTATAATATAATACTTTTATACTATACATATATTGATTATTTTATTAAATATACTTCCCGTTGTCTGGTACCAGTAACACAAGTTCTTCGGATACTTAGCACGGGACCAGATTGAAGTGGTGTGAAGCGTCCATAGATATTATTGTATTTTTTTTTCAGGCCAGCCTTTTATCTTTACGCCGTTCTGAAGGTGCTCTCCGGAGTGTTGATGCTGAGCATTGACCTCGAGTTCAAACAGCCGGCGCAGAATCTCCTGTCAGATGTCCTCTCCGTGTTCAGAAATGTCGAGCTGGTCGCGTTGTTCACTGCATGTTTTGTTATGGGTACGTTATAGTTATACGTATGCGATGGGGTTTATAAAACAGCAATGAAAGTGGTCCTTGTTACCAAGACTCATTATATGTTGATACCACAGAATACAGAATATCCGGAAACCGTCAACGCGCTTGAAAGAGATGCCGTCACGACTACTCCAAATTGGAGTGGCTATCCACACAATATGTTGCCACAGAATAACGGAATATTTTACCCAACTTTTTTTCAATTATTTTTTATTGAATACCTAATTGTCGTTACATAATAACGCGACTTGTTTTGTAAGTGTAAAGAGTAAAGTAAAGAGCGGGCGGGGTGGTGTTTCGTCATGGTTTTGGACACTGCGCTGCGTACAAATGTGATCGAACACTGATTCTGGATGTTCTGTATTCTGTGGTTCATACAAGCAACATTACTTGTGTTACACTAGCGCTATAAAATCTAATAATTATAAAATTCTCGTGTCATAGCTACTATGATAATATAGTGTTAGGGGACACACTCCTCCCAATCGGCTTGACCGATTCATATGAATTTTTAATGCATGTTCGATAGGTCTGAGAATCGGTCGTAATCTATTTTTTCAACTCCTAAATGATAAGGGTGACCCACCCCTAAATATTAGTAATTGAAATAGTTACGTGTATTTAGAATTTAATTTAAGTTTATTTCGGATAAGTTACGATGGGGTTGTCATATACTTTAATGTAAAAACCTCTAAACAAAGAAAGATTAAAAAAAAAATAACAATTTTTATTTTTTTTATATGATGTGGCATTAAAAACACGTTTGCCGGGTCAGCTATATATCCACTTTTTGATAGTGCCATTTTAGTCAGTTAATAAATGTAAAGATTTTTTCAATTTTATGGATATTGTAGTCGTAAATAAACAACGGGTGTATGCGGTAGTATTACCCTAGCTTTGCCGATACGTCGCGTCGTAAGCGTTTAACCTCAATATCCTCGATAAGGAGCAGTTGTTACGTTCCCAATAAGATGTTGAATGTGTATAACATGACAGGAAATTCCATTATTCTAAACAAACTTTCTTGCGTCCTTTGTCATTACAAATGTAATGTAATGGAAAGTACATTATGGACTATAATGTTGTTACATTTTATGTTATGTTAAAATGCCATAAGTACATATCACAGCACAATTTTACTATTTCATACAGCCGAAATGTTTTAAAAATGTTTAGATGTTTATAAATAAACTGGCCAACCTATAATAAGCTTCACTCCCTAACTTTGGCATCATATACGTAATTACACACTCATTACATGGAGAAGAGACCCGTTCCTCAGCATTGATGTTAGCCGTTGACGACCATGATGATAATGATGATGATGATACGGCAGCTAAAACTGCATCCGCTATTGAATGATTTATACAGCGAAGTAACACTGTTTAAATACTGTAGTTCCTGGGAAATGTCGGTTTTATATGTCGTATGCTTGCCCAAGCACATACGGCATTCTCACAACATAGTCAGCCTAGTCCAGAGGAATGACTGGTCAATACGTCTGGGGCCAACCATGTCCGAGTTTCCTCATGACACCGTTCACCGTTGGAGCATCCGTATGATGTACCTACTTGAGATCTGAAAAAGTTTCTTTGGTATACGCCGCAAACTGGAAATCAAACCTGCGTTTTCTCGAGTGCGAATCAAACGGTCTACCAAGTACCAACTAGGCCAGCTAGAAGCTCAGCTGATAAAGATGCCGATAATAATAATGACGATGATGAATTTTTACAGGTACGGCGTGGGGCTACATCGAGAGCTTCCTATTCTGGCTGCTGCAGGACCTGGGTGCGTCGCGGTCGCTCATGGGCATCACGATCACGGTGGGCGGCGTGGCCGGCCTGCCCCTCCTCGTGCTCTCCGGTCCGATCATCAACAGAGTCGGACACGCCAATGTCATATTTGTTGGCTTCGTGTTCTACGCTATCCGGCTTTTAGGTAAGAGAATATTGAGATATTGGCTTGCCTTGTCTGGAGACTCGAATAGCAAAGCATACTACTAATATTATAAATGTGAAAATTTCTGAGACTGGATGTATGGATGGATGGACGGATGTTTGTTACTCTTTCACGCAAAAACTACGGAACGGATTTAGATAAAATTTGGTATGGTAATAATGGTAAATTTGTTCTCTGGATTAACACATAGGCTAATTTTTAAATTTGATCCCAAAATAGTTCAGTGTTCCCGTGAGATACTGTATTTACGTGTGCGGAGCTGCGGGCAAAAGCTAGTTATCAAATATACGATACATTTCAGGTTACTCTCTCATCTACAACCCGTGGCTGTGCCTGATCTTCGAGGCGCTGGAGTCGGTGACGTCATCGCTGTCGTTCACCGCCGCTGTGACGTACGCGGCGCGGCTCTCCTCCACCACCACCGACACGTCCGTGCAGGGCCTGCTCGGTGGCCTGTACTATGGCGTCGGTGAGACCATTGTTTTACTTATAAGGGAGCTCGATGTCGCTTATATGGCTTTGGTGTGTGATAGGAAAGTAAATGTAAGTTTTGATATCACTTAGATTTTAAGTGTTCAATTGTGTGGCCACTGCATTAAATACGGTAGTAAATATAGACTACTTCGAAGTTCTAAACAAGTAACTCAATAGGTTACGTCGCTACGCGTAAGGACACTTATCTACACCTATTTAGGTAATGACCGTAGTACTTGACTTTTCATCAAGATTATTTATGCTTACCTATGTTTAACCCTCGAGAAGGTGCATCTATTTTTCGGGGAGCATTATGCCGCCCGTTTTCATTGGCCATTTTTGTAGGAATACAGAATTATTTATGCTTGACAGGACTTATTTGAAACGTGATTAAGTAGTATTTCTGCAACATATTTAATAAGCTCAGTCTGCGGATTTTTCTTTTAAAAAAGTTTACATTCTTATGAACTTTTTTCTCTTATTTTACTTCTAGAGTGAAAAAAATCTACAAACTGAACGATATAAAATTCAGTATAAAATTATGTCCAACAAGGAGAAGTAAAGTAATAGCCTGTATACAAAATTCAGTATAAAACAAGGAAAAGTAAAGTACCTAATAACTTTACTTTTCGTTGTTGGACATAATTTTATACTGAATTTGGTATCGTTCAGTTACTCAGATGAATAATAATAATTATTGTCTCGATGGACCTTGTTGTCTTTTAAAGTTAAATTAGAAAAAATATTATTTCTAACTACAAAAGCATTTCATTTCATCTTGTTATTTGTCACTAAATCTATAAACATTTTTATAGCTTAGACAATAAAAGCACATAAATTATCGATACATTTTCTACTTGACCTAAAATGTAGGACACGATTGCTGCCGATACTTGATGGTAGAAATCTTCTGGGCACTCTTGCCACTATTTTTTTAGCACGTGAAACGAACGAATGCGGGCCAGCTACTAAAAGCCCAAACTGTACGTTACTTTTATAGGATTTATTAAGTAACGAGGGCGGCAAAATGCTTATCTAAGCGCGCCGATTCCAGGGTTAATGTAATATTTTTAAGACTTATTAAAATATTTTTTTTATCGCAGGTAAGGGATCAGGCAGTTTAATAGGCGGATACCTCATGAAGTTCATCGGAACGAGGCCTACGTATCAGTTGTTTGCTGGTGCGACTTTAGTTACGGGATGCATTTACTACTTATTTAACAAATTCTACATCGGCGACAAAAGAGCAAACGACGACAACGACATCTGTAAAAAGACACACGCAATAGCAGATGTGGAGGCCACGAGTAAGCCAACAAAGTTAGAAATCTCACCGCTAGATGCCACCAGTAAGATGGAAACTAAAACCAGTTTGCCAACAGACGTTCCTAAAGATACAAAAACAGGTAATGAAGTTTCAGAGAATATAGATGGCGGTAGTGATTCTGGAGTAGATAATTCCGCTTTTAACGACAGCGAAACCGATACGAATTCGAATGGGAGGAAAAGAGATGAAGATAAGACTAACTGACAATGTGTAAAGAAACTACTGAAAAATAACAATTTTTAAATGATCTACAGTCTACACTTCTGACAGCAATTAAGGATCTATTGATATGTGATATTTTTAAAACAAGAGCCAATATTTTTATTTATGTATTTAATACATTTGAATATATTTTAAGTTATACTTAGCAGTATTTCGATAATTTAATAAAGATAATTAAAATATATATTTTTTTATATTTATTCCCGATGTTATACATTTAACGCCTGCAAAGGCAAGGTAACCATTATAAAAATTTGATCTTTAAAATTACAACGTAATACTCTTTAACCATCTCGCTCAGCGATACCAATCATTAGTCTATGTCATCCACGAATTAATTTTAATCATAGTGGGCATTTAACCCTTATTTAACCATTGGTCTCGCTGAGAGCGCCCAGCGACACCAATGGTTAGTTAACATTTAACTAATCAGAATATAAGTAGGTAATAAAATATTATAATATTTATTATACTGTAACAGTTTGTACTATAAAGGTTAAATATTTTAATAGAATGTTTAATCCATTTATTAAAAAGTAAAATTGCTTAGCGGACCATGTAGAGCCTCTTCGCTACGTTGAATGTAAGATGAGGAATGGACGGTGGGAATGAAAGTGAACGAAGCGAAAGGAGTATATAAGGATCGTAGAAAGTGGCAAAAAGTGGTCTCTGCCTACCCCTTTACGGGAAAAAGGCATGTATTTTATATGTATGTATGTAAAATTGCTTACATAGCGCACATGAATCATAATATTTGATATGAGTGGGAAATAGGAAATGTAGGATATTACCGCCCAGGAGGGCAAGGGATAGGACAGTAATAGCTAGGGAAGCCGGGATCGCATACCCGTATACTATACCACAACTACCGGACAGGTAAGTTGGGATAATAATAACTCCCCACACCGATTTCGGTGATGGTGGCCGATTTGAAACCAGGCCAGTTACGCAGGAGTAATTTTATAGTGCCCAAGTGTGTGCGCAGTACACAAGAGCACTCTCTCTTCCTTTTACTCTCATAATTCAGTGGGACGGATAACCGACACGACTGACGAGAGATCAGGCGCAGGACCGACTTTTTACATGCCCATCCGACGCATGGATCATCTTTCTTGTCAGACAATCAGGTGATCAGCCTGCATTGTCCTAACCAAACTTGGAAACAACATTTTTTGTTGTTCCAATGCGGGAATCGAACCCACGACCTCCGAGTCGAGAGCCAATGCTCTAACCACTAGACCACGGGGGCTGTTAAGTTGGGATGAGTATCCCATGACACAGTCTCAGTCAGTCTCTGAATACAATTTTTAATTTAGGTATATCTTTCCGTGCATTTATTCTAAGCGAATGAAGTAGGTACGCAATTTTATATTATTGACGACCTAATTACTGAACCACAGAGCTCTATGATTAGCGTGTCGGTGCTGAAGCCGGAGGTCGCGGGTTCAAATCCCGCCGAGGGAACAAAAAGTTTCTAATGTTCCTGGGTCGTAGATGTTAAATATGTGTAATGTGTACTATATACCTACTAAAGATCTTAAATGGTATAAAAGTATTTTAACTTCCTTCCCGTTGTTTGGTCCTCGTAACACAACTTTGGCTACACACTACAGGCAAAGAATATATAGTATGCTACGTAATATTGATGTGGTGTGAAGCGTCCATAGATTAATATTATTATTATCAGGTATACCAATAGATGCATATTATATTATGTATTACGCATATTATAGTACCTAACAAGTACGTTGCAAGTGGCACATCTAGGTTTTAAAAGAGGTTTTCAGTTACACAAAACGAAATTGATCCAATAAACTAATTTTCATATTCTGTTTACACAAGCATTTGGCGTTTCCTTATACGTTTTGAATGATTGAAAATATTCTATACAAATATGTGACACTTTCTACGGATGTCGGATACTACTGGTTCGTGACATTGATTATCCCGCTAATGGTGTAAATTGTAACTAAGACTCGGGTCGTAGCGGTCGTGCCTCAGACGCTCCACATACTCGAGTACCGCTAAAAATTATCACAATTTTCTTACAGACTTGTCAATTTTAGTTCATGCATACGGGAACAGTCGGTTATATTCAGCATTGTCACACCGACCATCGGATAGGGCACTCGTGGTAGATAAATGTATTAGCTAGTCAAAATGAATAAAATTATATTAATTTTTACGTTTGTCGTGTGTTTCAAAAGTAAAGATGTAATAACGTTAAGACTTCCCGGGCCACAAGTGTACGTAGTGACGCCCTCAACCCGGCCACTGCAAATCGACGAGGGTAAATCTGCACCTTTCTACTATCAAAACTGGATGAGAAGAATGGATACCGTGTCGGAGTCTACCACTACCACGACTACAGCTGCTCCTATAAAAACGCAGGATCTAATTTTTGCTGAGTTCGAATCTGATGGAAATATGCAAAAATCTATAAGAAAATTATTAGAAAAAGAAAAGATTCAACAGAAGACAACAACGCCGCGACCGATATATGTGCCCGACGAAGAAGCAACTAAAGTGACTCGAATTGTTAATTATGGTTTACCAATTAAGACTGACGTTGAAGAAAACCATAAAATTAACGTTTCGGAAATTAATTCCTATATTAATCAAGGTCCAGTTTACCAGCCATCACCGACAAGTACCACCACAACTACAACTCCACCTCCAATAAACATTGAAAATATTTGGCATATCATTGACAATGAAAAACTAAACCAACAGCCGGGACATTGGGATGAAATACCTATTAATAGTAACGACGAAGAACAAGTTGAGGACACAAAACAAACCCAGCAGCCCAGTGAGATTAATACTGAAGCAGATAATAGCGATGATGAGGATGTTAAAATAGACGAAAACTTCGCTTTGCCTGGGTATGTATAGTAGACAAATATTTTAAATATCGTATTATTTTTATAGATTTATATTATATAGCTTATTGTTTTTTCTAGGTTTGGCACAAATCCTGGAAGTGGAGCTGAAAATGAATCTAGAGCTATACGCACAGAATCCAACATACGATTCCCATATGTTAATTTAAAACCATTCCAAATGAAAAATTCTAAGAAACCTTTGCTTAATAGTAAGAAAACGAATATGTTCAGCTTAGACAACTTTTACGATTTAAAAGAACCCATTCGTGGGGAAGCTCAAGACATAAGTTCTACAAGTCAGCAAATAGATAGGTACAATCCAGCTCAGCCATATTTACCCAAACAAGAATATGGCAGTAGCTCCTCTAAGCAAAGTAGCCCAGTTGCTCCACCCGTAAGAGCTACGGCTAACTTAGTGCCACCACCCCCACCACCTAAGATAACTGAAAATGATTTTCCTTCACCTGCGACTTACGAATCTTTTCCTCCATATCCACCTTTCGCTAGTTTCCCTTCAGCTCCTGCACCAGCACCAAAACCAAATCCTCCATCGATGAATCCACTAATTGCTCCTTCCATGGAAATACCAGTTGACACAGACATCTCAGATGATGATATGGGCAATGATAACGCAGTTATGGATCTCGGATATAGATATAAAAAACCAGTTCCACAATTTCTTCCAACCGCTCCTCCTCCAGTAAAATATGATGGATACTCCTACAACAAGCCGAGCATACCAGCCGAAATGGCTCCACCCGTGGCTGAAAAGCCAGATTTTGGCGGATATCATTACAAGAAACCAGAAGCACCACCATCGAGTGACGAAAAACCAGATGACTACCCCGGTTACAGCTACAGCAAGCCTGATGTACCACAGTTCTTCGACCACAAACCATCGAGTTACGGTTCACTGCCAAGTTATGGCGCCCACGATGCACCTCCGAGTTATGATTCTGATTACCCTGAGTTGATCTTCAATAAACCACATGGGGATGTCAAAGGCGGTGATGATATGAAAGCGAATGACATGGGAATGATGCCACCACCGGCTCCGGCTGACATGAAACCGGACATGTATGGTCCACCGATGGACGACCAAGGCTTTCCGAGCGATTTTCCAGGAGACTTGAAGTTTCATCACGATTTTGACGATCATGATCACGACCACGATCACTATCACTATCATCATACAACAACGACGACAACCGAAACGCCTCGTGTCAACAGATACAGTTACTACTACTTAGGGAAGAAATTGTACTACCTACCTCTG
The DNA here is from genome assembly GCA_905404095.1 of Glaucopsyche alexis. Taxonomy (NCBI): domain Eukaryota; kingdom Metazoa; phylum Arthropoda; class Insecta; order Lepidoptera; family Lycaenidae; genus Glaucopsyche; species Glaucopsyche alexis. The sequence continues at coordinate 17,291,542 of FR990051.1, read as the reverse complement.
TATTTTAGTGTTTACTTCATAGTCTACGTCGGAGCTCTAATCATCAAAGCCATATTACGGCACAAGATCGTGTATCCCAACAGTTGGAGACCAAACGACCAAACGGCGTCGTTCTTCTCAAAAAGGTCGGTGGACTCGTACTTATCTGACAAGGACAATTTGCATGAACTTACAGGGAGAGTAACCCACGCGATTACTACCGCAGCTGAGAAATATCTAAGAAATTCAAGCAAAGCGAAATAATAGTTGTTTAAAATTAATTTTTATGTTTTTATTGTATATTTTTATTGTTGTGAACTGGACATATTTAATCGATTATTTTAAATATCTGTTCATTATCACAACGTATTATTTATTTTAATAAATAGGTTAAATTCAATTGTATTTTTCATTAAATTCCTTAATAAATATTGCTTTCATTTAAATTAAAAATAATAATAATAACAGTTTAAGTTAAATTTTTTTTAATTAATTTTGCTATTTTTTTATTACCGATTTTTATTTCCGAAAAATATTCGAGTATTTATCCTCTGCCCATCTCAACTCTAGTTATCAGGCTAGTTTGTTAGTAGTTAGTAGTAATCAGGCTATAAAACTTTTCAACCAAACAGTAAAACTATAAATACATTTAACTAAAAGATGTATGTAAGCGGGGCCTCTAGTCAAGATGCATTCGATAATTTCGACGGCGAACTTCGAAATCAAAAATGTATGGGATTTGACATTAGTCATTGCTAAGCTTGCGAGGCTTTGCGAGGTCAAATCCCATATATTTTTGTTTTCGAGCTTGCCGTCGAAAATATCGAAAGCATCTTGACTAGAGGCCCAGTTTCTTCAGAAGTCACGACACAGTATGTATGACCTTACAGTTTACACACTACACTGCTGTGACAGAAATTATTCTTCAGAACAGTTAACTTAAAAAACCTGTAAGTATAACAAAGACGTGTAACATAAGCCAACGATGGTACTCGTAGACTCAAGTTATATTACGGTAACATTATGTAAAATACATTTAAATAAGATTTTCAGGCTATTTGTTGTCTACGAAATTTAAACTTTTACCCCCTTACTAATAAAAATATTTACAAAATGGATAAGCAATAAAATCTTTCAAGTGACTTTTCCCGCGTAATAATAAAATATTGTATTGCTTATCCATTGTTTAAATATTTTTATTAGTAAGGACCTAACTATATACACACAATTAATGCAAATATTTACATCGATTCTGATAAATTCGGTGCAACAGTTATCACTAATCTCTTGTAATAATTTCTTGCATAAATAATTATAACAAAATACAACAACGAATACTACAGTAATAAAATATTAATTTGCAAAAAATACAATAAATGATGAATGCAAATTTCACCTCAATTGTTCGTAGAATGGGTCTACGACATCGTAGCTAACTGCTACGCTATGCCTTTAGGTCTCTCATATATCGATTAAATTATACTAGTGGTCGCCTTGTAGTCAAAATTCAATCAAAATTACGACTACGGCGAAGTCAAAAGGGTGGGTAATGATTTTGGAAATCTATGTATGTATGTATGTTTCTTTCATCGTAGCGCCTAAACTACTAGTCCGATTTTAATAAATGAGGCATCAATAAAAGCCTAGGTAACATACATAATTTACGTAGACGGGTTATAGTTATTTTGCCCTATTAGATATAAAAATATAGAATGTAAAATAATTATTAATAAACGTCGACGTGTGACAAAATCGTATCAAACGCATGGTAGTGTGAGTTAATAAACTGATAATTTCCGTAAAATGGAGTACAAAATATTTATTTTATGTATATTTGATGATTAATAGGTATTATAATTTAAATTGTATATTTAATTGTAATTTAATAAGAGTGAATTGCGTTAGTGCCCTAGTAAGAGTACAAAGACCAACTAGTAAAAGCACTCACTAAATGTTTCTTGCGTTCGCGCAAAAAGGAATCACGCGGGAACCGTATCCAGAGCCTCCGTCGATAAAATATAAATCCGTTCAATAATAGAGAAACAGACAAACAAGAAACAAATTCTATAAATCATTGTTTTGGGTTCTATTTCGTTCATAAATCCTAGCTTTTTTCTTATATTATCTTTTATATACAAAAAGAGACCGGTTATGATTTTATTATATGTGTCACCGTAAAATTGTAAATTGATTGTAATATGACTAGAAATATTAATATGTCGACAGATTGTCAAATAAAAATTCTGCTTACAACTTTCCGCATTAGTTTTCGTTATATTATAATAATATAACGAACTGGAATTCGTCAAATTGTCAACTGTCAGTAGATTGTTCCTGATTGGTTGGTTTTACAGTAGGTAGGCGGTTTTATGTCCATAGAGTTAAGAATGGGATACAGAAAATCAACTTGAAACTGTAATAGATCTAGAGCTCGTCTTCGAAAATGGAGGTCATCGAGAACAAGCATTGGACCACTGAAAATCCCTAGGGGCCTAAAAGTTTGATATAAAACCGTCGGTCTGGCGGTTCTAAACCTGGCAGATTTTTTTTATTGACCACAATGTGTGAAGATTTTTTGAGTAAAAAACGGTCATAACTCATAAGGAACAAGAAAAATGTTTTGATACACGGGTGCGCGCCAAATAGAAACCAATAAAAATGCAAGTCTGGCAGTCCTACTCTTGACCAGTTTCCAACCAGACCGCCCTGAACGTGTAAAAATTTTCAGTAAAAAAAGGTCATAGAGAACAAGGGCAAGTTATATGTCAATCTGTTCGTCTCCTAGTCCTATTTCGAAAACCGTCGGTCTGGCATGCTCAAACCTGGCCAAAACTCAGCCAGACCGGGATGAAGATACCTCCTGCGATACTTACTAAGAGGTATATTATGATTAATTTGCACTTAATGGAGAGTGATTTTAATAGATTTGTATGTATTCTTTCCGAATTTCAAATTTGCCATCTCATATTACTACCACTCGATCTGCCATCATGTAAAAATGGCGACATCTTTAATATTTTGTCAATAACTCTTGAGTGACACATTTTACGAGAATAAATCTTTCAGCAAAATTTAACTAGATGCAATTTTCTACAATTTATGCTATGAGCAGTTTTATGTCAAATTAATAGTTTTTGCGCTGCAAAGTTTTAGACGAAAATTTTACATATGATGGTGATAGTTTTTTAATTGACTATATTTTACTTTTTATGCTCTTTCAGATAATACCCATATCGAGAAGTTTGTAAATAATTATAAAGACCGCCAAGTTATGACGACGGACATTTTGAATTCACAAACATATTGAATATATAAGATTTTAGTAGCAATAAAACCAAAAAAATACTAAACTAATAACTTATAAAAATTAAAAATAAATATTCGTGAAAAATATTTTCTATGTGGCAATTATTAAAAAAATAATTTTGTGTGTAGCTTAACTTTTGTATTTTAGTGTAATAAAATCAATTTTATATGAAACAAAGTTCCAAAGTTTGCGAAACTCCCAGTTTTGTAAGCAGTCAACTTTCGAGTAGTAATTTTACCCCTTTATTTAACAGTCTGATCTGATATTTCTGCATATTATATGCTTCTAGTTTTATTGACACTAAAATTTGGTTTTGTATTGAATAAATATGATTATGAATTCAAAATGGCCGCCGCCATAATTTGGTGATATTTAGGTATAATTATTTACAAACTTCTCGAAATAGATATTATCTGAAAGGGCATTAAAAGTAAGGGCATTAATTAGTTTTAAAAATACCACCAACACAAATAAAATTTCTTTCTAAGACTTTGCAGCGCAAAAACTATTAATTTGACATAAAACTGCTCATAGCATAAATTGTAGAAAATTGCATCTAGTTAAATTATGCTAAAAGAACTTTTCTCGTAAAATGTGTCACTGAAGAGTTATTGACAAAATATTAAAGATATCGCCATTTTTTCATGATGGCGGATCGAGTAGTAATATGAGATGGCAAATTTGAAATTCGGAAAGAATACATACAAATATATTAAAATCACTCATCATTTATTGTAAATTAATCATAATATGCCTCTTAGTAAATATCACAGGAGGTAGCTTCATCCCGTTCTGGCTGAGTTTTGGCCAGGTTTGAGCATGCCAGACTGACGGTTTTCGAAAGAGGACTAGGAGACAAACAGATTGACGTATAACTTGACCTTGTTCTCTATGACCTTTTTTACTCCAAATTCTTATACGTTCAGGGCGGTCTGGCTGGAAACTGGTCAAGAGTAGGACTGCCAGACTTGCATTTTTATCGGTTTCTAGTTGGCGTACACCCGTGTATCTAAATAGTTTTCTTGTTCCTTATGATCTTTTTTTGCATTCAGAGAGTTCTTAAATACTTCGGACATATTGTCAGGAAAGATGGAGATAATTTAGAAAAGCTAATTGTCACTGGCAAGGTGGAAGGCAAAAGGCTCCGTGGTCGTAACCCGATGCGTTGGTCTGATCAGATACGCACAACACTCAATAGCACAGTACAGGATGCACTTCGAGTGGCCGAGGACAGGGAAAAGTGGAAAAAATCGTAAGGATAAAGACCATGGAAGGTGGTGGTCACGACCCTCAGACATGAGGAGCACGACTGATGGAGGAGGGATGACCTTTTTTTACTCAGAAAATCTTCACACATTTTGGTCAATAAAAAAAATCTGCCAGGTTTAGAACCGCCAGACTGGCGGTTTTATATCAAACTTTTAGGCCCCTAGCGACCTGCAGTGGTCCAATGCTTGTTCTCGATGACCTCCATTTTCGATGACGAGCTCTAGCTCTATAAGGGTTCCTTCTAGTTACTACGTACCTAATTCTAAAAATGGGTTAGGTTAAGTTAGAACATTTTTATCACATTCAAAAAAACAGAGGGCGATAAATCATCACTTTTCATAGATCAATTGAAATGATAATGGTTCCTTATACTACGGAGTACGGAAGCCCAATCCCCTACCCTATTCCCTTCCCTACCCTCCCCTATTACCCTATTCCCTCTTAAAAGGCCGGCAACGCACTTGCAGCTCTTCTGATGCTGCGAGTGTCCATGGGCGACGGAAGTTGCTTTCCATCAGGTGACCCGTTTGCTCGTTTGCCCCCATATTTCATAAAAAAAAAATTATAAAAATGGGTTAGGTTGAGTTTTTACTACATTATTATTATTGCATTTTATTACATTTAAACCGTCTTTAAATATGAAAAACAGAAGGTGACAAATAAATACTTTTCATACATCAACATGAAACTATAGGGTCCGTTCCTTATAGTTACTACGGAATTATAAAAATGGGTTCGGTTAGAACATTTTTATCGCGTTCAAAACGTCTTTAAATATGTATATTCTTTGTAAGTATATTCTTAGGTAATAGTTAAGAAAATTAAATTAAGTTTTAGTACAAGATTAAACAATTTTACAATAAAATAATAATAACTATCTACTTTAAATTATTTACAGACTAAAAGAAAGAAAGAAATAAAAAACTAAAAAAGATAAAACTTAAGTACAAGATATGCTATAAAAATAAGAAAACCTCTAGGTCGTCCCCATCAGGCAGAGTGCCTATCAGGCTCAAAGAATTATATTAAACGATAATATTTTACTTTCTTTTTTTTTTTTTTAATTTATTTATTTTCATAAAGAAACATACATTTATAAAATTATTGTACACTCCATAAACCACTAAGGTTTGTCCGGAGTGTGAACATAATATGCAAGGTAGCTTTTATGCAATCCTAAAGCTATTTATAAACTATTAGAAAATATAACAAAAACATAATATTATATAAACTTGAACATTAAACAAATACAAGAAACAATTAACAAAAAATCTTAATCCCATTCATTTAAGACCTTGTCAAAGTAAAATGCTTTAAGCTTGTATTTAATATTTTTTACACTAATTTTGCTTACAATTATTGGGTCCAGTTTATTAATTAGGCGAGGTACTATATAATCAGTTGTTCTCTCTCCATAAGCATTATTTGCCCTTGATATTGCTAGTTTGTTTTTTGTTTTTTGTCGCGTCTGGATGTTGTGAGGTATGTTATGTTTTTGTAGATTGTCATCAAAGAAATTTTCTTTTAGAATGGAGTAGTTGACTTTAAGTGTGATCGGAAGTACTTTACAATATTTGAATAATTCTTTATCATTTTTTTATATTTTAGTTTAATATTGGTTGGCACAATGTTTTTTAGGATTCTGGTTTGGAGGTTTTGAATTTTACTAAGGTATGTTTTGTAGGTTCTTCCGTAGCTGGTTATTCCGTAATTAATAATGGAGTCGGCGAGTGCATTGTACAACATTAATCTAATCCTAAAAGGTATTTTATTTTTAATTATATACATATTAGATAGGAATACTTTCAGCTTATCGCATATTCGAATGATTTGTGGTAGCCAAGAGAATTTACTATCGACGATGAGACCAAGGTAAGTATGATTATCGACTATTTCAATTTCAGAACAATTACATGTTCTATAATTGTAGTTATGAAGGCAGTGGTGATCATGACTCCTTAGTCTTGTTTCAGCAATGAGTTTCTTGTTATTGTAAGGTGAGCATATATGAATTAATTTTGTTTTGTCTGAATTTAGGACAAGCTCATTGTCGTGACACCACATGTTTATGTTGTTGAGATCTTCTTGCAATCTAGACATTGCTGAGATAGGATCAGAGTCGGATATCAGAAGACAGGTATCATTCGCGAATTGATAAGCTAAACTGTATTTTAAGACATTAAGCATATCATTGACATATGCAATAAAATGGAGTGGCCCCATTACTGAGCCTTGAGCCGTCCCTTCTTCATCTGACACCTCGTTACTAAGGTCATCGTTAATGCTTACACGATAAGATCTTCTTTGCAAGTAATCCCTACACCAATTTAGCAGTGGGCCTCGTATACCTGTGTTTTTTGAGCAGTTTATTGTGATTTAGAGTCTCAAATGCGCGGGAGAAGTCTATAAAGAGGGCTAAAACGTGTTTTTTGGAGTTCAAAGCGGAGTTAATGTGATCAGTGAATTGGGATAGCAAAGAAGTTGTGTTTTTACCAGGTTGAAAACCGAATTGATGTTTTGTTATAATATTATGTTTTTTGTAGTATGAAAGGATTTGGTCGCTGAAAAATGTCTCTACAATTTTATCGATAGATGAAAGAAGAGTTATTGGACGATAGTTTGAGAAATTATCATGTTTTCCTCCAGCTTATGAACCTACATTATTTATTTACTTATATTGTTACGTATGATTTTTAAACATCAACATTCTTACACTAAATATGACTTTTATACGTAGAATAGAAAATCTATGTGTATGTGAATAAAGAATTGAAATTTCGTGATTTCCTCTGTGGCTCAGTGGTTAGCATGTCGGCGCTCAAGCTGGAGCAACGAAAAGTTTTCGTTGTTCCTGGAACATGGATATGTGTAATACAATAAACATCTTTAATATATGTAATATGTCTATACTAATATAATTAAGATAAAAAGTTTGTTTGCTGGCATCAAATGGGCTCCAAAACTACTGGACCGATTTTGATGAACTTTGGCACAGATATAGAATAGACCACGGGGAAGGACATAGGCTACTTTTTATTATGGCAAAATGTAGGGTTCCACAAGATTTCCTTTTGTCGCGCACGATGTCGCGCGCAACATCTAGTATAGTGTAAAATAATAAATTATGCTTTCCATTGTCTGGTACCTGTGACACAAGTTCTTTTCAAGGCCAGATTGTTGTGATGTGAAAGCGTCCATATATATTATTATTATTAATAATATATCAAGACCTAGAACCTAGATAAACTTTCTCTTTTATAAGAGCGTAGACAGAAACACATTCCTGTAAATCTAATTGACACTTCAGTACACGATCTGTTTGCGGAATCCATATGAGTCGCTCTCATTCCGGGGTTAAGTGAGAAGCGGTGATTTGTATCAGTCAGTATGTCAGCTGCCGGTCCCCAGTGCACAACCTTTTTAGTGGGACTTTAGTCTAGGAGATCCGTGTTTAGTTTAAGCGGACTATAGTGCGGGAGACACCGCGTGAGGGAGCCGTAGCTGAAGAGGAAATAGGCGCTTAGCCGCAAGTCTAGGAGACGCTAGTGTTTACTTGTTAGGAGAATATAGTCTAGGATCCTATGAAGAAGTGTATATTAGTAATGTCCTGTCACGGGCTGGTGCTGACGACGGCGGTGGCTCTCGCGCTGTGGGCGGCCGGCGCGCACGCAGCGGCGACGTACGACGCAGCGACGCCGCACACACCGCCCAACAACAGATACAAATATATACCGTTACAGTAAGTACAGATTCCATTTTATGGAATTAAGTCTTAGCTCAATAGTAAAATTAATAATATACTTGTACTATTAGGAAATCTAATTCATAAGTAAGTAGAGTGTTCTCATGTTTTATTTGTATTAGGCATGACGGCATGCAGTCACAATACAATTTTCAATGATATTTCACTTTGACATCATGTTAATAACATGATACTAACAAATCATGACAAGTCAACGGCTTAGGAATTGGATTCCCTGAAAGTACAAGGAGTTTTAAGAGTAATTTTTTTCTGAATAAATAAATGCATTTGCTGCTGAATGTTTATAAGTTACATATTTTTAAGCTAATAAAATGACTGTATTTAAATTTTAAATAACGTTTACATGATGTTTTATAAAGCTTAGACTAGAATTTACATTTAGCTGATCCCTAAAACTAAAACTTAAAAATTGTAATTATTCATATTAAAGTACTCAGATTATTATGATTAAAAATAAATTATTTTCGTGATCAAAGTCATACAAAAGCATTGGTAACTTCACACACATATTAAAACCCGGTCATGTTTCATACAATATTTATTACTTACCTATTTCAGCGGTGAAAAAAATAGAGAAGACATATCTATAACTACCAATGACTCATCCCCGCTGCAAAGTACCGGAATGCCGGTGTCGGAGCTGATATTGACGGCGTTGAGAACAGCGTTGGACGTCGTCAGGAACATCAACAGGAACCGAGCTAGCACCGTGCTGCATCCCATCAACAATAACTCTACTGCTTTGAAGGTACGTTAAGGTTGCATTAGTCGGTTTTTTCTCCATACAAACGCTGTTGGTAATTTACTCTAAAGTCAAACACTGTAGACCCAAATTTTAGCGTAATATCGATTTTTATTACACTTATCTAGTGCAATAGTAGTCGGTATGTGCTTATATTTCGAAAGTTTAAATAAGCTTAGAAGATAATAGCCTCCAAACATTGAATTTTCAGCGCAACATTGACCGTAAATAAAAAAGAAACGAAGAATGAGATTAAAAAAGCAAGCACATACCGGCACAGTTTCATTATTCAGCTTTATGTCGGATATAAATATTTTATAGTTTTTTCATGAAACACCAACAGCTGAGTGTCGATTTGCGTAATTTGAGGATGCCATTTTCTAAAATACTTAACAAAGCAATATAAATGTGTGCACTATAGCTTTTCATATAAGTATAGATTACTATTTTATGGGTATATCCCCTTTTCCTCGATGTTAGGTGAAATTACAAGCATTTTCCCCGCGCGCCATACTGAGTTCGAACAGTTTCCCCAATGTTAGATGAAATAAGAAGCATTTTCCCCGCGCCACACACTGAGTTCGAGCCGTTTTCCCAATGTTAAGTGAAATAAAAAGCATTTTCCCTGGCACCATACTAAGTTCGAGCCATTTCCCCAATGTTAGGTGAAATAACAAGCATTTTCCCCGCGCGCCACACTGAGTTCGAGCCGTTGCCCCATAGTTAGGTGAAATAACAAGCATTTTCCCCGCGCGCCACACTGAGTTTGAGCCGTTTCCCTAATGTTAGGTGAAATAACAAGTATTTTCCCCGCGCGCCACACTGAGTTCGAGCCGTTACCGTAATGTTAGGTAAAATAACAAGCATTTTCCCGGCGCGCCACACTGAGTTCGAGCCGTTACCCTAATGTTAGGTGAAATAACAAGCATTTTCCCCGCGCGCCACACTGAGTTGGAGCCGTTTCCCCAATGTTAGGTGAAATAACAAGCATTTTCCCGGCGCGCCGCACGTGTTCAAGCCGTTGACTAGCGCACTCTTAAGGGTTAGGTCACACCGAGGAGCGACGGGGCACTGCATGTAAAATATAGTGATGCAATATTGAACTTTATTTATTACACAGGAAGGTACACGTTTGCGTAGCGCGGTTAGTGGTCACAGAGTAAAAAAATATATTATGTGGCGCGGCGCAGCTCGAAATTCAAACTCATGCAAAGAAACGTAGGTATATGTTTATTCTTCATGTTTAGTGAATAGAGTTCAATTTTAAATCACTAACTTAAAAGTGCCGCGCTGCTTTGCGTATCATATCATCATCATTATTATGATGATCGTCAGCCACTATCGTCTCCGCTGTTGGGCCTCGGGTCTTATAATGTGAAGAGTCTATAACAGTCTATCTAGAGTCCAATAATAATTAGATGTTATCATTAGTAAGTAGCTTTAACTTTAGTAATCCTTAAGGTACACTTAAACTGATATTATTAAATTGCCCGAGGGAAACGTTATTGTATTACTAAGATTATTAGATTAATATAATTTTACGGTCAAGGCAAAGGTTGTTTAAAATGCTATAAAGTCGGATCCTATAACATTAGATTAATCGAATCATCTAATATCATAAATTATTGCGAAACTAATAATAAACTTATACTTGGTAAAACTATAGATTATGTAGTAATATTAATCGCAGATTTTGCTAATTAATGGATGCTGATAATATTGTAAAGAGGAAATTGTTTGTTTCTTTGTTTGCATTGAATAGGCTCCGAAACTAATGGACCGACTTTGATGAAATTTGGCATAGATATAGAATAAGCCACGGGGAAGGATACTTTTTATCGCGAGAAAATAAACCGTTCCGTGGAATTTCTTTAATGGGCTTAATCAAAAGTAAGGATTAAGAGGATATTTAACTGAAAAAATCTTCATACAAGAAAAGTTACGCCATCTTGAACTCAGAAGATTTGTCAAATAAATGCGGGCTGAATAGAAGTCTTTGGGCTGAATAAACTTCGGAATGCTAGTGTCAAAATGACAAATGTCAAACTTCGACTATCCCAAACGACTCTTAAAGTAGGGCAATTTATAAGTGGACACTTTTTGCCTCAACATGCCTCGTCTATAATATTATATATAGGTATATGTGAGACACATTGGGGCATCTGTTGGTTCATGAAATGGGACCAGTAACGGTGACGCCTGAACTAGGTGGCGCTAATTGTTGTTAGCACCCTACCCACAGTTTGGATAAACTATTTCACATTTGACATGGATATCGTATTTGACATTCCCATTATCTAGAGTAACCTCGTGTACTGTAATTATTAGATGATAGATCAGATCTACGCTATTGGAAAATATTTCTTACTAGCTTTTGCCCGCGACTTCGTCCGCGTGGAGTTCGGTTTCCATACAAAATTTTAACCCAATTTTCACCTCCTTTGGGGGCGAATTTTCAAAAATCCTTTCCTAGCTGATGTCTACGTCATTATAACTATCTGCATGCTAAATTTCAGCAAAATCCATTCAGTAGTTTCGGCTGTGTGTTGATAGATGACTCAGTCAAGTTTGCCTTTTATATATTTACCCCCTTACTAATAATAGCTGTATAAGCTTTGAATAGTTATATAGTGTTTTGTCTCTTTCTATCGAATTAAAAATGTCACTTGTGTGACGTGAACAAAACACTGTATAACTATTCAAAGCTTATACAGCGTTTATTAGTAAGGGGTCTGGATTACAGGGCTCTACGATTTCTTGGGTCTAGAAAATACGATATTCTGCGGCTTATCGCCAGCAATCGAAATATTTTTAAAATTCCTATTACTCACTCTATTTTTTTTTTCTTTAAATTTAAGGGCCGTATTAGCCGTCTAGTCTGCAAATCCAATGCAGTGGCCTTGATGCGGACTTGTAGGTGAAATTTTTCAATGACTGACACTATTGACACTAATGACGGCCATTGGTGACCTCTGTGGCCTAGTGGTTAGAGCCTTGACACATAAGCTGGTGATCGCGGGTTCGAATCTCGAACGGGAATAAAAACTTTTCTGTGTTCCTGGGTCATGTATGCATTATAATATTATAAAAATCTTAAAATATAGTATGTAAATAGTATAAAAAGTATTAAATATATTTCCGTTGTCTGGTACTTGTAGCATATTATGTTCTTCGAGAACTTACCATAGGACTTGATTGACGTGGCGTGAAATCGTCCATAATTATTATATTCAACCCTTTAACCTCCAGGTCCGGCGTACAAGACCCAAGGGGACTCCCGGCGTGAGCGGTCGCGGGTTCGAGGACTACTACGACGAGCACCATGACCACGATCACGAGACTACGACCACAGCCAAGCCCATGAAGCAGGGCCGGTACACCGACCCCTGGGCCGGGTACTACGATTGGATTATCAACGAGGGCTCTTTCAAGTTCTGGAGTGTCTTCCAAGTGAGTGAATTTCTATATACCTACTTATAGTGAGTTGTTGTCGGGTTTTTAGGGAAATGAGCTTGAAACATAACTAAAATTTATTATTATGGTGATATTCCAGGTCTGCCAGACCACCCTTATATTCTTACTGATAAACTGTTTAACATATTGTAGTATTAGTGGGTGCAATGAACGAATGCATATCCACTAGTTTGTGTGGTGGCGGGTGGGACAATTCCCCGGTAAAGGGCGCCAAATGTATAAAAAAATCTTACCTTTCCTACAGCCTTTGAAATGATTCTAACTTATGTTGTAGTAGAATAATGATATTAATTAAAATGACAATTAAATTATATAAAGTGAAATTTACACCGATTACTTGTTTTTATATTGTTTTCATTAAAAAAGGAAAATCATCCATGTAGAAATACAATATAATTAAAAACCTTCTAACCTTCATTATATCTCTGTTCATACCTAGTTTTCAGAAAAATTACATTAATAAGTTTTGTTCCTTACGCTATTCTGAAAAGAAAATATAAAATTGATACTTTATAGTTTATCAGAACGTATCTAAGTACAATTTTTCGCAACTTTAGCGCCCTGTGCCTAAAAATTAGCCCACGGCACGAACTAGCGGGTTAATAATAACAATAATACCTACTAATACTACAGTATGATATACATTTTATCAGTAAGAATATAAAAGTAATCTGGCAGGTTTGGGATCTTTACACATTAGTCCTATTGGTACTGGTAGTTTCTTAAAATATCTAGCGCCTGCACCGAAGGATAGTTTTCCGTTGAAGTTGTTGCTATAGGATTTTCGAAAAGGCATCTACGTCTAACATTAAACACGCTAACATTGTTATTAAAAAGATAAAGATTAAGAGTTATAAAATGTTTATGAATCTTAAATACCTTAAAAATTATTATTCGAACTTATATTAATCACAATTAATCGAAAAATGGTTAACTATGGAAATATGACAAAATTTACAATCACAAAACGAAAATAAATGGAAATAAGTAATATATAGGATTTGTACTCGTATGAATTTACGTTGTGATTATTCAGAAATACATCACACAAAGCACTTTTAGCCTGAAGCGTTAACTCTACAGAACTATAGCCATTTGTTAAAGCTTCGAATGACAAATGCGAGAGACAAAATTGTTCTGACCTCAAACGCGTTGTAGCGCATCGTAGCGATAAATCACAACAAATTAATAGAAAAAACAACTCGTTCCGTTGTCTTTAAATATAACTATAAATCATAACATTGACATACTTTTATTTCACGGTCACGAACACTTATAGAAAATTCGTAAATTGTGTCTAATATGTGGGAAAAAATTAATTGCAAAACAAATTCTAACCGGAATTAATGATACAAAATTGCTGTCAAATATTCGAGAATAATAACAATCGTGTTGTGTTTTTTTTTGTAACTTCCGGTCAAATTTTTAACAAAATGCTTATAATTTATTTGTTGTTGTATAAGTTGATGACAGCGCACTTATTATCATCCTCATATATACACATCTTGAGTAAAAAAAAACTAAGGCCTATCATACGTTATTGGAAGATTTATACACTATACAATGAAAACTCAAAAACTTAAATAGCATGACAGTCGGTTTTAAATAACGTTAGGTTGGCCAAGCACATGCGGCATTTTCACAACATAGTCAGCCTACGCTGTTAATTTGCCCCATTGAGTCATTCTCTGGATTAATCCAGAGAATGACTTAATGTATCTCACAGATAGTCAATACGTCTGGGCCAACCATGTCCGGGTTTCCTCACGAATCACGATGTTTTCCTTCACCATTAGAGCATCCGTATAATGTAGGTAGGTACTTGAGATCTTAAAAAGTCTTACAAAAAACCTAAAAATCTTACACTTTACAAGTTACAACCTGGGAATGGAACCTGCACCCTCTCGAGTGCGAATCAAAACGTCTACCCACTAGGCCTCGGAGCTCTACATCTTAAGTAAGACGCAATTGATTATATTTAAGTAAATTTACATACATACCTGATAAGTAATAGGCCAAACTACCTCATCTAGAATTTTATTTAAAAAACCTAGCAGATCTACCTACATATTAAATCGTCTAGTTGAAGGTGAATCATAGCTTCTCCCCATATGCAACTCATGTAACATTTTATATAATTGAAGACATCAGGAATGCGATACGGATCTCAGGGCCGCATTTTAAGTGCTTCTTCTTTGAAACAGTTCCTTATTTTTTGCGTGCACATTGTGCTAGTAATACACTATATTAATTACTTCATCTTCCTAATTGGTATTAAAATTTATCGTGAGAAGATTTGTATCTCCTTTTATTTTTACTTATAATTATTATAACATCTCTCTTATCTGACTTAATATATTAAGATCATTAACATATTCAAAACAAGCGATGATAAAGATCATTAAACGCGTTTCCCTGGATATACTTACCAGTTGCCTATCAGAAATTTGAAAAATCCAATTTAATAAGTTTCCCATCTCGTTAATATCACACATTATCATTATTATTATCATTACATAGTATAAAACAAATCCCTTTTTTGTCTGTCCCTAGTCCAGATAATTTTAGAGGTTCTCTTATGTCCTTATATATAATTATACACATTTTTTGTGCTTACATTGCAAACGCTGGTTGAACCCTATGAGAGATCAAAATAATGTTTGAGTCAAACTGTTTGATCGTCTCGGGGGCTCCCCAAGGCTCGCTCGATTTTTATTTCAATGACTAGTGCGTCAATATCTTATATATAATAATTTATGCATATATATAATTTGCGATAATCTGTACATCTATACATATAAATAAATAAAATTAAAGTGTCTGTTTGCAATTTTAAATTAACAGCTTTCCACTAAATGCTTATTAAAGTACAAACGGTATACATATTACCTACTTACAATAAAATATCATTTTTTTTAATTTTTGTCCGTCCATCTTCTTATTTGTTCCTGGTAATCTCTGAAATGGCTGGACCGATTTTCACGGGACTTTCACTGGCAGATAGATATTATAACATTTAAGTAGTAACTTAGGCTAATTTCAGTTCCGTTTGCGTTTGTTCTAACGAAGTTGCGGGCACCAGCTAGTAATCTCTACATAATCAGTAATTTTCAGCATAAGTTAGCTATAAATAAAATAAGAGTCAAAACATAGTTACAATCCGACTATTTAATATTGGAACGAAGTTCCTTATCGCGCGTTGTGAAAGGGGGCTAGACGGAAAAAATTGTTACGAAATGTTGTCACGACACTTTTTTAATTACAAAAGATAATTTTATTTTTTATAAAAATTAAATATTTACGCGTATACTTTTATTATATTGATGTATGTATGTATGTATGTGTGTATGTATGTATGTATGTATGTATGTATGTATGTATGTATGTATGTATGTATGTATGTATGTATGTATCACAGGCGAGGCGTGCATACAAGCCGGCTTCCCTTATGAATATTACTTAAAATCTATTATTTGATATATTTTAATTTTTAAAATACCGAATTGGATCGTCACATAGTTTAAGCACAGTTTTCTGGGTGAATTGGACGCAAAATATTGTTAAAGTTTTATACCGTATTTAAAAAAATTATATATTATATAATATACATAAGGGAAGCCGGCTTGTATGGACGCTTCGCCTGTGGTATGTATGTATGTATGTAATGTATGTATGGATAATATCGGTTCGGATATTGTATTATTATTTATTTTATATATACATGTACAATTGTCTGTCTTTTTTTTTTGTTTTTTTGTTTTTTTTTTTTTGCTATAGTAAGCTATTGTAAGCTGTGCGGCGTCGCATGTTTCTCTGTCTGTCTCTCTCTCTCTTATAGAAAGCAAGCCAGATATTTTCATCCGGAATTTTTTTCACCTCTCAAGTTTTTTTTTTATGGTTAAATAAATATTATCGCTTCACTGGATTAGTACAACTCTGTTGAACTCGACATTGGTTTTAAATAATCAAAAGTTAAAAGCAATAACCCGACTACGAAAATTACCCTTTTGTTACCCGCCGCCGTATTACGTAAAAATAGCGATTAGCAAAAATCTTACAATCATCGCGCGATAGACACGCAGTCGATTGCTGAACGTCAAATAAAATCGTATTACCTATGCGATCGATTGCTAATCGCTTATATGTTTGAATGCACTTTGCTTTATTTTCGCTTATTATTGCTAACTGACAGTTCAAATCGCTCGCTGATTGCTTTCGCTTACGTCTTACGTAATACAAAAAAATTGACAGCAGTGAAGAGATCGAACGATTCATTGCAATTTATAGTTCCTCGATTGTTCGGTAGAGGCAGTACTGTCGCTAGGTTGCTTCTGTTAGGTTTTTGCAGATACGTAATACGAATTTGCGATTTTTGCGCAAAAATTGCGTAATTTTTGCTATAGCTTGGCTATTGCAAGATACGTAATAAGCCCGCCGGGCCGTTATTACGAATCTATTGATATCTCGTGTATCACAATCGGATCAGTAGTTAAGGAGATACGATAAAACATATACATATGTCACCGTAAAATTGTAAAAACCGTTAGATTGTAAAATAACTAACGAGATTGTAAAAATATGTCGAAAGATTAATAACTATATATTTAAAATCTAACGAAAAATAATGTGTTAAATTATAGGCAGCGTATTCGCGTCGCAAGTCTATCAACATTTTACAATTTCACTAGTTATATTACAATCTAACAGTTGTTACAATTTTACGGTGACATATACATACATACATAGACTGTCAAAATAATTACCCTTCCTTTGGTTTCGCCATAGTCGGGTAAAAAGCCTGAGAAACGTTTCGCGTGTAGGTTCAACGACCGATCGCCATAACTCACGGACTAAACTCATCTGCAGACGACGGGTTTGAGCTTTGATGCCACCGAATAATTTGTATAGCACCTTCAATATTTGAGCTGTTTCTTTATTATATAATTATGTTTTTAATCTAAAAAAATCAGATTATCTTATTATGGCTGTACTGGTAAGTGGTTAGTTAGCCGCAGGGCTAACGCTGAACCTACCTAATTTTGTTAAAAAGTATGAACCAACTTTTAAAAATATTTGTTTTAAGGGTCCCACGGAGCGTCGAGATCCCATACAAACGTAGTTTCGTTTTAATTTTAAAACGGTACAACCAAACTTCACCAAACTTTGTACACATATTAATAGGGATATTGTCTAGTGTGGAATATCACAGTTTTACAAATTAAATTTTAAAATTGTTGATTAGAAATATAAGCAAATAAAAAATATTGTCCATCGCTTTCTCGCAAGACGATTCGTGACGTCACAACCTGCTACCGCCATACATTTTGTAATGACAAATGTATGGCGGTAGCAGGCTGTGACGTCACAGGCCGATATATCGCTCTCTTTCATATTGTAAATTTCAATGGTTTGTATCTATTTTTTTTTTTCAGATATACAAAAATGGGTTCTGGATTGTTTATTAACATGTTGTCTTACATCGAATAGACGAAAAAAAATTTTTCGGCAACATGCCTATTCAATGCATCATTTCTAGTCTTATTCTAGGTTTGGTTAGAAAATATTAACCAAGAACAAAATGAGAGACAATATAATTTCTGGAGGCTGAAATTAAATTCGCGCTTATTTCGTTCTTGGCTAGTATTTCTTTTTACAAGATTTTTTTTATTTCTTTAATAATTTATGTCTCGGCCTGTCTTAGGGAAATTATGGTCGTGATTTAAAAAATAATAATTTCCGGACTTGTGCGACAGATGCCGATGTATGACGACAGTTGACCGAACAACAGTAATTGATGATGCATATCCAAACGCGTGTCCCGTTGATAATAATATAATTGTGTTTTTACTTCCTAACTACTTATATATTGTTAATCACAGTCCGCCCTTACGTCTTTATGGATAAAATTATATTCAATTTAAAGATCCATAAACTCAAACATATTTTTTAAGCTTACGCATATAAAATGTATTTTTACAATATTACCTTAGCTCTTAATTTTTTAACGAAATGTACAAGGGGCCATCCATAAATTACGTCACACGTTAAGGGGGAGGGAGGGGGTCGACGAAGTGTGACAATGTGTGACAAGGGGGTGGGAGGGGACGTCATTTTTGTGACGTCACACATTTCTAAATATATTTTAATCTAAGTGTTAAGTAATAGCTATGATATGATAATTATTTGTAGATCTAAAATTGTAATATGTGGCGTCACACTAGGGAGGACGGGGGTCTCACAAATGTGACCAACTGTGACAAGGACGGGGGAGGGGGTCAAAAATCGTGAAATTCGTGTGACGTTATTTATGTATGGCCCCCAAGGAAACCAGGCGGATCACCTAATGGTAAGTGATTACCGCGGCCCATGGACGAGTGTCAACGCTCGAGGAATTACACTTGCAACTGGTGTTGCGTACTTCGTTCTGGTCCTTAAGATCCCCAAGCCCCATTGGGCTTCCGATAACCTCACTCACTCACCGAAGCACAGCGCAAGCGTCATAACACGTCGGTTTTCTGTAAAGTATGATGTATGAATTCAGGTTGAATTTGTGCAGAATAGCAAACGCTTACTTAAGAAGTTTTAGACTTTCTGCTTTCATAACTATCTACCATTTTCCACTGAAAAATTTACTTGTATTATCTCTATTGCAATAATTTTGTCACAGGATGAACTTGGGAGAAATCACAGAATTCAAAACATGCAGAATGGGTGTTCGATCACATTTGTATGCAGCGCACTGTGTCCAAAACCATGACGAAATACCGCCCCACCCGCACTTTTTAATTTTTACTCTTTACACTTACAAAACAAATCGCGTTATATTACGACAATTAGGTATTCAATAAAAATTCATTGAAAGAAAGTTGGGTAAAATATATCCCGTTATTCTGTGGCAACATATTATGTGTGGATAACCATTCCAATTTGTGTTGTGACGGCCTCACTTTCAAGCGTGTTGACGGCTTCTGGATGATTTCTGTATTCTGTGGAAGAAATGTAGCAAGCACGTTTAATAAAAAAAAAGTTATTTAAGTTTCGGGTTTATTTTACAATTAAACGATGCATCGTAAGGATAGGAATGCAGCGAATATAATATTATAATGAAACCTTTTACTCCCAGTACATTCAGTGGCTAACAAGTAACAACCAACTTTGAGATTATTTTTATACGCGGTCGAGCGAGCACGTAGAAGCGTGTAGGTCGTGATATTGAACTTACTATAAAACCAGTTTTCCTTATGTTTATATAATATATAAATTACTTTAATTGTGTACGCAATCGTGCATCACCGCAATACGTCATACTTTAAAACTAAACGTACAATTACCGATTTAAATAAATTATAATTATAAAAGTAAGATAAACTCATGGATCAAACCGATCCATCATACATAACAATGTAGGTAAGGGTCAGCAATATTTAATTTAAAACTTAATGTAAAGAACACAATACATTATATTAGGTTATAAAAATTCAAAAGGTTTTTTTATAAAGTTTATTTACAAGTGACTAAAGTATATAGGTGCCATTTTGTTCGATAGCTTTTTGCCATCTTGTTGGTAGGTACATGATCCCATTGCTATAAAATTTTTGGGGCTTCTGATGAAAAAACTGCGACAAGTGGTTTTGGCAGTCCTCTTGTGATGTCAACCTGACACTGCCTAAGGAATTCTGCAGCGACCGAAACAGGTGGAAATCTGAAGGTGCAAGGTCAGGACTATACGGCGGATGTATTAACACCTCCCAGCCAAACTCCCGTAATTTTTTCTGAGTGGCTAAAGATGTGTGAGGTCTAGCGTTATCATGGTGGAAAACCACACCCCTTCTGTTGATTAATTCCGGCCGCTTTCTCTCAACTTCTTGCTTTAATCTCATCAGTTGTTCGCAGTACAGTTCAGAATTGATGGTCCTGCCTGGCGGTAACAGCTCATAATGAATAATGCCCTTCCAATCCCACCACACACACAGCATCACCTTGTTGCGAGTTAACCCGGGTTTCGCCACAGTCTGTGAAGCCTGACCGGCCTTTGACCACGATCTTTTTCGCACGTTCTTGTCGTACGTGATCCACTTTTCATCACCAGTTATCAGCTTCTTCAAAAATGGTTCGATTTCATTACGTCGTAATAAAGAATCACAAATGAGTACACGGTTCATTAGGTTTCTTTCAGTGAGCTCATGAGGCACCCAAATATCGAGCTTTTTTGTGTACCCAGCTTTTTTCAAATGCGCCAAAACCGTTTTGTGGTCAATCCCCAGTTCTTCAGCTACATCGTAACTACTAATATGCCGATCTTGCTCCACTTTTTCAAAAATGGCAACAGTTTTGTCCGTAACAGGGCGACCAGAGCGACGTGCATCTTTGATATCAAAATTTCCGGATTGAAAACGCTTAAACCAAATTTGCGCTACTCTCACAGATACTGCATTAGGTCCATAAACATCACAAATTTTTTTCGCGGCTTGTGTTGCATTTTTACCTTTTTTGTAATAAAATTTTAAAATGTATCGAAATTCTTCATAAGAATCACTAATTTTAACAATAAGAAAAACAAATGAAAATCTCAAATTTACCTAATTTGAATTTGGAATTGTCTTCTGTAAAATTAAAACTTTTTAATGATACCAAAATCAGCCAGATACAATTGGTATAGCCCAAGATATTTTATGACAAGTTCATACATACTATAATGCGAAAAGACTTTTTCCCCAACCTATTATTATTATTTATTATCTTATAGTAGATAAGAGGGCGTCCATCAATGACGTCAAACGATTTCCTTCTTTTTCAAAAATCTTATCTATGATTTTAAAATAACTTAAATCCTTACTAATACAAAAAATATAAATGCAAAGTTTAAATGTATATTTTTTACTCTTCCATGCAAAAATAATAAAGTAGTTACATATTATACTTAATTACTTTTGATAAAATTTGGTATGGTAGTATCAGGCTCTGAATTAACACATATTATATAACAACTTATTGTCACAGCAAAATGTATCGTTCTGCTGTATTTCTTTTTGCGCGTGCGAAATCGCGGGGAACGTCTAGTAAATATAAAAATAAATGCATTTGTTTCATTTCAATGTAGAACTATGCAGAACTTACAATGATTACGTACCGCCGCGCCGCGCCGCCGGTTCAAATTCTAGGCAACCAGTGTTGTCATTTTCAAAAGCTTTGAAAGTTAAACAACCTTTGTCAAAATGTTATAAACCATATTTTACCTCATATGGCTATTTTAGGTTGCTTTTATTTTATTTCTGGCACTTATGGGTCATTTCAACAAAATTTTATGTTTATGTAATTGATATGAAATAAAGCTGCCGATTTAATTAATGGTGGTGTATTATATTCGGTAATACTTTGGCGTCGGCAACCGACATGCACTCACGTCAACTCGACAATTACATAAGCTTAATATACCCTGATAATTACACCTAAAGTAGCCAGTACACAATGGCTTATGTTGGGCCATGCTTTCCAATGCACAAATGTAGGCAACTATCACTTGGTGCATGGCTCATTGCTGTCCGGCAAAACAATCACGATGGACGTGGAAGTAGTTACTACCGCGGCTATTTATTTATCTACTACTTACTAGTATTACAGAAGTGTGTACCGCCACAAAGTTATTAAAAAATGGCGCAAAAGATGGTGGATTCGTATGTCATCTAGTGATTTGGAATATATTGATACGATGGGCAATTGCTCGCCAATATGCACCATTACTATACACAATAATGATGGCGTGCAGTGGGTCAATATGGGCCAATGTGTACTGGCTACTTAAGATACACATCATTTTAATTGTATCCGCATACTTAAACACAGTCATTCCTGATGCTCCAATACTGAGTGATTCGTTGGCAAAAATAAATAGTTTGGTATAATTAAAGCGGTTAGGTTACAAAGTATCATAATTAAAAGACACCAATGCGTTTTAGTTATTTTATGATGTGTTTAATGTTTATAATCGCCTCCTAACGAGGCCAACGAGAATGATCCTCAGGTAGAAAAAGTATCGTGATGTGCTTATTTAAAATCATCTAATGTAAGTGTGCAAAAAAATGTATTCTACTTCCAGAAAGTGTAATTAAAATAATACTCAGAAATAATTGACAACGCTAAAGTGACCTTTAGTGTGCTTTTATTGACTTTTAATTATTATTATTTTGTTATCGTAATTATTCAATTAGATTTCACATAAGTCGAATCTTATCGGATTAATAAGATTTGAGAACATATTTCCGTCTTAGGTATATTACGTCAAGTTCAATTGTTTTGTTGGATATAACTAATTTATATTAAAAAAAAAAAACTTGACGTGTACATCCAGAGTAAGCGTGTGGCAGAAGTGAAACTTCATTCATTATTGTAATCAAAAAATTCTCTCATCGTGCCTAAAGAATATCACTTCAAAAAACCGACCACGAAAGAGTCAAGACTCGCGCCTGAAGGGTTCCCGTATGGGAGTCCCGCTTAAATTTATTTTGTATTTTTTTGTTATAGCGGCAACAGAAATGTACCTTCGGTTAGCGAGATATTATAGTTTGGTGACAGCCAGACGGACATACACATAGCGAAGTCTCAGTAATAGTGTCAAGTTTTTACCCTCTATGTATGATAGAACCTTAAAAAGAATAGCAAATTAAAATGTGTTTAGTAGATACTTTAATTAACAGTTTTCTGATACATTCTCTGATTTTTTGTAAAATATTAATATGCTCTTAAGGACGGCATTATCGTTAAACGAAGTCCTTAAAGTCCTTTTTTTTTTTGATAAAAAAATGTGTTTACCCAGCGCCATCTATTACTTAAGTTTAAGTTGCTTCCAACAGATGGCGTTAATCCAAGATCGACGTGACCTTGAAATTTCACTCTCAAAATGTTTTCTTCCAGTTATTCACGGCTGCACTACTGCTGTACGCCTGCTTCTCGGCGATCTACTACGCGAAGTTCAACCCTATCCTGCCGGACTACAGCATGGAGTACGACGACTACTTCCTAGAGCGAACTGTCGGTAGAAAAGCGAGAAGTCTGGATTCTTCTGAGCTGCCTTCTGGTCTGAGTTGGATTAACCCGACAACATTTCAGTTTATTTTAGACGCGATATCCAAGCATTACGAGGAGTCGTAATGGTTTTAAATAAAATTATTGGCAACTTAAAGAATAATAATTTATACTAGTGCCAATTATTTCGGTGCCAGGATGTTACTACTAGAAACGTTTATTATAGGGTAACGACAGGTAGGTTTTAAGATTAACTAATTTATTTTAATTTTTTGTTACCCTATATTAAATTATATTACAAATTACTAATAAACAATAGTCAACTTACTTATTATTAAAATGTTGTATTTATTTGATATTTTATTAGTTAATTTTCCTTTTATTCTATACTTATGTTTTTCGTTTCTACAATATCTGGTTAAAAACAGATTGAGACTGATAACATTGCTCAATATTTTCTATTCTACAATAAAAAGTTAAAATGAAAAGTTTTTTTCTATTATTTACCTACACTTTATAGAAGGGTAAAGTTATCTCGGAGTCCTTTACTTATATTCTCGAAGGACAATTCTAGCTTTTAGGAGTTCGTTTTTAAAAAGTTGTCCTCAATTTTTGTAATTTATTGAAAGTAAAAACACAAACTGAAATTAAGTATGCGTGAAATGAAAAAAGGAAACAACTAATTTATTTTTAGAAACCAACTCATTTTAAAACTGAATAAGAGATAAATGTTTACAAGTGCATTTTATGAAACCTGTGTTTTTAATTGTAATTTATACGTGTCTCTTTTTTATGTCTTTGCTAAACTCGAAACAAAAATATTTGTATAAAGTGCAGTCTGTATGTGTTTGTGAGGCTCGGTAGGTAGCGGCGCGGGCGTCCCGGGTTCGATGCCCGGCCGCGGCGAGTCACTAGGATACTCACAGGATATCGTTAATGGCGGCTGCGACCCAACCTATTGTTATTTTTAGAAGAGCCTACTGTATACGTACGATAAACGCCTTTGCGCCTATTGAACTATCGTCATAACTAATTAAAGGATACCTGCATGCTTTATTACTAATTAGTTTAGGTAGAGTTCTCAAACAAGTTTTTAGAAAACATTGAAAATATTTGTACCTATTCATCTGACAAAATATGAGGAATATTTGGTATATGGTGCTTATGATAATTTCGAATTTAGGGACAGAAAGTTAGAGATTTGAGAACCATACCTTTATGACGTAATTTAGCCAGAAAACACGAAAGATATTTAATTATATTTTTTTTGTCATCACCGAATAATGTTGATTGTGCGATAAAATAATTTGTAAAAGTAGCGGTGTCGAGATAACGTTACAATTTACATCTTGATAGTTTCATAATTGAGTGAGTAATTAGGCTTGTGGTTTGTCCGACACGGCCAGTGTGATTATACCTACTGAATATTCTAGTCAACAACAAAACATTACAACAACCATATAACATAAGTACATTAATTAACAAACAAAGCAATACAGCTACCCCCTTACTAATAAACGCTGTACATAAGCTTTGCATAGTTATACAGTGTTTTGTTCACATCACACAAGTGACATTTTTAATTTGATAGAATGAGACAAAACACTGTGTAACTATTCAAAGCTTATACAGCGTTTATTAGTAAGGGGGTTAGAGTTTGCTACAAACTTAATTTTTGGATTGCTGATTTTTACAGCGTAAAACCTTCTTATGTGCAGATTACAGATGTAGTATACGATAGATTATAAATAGTAATTCTTACCTAGTATTTATAATTGAATTGATAAATTATACCGTTTCTTAAAAAAATACCTGACTGCGTCAAATAATTTTGATGTACGTAGTGACACTCTTACAGTAAATACGAATCTAACGACACCTCACAAGCTAAAATCCACCTAGCCGTTCAGACCGTAGAGCGTGATAAACAATTATACATACATTCATACATTCGGCAAACATAACCCTCCTTCTGGCGCAGTCGGGTAAAAACAATTAACCATGTAATCAGTATATCATATTCGGAAGAACTGTGTTATCAATTATTAATAGGAAATAGCAAATATGACAGTAATTAGTATCCACTTTACATTTGATCATACTTGATGTGAAGTGCGTGATTTTATAATTAACTGCCGAGAACAAAGTTTTTATTGCAATCCACACAACATTTATCCGGTATAGAAAAATATGTTTAATAGTTTAAACCCTGTTAAAAAATCTACTATACTATAATTGTGAAAGTTTGTGAGGACAGATGGATGGGTGTTACTCTTACACGCAAAACTACTGAACTATTATTATAGGCTATAATTTATCTTGAAAAAGTAGTGTTCCGGTGGGACACTGTATTCAAGCGTGCGAAGCCGCGGGCTAAATCTTGTAATTGATAACTTAACCATTTTCTTAAATTTTCATACTTGGAAATTTTTTTGGTTTGAAGGAAATGAAACCTCATAAAATAATGCGAAACATTCCGCAATAACTACACATTCGACTGTTACAAATTTCATCCATATTCTTACGGCCGTTTTAGTTGACAGATGTATTAACAACCCTACTACTTACCGAAGAGTAGCCCTTACTCTCTATAAAAATCTATTTCAATTTATTATTAATAAAATCCTTCTTTGCACAAAGTAGAAGCAGAACAATCGAAAAATTGTGAATATTTTGTACAAGTTATCTTTTGCAAATATTGTATTTATTGTATTGTGTTAAATCAGTTTAATTTGCCACCGATACTTCACATAAAAACCAAACATAAGACCATAAAGACAAGAAGAAGGGAAAATCCAATTATTTTGAAAACACAACATTACTGGTCATAATTAGAAAATTATGAAGAAAAACGAATTTGAAAAAGGAACATCTCCCGGCCGTTATATCGCCAGTACTGTGCCGCAGTTTGCCCGCGCCGGTCGACCGCCCGCGCACACGCAGCCCGCTTGCGACTACTGATACTAGAATACTGGAATATTATAGTACTAACAGACTTAAGTGTACTGTGTATACAAGGAATTGTGAACTCCTGATTACAGTAAGTAAGCAAGCATTCATTTTGAAATTATCAATCACGACAATTTTAATTTGAAAGAAAAAAAGTTTTGTGTCAAATAAAATATAATGGCTCAGAATGGCTCAAAATATAAGGCTCAAAACATAGATATATAATATATCACTGGCTCAAAAGCATGTTTTCTAAAAATGACAGTAATTGCAAAATCCATTGTTAATAGGAACAATATTTTGCTCATTCAAAATGAACGCATCTTAAAAAGTTTCATTAACCTCTCCGTAGCACTATTTCAAAAGACAATGAAAAAGTAATAACGTTATGGTCTGCGATTACATTTATTGCGACGTTAAAATGCAGTGATAAAATTAATAAAACAAATAAAACGATGCGAAGGTTCTTAACCCCATAAAAATATTTTCATGTCAACAAACAAAATATTTGCCTCGAAAAGACTTCAACGCGCCACGAAGCTCTAGATTTGTGATTACAAACTTGTTTTCTTTTTTGCGAATCACAAACATCCAAATCTTTTTAAACTTGATTTATTACTATTATGTACAGTTATACCGCGTTATACTTGTCTAGTACTACGGTCGTTGGTACTCGTTCTAATTAGATCAATTTCCGTTTCTTAATTGTTAACTACGTAAATAGATCATTTTAAACCTGAGAGTTCGGATAGTTTTCATGATATAACATTACAAGCATTTTTATGTTAAATCAACTTATTATCTAAAAAAAAAATAGGGAGAAGAAAATCTTATCAAGGAGAGAAGCGGATCAGGCAGCATGGTCAATGATGATGATGATGATGTTGATAAATACATCATACAATTATTATGTGCCTTTAGCTGTTTGATTGGTAAGAAAGGCTCTCACTTCTGCTGCAAAAACTTTCGACACCATCAAAGTGATTGAAAGTTTTTTTGTATCAAAAGTAACAAATAGGAAATTGTCACATAGAAAAAAAACGTTTTCACTTACTTTACGTAAATTGGCCAATTTAAAAAATATTAGTTTTCCTTAAAGGTAGATTTCAGAATATAACAATTTTATAATCAGCAAGCCGTTTTTCTTTTCAATACATACACATCTTACATTGTAGGAAATCATGTGAACAGCGAATTTAAAATACGTTTCACGATGATGTTTTAAATCAAATACAACTCTTTGGCTATGGTGCTTCTAAGGACATTATGGCAAACATTGTTTAACTTCCTGTGACAACAACGATAATGAGTTGTTCACGATAAAAGTTCACCAATCGCAGAACACCCAGCTTGTAGACAGACATACAGCAACTAAAGACTGTGATGAAACAAAAATAATATTTTTTCAAGGAGATTCTTATACTGTAGCGGTTTTTTGAGCATTATCGCGTACCATGCGATGAATAAGATATGGAAAATACATTTTAACAGTTACTAAAATTACAATTTTCACTCCCGCTATATCACGCGCGTCACGTCTTTTTAGTGAAAACGAAAGAAACGAAAAAAATTTTTCGAAACAAAACTTAGCATGCTATTTTCGGAAAGTAAACAGAAAAGCTACCACCGGTTCAACCCTAACCCGCCGAGAAGAACCGGCGTAAGAAACTCGCACGAGCCTATCTTTTAACAAAAAGATGGAAAATAGTTATTTTAAAAGAAATATATATTTTATATTGTAAACTTAAGTCTAAGTATGTTAAATACAACCAAAAACAAAAGTACACAAGTAGAGACAGCCTTGCGTTGCAGTGCCAGTGGCCAGTACTGCATTGGTCGTGTATAAAATGTAATGTCCTAAGCGATACACAGGATTTTACGTCTAAAATTTGGCAAACGAAAGTTGAACCTAAGAAATGGCGGTTAATTCAAAAAATCTAAGGCAACATTCCTATGAAAAAAATCGAATAACCTGATAAGTCAGTTGATAATAAATAATTAACCTCGATTTTACCGAACTTCTTTAAACGCACTTAACGCTAAACCCGGATTCTTTCTTCCCCTCTCATTTAATGTTAGAACGGGATAAATAGCTCAGTCCTAAACGTCAGCTTAATTCCTTGGTGAAAGGTGGGGCTAATTAATACTAACATGGTCAATAGAATGTGAAATAAATGTTTAACTAGATATTACAAGCAAAAAAGAATACTTTAATTTTTGTCAAATTTTAGGTTTGTCAAATTGTTTGAAGGTCGCAAAGAGTTGAAAAATTATATGTTTGCAAATAATATAAAATAGCCCAATATATTCAACTTTCGTTTGCCAGACTCTAACTGTAAAATCATAATATACTCGATTGCCCATGCTTCATAGTTTATAATGTCAATACCTCGTTCGCGTCTGTAATGAAACAAGACAATATAACGGGATACTTGTAAACGTGAACTCGGACAAAGATTCTAAAATAAAAAGTGATTGGTCTAACGACGTTTTGGAGTGAGTGTCTCGAGGCTTTAATATTTTGCTAACTTACTGCATTTACTTTGCACTGTAAGTCAGAGCCAGACAATTAAATATTTGAACATAATGTTGCAGCTGTATTCAACACATGAAAACATTCATATTACAGTTAATAAGCCTTTTAGGTCAAACATTTTTGTCCGCCTCCGAAAAATATGATCGAGGTGTAATTAGATTCGGAATAGCAAATTGTTGATACAAAATTAAAAAATATTCTTTTGTTTTTTTCCAATTCTCCCTATTAATTAATCCATTCTCAGACCTTTCAAAAATAAATCAAAATAAAAAGCGCTCAGATTTGGTAATTAGTATCTAACTTGCAATATTCCTGTTTAAGTAGGAAGAAATTGGTTTATTAACTGATACTTATTTAACTATAAAATTACGATATTTTTTATGGCCACGAATTATTGTTCGTTCATTAATCCAGTAGTTGCATTTTATTCATAAAAGGATTCAAAGTGGATGTATCTTGCGTTCGCCAGAGTATTCGTTGATATATTTACAACACTCTGGGAAAATTATAAATATCTGTCCTACAGTTTCAGGAGGAACCTACAACTTTACGTGGAAAACTTTTTTGACTTTTTTAATCTTTTTGGAAATTGGAATATTTTGAGATATTTCCAAAAAATCAAACCACTTTTTTATTTTTCCCAGTTATTTGTTAATAACATTTGTAATTTTTGAAGGCTTACTTTTTTTAAATCATGTACCTACACATTATCCAGAATCGAATGACACCTCAAATATTTATTTCGGAGGCGGCGGAAAAATTTTAACCTATATGGACACTTGCTATCCCGGTCTGCCACTGTATGTAAATGTGCACGAACGAAGCTTTTTAGATCTGGGGGCTTAGCAGGAACAATTGAGACGTATGAATACGTTGCTGTCTTTTACTCCTGCTAACCCTCCCCCCTCCCAATGCTTCAATGTTTTGCCTAAATGTGATAATGTGTTGACGTGTTATTTCTGAAAAGAGATGTGTAAATTTCATTGTAGCAATAATCAATTAAACTATTTGAGGTGGTGACGCGACATTCTCAACGCACACCATCGATGAGAGAATTAGAGCAAAAGAGACAAAAAATAAAGACAAAGCAAGAAGATCCTAAAGGCTAACGTTTGGCCGTAGCTTGTAAGTGTGCCGTTAGAGACTAGGTTTAATTTAAACCAGTACACATAAACTCATCCGGTGAGTCACAGCATGTTTTACGTTCAATGTAATTTTAAATAAATGAGATAACTTCCTCTGTCCTTGGAAAAAGTATCAAAGAGGGTAAAAACTTGTGATTATATTATAAGGTCGCAGCGTCTCGATGACATAAACATAACTTAGATTATAACAGAAAGGTTTGTGGACATAGGTTACAAGTCGCCTTAAGTCTTAACCATGCCAAACTAAACAAAACATTTCGTTACAATACACGCGTATATTTTTCATCAAGACAACGAAATGTGATAAAAACTTTAAATTTTAACTAATTACATAAATGTAGTGGCAGAGATATTATATATTATGAGGTTCGGTAAAATCAATTACGGATATTTTGAGCATAATAATATGATTATTGCTTATGTAAAGACGTTTAAGCATAAAAAGAATTCTCATACTAGAAAAAAAAAAACTTTATATGGGCGAGTTTGCGTTTTGCGGAGAGTCACCCATATATGAAGATGATTATATTTTACTTTGAGTATGACAATTATTTTTTTGCCTAGACGTCTTTACATAAGCAGTGGATCATGCCCGCCCGAAGTCCGAAGTATCCGTAATTGATTTTCGGAGATAATAAATTTATAAGAATTATTTTGATTGTCTTCCTTGTTAGTTTTTATTGAATTTTCCTCGGCTTTTTACTGCTTAGTAAAGATAAGGAAATCTCGAACTATGATAAATATCTTTGATGAATTTATGACTAATAACTTTATAACAAAAAAGTTTTGACAACTTATAACGCCTCATTTGTCATTTACACGTGTATTTTAAATAATATGAAAAACACACTTTTGTTTGTCTATTTCCGTATCTTCCTAATAACGCATTTCCGATTCCGTACTACTTTGTGACTTCTTCGAGAAAAGTTCGTCATCAACGAAATATTTTTATCACAATAACTACAAGATGAATCACTATTCACTAATAATGTAAGTAAAAAAAACTGCAAGTAAAAAAACGTTAAAAGTAAATTAAAATAAGTCATTTTGGATTTCGCAACCAACTCTACAATTAATGCGACTCAGTATTTTATTCGGCAATATTTTTTTTTATAGTTTATTTTATTAACTATATTAATTATTAGTCATCGTTCACGGTTAAGTTTTACCAACATATGACAAGAAGCCAGGATGCAGGGACCTCCACAGATATTACAACCGTGTCCTTGGGAAATCTGCAGCAATGCTCCCACTGTTCCCGATATTTTAAAAGCCAGCGAGGTTTGAACATTCATGTAGGCAAATGCCACAAACAGCTTCCCACCCTCATTCCACCAATAACCACTTCACTTCCGAACCCCATCTATCAAACCAGTTTCTGGCAAAAAATATCCAAATTTAAACGTTTTGTACCAGTACTAAAACGGATCCCTAGGGGTGCCAGGGTGACCGTAGCCCAGAAGCTTGCCGAAACAATACGCCATACAGTGCTGGAAAACTCGAGGCAAGCCTGGAAAAATCTACTCACCTTTCCCTACCGATTTCTGCATGTTACTAGGGATCCGCTCAACAATGCCTCCCTCACTTCAAGAATAAAAAAGAACTGTGTTTCGGACATTGACCTCAACCCTAATTTTTCTTTGCATTCCTCGGCCAAATTTAACCTCGTGAAATCTGTAGAAAATAAAATAAGTGAGGGAGACATTAAGGGTGCAGCGCGGCTCCTGTTTTCCAATGACACGGTCGCCCCCGACTGCCCAGAGACCCTCATCGCCCTGCAAAACAAACATCCGTCACAATCCAATCCTTTCACAGCTTCCGATGACGCCCTACCACCACTACAAACGTCGGCAGACAAAGTACGCGGAGCCATCATGTCCTTTCTTCCGGGTTCAGCTGGCGGCCTCGACGGTCTCACCCCTCAGCATCTGAAGGATCTCACCAGCGGTTGCTGCAGGGAGGCCGGCGAGAAGCTCCTGAATGAACTCACAAATCTGTGCAACCTGATGCTACGTGGAGGGGTCGCATCAGATATCGTGGACATTCTATATGGAGCTAACCTCTGCGCTTTGAAGAAGAGAGATGGTGGCATTCGTCCGATTGCTGTCGGCTCCACATACCGGCGCCTTACAGCCAAACTAGCCTGCAAATCGATCACTTCCCTCGCGTCATATTTCCAGCCGAAACAGCTCGGTTTTGCCTGCAAAGGGAGCTGTGAGGCCGCCGTTCACTCTTTCAGAACAGCTATTCACAATCAAGGCGATGATGTGTTTCTGAAGGTCGACGTCAAAAACGCCTTTAACTCAGTTGAGCGAGGCGCCATGTTGGCCCAAATAAAATCCAAAGCCCCTGCCATTCTACCATTCATACTCCAGTGTTACAACGACCCCACCAAACTCATTTACAAAGATCACCTCATCTCATCCGAAGTGGGCTGCCAACAGGGCGACCCTCTCGGTCCAGCAATTTTCAGCCTTGCCATACACCCGGTCATCGAGCTTCTAAATTCAAAATTTAATGTTTGGTATTTAGATGACGGGACCATTGGAAGCGATGCACCCACGGTACTATCCGACTTCCAGACTCTGATCCGCGAGTTCCAAAAAATAGGTCTGGAGCTAAACCTAGGAAAGTGCGAACTTTTTGTGCCAGACAGTTGTGAGGATAGAAACGCGATTATATCCAGCTTTAAAGAAATAGCTCCACAACTGTCTGTCATCGATAAGGATTCGCTCTTCCTTTTGGGCTCGCCTATTTTAGACGAATCTCTCCCAGAATTCATAAATAATAAACTACAAAATTTTAGTGAAACTTTAGACCGCCTCCTCCAAATTAACTGTCACATGGCCTTCACCCTAATCCGTTAAATTGCGTTTTCGTACCAAAATTTACGTATGTCTTGCGGTGTTGTCAACTGTGGAAGTTCCCTCAACTTCTCAAACAGTTGGATGATACCATATTAAGACATACGCTCTCCACGATTTTGAACATAAATTTTGATGACCGCTCATGGACTCAGGCAACGCTTCCAGTAAGGTTCGGTGGCCTGGGTGTTCGAAAACCTTCCGATATATCACTCCCGGCCTACTTGTCCTCAGTCCACGCCAACCATAGACTCATCTTCAAAATACTAGAGCACCAATCCTACTCCATTATAGTTCCCTTTCTGGACGAAGCCAAGGACGTCTGGAGCGCAACTAGTGCTTGTAGCGAATTGCCTGACAACGTTTTTTCCCAAAGGCTCTGGGACGAGCCACTCTGCAAACTGGTACGGAATAATCTCCTTAATACGTCCTCCAGTCCTGTGGAGCAGGCTCGCCTCTTAGCAGCGGAGAAGTGGGAGTCGGGCCTTTGGCTACAAGCGTTGCCGTCACCCAATACGGGCACATTGCTGGATCGAACCGCTTTCCGAATAGCCACTTCCCTGCGTCTTGGCACCCCCCACGTCGTCCGCCCCCCCACCGCTGCGTTTGTGGTGCAAATGTAGACAGCCTCGGACACCACGGTCTGTCCTGTCAGCGAAGCGCGGGCCGCATCTCCCGACATCACTGCCTGAACGACCTCATCCTTCGGGCTCTTGTCACCGCCGGAGTACCAGCGAACCCTCTGGCTTGGCGCGCGATGATGGCAAGAGACCAGACGGTATGGACCTGGTCCCTTGGAGAGTGGGACGGGCTCTTGTATGGGACGCTACTTGCGTCGATACACTTGCTCCGTCCCATGTCCAGGGCACCTCGAGCACTGCAGGTGCGGCCGCCAACCAGGCGGAGAACTTCAAGCGGCGCAAATATGAGAACCTTAGTGGGGATCTCATATTTGAACCGTTTGGGGTTGAAACCCTAGGTTCATGGGGTCCGGGTGCGCACAAACTTTTCAGAGAGATTTCCAAAAAACTAATTGAGGCCACCCGAGACCCCAGAGCCGGCACCTATCTGGCCCAAAGAGTAAGTATCGCAATCCAGCGGGGAAACTCTTTGAGCCTTCTAGGTACTCTGCCTGGTGGGGACGACCTGGGAGATTTCTTTTTATTGTAGCTTGTTAAGTTTTTCTAGTTTTAATATTTTTTAAGTAGTTAGCTATTAGATATAATACCATAATTGTTATTTCATGAATAATTGTACTTACTTATATATAATATATAAAAAGATAAGATTAAGTACAGTGTCCCCGTTGCATGTATATAAGAAGAGCTGCGGGCGAAAACTAGTTCGGCATTACCAAATAATATATATTGGCATTACCAGAGTCTTGTAATCGAAAATCTATACTAATGTAACTAGCTGTCCCGGCAAACGTTGTTCTGCCTTAACTATAAACTAAAATTTCTCACCTTTTAAACCTTCCCTGAACTGATACGATTATTTTAAGATATAAATCAGCCAAATCGGTTCAGCCGTTCTCGAGTTTTAGCGAGACTAACGAACAGCAATTAATTTTTATATATAAAAAGATTATTTAAAATGCGAAGTGTATCTGTCTGTCTGTCTGTTACCTCTTCACGCTTTAACCGCTAAACCGATTTTTATGAAATTTGGTATAAACATACTTTGTGTCCCGCGATACATAAGTAGGTCATTTTTTATCCCGAAAAAGTTGTTTTCGCGCGGGATAATGTATTTACGCGGGCGGAGCTGAGGGCAAAAGCTAGTACCGAAATAAAACTCAAAATTGAACTTTATTTATTGTTCGAAAAGATATACGTTCGAATATTAAGTTGCACCGAGCTGCACAGCGCACACAGTGTATGATTGATGTCATATGAAACTTGCATCTTTTTGTGTAGTAATCAAAGTTCAATTTTGAATAGCTACCATAAAAATGCAGCGCTGCGTATCGTCTCTTACCGACTGTGTGGACTAACCCTTAGCTCATATTATCATCTGCAGCTCGTCTAACAAGTCCTAGGTATCAACGTGTGTGGATTACAGACCGGTTGTGGAGCCGCGATATGTGCGTAATAACTAATAACATGCAATATACTTACATCAGGGCCCCAATTCTCGTAGCTCGAATCTCGGTTCGATTCTCGCGCTGACTCGTTCACACAGGCGTCAAATCATGCGCGCGCGAGCAGGACAGACTGACAATCGAACCGATATTCGAGGTACGAGAATCGGGGCCCTGTATGAACAAATTAAATCATATTATCTTACCTTTAACACATTTGTATGCATATTCTGTGTGCTGTGGGGATATATAGCTATTGGGTAGCTTGCTGAATGTAACACGACGCAAACATATATCATTGACATATACTAGATGAAAACTACGGCATTATATTATTATATAAAAGAAAGTCATGTTAGTTATACTATTTATAACTCAAGAACGGTTGAACCAATTCGGCTGAAAATTGGTGTGGACTGGGTAGGTAGCTTAGAACCAGGAAAAGGACATAGGATACTTTTTATCCTGTACCCGAGGGACGTGATTTTTTTCCAATGTCTCTCTAAAACGGCTGGACCGATTTGGCTAATTTTTGTCTTGAAATAATTGTGGAAGTCCAGGGAAGGTTTAAATGGTGAGAAATATTGGAAAAAAGTGTATGTTGTAGGAGTAGGTGTAGGTGTAGGACTAGGACGTAGGTTGCATTATAGGTGTAGTTATTTATTCATTCCAGTTCATATTTAAGACAGAACGTGTGTCGGGACAGCTAGTATAATAATTATACAATATAATATCTCTATGGTATATTATGCATTTAATAGTAGAAGATAAAGAAAAAACCCTCATCATGCTCTTGAAGATAGATTTTATTTTATGCAAAACTTGTTCCATGTTTTTAGTGATTTTCAAAGATTTATCTAAAAATTTATACATTTAATGTTAGTTAACGGCACATTAACATACTGATTTATATTTTCATTTCCTTTCTGTAAAATATTATGTTACTGTCACTTTTATTTCGTAACAGTACAATGTACATAGCTTTTTTGGCTGGGTTTTGTCCCCGAAAATAAAACCGTATCTTTGAATAATTAAATTTTAAACGTGTTTTTTTTTGTTACACTGAAAGTTTAATATGCTTCAACATTTAAAATTGCATCGTGTTTTAACAGTTATATATAATAAATAATAACTTCACAGAGAAAAAATATGGAGGTATGTATACGTTTCGTAGCAGCAAGCTACGTCTATTTATAACTCTTCACACCGACATCGGTGACTGTGGCCGGTTTCATTGAAACCAGTCCAGTTACGCAGGAGTAATGTTATAGTGCCCAAGTGTGTGCGCAGTACACTAGAGCACTCTCTCTTTCTTCCTTTACTCTCATAATCCAGTGGGACGGATAACCGACACGACTGACGAGAGATCAGGCGCAGGTCTGACTTTTTACATGCCCATCCGACGTATGGATCATCTTTCTTGTCAGACAAGCAGGTGATCAGCCTGCATTGTTCTAACCAAACTTGGAAACAACATTTTTTGTTGCTCCAATGCGGCAACCGAACCCACGACCTCCCAGTCGAGAGCCAATGCTCTACACCACGGAGGCTGTTAAATATTATATTATTAAAAACACATTAAACGTAACAATTTAAATGTATTTATGAAAAGCTTGCGTAGCGTCGTCGACACAGTCCACATAGCAGAACGCCGAAAACTGTTCCCGTCATGTAAACAAGTAACGTTATACCAGCGTGGTACCAGTTACCTAATAGCAGAGTTACAACGGTTACCCATTCAATGTTAATGCCGAGCGGTGAATACTATCACTACAAGTGATTATGACGTCACTCATTGTATCTACAGTTAGTACCCACAAACACTAAGCATGTAGTAATTAGAATCTTTGAAAGTAACGTACCCTGGGAAATCACTACACATGCCTGTGTGTTTCTGTATGTATGTAAATTTTTATAAACAGAAAGCCTGGAAGGAAACAATATTAGTAATATCTATAATTAATAACGATACCCTCTATATGACATCTATACATATAATAAATCTGTAGAGGGGTTATGTCTGTACATTAAAGATATTTAAGTGAAAATCAAAATGGGGGGTCTATAAAGGCCACAGAACCTAAATATAACGTTTTTGAAAAAAATGTCTGTCTGTCTTTCTGTCTGTCTGTCTGTCTGTCTGTCTGTCTGTGTGTTTGTTATCACATCACGCCGAAACCACTGAATGGAATAAAATAAAATTTGGCAGGTAGGTAGCTTAGGATCTGAAGGGTAAAATAGGATACATTTTATCCCGCAAAACGAAAGGGTTCCCATGGGATCTTCAAAAAACAGTACCTACCTATTTGACGTTATTTCAGGCAATCTACTCGACGTATTTAAATAAAATTTGGCACAAAGGTAGATTAGAACATGAAATAGCTAACAGTATTTTTAACCGACTTCCAAAAAAGGAGGCGGTTATACGTTCGGCTGTATATATATATTTATTCTTTTTTTTGTATGTTCAACGATAATTCTGCCGTCTCTGGACCGATTTTCAAAATTTTTTTTTGATGTAATGGGTATATAATTCCAAGTTGGTCCCATTTTCAAAAAAGTGGTGATCTGATGATGGGATCCATAAGGAATCGAGGGAACTCCTCGAAATTAATATGGACACATATGATGATTTCGACTTTTTCTGAAGTAGTCCAAGCATATGCTACCAAAAAGTAAGATTTTGCTCCAAGGTATACCCTGGATCCAAAAGTACAGAACAGAACTCCTGACTCCTTATAGATACATGTTTGAGGATTTCGGCGTTGTTTAAAGAACTGCAAGCATATGCCACCATGTCAATTAGAGTAATCATCATCATCATCACCACTATCACACCATACATCATCACATTATGATGATATAAAAAGTACTTCTCATAGTATCTTACACTTACACGGAGATCTTTGAACATTACTCTGCCGTTTATGGACCTATTTGCAAAATTCTTTTGTTGTTGTAAAGGGTTTAATTCGAAATTGGTCTTTTAGTCACTAAAGTGGAGACCTGATGATGCGATCCATGAGGAATCGAGGGAACCCTTCGAAATTTATATCGATACATATAGTGATTTTAACTTTTACTGAAGTAACACAAGCATATGCTACCAAAAAATAAAAGCACTGAACAGAACTCCTCAGCCTTTAAAGATATGCGTTTAGAAATTTCGGCATTGTTTAAAGAACTGCAAGCATATGCCACTTTGTAACTTACAGTAATCATCATCATCATCTTAATAACAATACCTAATGGAAGCTTGGCGCGTATTCAAATAAACATTCGCTCGATTATTTTAGACGTTCTTAAGACATTTCTATACTAATATTATAAAGCTAAAGAGTTTGTTTGTTTGTTTGAACGCGCTAATCTCAGGAACTGGTTCGGATTGAAAAAATATTTTTGTGTTGGATAGTCCATTTATCGAGCAAGGCTTTAGGCTATATAACATCACGCTGCGACCAATAGGAGCGAAGAATCGGTGGAAAATGTGGAAAAAACGGGGAAAATTATTCATCTTTGAGGGCTTCCGTTGTATGTTTGAACGCGCTGACCTCAGGAACTGCTAGATCGGATTGAAAAATTCTTTTTGTGTTGGATAATCCATTTGTCGAGGAAGGCTTTAAGCTATATTACATCACGCTGCAACCAATAGGAGCGAATAATCGGTGGAAAATGTAGAAAAAACGGGGAAAATTATTCATCTTTGAGGGCTTCCGTTGTATATTTGAACGCGCTGATCTCAGGAACCACTAAATCTAATTGAAAAAATATTTTTGTGTTGTATAGTCCATTTGTCGAGGAAGGCTTTAAGCTATATAATATTACGCTGCGACCAATAGGAGCGAAGCATCAGTGAAAAATGTTGCAAAAACGGGGAAAACTATTCATATTTGAGGGCTTCCGTTGCGTGCGCTGCGTAGACGGTTCAAATTACCTACAAAATATGTACGAAAGAATTATTCCTCTTTAAATGATCTTAAAAAAATGTTCGACACGGTATAATATTATTTCTATCTTTTAATATTGACTCACTATAACCTTTTTATTGTAATTTATAATCAAATTTGGTCGAAATTAATGCATTATTGGGCCATCAGTAATTGACGCAGACGAAGTCGCGGGCAACAGCTAGTTAATGAATAAAATGACTCATTGCATAGTTTATAAAATTAATACTCTAATAAATATATAAAATAGTAATAAATATAATAGAATATTACAAGCATGTTATTTGATATGAATAAAAACTTGTAGAGAAACGGTTTAGTTAGGGCCTGTTTTACAATCGCCTAATAGGCGTCGAATAGCTTTTTTCAAAAGTTTTGTCGATGCTTACTTCGAATGACAGAGACGAAACCGGATACATGCAAAAAAGCTATCTATCTAGTGCCTTATCAGTAGATTGTGAAAGGTTGAGGCACAAACTTCACGGTACAGGTTGTGGACTGTGATTATGACTTATGAGTTATATTACGGTACGTGAGGCCATTAGTTTTTCGTCAAATACACGAATGACTTCCTGGTTCAGTTTGTATGATTCGATTAAATAGGTACCCCTCAAATGCACAATATCTGAAATAAATCCTTTTTAGGATTTCGTACCATATTACTGAGACTTTGCTGTCTGTCCGTCTATAATCAATCAATCTCCTAAAGAGATACATACCGTCTGGTTGTTTAATCGTGATAGCTAGACAGCTGAAATTTTCACAGATAATGTATTCTATTGCCGATTTAACAACAAATACTAATAACAGAATAAAATTAATATTTAAGGCAACTCACACACGACAACCCTTCGAGTCCGACTCGCACTTGGCCGGTTTTTATTTAATTCTAAGATATGATGTAGAAGAGATAACAAAGAAATATTGTGTAATGTATTTTATAAAGGTCCAAATTAAATTCAAAAGAAATATAAGTTTTATAAACTACTAGATGTTGCCCGCGACTTCGTGTGCGCTAAATGAAATTTCGCGGGAACCGTATATTATGCCGCAATAAATGTCGCCTATGTCCTTCTCCGTGATCTACTACCTGTGCCAAATTTCATCAAAATAGGTTCAGTAGTTTCGGGGCCTATTCGATGCAAACAAACAAAAAAACTTTTCCTCTTGATTATATTAGTATAGATTTAAACTCGCATTTGAAAGTCTAGTTTAATATCTTCCAAGTCCGCATACTTTACAACTTGCTCCAAATAACAAATATCAATGATTTGAAACTTCTCAATTTAATTCTGATATTTCCGAGTTCTTTTCAATTTATATCAAATTGAGCTAAATTGAGCGCTTTCACATGAGAAACCGTGTTGACATACGCGTTTATTAGTGGGTGATCGGTAATGGGTGAGTGGTAGTAGGTGAATAGAAATGGGTGAATGGTAGTGGGTGGGTGATGAGTGTGGTTACTGGTGTGTCGCACGTGCCTGTGCCGAATACAATTGCGTTACTTCACCCACTTATCGGCTTAGGTGTCATTGTTCACGCCTGTCCGTGACTGTTTAGATATACAAGCACTAGAATGCAGGCATGCCGAGATCAATGCTGATTATATGGTGCCAGCCTTGCATGATAATGGCACCTGAGTTCTTGGTGTTATATATTATATTGTTGATGTAATATATATGGTGTATTATACTTATGACTAAGTGTTACATCAGTGCAATATTTTTCAATCAGAGGGGCAATTCTGCTTCATAAAATCTGCATTAATACAATTACAATCAAGTCCCGATGCGCTTATACTCCCAAACAGTGTTTTATGAACGTTAAACCAACGTGAAACGCGTTGTGATTGGTCGAAACGTCATAAAATCCGTTCACGGTAAAATGTCGC
This sequence comes from Glaucopsyche alexis, assembly GCA_905404095.1. Classification (NCBI taxonomy): domain Eukaryota; kingdom Metazoa; phylum Arthropoda; class Insecta; order Lepidoptera; family Lycaenidae; genus Glaucopsyche; species Glaucopsyche alexis. Next base: position 17,250,571 of record FR990051.1, on the reverse strand, counting down.
TACACTTTCAATCCAAACAAAGTAAAATTGTCTACTTTAAATACGAGAATTGAGGTTCAGAAGCTCAATTATTCTCTTAACAATTTTCGATATAATCCCGTTTTGGTACACACGCGAGATTCATTCCCGTACGCGTCAATCAATACGCGCGACCGCGAGCTGAACAGCCTAAAAATCTAAACGGGAATAACCAAATTTTGAATTGAGAATTTCCCCTCAAATACTCGTGACTTGTAAACTCACGAGCAATGTATAGATATGCACAAACTTTGTAAGGAAATGTAAACATATTAAAATTATTAAAGCATTGTGTAGTTTGACATCTTTTTAAACACTAACTAACTAATATATTTAATAACTAACTAACTAACTAATATATTAACTAACTAATATATTTTCTTTTTAACTAATATATTGTAATATTAACCATGTCGATTGGTTAAACGGCAAGTGCCCCGCGCCGCCATATTTGTTTGCTTTTTCATAATAATAATTATAACGAAAAATAATGCATACAATTGTAAGGAGAAATTTTTATTTGACAATCTGTCGACATTTTATAATATCTCTAGTAATATTACAATCTAACGGTTTTTACAATTTTACGGTGACATCTATATATTAGGTAATATTACCTAGAATATATGCAATTATAGAATCTAATCTATAATTGCATATATTAGATATCTCATGTTACCATTTACCATTATCGCGTCGACGATGCTTAAAAATATTCAAGCTATCTATGCTAGAGATCTGAAACTAAATTTATCATTGGCTGATTATGTAAATTTCCTCAAAAGGTTCAAGATACCTAGAAAAATGTCTGCATCGTTATTTGTTATGCAAAATTCATCGGAGGTCTGAGTTTTATACAGTTCTGTTTCTAAAATGAATATATTGATAAGCAAACATACTACAGTGTACTGTAAAATTAGTAGGTATACCTAAGCATTTCGAATATACTTCGACACATACCTACAAATACATACATATAGCTATATTATGATACCATAGTCCATACGTCGAAACAACAACAACGGTTTATAACTTCTGTATTTTATCTCATAAAGTTCATTTAATGACTCTTTTATTGGGTATTGAGAGGAAGGTCTAGAAGACTAGAGTCCTTGAGAAGGACAAATGTCACATAAAAAGGGTAATAAACAAAACTAATGTTATATCGATCCATTTTATGGTGGATCTCAAAAGATCCCTTATTTTTATGTATATAAAAATATATAGTTTAATATTTCAAAAAGCTAATGAGCTTAAAATAACATAACATAATATTTGTTGAACACGAAGTCCCTATACAATACGCATATTGTACCCAAATCATCGTAAAACAAATAAAAAATATGTATTATCACAATAGCTATTTATTAATTCAAATAACTAATTTATTATTAAAATACATAATTAGATTTTTGTATGCTATAAAACAATGGAGGTTTTTTATTAGATATTCTATTGTTCCGAAGATATTATCTCGGCTGGAACTTTTAAGTTAGTTCACGGAGTTTATATAGACTTTGTAAGTTAATTTAAGTTGATAAGTGCTCTTGATTTATTTCTTTCAGAGCATAATACCGCTGATGAATTATTAAATATCTATTCAGTACAAGGTTAATGTTTTCTAAGGATGTTACCGTCTTACTCGGATAATATAATAGACTTATAGAGTACTAGATGTTGCCGTGACTTCGTGCGCGCCGAAGATAATCTCGTGGGAACCGTACCATTTGCTGCGATAAAAAGTAGCCTATGTCCTTTTCCGTGGTCTACTCTATATCTGTGCCAAATTTCATCGTAATCGGTCCAGAAGTTTCGGCGCCTATTCAATGCAAACAAACAAGCAGACATGCAAACATAATTTTCCTCTATTAGTATAGAGTATAGAGTACTAGCTTTTGCCTGCGGCTCCACCCGCGAAAGTACAGTATCGCACGGGAACACTGTATTTTTCTATCTATAATATCTATGGACGCTTCACACCACGTTAATCTGGCCCCGTGCTAAGTATCCGAAGAACTTGTGTTACAGGTACCAGATATCGGGAAGTATATTTAATACTATTATACTATACATATATTTAAGATTTTTATTATATTACATGCATATTTAATAAACATCCATGACCCAGGAACACAGAAAAACTTTTTTGTTCCTTCGGCGGGATTCGAACCCGCGACCCACGGCTTGAGCACCAACACGCTGAACCACTGAGCCACAGAGGTCGTCGACTATTACACAGCTCAAGTTATAGGTTAGGTTAGTAATATAATAAAAATTTTAAATATGTGTATAGTATAAAAGTATTAAATATTAGTGTCCGACCGAAAGTTCGGTTTCGGTTTCGGTTTCGGCCGAGTTTCGGCCAAAAATCAAGTTTCGGCGGCAGTTTCGGTTTCGGCCAAAAGTGGCCGAAACTTTTGCCGAAACCGAAACTGATTTCGGAAGTTGTCGCGCACGCTCGCCTAACTTCGTTTCTTGCGGCAACGCTTTCAAGTTTCAACACAAAACTTTTGAATATAAGCGCGCGTTTGCGTTTGACAGTGACAGATGTCCGATACTGACTCTGTGACACTTGCTACACACTATTCCATAGACTAATTTATAGAGTGTTTCGGGTAACGCTGCGGAATGGGCGCTCAGCGTTCCATGTGTAACATGTCTACCAATTTCAACACGCTAATGTCAAGTCCTTAGCGTGAGTGGAAAACGCTTGCACGAAAAACGCTTGGATTTTGTCTAGGGACCCAGTTCGGGAATTGTCGTGCGCCGTTCGGATAGCTCTGTAGCACTAAGTTTAGTCAGTGCGTTATCGCCCGACGCAAACATTCTTTAGAGGTTGTTTTGATGGAACTGATTTTGTTTCGTTTCTGTACTTGAATGATTTATTTAGTTAAATATTGAGTCAGTAACTTTGTTTTGTTGTTACTAACAAATCAAGTCACATGTAAAAAAGAGATTGTAAATGAAAAATATGAAGTGTTTTATTTGTTAAATTACGTTGTATAGGTAAACTTAATTCAAGATTTGTTTTTCATTCCGATGACCTATTGATATATTTTATATCAACATTATTACACTTTTATTTTTATTTTTAATTGTTTCAGACTAAAATGTCGCAAAGAGAAAAAAATTGTTTCCATTTCATGTCCTAATTAATGCAGAATAATGGATAAAATGCACCAAATTTCAGTATTCTAAGGAATTTTCTACTTGACCACGTGAGTTACGGTTTCGGTTTCGGTTTCGGCCGAAACTGAAGCCACGGCCGAATATTCGGTTTCAGTTTCGGTTTCGGCCGGAAAACCGCTTTCGGTCGGACTCTATTAAATATATTTCCGTTGTCTGGTACCCGTAACACAAGTTCTTCGAGAACTTACTACGAGATCAGATTGACGTGGTGTGAAGCGTCCATAGATATTATAAAAAAAAAATAGTATAAACAGACTCTGTTTATACTAGCTATGGTCATGGATGTACACACTTCCGATCGAATTACAATGTCCATGTCAAATAAGGCTACATGCCAAAGATAACAGGATGTCCGATTGCAAAATTACCTAAACATTACACAGCTCAAGTGGTTTAAAAAAATAATCTGTTTGTGAATAAACTTAACCTTGTCACAAATATATGTCAAATTCATCTAATTCATCTAAAGATGCGAATAGAACGTGAAATTGTCTTAAAAAAGTGTCTCTATGAAAGTTGCAGATTTTTTTACTCGACTACGGCACAGCTAAAAGGAAGGGTAAAGATTAATGAAGGAAGGGTCAGAGGACCTCCGTGGCTCAGTGGTCAGCGCGTTAGCGCTAAAGCCCGGAGGTCGCCGGTTCGAATCCCGCCAGGGAACAAAAAGTTTTCTATGTTCCTGGGTCATGGATGTGTATTAAATTCGTGTATTATTAATAAAAATCTTAAATATATGTAAAGTATAAAAGTATTAAATATATCTCCGTTGTCTGGTTCGGTAACACAAGTTCTTCGAGAACTTACCACGGGACCAAATTGACGTGGTGTGAAAGCGTCCATAGATATTATTATTATATTATTATTTTGGCCATGTATGTATGTTCCACCGTAGCACCTAAACTGCAGATGTGATTTTAATAAATTAGGTGTCAATAGATTCGTAAGAAATGAACTAATCACTTACTAACAATATTTAGAGCAACAATCTCCAGTTATGCAAATTGTTGTATTACATTTTATGATTGATGCTTTACGTCCATTAATTTACCAGCAGCAAGCAATAATTGTCCAGTGTATTGTCTAATAGTTTTACATACAATTAAGTCGTAGTCATAGTCAATGCGAAGGCTGCTCGGGTTCCCACGGTGAGTCAGGCGATGTGCAGGGCAAGGCTTGAGCAATAAGTACGTGTTAATGGTGTAAACAACCAGCTTTGTTCGGAGCGCGAAAACTGAGGGCACTGTCATACATGATGGAGCGTTCAGCCTCGGGTCTGGCGGCCTTACTCGTAATAGGCATACGTGTTAAGGTTTTATGAAGATCAAGTCATAATTGGTAACTAAATTTGTTGTTTAGAGACTATAATAGCTCCCCACACCGACTTCGGTGACGGTGGCCGGTTTCATTGAAACCAGGCCACTTGCGCAGGAGTTGTTTTTATAGTGCTGGAGTGTGTGCCAGCACACAAGAGCACTCTCTCTTCCTTTACTCTCGTAGCCCAGTTGGACGAATGACCGACACAACTGTCGAGAGATCAGTCGCAGGTCCGATTTTTTATATGCCCATCCGACGCATGGATCATCTTTGTTGTCAGACTATTAGGTGATCAGTCGTCATTGTCCTAACCAAACTTGGCAACAATATTTTTTGATGTTCCAACACGGGAATCGAACCCACGACCTCCGAGTCGAGTGCTAAGCCCTTACCAATGGACCACGGAGGTTCTATTATGGTACAAGGCTCTATAGATTTGAGAGCGAAACGATGCGACGCGACGTTGTGATTGTATGTATATTTTTGCAAAATTTAGTAACAGCACATTAATGCTGTTGAGAATTATTTACTCTCCTACTATTATAAATCTGAAAGTTTGTCATCATGTGTGGATGGATGTATGGATGGATGCATGATGGATGTTTATTACTTTTTTACGCAAAAACTATATAACGGATTTTGATGAAATTGGATGGTATGGTAGTAGTTTAGGCTCTGGATCTACATTAACATAGGCTACTTTTTATCCCGAAAAAGTACAGTATTCCTGCGGGATACCCGATAGTATACATACGCGGGCGAGGCCGCAGGAAACAGCTAGTAACTTCATATGGAGGCGACAGAGCAAACATTTATCAAATTATCCGCGCCTATATTTGCATGGGAAAACCTAATTAATTTACAATACGCACTGAGCTAATCGCAAGTCAAATTTAAGCGAACATGTTCACGATTTCGCATACGAACACACACCCCTGTTATTCCACCTCGTGAGGTACATACTTAAGCTATTGATCTATGAACGACTAGCATTTGTTATAAGTTTAAAGGAATTTATGAAATTGAATAATACAGAATTCGTCGTTCGTGTTAAACGACGCATTCATCGTATGTGTTGATAAATTTTGCATATCTTTTCCAAATATTCCCAAAAGTAACCAGTATTTTAAACAAGATTCATGTTCTACAGAAAACGCAACGTTGTTACTGACTTATATGGCCGACTATTGAAACGCTAATCAAAATTAAGAGCCCTCCTATTCGCAGGCTGTCGCTGTCTCTGCTACCCGAAATGACAAGGACAGCATGTGACTTGAGTGACACTTAACTTATCTATCGTTTCAGTATTCAACCATCACACTCTGAAATTAACAAATAGGCAAATCTTTAAATACGAACAAAACAATGAAAACTAAATGATCAATCAAAAGCTTAGCAATGAATAACTGTTTAATAATGAAATATTAGGCGTTTAGTATACAAAAGGCGTTACTTAAGGCATCAAAAGCAGCAGTAGCGATTTCCGTGTAGCCATTATTATTAAAGCAACCATTAACATCGTATGAATGCTTATTGTGCTAGGCCCACGATTTAGGAAACGATAAAGATCATATAAACACTGCCTATTAATCAGTCCTATTATATTATGCTAATCTATTAAGATGGTCTGTCGGTTTCTTATTATGTTTTTTTAATTAACTGTCTGACGATTCACCAATTACCCAAGCAGTAAATAGTACATAATGTAATAAGTCTTCACTCTTCATGTTTTTTTTTCTTTTCCTTTTTGACAGCTTGACACAAGGGAATTCTTCATGCCTTTGCTTCATGTTATATGGTTTTGTCTAAACATTAGGGTTTTGTGCAATTCCAAATCTAAGTTACCTTGTCAGTTACGTTTAATTATTTAAAAAACTAGCCAAGAACATGTCTATGGAGCCTGAAGGATTCCGTAACTTTCAACGCGCAAATTTATTGTCCGATTTCACTCAAAATAATTTAATTAAAGAGTATTTAGCATGACCTGTTAGCATGGAAAGTAACAAGTTTAAACCTCTTATAAATTAGAACCACTTTGGAAACCGATCACTCAATTATTATTTTTAAATAAAAAAATCCAAAGTAAAAATACTCAAAAAAGTATGAAATAAAACTGATTTTATAAATAAATCCCCTTTTAACTATTTCTTTACTAAATCTTCTTAATTTTGAAGTCGATACCAGCCCAAATGATATCCTACAATATTTTATAGAACTCACGTTCAAATTTGATAGTACCGACTTCAAAATAAAGAAGATTAAGTAGAGAAATATTATCTAGTTAAAATTTTAGCCGAATTTAAAAGGGGACTTATTTAGAAAGTTAGTTTTATTTCATACTTTTTTGTGTATTTTTACTTTGGAAGTCGATTTAATTTTTTATTTAAAAATAATAATTTCACCCTATTAGTGATATATTTCGTTAAATTATTATTAATATATCATAAGAACGTTTAAAATAAACGATCGAATGTATAATTATTGAATACCTACTCCCTAAGATTCCATTAGGTATTGTAAATAAGATGATGATGATGACTACTGTAAGTTAGTGGCATGTGCTTGTAGTTCTTTAAACAATGCCAAAATTTCCATTTCCTTATTTGATAGATACACTGTTTCAGCGAAGAAACTCTTTAACGTTTAAAGTTTTCTGAAAAGTTTATTTTCTCTTTGATAGACTTTGAGGGAAATAACTTGGTGGTGCTAATTTTCAGAACAAAATATATTTTACCAAACCCGTGAGCTAAGCCAATAAGCCATTTAATTTTTTTTCTGGACATTTCTCACACTGTGCACAGGTAAATATTAGGGTTTCTGATATGAATTTCCTTATTCTGGTTTAAAGTAAAGCTTTGAAGGTATATGAGTTTTATTTTTTATCTCTTTGGAATATTCCACTCGAACTAACCAGAAAAAAGAAAACACATCCAAATTTTAGTTTCATTTGGTACTAAGGTATTAATAATAATTAATTGGTTTTAATAAAAAATAATTAGTGGTAACCTATTTTTAGTAGTACTATAATAATTATATATTAAAACTTCATAATATATAATTATTATAGTACTACTACTAGAAAGGTATTTTAATAATTCTAGAAATAGGAAGAGGTAAAAGTAGTAGATATGTAGGTAAAGTCAGTGAGTAATACCTATATAACATCTTACATAATTCTTTTCTTTCTTCCCACTATTAGACAAAATTATATACTTGCTTAAATATACATTTGAAGTAGGATTTTTATAAAAATATAGGTAATAATCTAAAGCTTATATAATATGGTAATAGTATAAGTAAACAATTGTTATCCTTAGCATATAATATGATCCACACAGTCTACTAGAAAACGCCTACTTTTCCTCATTAAATAAAATCAACACGAAACTTGTATTAGGTATTCCGTTACATTACAAATAAATCTATGAATAGCCGGTAAATATAGGGTATTCGACTTGGCTTTCAACGTGTTCTCCCATCAGCGTGCGATGGCTGACGAACCGGAATTTCTGGACTAGAACAGTCCCGTTACGATTTTATTAATTTAGTGTTATTAAGTTGTTAGACAACCTTGGGTTTTAGCTTTTTTGCATTAAAAATAAATAAAAAAAAACAGTTTCACTGAAATACAATATCATAAAACTAAATAAGAAACATGAAATATGTAAAGCTTGCTAGGTTAACGGGGATATAATGTTAATTATATATTACAATCAAACTTTTGCTCGTTATGTTACTTTGTTATTGAATGGAAAATTAAACAGGGCTTATTTACATACATACATACTACATACATAATTACATACATAATTATAATCACGCCTCTTTCCCATAGGGGTAGGCAGAGACCACTTCTTTCCACTTGCTACGATCCTTACATACTTGTTTCGCTTCATCCACTTTCATTCTTACCATCCATTCCTCCTCTTACATTCAACGTAGCGAAGCGGCTCTCCATGGGCCACTTTTCGCCTCCGCGAGAACGAGACGTGATAGGTGGCGAACCACATCGCCGCCATTTTGGATAATTAAATTATTTTTATAATTATCCATTGCGTTCCCACGGATTTGCGGAGAGGATAGGAATAGGAAAATGGAAGGATAGGTGACGTGGAAAGGAAGATTGGTAAGTTAGAGTGGGAATAGGAAATGTAAGATATTACCGCCCAGGAGGGCAAGGGATAGGACAGTTATAGCTAGGGAAGCCGGGGTCGCGTACCTGTATACTATACCACAACTACCGGACAGGTAAGTTGGGATGAGTATCCCATGACATCAAATAATTTAGGACTATAATTTAATGAACTTCTTTACGCTTATTATATACCTCCTAAACTTGCTGAATAGCTGTGTTTTTTTTTTCGGTTGTCTATTTCTGTTTTTCTGTTAAAAATCAATTTAACTGTTATCTTGTTACTATAAATCTATGAAAAGGCATTGCACGTAGGTAACTAAAATAGAAGCATATTTAAAATAAACCTACCTAAATTTTCACGCATTTTTATCATAACTTCTAAAAGCTCTTCACATGTATTGCCAAAACTTTTATTTAGTATACAAAATGTGTAAGTGCTAAGTCTATTTTAGGTAGGGTTACCATATCTCAGGATTTGTCCTGAGATTACAGGATTTTTCGACTCTTCTCAGGATTCCGGCCGGATTTAGCAAATCTAGTGATAACTCAGGATTTTCAATAAAACACAGGTTACATTTTAAAGATCTCTCATATTAAACTACTAAAAATAATTTTCTTTTAGTAACAATTGCAGTTAAAATCAATACTTATTTATCAAAGTGAAACAAACTAAAAATGATCTTCTTTTGGTAACAATTGCAGTTAAAATCAAAAAAGTCGCGTAAAACGCGTGCGCAAGATAATAATACGTTTTTGAGAGAAAATTCTCAAGCTGTAGAAAATCTCAGGACTTTTCTAGGAAATCAGGCCTTTTCTCCGGACTTTTGATTTTTTCATCTGGTAACCCTAATTCTAGGCCTAATGTGTTTTAATTAATTCTCGTGTGAATGCGGCCTTAGGCCCCGAGATAATCTAGTAGGTAAGCGTTTTATCTCATCAACTAAGCCGGCCGGCTATACGTCGAGAAAGTAAACCTTAATAACAGTAAGTTTATCTAAAAACGGCGACGTACGAGGAATATATTTGTCAAGTTAGAGCTACGGGAATACTAAATAAATCCAATTTCAAAAGTATCCCCCAGTCGGTCTAGGTCGTGTAATAATACACGACCTAGACCGACTGGGGGATATATGATATTCACGTACATCTAAAAATGAATATCATATTTAGATCAACTCTACATCATTACACATTTTTCAAGGATAGACGTTGAAAACTTCATGATTTTCCGAATATTAATAAGGGGCCATCCACCTATTACGTCCCTGTTCACGCTTTTTAGTTTAACTGTATTTAACATGTACTGTCACATTTAGTATGACCCCCCATCAGGTGTGACGTAATATGTGGATGGACCCTAACTTAGTTAACTACTAACTATGTATATACTCGTATCTGTTAACTAATTGCATGTTTTGAAAATTTTGTTTGAATGTTTTGAAAAAAAATTGAAATAAAAACTAATACTTCTACAGTATTCTAATGTAATATATTAAGTGTAATATAGGCTTACGCTTTTACTGTCTTTGCTGACGTCAATTTGTACGAGAATGTAGAGTACATTTAATTCTCACGTCAAAGTTTTGGGAACCGTTACATTAGTGAGTTCATACGTATTGTAAGTGGAAGGTAAGAACGTTGTCCCACATAATAATATTATCTTTCGTCGCCAAAACCTCAATTCGTCACTATTTTCCTCCAAGAATTTGTCAGCCTTGAAACTGTCATAACCGTGTTCACTGTTCATAGTAGGTCTTGTCTCTGTAACTGCCGTTTGAATTGAGTATTTAATGACATAAACATTTTTTGTTTGTAAAAATACTTTAGAAATAAAATATTATATTTAATCTAATAAGTACTTACATTCAATTTCTAAACCAGTCGTGCTTGTGATAAACAATTTTTTTTTTTGATGGTTGATCTTGCAATCTGTTTCATTGAAACATTCAGCAAAAGATTAGGAATGGATGAAGTTTATCTTGGAGGATGGGCTAGCCCAGTGGCTGCTCCCTTTCATTGCTGATTTCTTTATAAATCTCTAGGTGTTTTTCTTTTGAGCCTTTGAAATGCTGTATTGACATTCATTAGCTGTGTGGCTAATATATTTGGATGACTATTTAATCTTTTTTTGTATGAAGTAATTAAATACTTTGTCTCTTCTTGGACAGTTCTAATTTTAAGATCATGGTGTAGTTGTTAGTTTGTTATAAACCAAGGAGCTTTTGTAATTATTCTTAGTATTTTTGATTGAAATCTTTGAAGTATTTCTAAATTTGAATTTGAGGTTGTTCCGAAAAGCTGTAATCCATATGTCCAGATTGGTTTAAGAATACATTTATAAAGTAGCAGTTTGTTCTCCAGTGACAACTGTGACCTTCTGCTAAGCAGCCAGTACATTTTTCCTAGTTGGATACCAAGCGCTTTTCTTTTCATAGTTATGTGTTTCTTCCAGGTCAGGCGTCGGTCCAGATACAGTCCAAGATATTTGGCTTCGTTAGCATGTGGTATCTGGACACCATTAAGAGTTATTGGTGGACAGTTGTCACGCCGCAAAGCAAAGGTGACTTGCACCGATTTTGTTTCATTGGCTTTAATTCGCCAAGTCCTTAGCCATTCTGTGATCTTATCTAGCGAACGTTGGAGCACATAGCTTGCTTGTGTCGGATCATCGTCTACAGCCAGGGCCGCTGTGTCGTCAGCAAAAGTGCCGATCAAGACATCATCAGATAGAGGTAAGTCTGAAGTAAATATCAGGTATAGGTTTGGACCAAGTACACTTCCTTGTGGCACGCCTGCGTGAATTCTATATAGTTTGGTTATATCTTCTCCTTGCTTGACGTAGAAAAATCTGTCGGCTAGATAGGACTTTATGAAGAGGTAATAGTTTATTGGAAGTAGTATTTTTAATTAATAAAGTAGGCCATCATGCCAGACTTTGTCAAATGCTTGGGAAATATCAAGAAATGCCGCGCAGCAGTATTTTTTGTTTTCGAAGGCTTTATGTATTTCTTCTCCTACTCTGTGTATCTGTTCTATTGTGCCGTGTTTTTTTCTAAAACCGAATTGGTGGTCAGGAATGATTTTATTTTCTGTTATAACTTTGTTAAGTCTCTTTAGAAAAAGTATTTCCGTTACCTTTGACATTATAGGCAGTAGGCTTATTGGTCTGTATGAGGACACTTCTTCTGGAGCTTTGCCAGGCTTAAGGATCATTTTAATTTGTGTTACTTTCCATTGATCCGGAAAAATAGCTCTCTTCAAGACACAATTAAATAAATGTGTGATAAAACAAACAGCTTTTTCTGGTATTTCTCGGAGAATTTTTGCAGTAATCAAATCGTATCCAGGGGCCTTGTCTTGATTCAATTTAGCTATTGTAACCTCAGATTTGGTAACTTTTGTAATTGGCAGGTCAAGTTGGTAGGGTTCGTTAAGGGAATTGATTATTTCCTGATATTTACTCTCAGACTCGCAATGGGCAACATTTGGTGTGAAGACGTCAGCAAGGTAGGATGCAAAAGCTTCGCCTTTTTCTGAGTCGCTCTTGGCCCAGGTGTCATCGTTTTTTCTTATTGGTGGATTGGAAGCAGTAGGCCTTTTAAGTCTCTTAGTAGTTTTCCAGAGGGAGTAGTCAGTGTTAGCTGTTGCATCTAAGTTGCGTAGCTGATTTTCAATGCCAGCGTTCTTTTCCGAGCGCAGTAGCTGTTTAAGTTTTGCCGCTAAGTAGTTAAATCGCGATTTGTGTGCAGGAAATCTAGTAATTTGCCATAGCTTACGTGCTTTTCTTTTTTCGGCTACTAGTTCACGTACTGGTTTTGAACAGCTCAGTTCCGTCTGTTTTTTATCAGGTGGGGTGCTTTTCCAGGCTGCATTTTGAATACAAGCGTTGAAATGTTCCACAGCTGTCACAACGTCCTCTTGCGATTTAAGGGAAATATTAAGGTTAATAGAGGATTCCACCAAGTTTCGAAATTCTTCCCAATTTGTTCTGCGATTATATAACTTTGCCGGCGGTTGGACGAGCCTGACTTCTTGGGTTACCTCTAGTAACACTATACTATGGTCCGATGAAAGTTCGTGCAGGGAAGTGCAATGAAAGAAATTGGAAGGAATGCCTTTTATGACATAAAAGTCAACCAAGTCTGGGATCTTCTTTGGATCGCTCGGCCAATATGTTGGTTCCCCATTAGAAATTGTGTTTAGGTGCAAGTAGTTCAAGGCTGCCTCTAGTTGCCGTCCTTTCGGAGTTGTTAAACGTGAGCCCCATCGTGTATTCTTAGCGTTATTATCTCCACCAGCCATAAATCTTGGACCAAGCGTTTTAAAGAATTTGATATAATCTTCCATTTTTATTGTATGTTTAGGAGGAGAATATAAAGCAGTAACATTCAAGTGTCCTCTCCAGTCTTCAATGGTGATACTAGTGCCTTGTATCTCAGGCGTTATAAACGGTTCCAACTCATGGTGTTTTATATTATTTTTAATAGGAATAGCAGATCCTCCATGCGCTGTACCATCCGGGTGCATAGTGTGATAAAATTTGTAATTAGAGATTTTAAAGTAATTTTTCTTGGTAAAATGTGTTTCAGATATAAGCAAGATATCTATTTTGTTGTTTTTTAGGAATGACTCCACTTCTAGGAGGTGGTGTAGCAGCCCATTGGCATTCCATATTCCATTTTATATGAATAGAATGTGTCAGTTTAGTCATTATTTCCATAAGGATATTTGTTGTATGATATTTGTTGTGGACTGAAGCTAATTGTTGTATGAGTTGTGTCATTGTATTCATCATTTCTTTCATGTCATTGTTATTATTTTTGTCTGTTGTGGTATTGTCAGTAACTTGTTTGTCAGTTTGTGCGTTTGATGTCCTATTGTTTGTTAGCATTTCTTTGTATGATAGTCGTTCTTGTTGTCTGGTGTTGTATTTCTTCTCCGATTTATTTTCGCTGATAAACAAATAAAGTCGCATTTTTGTCGATATTGAGTTATATTCATACAAAACTCTACATTTCGATATGTACATTTCTGTATATTTACAATTTGAAAATATGGCTTACAAGATGAAATAGGCATAAGCATAATTATTACAGTAAGTCAAAGACACAGTATGATATATTATGTATATTGTTTTCATAATTGAAATTCATTCATTTCTATATTTGCATACCATCATCCCCCAACACTAGCGATTCCAGCTATGGCTCAGATCTCTTCCCAATTTTAATGATGCCTGTATATTTACGTCATAGCCAACTGGTATATTGACTTCAAGTGTATCTATACTAATATAATGAAGAGGAAAAGTTTGTTTGTATTGAATAGGCTCCGAAATTACAAGACAGATTTTGATGAAATTTGGTACAGATATAGATTAGACCACGGGGAAGGATATAGGCTACTTTTTATCGCGGAAAAATGTACGGTTACCGCGGGATTTCCTTTTGCGTGCACGAAGTTGCATGCAACATCTATAATAATTTTCTTTGTTGCAGTCGGTGAGATGTGAATAGCGTGGAACGCTGTGACGTCAGACGATGAACTAGCACCCCCGTGACCATGCACACGATGGACACGCTGGGCTACGGGCACAAGAAGTACCGCCCGCCTATCTCGCCCACCAGCTTCTACCAGCCTGACTACTCGCTCTACTCCAGGCACACGACTCTCCGGCCACAGGTAAGCTATTATAATAATTATATTCTATGGACGCTTCACCACGTCAATCTTGTCCCGTGCAATCTCCGAAAAACTTGTGTTACGAGGACTCGACAATGGGAAGTATGTTCAATACTTTTACACAGTCTACATATATTTACGATTTTTATTATATTACAAACATAAATAATACACATCCATGACCCAGGAACATTGAAAACTTTTTTCCCTAGGCGGGATTCGAAGCCAATCCTGCTTGAGCTCACCGCGCTAAACACTGAGCCACAGAGGCCGTCAGAGCTATTGTTTTTTTAAGAAGACTCCTATTAACTGTTCGATAGAATCTTATTCGGAAGTTTTGTCGCTCTTTTTAACTATCTATATATATATGTCTATCTATCGAGCGATATAAACAAGACATGCAAATAAACTATCAGAAATTTATTAGTATAATATGGTGAAAAAGGCCCTAAATGTAGCTTAGGTTTCTTTGAAATCATATGTAGAGAGACTTTTAGCAAATACAAAACATAGAAATTGGATAAGGATTTATAAGTGGAATACCTTTTTGTGGCCATTTCATGCTTTGAATATTTATTTAATTCTGATTGATGTACGAGAACGCTATACTATACTTGATAATCATCTGAAGCCTAATGAAACGAAGTTTTACTACACCTACCCATATTAAATCCACGAAATTTGAAATTAGTTCCTACGTTAAAATTAATAAAAGTTCAACGTTATGTGTCACGTAGCTTTTAAGCTATTTAATCTCTATAATAAAATAGAATATTATTAAATAAACTTAATTCGATGATACATTGCACAAAATGAAAAATAAATATTTAAAAAAGTCAAAAGAAACATCTTTTTCACTTGTTTTTTTTTAATAAAAAAGTCTATCATGCCTGTACCGCTACGTTCGTCGAGAGCCCATTACCTCGGCGAGTTAATTCGAATTTGGAATGGGATGAACTGAGCCGCCCTAGGGCCCCGTTAGTCGGTATCGAGGTCAGCGATTGTTACAAAACTATTGGAATTTTTAAGGGTTAATAGATTTGAGGCTAGTAACAATCTTGACCTAAAGACCATTAGTTTTGATAAGAAAATTTTAAAGTGTTATTTAAATACTAGCTGTTGCCCGCGGCTCTGCCCGCGTAAATACAGTATTCCACAGGAATACTGTACTTTTTTGGGATAAAAAGTAGCCTATGTTTTAATTCAGAACTCAAGCTACTACCATACCAAATTTCATCAAAATCCGTTCAGTAGTTTTTGCGTGAAAGAGTTACCAATATCCGTCCTACTAATATTATTTTACTAATAAATTTATTAACATGGGAGAATTAAAATCGGCACAGTAGTTTTTGAGTTTATTTATTACAAATATACACTCACAAAAATACAAATCTTTCCTCTTTATAATATTAGTGTAGATATAATGGAAGTGGAAGGGACCAAAATACAATGAATTAGATGAGAACTTGAAATATTTTTTAATCAAATCAAACAAAATAACTTAAACCTATTACCTACTAAAGTTAATTTGTAAATTCCGGCGAAAGCAGAGGGATGTTATATGTTTGTCGTGTCTGTGTCTCTTGTCTGTGGATTCCGTGGCATTGTAGCTGGGGAACGGACGAACCGATTTTTATCTAGTTTTTTTTATTCTTATTTGAAAGCTGACTCGATCGAGAGTGTTCTTAGCTATAATTCATAATTATCAGGTCCATCACTGCTTAACTATGTGATGTAATTTAAATTTAGTTTTTCACGTAAAGTCGTTGTACACAAAATATGTGCATTTAATTATTATTATTTAAGTAATATCCAAGTGGGTATAAATTTTGCAAGAATTTTTATCAGGATTGAAATAAAATAAAGTTATTCACGCTTACGTTCTTTACTTTACTTTGAGTTTTAACATATCCAAATTAAAAACGTAATAAAATGTGTTAACTTGAATGCACGAGGAAAGTATACATCAAAATCCCATGTCAGCTGACAGATAACAATCGTGAACGTCGGAAAAGCATTCATAAAATCTCTGCCGAGAAATAATATAAATAGCTAACGGTTGTGTGAATTTCGACGATAACGGTGAATAGATAAACGGACAACCGGTTTAATTTAATATAAATATTATCGAAAGTCTAACGACCCTCATTATTGTACAATAAAAACAAGTTGGGTTTGTTTACCTACTTGAAACTTGCCATTCTCAAAAACAACCGGATTCTTAGTGAAAAGTCACCTTGATTTTACGGGCATTGATATTTATTAAGTAGTAAAATTATTATTTATTATTTTAGGGTTAGGGTATTACTAATAAGGCGATTTAAGGCTTTAAATGTTCTAATTTTTTTTCTATCCCAATGAGTTGTTAGGTTAATTGCTTTTTAATTGGTTTATCTTGGTCGATAAATGATTGTTGTTAAAAACAGCTATCAAAACAACATAAAAATTAATGAAGACTAGCATTCATTCCGCGGCTTCGCCAGTGTGAAATTAGGTTTTAAACTTTCATCCCATATTTTACTCCCAAGTAAAAACTTAAAACGAATTTTCAAAAATCCTTTTTTAGTGGATGCCTACGTCATTACAACTATCTGTATGCCAAATCTCAGCGAAATCCGTTCGGTAGTTTCGGCTGTGCGTTGATAGATGAGTCAGCCAGGTTTGCCTTTTATATATTTAGATAACGCTACTATTTACACGCATAATAATATTATTCTTAATATAAAACAATAAACATTATTTATAATGCAAGACGTAGAGCAATTAAATATTTCTGGGTTGCTTCAAAAGTACTTCCTCGTTATAAATCAAACCATGTTTGTTACAAAATTTACATGAAACTGTAAAAAATCCGATACATTGTTTCCTCGTCTAATTAAATACTATTGCATTATTGTCTCTACATAGATGTTGGCTCGTAAATTATTTAAGCTCGTTGAGCAAAAGCTACCGTTATAATAATTTAATTTGATTACTGAGCGTGACCAAAAGTATGGTTCTTAATACTTCTGAGTAAACATATAGGAGCAGCGAGCGTGACGACCGCGACGAAGCACGCGCTTCCACATCTAAAAAACGCGGCCAAGTACGAGTCGGACGTGAGCACTAAGGGTTCCGTACCATTATCTATGACTTGATAATAACGCGGTAACCGTACATTTTGCCACGATAAAAAGTAGCCTATGTCCTTCTCCGTGGTCTATTCTATATCTGTGCCAAATTTCATCAAAATTGGTCCAGTAGTTTATGAACCTATTCGATGCAAACAAACAAACTGTTCCTCTTAGTATAGATAAAACTCGATGCGCGTTTCGCTCCGACTCCGGAGCATCCTCAAGAAGTGGACCTGCGGACAAAGTTCGTAAAGTCACTGACATTAGTTTTGCAACCTGCATGGTGGTCTGGGGCCTCACGATGTTGCTGAAATTGTTGCTTGTTTTTTTAAGTGTACGCATAATCAGTGTGGGAGGAGGAAGGTTCTTTACGCATGCTTTTGTGTGCACGCACAATTCACATATTTGCTTGTAGCTTGTGGGTATTTTTTTGCGGGATATTGTTAGATATAATGTTAATTAAATTATATACAATTTTCTAAATATGCAAAGATTTCCGCAAAGAAACGCCTGATTCTATTAATTATTTTCTGTACGGCAATAGAAATATATTGTCTAAAAATTTCAACTGTCGAGCTATCACGGTTCAGGAGATACAGCCTGGTGACAAACAGACGAATGGACGGACGGACAGTGAAGTCTCAGTAATATGGTCCCGTTTTTTTCCTTTGGTTACGGAACGCTAAAAATCATGATGATGCTGCTAAGTGCTAATGAATAATTCACTTCCGCGTGTATTAAGTCTTTAATTACCGACACGTGTGTAAGGCATATTATGTTGCACACGCCACACGCTGACCGTAGCATCTCGCTATGGCTATTTACTGTTGCGCAAATAATAATTCAAATAATTGCTAGTGCATAGAAACCGAATCAATAACAATGGATTTTTCCTTATATTATGTGTGAATTCTTTACATATAACAGTTGCTATAGGCATCTACAATGTGTAAAATATGTATGTTAGCCATTGATAGATCGGTAATTCCTTGATTCACTTACATTAGCAAGATGCCCTTTATAAACTAGAATAGTCATGACTTTTTTGGAATTATTGGATAAATGGTAATCAACGATTATTTCTTTGAGAAGTCAGAAGACTACTCGTAATAGGTACATCATCTATATAAAGTACCTACATAAAAGGCTGATGTCCCCACTGACTCACTGATATATCGTCGATCGATAGAAAGGTAAGAGTTTTGCTAGGGGTGGCCTGATAAAAGCTATATTTTTGTATGGATCAAAGACTATTATGTAATTACATTGCAATATGGATAAAATACACGTAATTGCATTGTAATTACCTGCATAAAGTGTCTTTTATCCATACAAGAATATAGCTTTTATCAGGCCACTACTTTGCTAAGTCTTACTTTCCGAAAAAATTGAAAAATGAAACAATAGAATGAAATAGAAAATGTTATCGACAATATAATATATAGACGTACGCACAGCCGTAACCGCCAACGGTAGAAGTAAAGTGTAAGATTTGAACGTTCATAACGTAGACGTACACTAAAGAAGGGATTTTGAAAAATTTCATGACTGAAGGGGTGACATTGGGGTTCTAAGTATGTATGGAAAATCTTTAAACTTGCACCAATTTCGTTGAAAATTGAGATTCGTGGTCTTGAATAATATTATTGGAAGTGGTCTGGATCATCAGAAGGTGATCTGGCGGTGTAAAATAAGGGTTGAAAAAATAAATATTTGTGAACTGCATATTAACTGACTAAATATTACTGTGCTTGATTGGTATAGCGAGCGAAAGATGAATTAAAATATAATAGGTATTAGGTATATTATGAAATTCCCGTGTCACAACTAACAGTGTTTGTAATCAAACTTCTCCGGAACCGAACTATACACATAAATCATTTTTACGATTTATTGTGTAATATTCGGTAGATCTGACTCTGGGAATTAGGCTGTAGCCCGTAAACTATTTTTATTTATTTATACCAACTAGTGATAATTTAGATGGAACAACGTTTACTGGGTCAGATAGTTATTTTATACCTAATTAGGTAAATTTCATTTAACTGTTTAATGTTCTGGTGAAATATGTAGAGGTCAGACGTAGCAACGTGCAACGGTTCGCCTCAAACTTTGTGGCGGCAGTTTGGACATTTCTGTGATAACCAACGGTATATATAAAACTAGTTTAGACGGTGACTAGGCTTATTAAATATTTGCTAGATTTCTATTAATTTTTATAAAACTACTTTTACAGTTTTTATGAGGTTAGGGACCTGTGTCACAATCCTACTAATATTATAAATGTGAAAGTTTGTGGGAATGGATGGATGTATTTATTGATGTTTGTTACTCTTTCGCGCAATAACTACTGAACGGATTTCAATGAAATTAGGAAGTAGTTTAGGCTTTGGATTAAAACATAGGCTATTTTTTTAAGTAATAGCGCTCTTTGCACGACACTCTCTACAAGATAAAAGTTTTACCGTCAATTTAGTATTTTATACCTAATGTTACGGCCGAATACTGGAACGATAGTTAAGTGACGCTCAAGTCACATGCTGTCCCTGTCGTTTAGGCTACCAGAGACAGCGACAGTCTGTGAATAGGAGGGCTCTTAATTTTGATTAGCGTTTCAGTATTATCACAGTTACGTTTATCTCAATACAAAATTATTTTATTTCTTCAAAGATGAGATTGATATTGAAATTATTATGAAACCTGTCGAGTTATATAATAATTAGACGTAATAAAACTTCTTTGTTCTAATACAATATACACTTAATTGCTAGCCTCACGATTATTGTTTTATGCCGATGCTTTAATCTATACATATAAATAAATATAAAATAGAAGTGTCAGTTTGTAGTTTCAAATTAAAATAATATATACGTTACGTAAAATAGTATATACGTTACCTACACATTAAATCAAATTTTAAAATTGTTATCTCTCTGTTCTAATCGTCTGTCTGTTGTCTGATTGTTCTGGCTTATCTCTGAAACGGCTGGACTCATTTTAAACAGACTTTCAGTAGCAGATAGCTGTTGTTATAAGGAGTAATATAGGTTACTTTTATCATAGGATTTCGTTTAAGAACAGAAAAACTTTAAAAATTAATATGAATATGCGCTTAAATATAAGCAACTTTTACTATTGGATCAACTTTCCTACTTGAAAAAAAATCTGCTGTTTCATACAAAATGCCGAAGCCCTTTTGTATGAAACAGCAGATTTTGATGTAGAGACAGCGACTACTTACTATTTGATAATATAATACTAATTATAATTTAGCTCTATCTTTCTTCTTCTTCTTTTTCTAGGACGTAGTAGCTAAGGCACTGGATAAAACATAAATAAAATAAATAAATAAATAAAACATAGGCTACTTTTTATCCCGAAAAAGTAGTGTTCCCGAGGGATACTATATTTACGCCGCGGGCTACAGCTAGTACTTAAAAAAAACACCACCTTACTAATAAACGCTGTATAAGCTTTGAATAGTTACACAGTGTTTTGTATTCTTCTATCGAATTAAAAATGTCACTTGTGTGACGTGAACAAAACACTGTCATAATCAAAGCTTATACAGCGTTTATTAGTAAAGTACAAGTACAACATTACGATTATCTACACGCTTAAATTGCAAATATCTTTCATGTATTGTATCATATTGCTACCAATTAGCGTAGTTGCTGGTAGTCGTATGATATTTTTAACCACAATAAAACGATCGAAACTAGTCGTGTAGTAATGTTACGTGCGTTCGCCTTGCACTTGGCGCGTCTTCAGAGCAACATACGGCCGTGGCCGCCGCGAAACCGGTCAACCTATACTAGGGCTTATAATATGTTTATTTTTACTTTTTTTAGGGTTTCGTACGTATAAAATGTAAAATGAGATTCTTGTGAAACGATTGGTTCGATTCACATGCAATACTTTTTGACTTATCAATTAGAACGCATAACATAATACATACATACATATAATCACGCCTCTTTCCCGTAGGGATAGGCAGAGAGCGCCTCTTTCCCATAGGGGTAGGCAGAGACCACTTCATTCCACTTGCTACGATCCTTACACACTTGTTTCGTTTCGTCCACTTTCATTCTTATCATCCATTCCTCCTCTTACATTCAACGTAGCGAAGCGGCTCTCCATGGGCCACTTTTCGCCTCCGCGAGAACGAGACGTGATGTGGTTCGCCACCCATCACGTCTAACATAATATTATATAATATTCAAAATATGAGTCTAATTGCGATCAAATATGGAAAATATATTTGGCAACATTGTCCAGATATGTAGTTGGAAACACTGTGTTGTCAAACTTTTATTTGGCGTGGAAGGTAGAAGTCTAAATAGCGACGGATATATGAGACGTGTGTTGAAAGTATAAAACAGAATTTTAATTTTGTTATGGTAACATTGAATAGATTTAATCATTTTTATTGCTTTCTATAGTGCTTACATGGAATTCTAGATGAGTGTATTTATAAAAACAATACGCCTATATACGCCACAAGTCACAACACATGTACATGGTGATGTAAGTTTTAAATAAGTAGTATTCATATGTTTTCGTTTGGATTTCCACAAAAGCCCTCATTACGCAGCTTTATAATGTAGAGTCCCCTTTATTTTCTTCGTCAAGCAATTAATGTTAGCACTTAACATAATAATGATTACTTTTCACATCGAGATCACATAAAATAGTTGAAATAGTAGGATATTAAATAATTTGCTCATTACCCACTGGCCCCACTGCGACTTGCACCGTCGCACGTGATTGCAGTGACGATGATAAAATTTAGCTAACATAATATGCGCAGACCGCAAGGAAAGTCGCTCGCAACTATGTCAGTGGGTTCCTTTCTCCTCGCCATGTACCAAATGAAAATATTTCCATTTCGATTTCATGATATAGATTAATTGTTCTCGCGAATGTGACGAGCGATGACGGAGAACGGCCGGCGGCGACGGGTCGATCTTCTTTTGTTTATGCCACTCTTTTGTTCCTTTTCTGGAACTTTCTTTTCTAATGGACACGAACGCTTTTCACCTTCACTGCCATTATTGTCGTTAAAAACATTTTGGCTCCTTGTAAATGGGCAAATAGCAATGTTCTCTAAGTTTCAAACCCAGTCTCATAGTCTGATTTACAAGATCCATTTCAGTGAATTTCTGTCCCCATAATTCTCCCATTTTCTCGTAACCCTGGATCATAATTTTCGGTGCCCTTGTACCGAAAATTATGATCCAGGGTTCATTCGATTCGGAATGACCTCTAGAAACTTTTTGAAAAATTTCAAGAGGGGCTCGAAAAAATTACAAAAGTTATAAACAATTTAGTAAAAAAACCACACCCGGTTTTTTGAAAATATCTCGGAAACTATTAAAGATATCCGAATTTGAAAAAAAAAAACCTTAAAGAGGAAGAAATTTCCTAAAAAAAGTCCCACCTCAAACTCAATTTTTTTAAACGAAATTTCCTCCTCTTTTTTTTAGGGTTTTTCTTTTTAAATTTGAATATCTTTAACAGTTTCCGAGTTTTAAAAAACCATACCCCCTTTTCTTTTATTTTGCAATTTTTTCGAGACCCTCTTGAAATTTTCCAAAAAGTTTCTAGAGGTCATTCCGAATCGAATGAGCCCTGGATTATGATCCAGGGC
This sequence comes from Glaucopsyche alexis, assembly GCA_905404095.1. Classification (NCBI taxonomy): domain Eukaryota; kingdom Metazoa; phylum Arthropoda; class Insecta; order Lepidoptera; family Lycaenidae; genus Glaucopsyche; species Glaucopsyche alexis. The sequence goes on along the minus strand of FR990051.1, from coordinate 17,227,470 downwards.
TCATTCGATTCAGAATTTTCGGTGCCTTTGGACAGGAATTCAATGAAATAAATTTTATGAATAAGACTACCAAAGCAAATCTATTAATTTTTGTTTGTAAAATGGAAAGCTCGATAAACAGACGTTGTTTTCATTCCTTTTAAAGCCATTTAATTATTATTAAATTTAAGGTTATCATATTCACGTTTAATATAGTTATCGCATCTCCCAAGTGTGAAATGTATATGTCAGTACCGGTTAAGTTAAACCAGGTGTAAGTGTGCCATTCCTCATTAATCTCAACGCTCGCACCGCGTCGCAGCCTAGCGCTTTAAGCCATCAAAACTTTATCTATACAAATAATACAATTGAAGTGTCTGTTTATAATTTCAAATTTACAGCTTTGCACTAAATCAACACCGACTGCTAATATGATGCCTGATAAGTACGCATTTAGTGCAAAGCTGTGAAAGATACGGTGTCTACAAAAATCAAAATTTAAAGTTTTCGTCTGTCTGTCTGTTTGTTCCGTCTAATCTCTGAAAGGACCGGACTGATTTTCACCGGTCTTGTCTTAACTGCCAGATATCTGATGTTATAAAGAGTAACTTAGGCTACTTATATCTCAGGGTTCCGTTTAAATAAATGGTTTCCGTTTCCATAAGAACCACGCAAACGAAGACACCTTCCAACTTGTTAAGAATATAATAGCATTGAAGTAGCATACGCTTTTGATTTTAATTTCCAGGCTTAAAATTTAAACATGCGTCTTATATATTTTCCTAGTGGGATAAATGATAAATAATTAGTAAAATAAATTATACGATATATAAAGATAATATTATAAAATATAAGTCCAATGTTTTATAATTGTGTTTAAAGAAGTGTATTTCCAAACAGAGGTATGAGCGATTTAAAATTATTAGTAGATACCTAATACACAAATACATCTGCACATTTATGTCTACCACACCTATAGACGATCCTGATGGAAATAGAAAATTGGCGGTGATCTTTGTTATTTAAAAGCCCTTAAACCACCACACGTTGACTTCATAAAATGAAATTTCAAATTAGTGATGGCCGTTTTATGGCACGTAAAGAAAGATATAAAGCAAATTGGTGTAATAACAAAAGCAATAAGAGCGTGGCTTTGACCGGTCCGAGTTCAACGGCTGCGGAGTGCGGAACCGAACGTATTACCACCGATACTGCCGGGAATTAGAAACAACAGCCATTCGCGACGCACTCAACAACTCCTAGAACAAGGAACTCTAGTTAGTAACATTTCATATTTTAGGTAGTTCATTGAACCACAACTATATGAATAAAAACTGAATGTTTTTATTCTAAAAATGTTTTAATATTAATTATATCAATTATAAATAATTGTGAAGAACGACGCGTTCGTTTACCGACTGTTACAACGGGATATTAGATTATTTACTAGGTTGATGCATTATAGCTACATATTTAGAAGTTGAACATAGTTCAATGAACTAGTATTTAATATTATTTTAAGATTTATAAGAAATTTCACCAATATTTTAGTAAGTTAATTCGCGAAACTTTAACGAGCTTTGACTGTCTCCGTATTGTTCATAAATTTTTAATTCATTAGTAATGTAGAGAATAAAACAATGTCAAATTAAGACATTTAGATTTTGCGAATTAAGACATTTAAACATGTGAACTTTTAGATTTTCTTTACACTTTAGGCACTCTATTCAATGTCAAAATCTTCGTTTACCTTTTATGGAAAAAATACGGAAAACAGATCCTCACTACTCGTACATTGTATCCTTGTTTGTGGAAATAGTTTATGGTAAAACCTTCTACTTTTTTTCGTAAAATATCCTCCTACATACAATTTACCACCGAGGTACAGGACGGACGGCACATTGTATTCGTGTTATGAATCGCTGTGACCACCATCTTCGTGACACAGCACAATATATCGTAAATTCTCATTATATTTAAATTCTTTTCCTTTACATGAGTACGTGAGATGATTTTTAACTCTTTCCTTTGCAGTTTGCTTTATCCATTTCGATATAATCGTAAAATAAATGTACATACTATAACTATGCTATTTGTTTTTAACAACAAATCTTATCAGTCAAGAAGAAAGCATTTTTATACCTTGATTTTGAATCTGTCAATAAGCAACACTTAAATCAACAAAAAGCCAATAAGTTTAAACTAATCTCTGTGTTTTATGTATTCAGATAGAGTAGCGTGTGGTACATTAATGCTTCGTAATTAAGTGCTTATCACTAAACCCATTTGAGGAGAGAGCTGTCCAACATCTTTGAGCCGCCCGCGCCGTCAGGTGACTGGCCGAAACCTTGACCTAAAGGCTCTTCGTGTTACTAATTTGGAATCAAATATGGCGTTAACACATTTTTGGTAAATTTTAAAAGTGAACTAATATCATAATTAATGTAAGTGTAGTTTATTCATGTGATATTGAATCACTTTCACACGTATTACCCCTAAACGGAAAAGGCACACTGATATCTAGTTTATTTTAACCCTTCAAAATGTACTGTTTTCGTAATAGGCAATCGGACAATTTTTTTTTATTGCATAAATGAATAGTACTCTTAAATATGAGTAACTTCTCAGAAGAAACCGTATATCAAAAGTCAATATTTTCAAAGGTACAGCGATTTTTATACAAAATTTCGCGATCCTCCTAAAAACGCTCCATACTAAAATCGCCACACAAAATGACGTCACTATTGGATTAAAGTGTATTAAGTAGGTATAAAGTATACGGCCGCAGGAATATATTTGCAGCGTTGCCATTTGGCAACTTTGGTTGCCATTTTGGCAACATTTGACCCTTCGTGGCAACCAAATGGCAACCAGGCTCAAATGGCAACTATTTTGCAACTTTTCGACTTGTCACGTGATCATTAAAAAAATATCGAATAACTTTCGCAGAACTGAACACATCGAAATGAACAAAATCAAAATCTTGAACACATTTTATTCCCAAATGAAAACAATTCATAATTAGTAGATAAACAAATAATTGTACCCGTATTTTAACATCCAAAAGGTATATTTTGGTGAAGCTAGAGATGTAATTTTATGAAAACAAAAATGGAAGAAAGTGTATCTGTGAGCAGTGTGTACTGTGTAGTGCAGTGCAAGGGAAGTTTTTGTCGTGGTTTTATTATACTTTTGTTTTTAAATCTATTTATAAGTTCTTAATTTTTTTCATGTTTTGAATATTGGATTTTAAATGCATGGGCACTTACTCATTTTTTAACCTCCCGCTAAGAAAATATAAGATTTTCAAAAATCGGGAAGTTATTGGTTTTACCCCGTTTTGTAAAAATCGAATTCTCATTAGATCTCGACGTTCTGAAGTTACAGGAAGCTTCCCTGACTACCCCCGCGAGGGTGTCACTATGTCTGTATGTATGTATGTATGATTGTATGTATGTGTGTGTATGTGTGTGCGTGTGTAAGTATGTAAACCTCATATAACTTTTGAACATTTTCACCGATTTTATTGCGCCTGACGCTATTCGAAAGGGCTTGGCCAAACTTAGATTTTGAATACAATTTGGACTGATTTGGACAGATAGATTTCAAGAAATCTCGAATAACTTTTAAACGGCTTTATCAACTCCAAAAACTATTTAACTCTTAACCTTGAAAAACCACGTCGATCACCGCTAATCCGGTCAAAATCGGTTGACTCCGAGAGATATCGTGAAGGAAATAAAACCGAAAAAAGTGTTTTTTCGGAATTACTCCGAAATTTTTCATCTAAAAATTTTTGTTGTCGTTTCTTGCATAGAACATAAAAAAACTGCATCAATTGCCGTTAATCGTGTGAAAATCGGTTGATTTATTCCAAAGTTATGACAGTTTGAAATTTAAAAAAAATGTGTTTTATTAAACATTTTTTTCTAATGGCAACTTTTGGTTTGAGATGGCAACATTTGACCCTAAAAATGGCAACCTGGGCTGAGTAGGCTCTGGCAACACTGTATATTTGTGAATATCTCCGATATTTCGTCGCCTTCCTGGCTAAGTGTCGTAACTGAAAAATATTACTTTTGCAGGGCAACTGTTTTTCGGTTGAGTGTTATGTATTTTGCCTTATGGATTTCTTATTTTTAGGTTTATCAACAAACTATTTACTGATTTCAGATCCTTTGGGCTATCTTTATGCTTTAATATGAACCGCAAAGGCTTTAAAAACTTTGGTAGTTAGTTAAGCTCGAACAAAGCAGATACGTCACTTTGTGAGAACTTTGTTTTACATTTCTGTGTGAGCAGTCAGTTACAACGAACATTCTATAGGTGTTATCAAATTAAACTAAGTACATTCTTTGTGAAATTATATATTTTTAACTTAGAAATATTATTATAACAATATTTATAACAATGAAATTTATAATTATAACAATGAAATGAACAGTCTTAATAAAATCAATGAACTACTAGAAACTTAGCACGTCTTGTTTAATATAATTATTATCACAGCCATGAAACGATCAGTCTCGAATTGAAAACATCTCTATTTCTTTAATTAAAGTAACATTTTTAACTTAGAAACATATTAATTATAACAATGAAATGAACACTCTTAATAAAATCAATGAACTATTAGAAACTTAGCACGTCTTGTATAATATAATTATCACAACCATGAAACGCTCAGTCTCGAATTGAAAACATCTCTATTTCTTTAATTAAAGTAACATTTTTAACTTAGAAACATATTAATTATAACAATGAAATTAACAGTCTTAATAAAATCAATGAACTATTAGAAACTTAGCACGTCTTGTATAATATAATTATCACAACCATGAAACGCTCAGTCTCGAATTGAAAACATCTCTATTTCTTTAATTAAAGTAACATTTTTAACTTAGAAACATATTAATTATAACAATGAAATGAACAGTCTTAATAAAATTAATGAACTACTAGAAACCTAGCACGTCTTGTTTAATATAATTATCACAACCATGAAACGATCAGTCTTGAATTGAAAATATCTCTATTTCTTTAATTAAAGTAATTAGTACAATCATCAATTAATAGTCAGTCGAAATAATAATGTAAGTATTCTTATAATTATTAAATACGACATCATCATCATCATCATCAGCCTATCGCCGTCCACTGCTGAACGTAGGCCTCCCCCAATGAGCGCCAACCATCCCGATCTTGGGCAGCCCTCATCCATCCGCTGCCAGCCACCTTCTTCAAATCGTCGGTCCATCGTGCCGCAGGACGTCCTACACTACGTTTGCCTAAGCGTGGTCTCCACTCTAATACTTGTCTGCTCCATCGATTGTCTGTCCGTCTGCAGACATGGCCGGCCCACTTCCACTTCAGCGTGCTAATTCGTTGAGCAATGTCGGTGACTTGTTCGGTGTTCTCTGGCGAATAACGTCGTTACGTATTTTTTCCACCAGACCACCCTTAACATTGCTCTTTCCATCGCACGCTGAGCAACCTTAAACTTATGAACCAAGCCTACGGTGAGTGTCCACGTTTCGGCTCCGTATGTCATTACCGGTAGAACGCATTGATCAAAGACCCTGGTCTTAAGGGATTGTGGGATCGACGATTCAAAGATGTCCCGGAGCTTCCCGAATGCAGTCCAGCCCAAGCGTATTCTTCTACTCACCTCCTTCACAAAGTTGTGCCGCCCGAGTTGAATGGTTTGGCCAAGATATACGTATTCTTGCACAACTTCGAGACTAGCGCCATTTACGACGACTGGTCTCGGGAGAACGTGTTCATTATACATGATTTTAGTTTTGTTCAGGTTCATACCGAGACCCACCCGTCTTGAAGAATCGCTTAGGCTGTTCAGCATCTCTTCCAGGTCCTGCAGAGAGTCTGACATAATAACTATGTCATCTGCGAATCTCAGGTGTGAGATGTACTGGCCGTTTATGTTCAGTCCCCGTCCGTTCCAATCGAGCGTCTTGAAAACGTCCTCCAACGCGTTATTAAACAGTTTTGGAGAGATAACATCCCCCTGTCTTACTCCTCGACGCAGTTGGATTGGTTTTGTACTCTGTTCTTGTACTTGGACGGTCATTGTTGCGGCCTTGTACAGATATCTCAACACCTCGACATATCGGCAGTCGACGAGACATCTCTGCATCGATTCCAGCACAGCCCAGGTCTCGACGGTATCGAAGGCTTTTTCATAGTCCACGCTAGGCAGAGAGGCTGATTATAGTCCTCGGTCTTCTGTATAATTTGCCTTAGTGTGTGTATGTGGTCCACAGTGCTGTAGCCTTTGCGAAACCCGGCCTGTTCCGGTGACTGAAAGTCGTCAAACTTCTGGGCAAGACGATTCGATATAACCCTCGAGAACAGCTTATACACGTGGCTCAGGAGCGAAATGGGGCGGTAGTTTTCTAGTCGCCTTTTTTGAAAAACAAAACCGCTATGCTCCTGCTCCATGCTTCCGGGGTAGTGCCAGTGTGGATGACGGAATTGAAGAGCTTGACAAGCTCAGTCAAGACGGGTGTTCCTCCTGCCTTGAGCAGCTCTGTGGTTATTCCGTCATCTCCCGATGCTTTGTTATTATTAAGCTGACTGAGAGCTATTCTAATCTCACCCATGTCGACATCAGGAAGCTCATCTGTAAGGTGGCGCGTGAGTCTGGCCCGTGGGTCATCTGCATGATGGGTTTGGGGTGGGCTTGTTTTTTGGGTGTATAATTCCCTATAGAACCTTTCGACTTCAGCGAGTATCTCCGGCTTCGAGGTGACGGTAGTGCCTTGTGGAGTATTGAGTTTCGTCAAGTGACAACGGGAGTTATTGAGCTTAGCGAATAACGACATCAAATCCCTGTATTTTTCCACTGAAATTGTCGTGTTTAAACACTCAATAACAAGGTTAAATACAAAGATAAAAAAATATTTTCATTTAATAATAATAATTAGTAATCATAGGTATTAATTAGAATACAAGACGTGTAGATACGTATTATGGATTGGAGACCTTTGGGAACCCTCGCCACAAGATGTCTTCACTCCTCATATCGAAACAGAAATGAACCACAAGTATCTAAATATATACTTACTTTTTAAGCCGTTAATAAGGCAGTCGTCAATCCCGCTTCAGCACACCTAGACGCGACCTCTTGTGACGAAGTAAATGTGACGACTGAATAGATTTGATTCGCCGTCGGCGGTTGGAATGATCACGCGACGCTCACCCGCCCCCACCTCAGTCCACATTCTTTTGGACATTCGATTGTAGTATTTATATGTCAGTCACAATAACATACAAATTAAAATTTTGGCTTGAGTCAATGCGGCGTAACTTTCAACAATGCAAATAAGATGTCTGGCTAAGTGTCGAATGTACATACTACAATTAGCATTACTTTTTTCTCATACTTTGACAGATAAGCGTTTTAAAATAATTTGATATCTCTTAAACGGTAGAAGATACGGACACGATTGTTAGAGAGAACTTATGCAAAAAGAAGCTACGATTTCGAAGGTAGTATCAGTGTAGTTACGACAGTTTGTTAGATACTACACTTAGCCAGGAGGGTGACGATTTGTGCGTTTAAATTCATACTTACCATAATGAATGTTTTTTTATATGATGTGAGTAAACTAATGATGTAGGTTTTGTTTACCAATTTCGCAAAAAAAAAAAAATTTGTGGTATAAAGACTCGCGAAATTTTGTATAAAAATCGCTGTACCTTTGAAAATATTGACTTTTGATATACGGTTTCTTCTGAGAAGTTACTCATATTTAAGAGTACTATTCATTTATGCAATAAAAAAAATCAGTCCGCTTGCCTATTCGTAGAGTTGAAATAAAGCTAGTTCATATTGAGTTAAAAGACCAGCGTTCATGCATGTCTACTCATGCTCCTCTTAGTGCTATGCGAAAGAAGTCAGATGCTAGTCAGGGCCTAATGCTATTACTATAAAAATAATTAAAGCCACCAGCCTCTTACAAGTGGCTAACGTATGTCACATGTAGACACGACAATCGGAAAGTGTATTTAAAATATCAATTCTGAATAAAACATTTGAATATGTTTAAACAGGTTTGGGCTTTGTACCCTTATAAATGGAATATCGGTGTTAATATAACATTATCCAATCCCATACATTAATTATCCTGTTTCCATTCCAATTGTAAGCGTTTATGCCATATATCCGACGCGGCAGATACCCTACTAATACAATAATAGTTTGATATGCAGTAATTTTCTTATTAGGTATTTTTCTCAAGAAAAATGTTTTTTTTTTTTCGTTGTAATTTTACGGTATGTGAATTACTTCCAAAAGTATTTTGCTAGAGTCAGGTGATATTAGTCACTTTATCTTTCTCAGGAGTTTTGGTTGACTTTTGATGACCGATGAGTCATCCGCACGAAAAGATAAGGACTCTGACAATGACGTTGAGAGAAAGTAGTAGATAGTATTCAGGGTAAGGTGACTAACATTTTGGCCAAGGGCTTGTCGCATTTGAGATTCTTTAGCGTAATCGCCATAAACCTTCAATAGCTTCCTCTTGAGTCTCGTTTAAGGACACCTAAAATTAGACTCACAAAGTTTTAGACGTTCATATGGATACTAGGTGCCGTTGTATATATTGAAAGAACTAAGCAAACAACCGGTAGTCTAAGCGAAATACTAAAGAAAATTAGTTCGCTATTAAGCGCCGAAGCTAATAATATTATTAAGAGATGTAAAGATTAAGGGTCTCTTACAAAATTATAATAAGTGTTTAAAATTATAATAAGCCTATTCGAAAGTTAGTGTCGCATTTACTGTATATAGAGTGATAGAAGCAAAATATGATGCGTGCATATTCTGCCAGTATTTTGTGAAACGGGCCCTTAGAGTAATGTTTACTAGAACTCTGCGGTTGCGCGGCTGTAAAAAGTTATAGAAACATAAAAAGTCGAAGCTTAATCCGAGTAATGGGCCGGGCCACACGGCGCGGCGCCGCACCGCACCGCAATACTCCGCACCGCACTGGCGGCCACACGATCAATGCGGCGTCGCCCTGTGTGCACCCCTCCCCGCCTCATCTGTCTCGCCCCGCCTCGCGCCGCTGTCCGGTGCGCCTGCGGTGCGGCGCCGGAGCGGCGCCGGACGCGTCGTGTGGCATACCATACATTTTTATATGTAAAAGACCCGTTGCGATACCGCTCAGGCGCCGCGCCGCAGCCGTACCGCACCGTGTGGCCTGGCCCTTAGAGCGTGGCTGAACCGCGGCGGAGCGTAACGCACGCTGCGGCGCGGCGCGCGGCGTTGGCTGACGTCCCGTTACTCGACACACTGAGCGCAGAGCGAGTAGCGACACATTGGCGGACAGCCCGGGCCCGCGGCCAACACGTACCTCGTAACACATTTCGATCTTATTACTATAGCAATAAGGTCCAAAAGTGGTACACCGGGTTTGTCGGTGTAACACACAAGTGATAGTGATGAACACAGGTTCACACAACATTCCTGAGTTTCGTAATGTTTTTGATCACAAAATGTAGAGAGCGACACTTTTTAAAACTTAAGCCTTGCTAATAATGTCAATCGAATTTTAACAAAACCAAAGCGAGTTTTTTTAAATGTTTCATGTCAGGTTTCAATGTGGTTAGACATTAGTTAGGTAATAGCACAGTAATAGGCAATCATAGAAAAAATTTACCTAAGTAATGTCTACAATTTTCATTGGAAGTACAGCCTATAAAACTTTATAAAATAAATATTTAAAAGTTACTAAATGTTTCAATTCATACATTAATAAAAGTTACTGTAAACTTCCTCAACTCAAATCATTACTAATTCAATTGTACCGGGCCTGCTCCTGAATTTTACAATCAAATGAATAAATGAAGACTCCTAAAAACGAGTCTAATAAGCATTTTTATTGTAATTTACCATTAATAATAGATAGTTAAGTATTATGTATTAAATAAAAGTCTGTGCAAATATTTAGCATAATTATTGTAATTCGTAATACAGTTTACATAATAATAGAATAAACTATAATATAGTTGTATCCATTAAAAAGGTATAACGAAAGATCTTAAATACCCTAGATAACGAACGAACGCTCGAAGATTAGCCTAGCTAATATCGAAGAGTGCTTATAATGTGAATAAGTGGACTTGGGCTCATGGTCGCGCGCGAGCTGTCCGACCAGCAACATGGTAAAAAAGTTTTAAAATAATACTGTAACCATTCTAAATAAAGCATGGAATATCTTATTTTCTATAAGTATTCATTCAATTTAATATCTTATTGCATTTTTAACTTAATATGACGTCTTGGAACTTGATTAAAATGCTATTATACTTAATATATCTACATCAAATGGGCATCCGGCTTAGAACGCAACTGTTCCTTTTCTTCCCGTGAAGTTGATTGTGTGTTAATATCTTTGGTTTAAAATAACGTTACTTATACGTGTGTGACCACAATCAGTTAATACTCCTATGCCACTGTTACTTCATAAGTGGCCTACAAACATAGGTAAGTCAGTGGTGAACAATCCTTATCAATAAAAGCCAAGGAATTTCTAGAAACTTGTACCCTCGCATATCTAGCATCCTAATTAGTTAGAATAGTTAGTCAAGTAGGACAAACATTCTACGAATGTAATAAGGAAATGTAAATGATAGGTGCGACATTAACATTAATCTGCAAAGTGCATTTCATATTATGAAGACAAGACTATTCCTACTATTATTACTATATTAATATTATTTTACAGTATACTTACTCCTATTTTGTATAACGTTTGTCTAAATATAAATGCCTTCTCTTGCATGAAGAACGAGAGAGATAATATGATATTTAATCAACAATAAATTTAACAGCTGGTGAAATTGAGGCGTGCCAATTTCACCAACGCATATTAAAGTTAGTCGTCGATTATATTATTCTTCGTACTAATGAAAAAGAAGGCATGATTAAAATGGATTAAAACTCAAACACGTTGGTAAAATTAGGACTTAAAATTTTAACTAAAGTAACTGTTCTTAAAGGAAAAAAATCTTAAATCATAGAACTTAATAAAATATTAAAGAAGCTGAAACTAAAGCCTTAAAATCTGCAGAAATGAACTCAATAAAAAATACCTGGATACATAACACAACTTGGTACTGTTTTATCTATATCCTAGCATCAGTTAAATATTCAATAGCACGATACCCTCCTATCTGCGACGTGCCGCTCCCATGGCGAATTCGTGACACAGAAACCGTCGCGTCGCTCTGCCATGAATAACGTACACTAAACGTTTCGAGAGTTATGTTCTCTATTGATGTCTTGTATTTAATTTTGTGTTTGAAAATTTTGCTTTCAACTTAATTTTTCTAAATCTTTAGTAAACATGAGTAATAAACTTGTTAATTTACACGTTTTGTTTTGAACTCTAAAATTGTTATGAGTCTCTTACTTTTATCAAATCTCCGACTTGTACAGTTCAAAGATTTTTTAAACGTAGCACACTCGATACTATTGCGTTTCGTAATTTTCACACAAGAGGTAGCATAAAGTCTAAAGGTAGCCTTCCGATCTATGCAACCGCCACGCGAGACCGCATTCGATAATTTCGACGGCGAAGTTCGAAATCAAAAATGTTTGGGATTTGACATAAGTCATCGAAGTGACATGTCGCTTGCGATGCAATACGTTAAATCCCATACGTTTTGTTATCGAACTTCGCCGTCGAAATTATACGAATGCATCTTGACTAGAGGCCCGGGTTCTCTGGCCACACCCACCGGTCGGGGGATTTTTTAATGCTCCATATTCATGCTAAGCACTGCGGTCTCCGTCATTCACAACGGGACTTATTCAAAAGCTTCGTGTCGCTCAAAGATCTATGTTTGGAGTCTCTCTACGTGATGTAATCAGAAATGAGGAAATCCGTAGCAGAACTAAAGTTACCACCATAGCCCAGCGCATTGCTAATGCACTGGGCTTTAAAGTGGCAATGGGCTGGACATATAGTCCGTAGAACCGTTGCCCGCTGGGCCGAAAGGTTCTTGAGTGGAAACCACGAACCGGACGTCGAAGCGTAGCACGGCCTTCCACCAGGTGGACAGATGACCTGAGAAAAGTCGCAGGGAGTCGGTGGATACAGGCCGCGAGTGACGGGTCGCACTGGAAATTTATGGGGGAGGTCTATGTCCTGCAGTGGACGTCACCAGGCTGGAACGAAGAACGAAGACTGGTCTCGCGATCCTATTTCGGTCTCGGGTCGCGTGTCGCGTCGCGCGTCGCGTGCATCGGAAGGCTACCTTAATACACAATATACAATACATAGCTGTCGTTAACTCATAACAGTTATTGCATTGTCAATAAAATGAAGCATATAATTGGAATAGTCCATCATGGCGGAATGCCGTCATTATCGTTGTTGATGGCGATTTTTACGGCACATTCCTATGGAGTGACAGAGGTACAGGTGCCAGGTGGTGCAATCAGAGAACCGTTCGACTTCCATCGCCATATCCGTTTTATTATAATGATTTTCCTGTAGATGATCATATTTTGCATAGACAAGTGACGGTAAACATCTATATGACAGTTTTTCTAGTACGCTTAGATGTGACAAGATGTACCTAAGCATTGCATTCAGGCTTATGCATAATACTGTGGCACGCGATAATCCAATACAATTTTGACGATCGCCATTACCCGTATGTAGCAGATCGCGGCAACGCAGATAATACTAAATAGTTAATAGTCAACTACGTAAGCGGCAACTTTACAAAAATTACTCACTATGAAAATCATATAGACGTGGTAACTATTCAATCAATCAATCGACGATCAATTTTTCACTTGTCTCTACCTAACTTGCTCTACAACTGTCAAAACTGAGCCTTTAGACAAGTTGCCATCGCTAATTACGAGGACGAAGTGTCTGCGAAAAAAATGTATTGGACTGGACATAAGCATCGTTAAGAGACAATCGCTATGCCACTTAACGATGCTTATGTTAAGTCCTATACATTTTAATGCATAATTTGCGATGACGGCTTGGCTAAAAGCTCTGATCTACTTCATGAATTGCTGATATCAGCTGACATTAAGCTCAATGTTTTGAACTAACGTAGCAAAAAGTGGCCTCGTAATAACAAATGTAACGTCCCACGGCAGCAAAAACATTACAAGTTACTCTGCTCTGGTATTGACATTAACCTTGGTGAAGTTCACAGACTTCGTTACGTTGGATTAACTAACAGCTAGTTAGTTTCCCTCGGGCTTGTCTGGTGCTTTTGAAGAATAGTTAGAGAATTTAATTTAAAATTTCAAAGATGGCTGTTTAACTACGATTACGTACATGGAAAACCTCTAGGTAATAACTTACCATAAAGCGATTCGTATTATGAATTTATGACTCATAAGCATATTTATATTTTTATTATTATTTAAAAATAAAAAATTAATTAAAAAATTAACAAATACAATAAATATTGTCTAAGTACCTATATAAAATACAAGTAATTTTGCTATTGATTTAAAAAAAAAACTAAATCATTGATTGCAAATTAACGGCAAGCGACCGATAAGCTTTGGGGAGTAACAATTTTAAATTTAAATACCCATACCAAGTAGATACCTTGGTATATAATAAAATATTGATAGATGATTAATCGAAGTCAGGTGTCGTTATTTTTTATAACGTAGATCTTATCTTATTAGACCAAAGTGATGTTGAAACAAAAAATCAATCTGCGAGTTCATTTTTTCATCAGTTTTTATTAATGTGTGTCGTGAGAAATAAATAAACAAATCTTAGCATAAAATCCATTTTAATCATCTTTTTAAAGTTTTGCTTTAAAAATAGTACATTTCTTTTTTTTATTCAATCCTATGTTCGAATGGCAGTTTAAGGTATTCTATGTCATATTATCTAGAGCTAGCTGTTTCCCGCGGTTCCGCCCGCGTAAATATACTACCGGGAACACTGTACTTTTCCGGGATAAAAAGTAGCCTATGTTTTAATCCAGAGCCTGAATACTACCATACCAAATATAATCAAAATCCGTTCAGTGGTCTTTACATGAAAGAGTAACAACCATCCATCAATTGGATGCTCACACAAACTTTCACATTTATAATATTAGTAGGATTCAGAATTTAGATGGATACCTTCACTTGTGAGCAGGGATGTTATGGATATGAAATTTCGGATCTGAATGCGGTTACGAATACAATAATTATTTCGGTTTGTACCGGTTACGAATATGTAATATTATATCATTTAGAATTTTATGATTGCGGATAATTGCGATAAGGATATTCGATTTTTTAAGAATTTTAAAGTATAATACAATATTTAGACTCCAATTTACAATATTTATACTCCAATATTTTTTCGGAAATTATCTTATAAATACTTTTATAACGGATTAGGTTACGATTATGGATAGATTTTATTTTAGAATATTTGATTGATTTCAGTTCACTTTTATTATTTTGACGAATAATATAAGTGGACTGAATATAACTGCGGAAAGCAAATGTAAAAATGACAAATGGCCCCAAACGACCCTAAAAGTGGGTTAGTTTAGGTGTGAAGACATAACTTCGACGTGCCTTCTCTCTCCTCTATAACAATATGGTCAAAAAAGTTAATTATTTTAAATTAATATTGAAAATTAGCTTACGCTTATAAATTAGCTTAGTTGGTTACGTGCAGTCGTCAGTTAATTATATCTCAATAAAAATAATAATTTAACACGACTTTATAAAATAATTTTGATAAAGACTAATAATTATTCAGATTAAAATATGTTTTTCTACTTAACCTTTAATGATCCCACCTGAAAATGAATTAATTCGGCGAGTTCTAGTCGGCAATCGATAACAATGGGTTCTCGATTGTTTTTTAGCTTCTTCTAGCTCATATTATTCTAATACAGTGTCAATTTTATTTATGCCCAGTGATTGGGCGTTTATCGGGCATTTATCGGGCATAAAAATATAAATGCCCAAAATGCCCGATAAATTCCCAATCTGCCCGCCGGGCATAAAAACGCTGCCCATCTCTAGCTCCATAGCATCCCATACTGTTGTCCATAGCTTCATATCTAAGGCTCGACCGAGATCTCGGTCTCGGTTCTCGGTCTCGGCATTCTCGGCCAAAAATCTGGCTGAGAATCCGGTCTCGGTTCTCGGTCAAAATTGGCCGAGATTCTCGGCCATAACCGAGACAGAACACAGAGTAATGAGATTTGAGACTGGTTAACGTCTCCGCCAACCGCAGCACGCCTTTCGTTCGATCGCCCGACGCCCGCCCATTTTCAGTAGTCACTCACTTTTTAACCGACTACCAAAAAAGGATGTTTTTTTTTAATTTATTTGTTGATAAAAAAGTACAATATTATATTATGCACTAACAGAAAAACCATGTAGGTTTAAGAACGCATGTTCAACGATAATTCCGCTGTCTGTGGAATTCCGTTTCAAATTTTTTTTTTGATGTAAAGGGTTTAATCCCAAGTTGGTCCCGTTTTCAAACAAGTGGTGACCTGATGATGGGATCCATGAGGAATCGATAGTCTGATTCACAAGATCCATTTCAGTGAATTCTGTCCAAGGGCACCGAAAATTATATGATCCAGGGCTCATTTGATTCGGAATGACCTCTAGAAACTTTTTGAAAAATTTTAAGAGGGGCTCGGAAAAGTTGCAAATGTTATAAACACTTTAGTAAAAAAGGGTGTATGGTTTTTTGAAAATAACGGAGTGAAAATAACTTTGGCGGAGGCGGATGCGGAGAAGAGGGTCGCCTCAGAGGCGGAGGCGGAGGTGAAATTTGAAGTGGAAAAAATATAAATAAAATCATGATTTATTAAAGTCAGAAATATTTCACGCGATTTAAATAAAATTGACTATTAATTATGCACTAAATCACTTAAAACAATCACGTCTCAATTACAACTACGTCGTACCGAACGATTCGACAAGTTGATTCCTGTCATTCATTCACGCCCCCACCACGGCTCGCCCGTGTTCCCGCGGCACAAGCAAAATAATAATAATAATATCTATGGACGCTTCACACCACGTCAATCTGGCCCCGTGCTAAGTATCCTAAGAACATGTATTACAGGTACCAGAAAACGGGAAGTATGTTTAATACTTTTATACTATACATATATTTAAGATTTTATTATTGACGACCACTGAGCCACAGTGGTCGTCAAAATCTTGAGCATTTGGCACATAGATTATACAGATATATAGATTTGGCATTTCACGCTCAAACACGCAGCCGAGCGGCCGCGTCGCCCAGCGTCACTCCTTGTGCGTTGTATGTAATCGTAAATAAACCTCCGTTAAAACTCCGCATCAATTTTGCGGAGGCGGTGGTTCAATTTCTTGCGGAAGCTCCGCAGTAACGAAAGCGAAGGCGGAATTCCGTTACAAGCCTAATTTTCACCTCTAAATTAAAATTATAAATATTGGTGATAGAGTTCCGGGAGTCAGGGGTTTTTTTTAGGAAATTTCCTATTTAAGGTTTTTTTTTCAAATTTCGCATATCTTTAATAGTTTCCGAGATATTTTCAAAAAACCATACCCCTTTTTTTACTAAATTGTTTATAACTCGTGCAATTTTTTGGAGACCCTCTTGAAATTTTTCAAAAAGTTTCTAGAGGTCATTCCGAACTGAATGAGTCCTGGATCATAATTTTCATTGCCCTTGGATAGAAATTCATTGAAATGGATCTTGTGAACCAGACTACGAAGGAACTCGCTCTTTTTGTGCTATAACATAGTGCTGTTGCATTTTGAATAAGTAATAAAACTTTTAATATAAAGCCTAAATTCCATATATTACGCAAAATTTTTGTAGTTTTATTCATTTTCTTATGATTTATCAATTCTCGGTCTCGGTTCTCGGTCTCGCCCGAGACTTCATTTTATTCTCGGTCTCGGTCTCGGCCGAGAAGAAAAAACCTGTCTCGGTCGAGCCTTATAATCATATCTAACATACCTGCTTATGAGTGATACATAAGTATCGTGATACCAATAATACGATAGTTATACTTTGTATAATGTAGTCTGTATAATCAAACATCGATAAACGAGTATTGATACATAATATTATAATGTATACTGGCTGACTCACGTACTTTTCATCGAAAAGGATCGTGCTTTGTTTTTGAACGTACAAAAAATTATGACGATGTACTTTATACGTATTATTTGTACATAATCTCTATTGTGTTTTTATGGAAATTAAATAGTAATTTAGAAGTAATTATTACGATATCCGCAAACATGGTTTACAGTGCTACTATACGTTTTCGTACACTAAGCATAAATAATAGTTTTTGCCGACTCTACATTTTTGGTTCCATTACTATTCCTACGTTATTTCAGGTTTACAGAATTACCGTGCTACTGTATGTTTTCGTACACTAAGCATAAAAAAATAGTTTTTGCCGACTCTAGATTTTTGGTTCCATTACTATTCCTACGTTATTTCAGGTTTACAGAATTACCGTGCTACTGTTTGTTTTCGTACACTAAGCATAAAAAAATAGTTTTTGCCGTCTCTACATTTTTGGTTCCTTTACTATTCCTGCGTTATTTCATTACCAAACCCATCTTAATTAGTTGATTAATTAAAACTTTTCGAGTAAAGATTATTTAAACTGACAGAATTTAACAACAGTCGTGATAGCTTTTGAATAATTAAATACTATATTACTAACACGTTAGTTAACTGAACAATTAGATTCACCGTGACCTCTCAGCCTTCACCAGCAGTTTCGGTGTCTTCCACTTATTACATAATTATTGTTATTTCAGTCTAAACTACCGATATCAAGTAAGGGAACATACCCATACAACATGTTTACTTACACCTACTATTAGGGAGGTGTCTTCAAAATACCACGCTTGGTCACCGGGTGGGGGGAGGAGGTTTAGGTTTTTGTCACGACAAGATCTTTCTAGATGTTGACTAAACATCTAGAAAAATCTTGCGCGATGCAGGCATGCAGGATGTCTCGGCATATACCATGGATGGTTACCGTGGGGGGAGGATGGAAAAAGTGGTCACGAAATATGGGTACATCTTACGTAATAGGTACGTACCCTAAATATAGGTTTGAGTGATAAATATGTAGTGGTAGCATCTTTTTTGCTGCTAATGCTGTCAAAATATGCCTACGTTTGACCTAGAAAAGGCCCAGATTTGTTGATAAAGTAATACAGTAACAAGTTGGGTCGATTACATTATAACTAGCCTAGACTCACCAACAGATAATCAGAGCTAGAACTATTTAATACAAGCCATTATCTATACTAATATAATAAAGAGAAAAAGTTTGTTTGTGCGTTTGTTTGCATTGAATAGGCTCCGGAACTACTGGACCGATTTTGATGAAATTTAGTACAGATGTAGAGTAGACATAGGCTACCCTTTTCATCCGGAAAAATGTACGGTTTCTGCGAAATTAGCTTTTGCGCGCACTAAGTCGCCAGCGACATCTAGTAGTTTATATTAGGCTCTTAACGTGCAGTGTGCACTTGTGCACGGTATATAAGGCGTATCAATTTCTAACACCGCGTGGACAAAGTAGCAGGCAAAGGCTAGTATTATTTACAAGATATTACGTACAGAGTAGTCCTGTGGAAGGGCAGAGGCGGTCTCGGTCATCGAACACGAGATCACGACCAGAAGCTCTGAGGTCGACCCTCTGTGCAAGGTCTAGTCTGCGCCTGTGAGTAATTACTAATTACATGTAGTTAGTCAGGTACGTGGTACAAGCTATCATTTGACTTAACAGGCGTGAAACAAATATTTCGTCTCGCATCTTTTGTACAAATAATATAAATTAATATTTGATTTCTGTAATTGCAGATTAAAGAAGCACAAAGTAAATGATTTTTAAACTGACTTCCTTTGTGAAGGGTATAAACCCAAGTTGGTCCGGTTTTCAAAAAAGTGGTGACCTGATGATGGGATCCATGAGGAATCGAGGGAACTCCTTGATATTTATATGGACACATATGATGATTTTGACTTTTTCTGGAGTAGTTCAAGCATAACATGCTACCAAAAAGTAAGATTTTGCTCCAAGGTATACCCTGGATCCAAAAGTACAGAACAGAACTCCTGTCTACTTATAGATACATGTTTGGGGATTTCGGCGTTGTTTAAAGAACTGCAAGCATATGCCACAATTTCAATTACGGTAATTATCATCATCAACATCATCATCACACAATATATCATCATATTCTCATAGTATTTTACACCGACACGGTGGACCTATATGCAAAATTATTTATTTTGTTGTAAAGGGTATATTCGAAATTAGTCATTTAGTCACTAAAGTGGAAACCTGATGATGCGTACCATGAGTCATCGAGGGAACTCCAAGAAATTTATGTGGACACATATAGTGATTTTAACTTTTTCTGAAGTACCTAACACAAGCATATGCTACCAAAAATCTAAGATTTTTCACCAAGGTATACCCTGGATTCAAAAGCACTGAACTCCTCAGTCTTTGAAGATACGCGTTTGGAATTTCCGACATTGCTTAAATATAGTGGCATATGAGCATATGCCACTTTGTAACTTACAGTAATCATTATCATCTTATTAACAATACCCAATGGAAGCTTGGCGCATATTCAATTATACATTCGATCGTTTATTTTAGATGTTATTAAGATATATCAATAATACCTAATTTAACAGATATCAGTATAAAGGGTAAAATTATTATTTTTAAACAAAAAATTTAACCGACTTACTACTTTATAGAACTCAAGTTCAAATTTTCTGGTACCGACTTCAATATTAAGAAGATTTATTTTAACTATTACTCTACTAAGAGTAATAGTTAAAATTTTAGCCAAAATTTAAAAGGGGAATTACTTAGAAAATAAGTTTTATTTCTACTTTTTGTGTATTTTTTTCGTTAAGTATTGCAAAGAATGATAGAGTTAGATCACAAAACATCAACGTTTTGCCTGAACTTAACGAATATATTTTATGCTTATAATCTACTCATCGCAATAAAATCATATCATTCTAATGCAATACATTACGCATGTTCATAATTTTTCGCCAATTAAATGCAAAAAAAATGAATTAATTTTAAGAGCTTTTTAAGCTTTCGCGTTTTATATATTAAATCAGCTTTTGTTATTGAGGCCTGCTTTTAATCGTCAATTAATTAGTAAATTATAAATTAATATGCTTTGTATTGCCAAAAGCCGCAGTGCAGTTTAATTAAATATTAAAACGTCATTAACTCTGAGCACAATTCGGAGCAAGTAATTAGGAATCGACAAAGTTCCTAACTACAACTCTAATTGTATATAAATGAACATCTAAAAACATTATTCAGATACATTATACGATATCCTAGCACATTCACAGCTAATCACAAATATTCACATAGAAAAACTCTGAATAAACTTTACCAATTAAACATCTCTTTTCCGTATATAAACAAAACTAGTTTTACGAGTAGAACTAAACAAACGTGTTAAGAAGCCTGTTAATTTCAATTTTAAATTATTTTTTTAATATTAATTTATAGCACGGCGTGACCTAAACCCGCACTTTACGCACGCTTCGTGCGTAAAGTGCAGGTTTTTGTCACACTTGCTATAAAATAGTATACGATACTTGTGGCCTAAGTTGTCTATTACTGCACGGCGTTTAGCACCCTCGCTCCGCTCGGGCGCTAACTTCACGCCGTGCAGTAATAGGCAACTTAGGTCACGCGTATCGTAATGTACTATTAAATGATTCATTGAGTTATTTAACTAGCCTTACTAACTTTATCAGTTGACCATAATTAAAGTTTGTGTCGTCTCGATATTAAGAGATTTATATATTATATATAACACCAGATAATAAATAGATTTTAATTTTATCAACAAACCCCCCAGGGAATAAGTAATGGAATATTTTATGTTTTTGTTATATTTTTATGTTTTGAATAATTGTAAAATATGTAAATAAATATTTTATTCATGACATACACACATCAAAAGGTTCTCATTTTATTCAAAACTAGCTAGCACCCGCCACTTCGGTTGCGTAAAACTAACGGAAACGGAATGCAATTTTTTAAAATGAAACCCTAAGATTAAATAGGTTATATGTTATACCGTATAACATCTGCTATCTGCCAGTGAAAGTCCCGTAAAAATCGGTCCAGCCGTTTCAAAGATTAGCCAGAACAAACAGACATACAGATAAATAGACGGACAGACAAAAACTGTACTTCGTATGCGTTAAGTGAAAAGCTGTTTGTTTAAAATTACAACCACTTAGATTTTATTTATTTCTATATAGATTGTACTTTCTTAGAATCAAATCAAATCTTAGAAAAAATACATTTAAATCCTAGAAAAAGAAAATTTTTCTCAGTTTTATTTTCCTTCTACTTACAATCAGTTGTCTTGTTGTGTTGAGACTTGAGAGTAGATATAGAAGTACCCGAATAGGTGTAATTTTAATGTGTTTTATCTAATAAATTAAATGTTAATTTGCTGTTAAAACCTCACACTCGAGACAACACTCGCTGTTTATTAAAATAAAATATTGTTAGTTTCGAAGAGAGAGTTATAATTTGGCATCATTTACTCAGCGGTCCCATGGTGTAATGGTTAGCACTCTGGACTCTGAATCCAGCGATCCGAGTTCAAATCTCGGTGGGACCTGTCATTTTTTTCTCCCCATTTAAACAGTTTATAGAACGTACACTAAAAGTTAAAACCATATTGCTAATGGCCCTCGGCAAGCAACGATTTTCTATAGGGATGACGGGCTTTTGTATGAATGATATAAACGATGTTTCGTTTCCCGTAAGCCATTCAAAATTGTGTTCGTACTGTATAGTAATACCATTTGGAATTAATTATTTGTTGTTGTTACTTGTTGAATCAACTTAAATTATGAATTTGACCGCTACCAAAATGATAAAAAAAAGGTTTTGCAAAACTGATTTATCTAGGTTACATTCCTACTTAATGTTTGTAAGAATGTTAAGCCCGTGGTGTCTGAGATAGTTTGTGGTTATCAGTATCATGTTCCAAAAATGCGACAGTTTGTGTTTAGACTGTATACCAATATTGAATTAAACTATTAATTAACGTCAAGAATTTAAACACAATTTAAATCAGTAAAACAATCATATTTTTAGCATCTAATAATAATTATTATTACATAATATTACCTAATAAATTATGTATTCATGAGACAGGTTGACTCCAACTAACGTTTTGTAAAGTACCTAATAGAACATACGATGATACGACATAACATAACGAATAAAAAACATTATTTTCCCTATGCCACCTGGTTGTGTTGATCAATTTTTTTTTAAAGTTGTACCCTAGTAAAATACCCAGTGTTATTTTACTACGGTACAATAGGGAATATGCATAAAATATAAAAATAGCTTAAAACATAATAATATGATACTAGACTGAAAAATAAAGGAAATGGCGAAAATAATTTCAATATCTGTTGATAAATGAGCAAGATATGTGCGGTCAAAGTTTGTAATCTATCTCTTTCTAGCAAAACGAAATTTAGTATGAACTTTCTATGAAAGTCGTGTTATGTGACGTCACGATACACGTCCGATCTCTCTGTCTAATAGACTACTTTAAACGTTCATATCTTAGTTATTTTTAATGATATCAAAAAACTGATTTTACCATACGATTTACCAAACAAGATAGATCTATATAAAAAAATAAAAAAATTACGTGCATATTCCCTAATGCGGCTTGAATTAGGTGATCTAAGCGTAATTGCATTTGGATTACAACAACAGGTCGCATATCAGCAGGAGGCAGGGTAAAAAATGTGATATTTTAACTCATTTCAGCGAATATTCATATAAAATATTATGACCAATAATTTATACATTATCTCCACATCTCCGTTGAAGATCTGAATTAATATAATGACGGAAAATGAAAAGTGAACAAAAATTGTACAATCTAATAGTATTTTGGTTTGTGGCCGCGACCTTATTTAAAAAGAGTAAGTATTTTGATTATGAAGACGCCGATGCTGTTGCGGTGTGGCTCGTTTAGGGATGACACAAAAATGCGAAACTCCTCGTAATGATCGGCGCTCCTGGGTAATTGTGTATTTAATAAAAAAGAACACGAGAAATATTTGTCTGATAATTACGGTTTTGTTGTTTAAAAGCGCTAGCTGCCTAAAATATTTCGGGCATGCCCATTTGGGCCTGCCGATTATGATGCCATGTTACATAATTTGTATTAAAATAAAAAGGAATTCGTTTGAGACAGTCGCGGAGGCTTTCTTGCTAAAAAGAAAATATTCTATTCGTGTATTTCGCATTCGTAACGTTTTGAATATTATAGTTAAAAATGTAGATTGTTTTTTCTTCCTTGTTAAATGTATATTGTACGAACGTGCATGCTGCATAGCACACAAAGATCCAAAACGTTCCCACGGAATTTAAAAATGCGCTTTTAACTGTACTTTAATCTTAAATCGAATCGAGTGATAAGAAGGAACAGTTAAACAGCTACCTAAATGTAAAAATAACAAATTGCGATTTAATCTTCACGTAAAATGTACCTACTGTAACTGTCCGTAGAGAGAGGACAGATAAAATAAGATGAAGTCATGCAAAACCCTCATTTGGTGTACTAAATCTTAGTTGAAACTTGGCGCTACAAACGAGTCAACAAGAACTACGACCTCAATTGAGCTGAGTTAATCAAAGTGACAGTGCGACGAGAGCCAATTTGGGCGGGATATATGGCCCACCGTCGGCGATTCCCAAACACAATGCTCACCTTAAGATGTTTGTTCCCACCGACCCGCCGACATTGGCACGATAATCACCGGCCACTCGACAAATTTCGACGGCACGACGACAAGCCATAATTTTTGTTTCTTATTTGCGATTCGCGAAACGACATTTTTGACATATTTAACGTTTTGGTAGGAATTTAAGGGAATTAGGGACTTTAAAATAGGTAATGACTAGAGTTTAGGGAGTTACTGAGAATACAATCAATCCAATATTTCTTGTTACCGCAGGACATGGAGTCAATAGGCAATCGGACTAAATTTTTTTTATTGCATAAATGAATAGTACTCTTTAATATGAGTAACTTCTCAGAAGAAACCGTATATCAAAAGTCAATATTTTCAAAGGTACATATAAGTAAGGTTATAAGGTACAGCGATTTGTATAAAAAATTTCGCGAGCCTCCTAAAAACGCTCCATACTAAAGTCGACCTACAAATGACGTCACTTGTAGGTTATAGTATAAGTGCGTTTAAGTTCATACTTACCATAATGAATGTTTTTGTACATAATGTGAATAAACTAATGATACAGGTTTTGTTTACCAATTTCACAAAAAAAAATAATTTTTGGTACTTTTTAAATGTATTTTATTAGTAAACTACACATAAAATAATATATTTTTTTACATTTGCCAAGTAGTAATGCCTCAATATTTCTGAATATATTAAATATTAATGAAACTAAATATTTCAGATGTAGTCCGATCCCCTATTAAATTGATTAGATATACGAATTCCTCGGGGGATGACCCCCGAGGAATTCGTATATCTATTCCTTTTTTAACTCCCGATGAAAACAGAGGGGGTTTTTAAACTCTTGACAAAAACAGAGGGGTTTTATAAATTTGACGTGTATGTCTGTGTGTTTATCGGTGGCATCATAGCTCCCAAAGAAACAAACCAAATTTGATCTAGTTTTTTTTGTTTGAAAGCTGATATGATCGAAAGTGTTCTTAGCTTTGGTTCTTAGCTATAATTGATGACAGCATTCATCAGCTCGCTCGCTACTTGCCAATTAGGGCGCCAAATGTTTAATTTTGTTTATTCTGTCTCATTTATAGGGCTGCAATTCATAGAAAACTCTCCACTTTTCCAGAGTGAATACCGTTTCGCCGGCAGCGGCTACCCTCGCACATCGAGCAGCAGCAGTAGGAGCGGCGGACTATGTTCAGCCGCGCTCGTGGGGGGTGCCCTGCTGGCGGCAGTGGCGGTGCTGGCGGTGGCCGCGCTCGCCTTCTATATGGGAGCACTGAGGCCAGATAATGGACAACGTAAGGTTAAATTTTATAAAAATTACTGTCCATGCGTCAAATCAATTATAGTCTGAGTAAAAGAAAATTTATCTGTCTTCTCGTAATCTTCAAGTATATTTATAGAAGATCATAGCTAATTCCCTGCCATTAGTTTGCTGACACAATGGAAAATTAAAATACTAAATAACAACTAAAGGATATACACAAGCCACCGTATTCCCAAGGTGTGCGATTGCACTAACATGATTATGTTAGTTTATGTTAGCTATCGATTCATGTTAGTTAGAAAACAATTTTAATTACTTCCCAAAAGTTTTGCTGGTTCAAACGTAAAATCAAATCAAAAAAGTTTTATTTCCTAAAGGTTACAAAGTGACGCTTATAGAATTTTCCCTACTTGATGCCTACCACCGGTTCAGAACTAACCCGGCGAGAAGAACCGGCGTAAGAAACTCGCAAAAAGTAAAACATTTTCATTTTTTCAGCCATAATGGCGTTCGAGGGCACTTTTCGAGTGACTCGAGGGGACGTATACGGTGGGGCTCCCGGAAGCCCGGCGTGGAGAGAACGTGCGAGGAGATATGGTTCCTCCCTCCGACAGGTGTACTCCAACCCGTCCATACTGAGGCCAGCATTCGCCGGCGCAGTCGTCACTGGCTTCGGTGACAGACGCCTAGACGTTCACTTTAGGTTATATCTGGATAGAAGAAAAATACCTAGGTATGTTTACAGTTTCATAACCGTCAAATATAATATAATATAGGTTTAAAAAATATGGTTCTAAAATGTTTTTTGTGTTTTTTTTCAGCACTGTTACGAATATAGAAGAAAGTTTAAAAAATATCCTAGTTCAAGATTTGTCCTCAAAAAATCCAGCTTTTGGACAAATTAAAATAGACACATCTAGTATAACACTAAAAAGAGACTTGGAGCATACGTATCACTCTGAACAATACGTTAAAGAGGCTTTAAATGATACCGTTTTACATGCTAACAATAGCCCAAAGAGTTTAACACCGCAAAAAGATAAAAGCTCTCCTAGTAGAACTGGGGTTGTGAGAAAAACAACAATTAAACCAAACCCCGTCCAAAAGCACGACGACACGGATGAACCAGTCATCGACACTGAAAATATACCGGTAGTTCAGGGTTCATTTCAAATAACTAAAACAGAAGCAGATATAACTGAAAATAAACATAACCCCAGTGCCACACATAATGAAGAAAAGAATATTCATAAGCATTCCTACCCGCCAAAGACAACTACGACGACTAAATCACCAACAACAAAGACTATTACCACACGAACTTCAACAACGAAGACTGCCCCATCTAGCACACAGAAAAGTCGACCATTTACGATAAAATCCTCACTAAGTATCAAGTCAAAAACCGACATTGAAGTTAATAAGCAGACTGATAAAAGTACGCGGAAACCAGTATCCTCCACACCAAAAGAAACTTCATCTACAAGCACAACTACCACAAGCCCATCTACGACCACTGTAACGAGTACCACGCAAAATGTTTCCCAAATTTTATTTGATTTACTAACTAACGAAAATCATGACAAAGATTTGCCAAAAATCGATACTCTATTTACAGTGCCCCATGTTATTGATAACGAACCATGGCGTCCAATAACGCGGCCTTACTATGAAACAACGAGTAAAACTACAACAGTCATAAACGATTTTACTCAGAAGATTGTACAAGAAGATCAGAGTGTCAAGGATAGAATAGGAATAGCAGAAGTTGTTGATGACATTGCCCTTTTAGACAGTTTATTAACGCCTAATGATTCGGAGAAACAAAAGGAACAAACATCGTCAAAGCCAGTTGGTATCTATAACGTGGATCCTCAATTAGCTGCTGATGTGTATGTCCCAAGTCCAGTATACACTAGTTTTACTCTACCGACATTTGCTCCTCCTGTTAGAGGTATGGAAACTTTAGGTTCTAATTATCCCAAACCACATCCTCTACCGGTTGACAAAATAAGTAGCGTAGTTGAAGTTGTGCCTGATGATATCCCTGATGATGATTTTAACAATGGTAAACCTATGGAAAGACCTCCAAAAGACAAAACAACGTCAGTTACAATAAATGTAATTCAATACGACCAACCAGATAATAATACTGAAAAAGTATCAGTCGACGGTATATCTATATTGAAAAAACATAATAACACTGGTTTTGTTACAAATTTTACAACAGTAATGGAAGAACTAGTTCCAACAGATACAATAACTGCAACCCCTTCTTCGCCGAAAGCGCTTTCTAGTACAACAAAATATGTTGTTACAACCAAGGATCACAAAAAAGAAAGTACTACTAAGCGTCCAAACAATAAGGTATCAATAATCCCAACTACAGGTACACCTATTCACACTTGGGAATTAGTTAACACTTCAACAAATAACAACGAATCGGTTAATAAAATGTCACCACAAAAGTACTACAATGACACACTTCAAGCAATTATAACGAAAAATGACGCAATGACCCCAAATACCACACCAAAGTTTACAAATAAAATTTCAATTGTAAAAAACTTTACAGACATAATTAACCATTATTCAGAAGATACCGAAGATGTAGTTAGCAATAAACCAACAATTACAGAAAAAGAATATATTGCTGAGGAACTAGAAAATGAAAGATTAAATACTGAAATGAGAGGATCAGTGGAAGTAGTTTCTGAAGAAGAGCTTGAAACTACAACGCCGCGAATAATTACATTAATGCCTGCCAAATCCAACGTTGGTTGGAATCGGCCCTTACGACCTAAGCCTAAAATAGAGGCTTTAGTAACTAAAGAAAATTTAAAACCGATGTCAAATTCCCAAAATATAACACAAATAATTAAACAAACCAGTGTACTTGAGTCAGATGAAACTGTAAATAATTCTTCAGAAAGTAAAGAAAGTACATTTTTTCGAAGCAACAATAAAATAAAACCTGGAGCTTTGTCAAGCGGAAATAGACTACCAAAGTCAAGTGATAATTTATATGACCAAGGCGCAGCTAGTAACTTGGTTAATTTTATGATAAAGCACAATAAGACCAACATACCTGAAGGTACATACAGAGTGGCCTATCATGTCACAGGTAGTGTAAGTAGTAAAAAAGCTAACAAAACTGAACCCCTCCCTGCTTACAAACTTGCTTTAGAACCAGACGTTGTACTCGAAATTCCTGTAAACCAATCAAGTTCTCTCACTATAGATAAGCTTAAACAACTTGCTAATCTTGCTACTATATCCGACTCCTATAACTCTAGTTTATTTCGGGCGCCAGGAGAAATAATATCGACGAAGGCAATACCATCTAGTTACACATTGAACCAAGCTGGCTTTAAAATATTAACTAAAACATATCACAAAATTCATGGTTCCAAAGACGAAACAAAAAGTATTAGCAAGCCTGAAAAAACTTACGAGAAACCTGCAGTATTGAAACTCACAACTGAAAGAAATATTATTGTTGAACCAGAAAAAGGTAAGAAAATTGAAAATACACTTTTAAAATATAGGTAAGTCTTGTCCTACCTACTTCATAATGAAGCCGAAGGTAAATCTGTTTTATTCATTGCTCATATTAAATCCGTGGGATGTGTATTAAAATAAAAATAAAACTGTATGCCCAATTTCACACACTGTACAACATCTCTCATTAGTCATTAATTTAAAGCATGACAGCTTACTTGATTACTCTGAACGAATTTTCGGAAATTAAGTATTCCATCAATATTCCATACTCTTTTGTTACATAGTGATTTATAGTAAGTCAAATTATCACGACTGACTGCTCATAAGCACACGAAATAATATTTAATACAGGATAATATTATTAAGGCTAAAATTTTATAAAAGTTTATTGAACCATTAAGTTAATATCAAAAAATTAATTTCTTTGCAATAAAAAACGTTTCATCAATAAATTACATTTCTCTGCCTACACCACGCTTAGGATTTATTTTATACATTTCAGAAGAATGTAACAACGCAACATCGTTTGTCTGTTCTAATGGAGCGTGTATACCGATTACTTCTCGGTGCAATCGGCTCATAGACTGTCCGGAAGGTGAGGATGAGCGCTTGTGTAATTGTGCCGATTACTTGCGAGCTGAATTTTCGCAAGCCAAGATTTGTGATGGCTTCGTCGACTGCTGGGATTACTCTGACGAAAATAAATGCGGTATGTGTGAAAGATAGATTAAAATTTTAGATGGAACTAATATACTCATTATTTACTTAAAAAATAAATAGTTGCCCAAAAAATATGAAATAAGCACTTACTTGAGGGTATTTTTCTTATTTTCAGATTGGTGCAAAGAAGGCCAGTTTGTATGTGCGAATGCTCGTCAGTGCGTGAATATGACAAAAGTCTGTGACGGCACTCCGGATTGTCCGCTGGGCGATGATGAAAAGAGTTGTGTGGCTTTGGGTGATGAAATAGAGAGCAATGAAGTGATACCATATCATGAAGAAGGTAATATTATTGTTGATAACTTCCCTGATTTAGCCCATAAAAAGTCTTTGCACGGCTTCGAAATACAATTTTATTATAAGTACTCATATTTTTTAGGTTTTGTGATGGTTCGCAAACGTGGTGTATGGGGAAGACTCTGCGTAGAAAGCTTCGAAGATGTCGTTACTCAGGCACACAGTACCCTAAAACTGCCGGACTTGGGTAGAGCGATATGCAAAGCTATGACGTATCAGTAAGTAGCTTTACTACCCTTTATAAATTTATCTATACTAATATTATGAAGAGGAAATATTTGCTTGTTTGTTTGTTTGCATTGTTATAGGCTCCAAAAGTATTTGATCGATTCTGATGAAATTTGGCATAGATATAGATTAGACCTCGGGGATAGACATGGGCAACTTTTTATAGGTTTTTTTTTTCGTGCAATAAGGCGCAATAAGTAAATAAATAATAAATATAACAACAGAAGTTGGCAATGGGGACAGACCGATGGACAGACCGAAACTATAACGGTTCCTTGTATTACCTATTTTACGGAGACATAAAAGGGTACCGATGTCCTGTAGGTCGATTCTGGTAATCAAATCTTACAATAATACAGTTTTGATGTAATCTCGATAGTGATGTATGTTAAAACTGCAAAATGGTATTCTCATAGACATCAAACCAACGTTTGACTCGTTTTGATTAGTCCAAACTCCAAAAATCAGTTATGATATCAAGATAATTCATTTATGAATTATAATTGAAATTTGAAAGTCTTAAGTTAAATCCGAGAATTGGGGTTCTGTTGGAGTGGCCAGTGGGTGC
The DNA here is from genome assembly GCA_905404095.1 of Glaucopsyche alexis. NCBI lineage: Eukaryota > Metazoa > Arthropoda > Insecta > Lepidoptera > Lycaenidae > Glaucopsyche > Glaucopsyche alexis. The sequence continues at coordinate 17,197,088 of FR990051.1, read as the reverse complement.
TATACAAATTCTGGTAAATCTTATGTCGCTATACAAATTGATTTCAGAGATTCACCCTGGGTGCGGGAAGCGAGGGAAGGCAGGAAAGTGAGCTCAGTGGGCTACTGGGAGGTGTGGCACAACAAGAACGCCCGGGCTGCTGACACGCGTCTGACGTTCAAGCGGTCCACCTGCGCCAGACATAAGGCGCTCCGGATCAGGTGCAAAGACCTCGACTGCGGCATACGGCCGCATGCTGACGTGCAACAACCTAGGTATTATTCGCCATACTTTAAAAACTACTGTTTTATTTCAAAAGAGCTTAACGCAATTAGGAATTTGATGTTCCATGAGCTATGATGAATGCCTATATGGGGCACACCGTGTCGGCTCTGCGTTTTTAAGATAGCCATTCAAAATTAAACTTTATTTATTATACAAGAAGATACCCATTTCATTGTAAGGTTTCGAATGTTATGATGCACCGCGGTGCACAGAGGATGACTGATGTCATATAAAACGTGCATATTCTTTTTGTGTAGTGAAATTCAATTTTGAATAGCTATCATAAAAATGCAGCGCCACATCTCGTCGCTTCCCATCACGTCTAACTGACCCTAAATCAATTCAAACACGATCATACTAAATCTAAATGGAGGTATGTAATGTAGTGTAGGAGACCCTATTGGAACCCAGGGTGTGAATGTATGTATGTAATACGGTCATAAAACCATAACTGCTTGAGTCTAGACACAAGAGAAGCAAAGGCTACGCTCAAAAGATCTTAATATTCTGACTACTCTGGTATTGTTCAAGGGCGCTATTAGTAGCTTATACCATCAGGTGAACCGTCTGTTCACTTTCGTCTATTTTAAAAAGCAAGCGGCATTTGCAAGTCCAAAACTCATAAGTCTAGCTTTAAGACATCGGTAGTCAGCGTTGTGTTGACCAGGCGTGTTACTCACTCGCGGTGGGGCAGGGTGGTGGGAGGAGGCGGCGCTGCGGCGGGCGCGTGGCCGTGGCAGGCGGCGCTTTACCGCGACGGCGACTTCCAGTGCGGCGCGACACTCGTCGCCGACCAATGGCTGCTCTCCGCCAGTCACTGTTACTACCAGTAAGTGTATTTTTTATTGTTCTGATCATAGATAAATTATTGGTCTCCGAGCTCGACAAGAAACCGCGCTATCTAACAACAACAGCGTCGTGAATGCGGCAACTCATTAATGTAGAGTGGGTTTATAATATCATTGTGTGCATATTTTGTGTAAGACAATTATTATTTCTAGCTGCGTGAATATGCAATACGTGTACATCTGACACAAAGATTTCAATGTGACGGGCTCGGGCACGCCGACTTCGGCGTACCTACTATTTACTGTAGCATTTTTTAAGTACGCCACCAGTATCTAGTCGAGCGCCGATAGCTTTATCTGTGGTTATGATATTCCCTTCAGCATCGAACGACAATCTCAGCTTTCATACAGCTGCTGACCAACCCGGTATACCAAATGTCGATCTTAATGAATATACAGATTCACCCCTCCGTTGTCCAGTGGACTAGAGCTTGGCTCTCGACTCCGGGCGCTGTGGGTTCGATCCCGCGTTGAAACAACTAAAAATGTTGTTTTCAAGTCTGGTTAGGTTAATGCAGGATAATCACCTGATTGTCTGACAAGAAAGATGATCCATGCGTCGGGTGGATCATGGACATGTACATTGTACATAGTCGGTACTGCGCCTGATCTCTCGCCAGTCGTGTCGGTTATCCGTCCCACTGGACGGATAACCGACACGATTAAGAGAGTAATGGAAGAGGAGTGTTTTGAGGTGAGGAGGTCGCAATGTACCACTTATAAAATTAGATAATAATAATAGCTCCCACACCCATTTCGGTGGCGGTGGCTGGTTTCGTTGAAACCAGTTCGGCTACGCAGGTGTTATTGTTTAGTGCCCAAGTACACAAGTACTGCGCACACACTTGGGCACTGATAAACAGATTTATGCCCGGTTCCTGAGGGTTTTTTGTCGGTAGTTTATCTATACAATAGCGCTTTTGATTGGATATCACGTTTGCGCTATCCAATCAAAAACGCTATTGAATACATAAGCTCCCTATAAAAACCCCAGTAGCCGGGCATAAATTCGACTAAATTATGTTTAATTGTATTTCTCTATTACACGGTAAATGTAGAATCCCGTAGAATACATTTATACTGTCCTCTTTGTTTACGTTTAGATTAAATAGATTCTGAACCGAGTCGAGACGCGACGCGGTGCGCTATTTTAAAGATAGCGATTCAAAATTGAACTTTATTCAATACAATACACGTTTCATCGCGAGAGCGGCGCCGTGCTGTGCAGCTCTTATTCTACTTTTGCAAATTGCAATGAAACGTGTATCTCGTGTGTAACGTCCAAAATTTGAAGTGCTATCTTAAAAAGTGTTTGCCGCGTCACGTCTAATTATGAGCTGACGCTAACAAAAATTTCAGGGCCACCGAAGCCCACTGGGTCGCGCGACTGGGAGCCCTGCGGCGCGGGGCGTGGCCGCGCGGGCCCTGGGAGCGGGTGACGCGCGTGCGACAGATCGTGTTGCACCCGCGATACGCCGCGCACGGCTTCCGCAACGACATCGCCCTGCTCCGCGTAGACCCGGTAGCGCTGCACGCGCGGCTCCGGCCCGCCTGCCTGCCGCCGCCGCGTCTGCCGCCGCCCGCCGGCAAGCACTGCACCGTCGTGGGCTGGGGACAACTCTACGAACATGAGAGAGTATTTCGTGAGTGCTTTTGACTGTCCAATTAAATAGTCAAGTCTAGGCCATGGGCCGAAAATCATTTCTTCTTTACACCTCGTCCAGATTACTCGCGAAGTAGGCCGAGGTTGGCCGAATAAGACGTGTGGGCACGCACTTCGTTTCGCCTTTTCATACTTCGGGTTTCGCGAGTATTTCCTCGGCAGACTTCGCGAGCAGTCTGGACGGGGCTTATACGCACCTCAAGGGAAGAGCCCAGGACAGTAGGATGCGCATTCCCATGCTTCGGCCCGTATACGATCGGTTGATAGGGCGATGGGTTGGAGGGATTTGTCCATTTAAATAGTTGTCTCAAAGTCTAGGCCATGGGCCGAAAATCATTGCTATAGAGTTGAATATTAAATTTCTTGACGACCCTCTGTGGCTCAGTATTTAGCGCGTTGGCGATCTAGCTAGAGGTCGCGGGTTCGAATTGGTCATGGAAGTATAATAAATGTGTTTAATCTATCCATGTATAGTATAAAAGTATTAAATATACTTCCCGTTGACTGGTAACTGTAACACAAGTTCTTTGGATACTTAGCACGTGACCAGGTAAGACTTGAAGCGTCCATAGATTACCTATTTCCTTCATTTTTAGGCTTTTATTTTTATGGAGCAGGCAGGTACTGTCTGACCAGAAAATGCTTGGTCTCTAATTCTGTACGATTCCTTATTAACTGCAGATATATTATCATCATAATATCTCTGTTCTAGCGGACACGCTGCAAGAGGTGGAGCTGCCGGTGATTTCTACGGAGGAGTGCCGGCGGCGCACGCGCCTACTCCCTCTGTACCGCGTGACGGACGACATGTTCTGCGCGGGGTACGAGCGCGGCGGGCGGGACGCTTGTTTAGGCGACTCTGGAGGACCGCTCATGTGCCAGGTATTTAACCTTTTAGGCTGTATTTTACTTGAGAAGCTGTGTATGCACACAGCTTCTCAAGTACTGTGGCCTAAAGGTCACACCGAATCGAGACGATAAGCGACATGACGCTTTACTTTAAGATAAGCTATTTAAAATTGAACTTTATTTATATTGCACAAGATTTCGAATGGCAGGTTGCACCGCGCTAAACTGCACGTGTAGGTATGACTGATGTCATAATAATATATATTATATGAAACGTATATATTTTTGTGTAGTAAAGCTCAATTTTGAATAGCTATGGAATGGAATGGAATGAATGAATGGAAATCAAATGGAAAGTAAAGGAAATATAGGATTTTTCAAAATCTACGTTAGGTGTTGGCTTGTATTGCAAAACCCATATAATGTTTACCTACTTAGATATTCTCTCCAACATGTGTTACTAGTTACTAGTCTTTACTACTACGGTATAACTTTATTACAAGTTTTTTGGCAAAAAAACCGGTTTAAACTATCGTAGTTATTAATATCCAAGCCTGCGCTAAAAAAACAAGCTGAAATCCATTAATTGGCCGTTACAGGAGGACGACAGATGGTACATCTACGGCGTGACGAGCAACGGGTACGGCTGCGCCCGAGCCAACCGCCCCGGCGTCTACACCAAAGTGTCCAACTACGTCGAGTGGATCGGCGGCGTCATCTCGTCGCACACGCCCGCCCGCAACACGACCACCTTCGACGAGTCCGACGAAAACTTCTACGACGATCTAGAAGTCGCGGAGAACAGACGATTCAACAGTTTCGACACTTGCCGAGGCTTCAGATGCCCGCTCGGCGAATGTCTCCCCTCCTCGAGTAGATGCAACGGATTCATAGAATGCTCCGATGGAAGTGACGAATGGAATTGTTCCAAAAATTCCAACAATTCCAGTAAATTGAATCCCGATTAGCTATAGTAGTACACCTATATTTTAATACGAAATTCTGACTGATACATTGTAAGTAGGTTAAGTGGACACTTAGTATTCTACTAGCAAATCGTTTTTCTCGCAGAAACAACTTTGCCATATGTCTTGGGCCTTGTAAATATAGCTTTAATTATCTTCTAAGCCCGATTTGTATTATCATTATAAAACTATTTATTAAAACATGGAATACCTTTTTCGTTTGAAACAGCTCTTTGAATGGACGATGTACGCCATGAATAAAAACATTCTACATAACTTCTTTTAATTCTTTCTTTACCTCACTTTTTACAAAAAATTAATATACCTGTAATAAGTTGTTTATTGAAACAAAACTTAAGTTGTTGCTCTGTAAAGAGAAATTTATTCTTTTATGAAAAATCATATTTAATTTTAGCAAACACCACTTACTCTATTTACTTAATCTAAAAGATTTACATAAAAATATTAACTAACCTGTAAAGAGAAACAACATTAAAAGCTACTGCTTCAACTATGATCACAAATTATTTAAATTTCTGATAAACCTCGTTATCGTTTCTAAATTCTAATGTCCAAAGCCAGAGACAATTTCTAGGATGAACATAGTGCAGAGTGCTGTCACCATAGATAATGCTTCGATGTATAATATGTCAAAGGTAATGTGCGGGAAACTTAAATTAAATGAAGATTCTATGAGCTTCATTTACATACCCATTAAAAAAAGGATTGTAACTATGTTATGATGATACAAACTAAAAATGTATGTAATCAAACACGCTAGTATTTTAAAAATGATTTATTATCTCGAGAAATAAATTAAAAAACTGTTATCAAAATAAGAAGTAATAATAAATAATTACAAATATCTTCATTGAATTCACAATAATTATATTAATCGAAACGTAAAATACACAATTAGCTATCATATTAATACTTGAAATCAATACAAAATTATTACAATCATGTCCTAATATAAAATTCTGAGAAATTACAAATAATTACAAATTAACTTAAAATTAGCGTGAGAGAAACTCTAGAGAGTGGTTCACGATAGGGGTTATAATCACTCTAAAGTTACAGATAGCCAAAATTGAAAAACACTTTCTTAGAGCCCGTTTACATTCGGACGTCGTGATTGCGCAACTTGTTGCCGAGGAAAAATATCCAGCGTAATTAGTAGGAGATATCTATAGATGTTTTAAATATTGATTAATTTACTACACGATTTTTGTTTATATTTAAAATTGGCTGTAGATAATATTTATAATGGGATCCTCTTCTTTCGCATAATTTTATTTGTCATAATTTCATTTGGCATACCTCACTTGGCATAATTTTACTACGCATAATAATACTTTGGCATAATGGTTTCTTGGCATACTACATCATTAGGCATAAATATCATTTAGACTAATATTGTTTGTCCCAATTTAATGAGGCATAACTCGTAAGGCATAATTTTTCTTGTCATATTAATACTTTGCCATAATTGTTTTTCGGTATAAACTCGTTAGGCATATTTTTTTGTCATAATAAATTCAAGGCATTCTGTCAGGGGACAGGGGACATATAATATGCATAAAATGGAATGACATAATGAAAACACGGTTAAGGTAATTAAACGCATATTTATAAAACATTAAAAGCAGGTATTACACTCATATACCTTGTGTAACATGTGTAACAGTAGGTTAAGTTACGGCGGGGTGGCCCTTGGGCCACCCGTAAGCCGCTAACATGTTTAAAATAATTAGCTCGGCATGTTCTTAGATAGCAGTTCGTATTTTTGTCCGAGTTTAAATTCGTAATCAGTCGAAAATTACAATTATAATTGTTATTTTATCTTAACTTGCACACCCAGTAGGATTTATCATTCATTAGTATGTGAAAAAAAAATGCTACAAAGATGTAAGTATGCTTAAATATCATTATGCGTAAATATATTTATGCTTTTTAATATTATGCATAAAAATATTGTTCTTAATGAATATTATGCGTAAAAAAATATATGCCATACAATAAGTATGCCTAACAATTATTATGCTTTTAGTAATTATGCGAAAAAAATTATGCTAAGAAAGTTATGACAAATGAATATTATGCGAAACTACTATTAGGTCAAATGAAATTATGCCAAGTAAAATTATGACATATGATTTTATGCGAAAAAATAGGGAACCATTTATAATTGGCTGGAGAATGTTGAAGAAGAACATTCTAAAATTGGTAAAATAGTAAACACAGTCCAATCTGTTCTAATAACTCCCGGTTGCGCATCCAAGTCGCCCGCACATAAGGGGCTCGTTACAATTTAATTTCGAGACAATCACACACCTTACATCTAAGCTTGACTCCCGTACCGTGCGGTACTCCGGTATACGTCCAATATATGTCAAAAAACAAAAAAATATAAAGTGTAAGGAACATTATACATAAAGGCCAGTAAACACTTGAATAATTACTATGTCATATTTGATGATATCTTACTATCTAACGAGCGAAATGAGCAAGGAATCGAAACCAAATCGTAGGGCGCCTAGTGGGGCGAGGTGGTATTGAACTAGAGTGGTAGTGGTACTGGTAGTGGTACTCGCCCCGCTCGTGGTGTCTAGCCCTTGCTCTCGACCGGCGACGTGGTGAGGCCGGTGGGCGGCTTGTTCACGACAGTCTTGAATTGCTCCGGGATCGGCATCTCCGTCTGAAACATATTCGAGACATGTTTTATTTAGTCGAAAAGAGCGGAAACTGTCTAAATTGTGTATATATACAGGTTCGTCTGTAAATAAACTGTATGTATGCTAGTTTAAATCCATACAAAATATATAACGTCCCCGAGAATCAATTACGGATACTTCGGGCACATGATCACAGAACACTATTACTCCTATAGAGCACATGATAGTGAATCATTGTGCTTGTGTAACGAAAAAATTATTGTCATACTTAAAGTAAAAAAATCATCTCATAAACGCAAACTCGCTCATATGATTTTTTTTTTTCAAGTAAGATAATTATTTTTCTACTTAAACGTATATTATACAAAGATAAGCAGTAGATCATAATATGCCCGAACTATCTATCCGTAATTGATTTAACCAAACCTTATATATGTCACCGTAAAATTGTAAAAACCGTTAGATTGTAATAAAACTAGTGAAATTGTAAAATGTTGATAGACTTCCGACGCAAATATGCTGCCTATTTCACACATTATTTTTCGTTAGATTATAAATATATAGTTTTTAATATTTCGTCATATTTTTACAATCTCGTTACTTATTTTACAATCTAACGGTTTTTACAATTTTACGGTGACATTATATATAATTTAATTTGCAATCCATACATATACCACACAATACTATCACGTCATACTCACATAGTCTCCATTGCTCTTTGGTACGAGGACGTTCATCTCCGAGGACTTGGAGCTGACGATCTCCACGTCCAGGGACTCCGGCGACAGGTAGATCTGGCAGCCGTCCGTCTTGTCGATCGAGATCGTTGGCACCTTGCCCAGCACCTGACGAGGACGTTCGTATTATAAACAGGCATCTATTATGTAAGCATACTCCGCAGATACCGACAACTGGAAATTTCATAGTGGAAATTACTGATATATTTTACGTACAGTGGGCCTAGCAGGAACATTTGGCAACGGCGTAAACGTAACGTTATAGAATGAGAAATCGTATGAAAATCTGACAAAACCATGACAGCACCCGTACAAATTTCGTTAGATACCGTTACGTTCACGCCGCTGTCACATGTTCCTTCTAGGCACCCAGTAATCCCCGCAGCCAGAATTTCACGTTAAGCAAGCGAGTCAAACTTTTCGAGCCCTACTACGACAAGACTAAATTCTCATTTTTTTTTCAACAGAGGTTTAATATTCTAAGAGCCTGTTTCACAATCGCCTAATGATAGCTTATTCGTAAGTTTTGTCGCTGCTTACTTTATACTGAGCGACAGAGACAAACAGATCCTAAGGCCCAGAGGACGCGCAGTAGACGCCCGTATACGCGCTTCAAACGCAATTCCAATGAATTTCTATATAAAATAATCAGAATCTACGGCGTCGTAAGCGCGCGTTTCTGAAACGCGCGTCCTCTGCGCGTTTCAAATACGCCGTGTGCTATGGCCCTAAGCCTCTTAATACAATACACCAATAGATTCTCAGCGTAATAAAATACAGAAATAAGGGTTTCGTAATACATAATGTGTCGTGTTTTCTACACGAGGCGTCTACGTAAAATATGTCTATGGAATGAAGATCTCGGCTCGGCGAAGGATGACACAGACAAGTCGTAACATCTCAATCGACATCGGCTGGGGACTGTAGCGATATTCGGATAGAAACTTGTCAAAGTTACCATATTTTAGTATATCTAATGCCCAATTTGGACTATTTACCTAACTGAAGCTCAAAAATATCTGTTTGTTACATTTAGCTACGTAAATGTTTAATTGTTCAACTTTAAAAAGATAATTATAAGCATCTACTCGCGGAATCTTACTAGACAAAACGATTATATTAATTAGATTTTACGTCTAGTGGTAGGGATTCGCTTATAAATGTTTGTAGATTACCTAACGAATTTATTTCTAAGGTAAGATAATAATCAAAGACAACATAAAAAAACTTTCTTATTACTTTCTTCATCTCATCTGTCAAACACACGTCAGAACTTTGCTAAACTCATCTGTAGATATTTTACTTTATTTTGTGGTTTATTTTATTACATTTTCTTTATCGAGAAATCTTTGAACGTATTTCATGTGATGTATAGTAAAAACGAACGAGTGTTCGTTTGAGTGTATAGATATGACGAACGGGGATGAAAGTTACTTTAGAAAATACTTTGAACAAATCGTCGAGCAAGTCGGGAGTTTTCTACTCAAAACTTTTCACGTGACGTACATGAATCTTACAATATATAACGTTGTACGTATCTAATCTATTTACTAATGTAAATACCAATTCCTATCGTAGGGTGGTATAACAACAAAAACCTTAGTCCAATGTGCAGTCGTAGACACATCCGGTGTACAATTTTTCGACCTTATAACTCGGCAACAAGGTTTAAAGCAAAGGGCTTCCCTAGAAAGGAGAACCAGCCTTCGCCACTGATAGCGGTAGACCGGATCTGCTGTCAAAACTGTACCTACATAATGTTATCCAAGAAGTTGGACATACTTTTATACTATTCATCAAATGAAGAAAGAAAGGCGATACAGACACAAACGAAAGGGAAAGGGAAACAGATTGCATAAAAGATTTGATCAAAGATATTGGATATCCAATATTTGATCAGATCTTGTCTCTTTCTGTTTCGTTCGTATCTGTTTCTCCTTTACCTGTTTATTTGACAAAGATATTTAGATGCAGTCATCCAATGTCTTTGATCAAATGCATAGTAGACAAATGTCTTTGATAGATGTAATACCACTCTATAGAAACAATACGTAGTGCACTACACTGAAACTAATTTACGACGATTGCCAAAAGCCATTGACGTCGTGGTCGCACTGTACGTGCACTTTAGGGCCTTCCCACACGTACTACTACCACACCGCACCGACGCGATGCGAAAAAAGGTGGTCAAGCTGTGGTTACTTGTGAGTTGTGACCCACATCGCAACCACAACGCAACCCCCACCAAGAATTTGTACCGGTAATTCATAACAAACATCGATAAATTGCCGGTACAACGCGACGAAAAGAAGCCGCCGTTTGACCACATTTTGACCACGTTGGAGTACGTATACGTGCGTACGATACGCGACATTACGCGGCATTTATAAATTAGCTATTCAAAATTGAACTTTATCCACACATAAAAGTACACGTTTTATATGATATCAGTCATACACTGAACATGCGCTGAAATTACAACTCTTACAAATAACCTTTTTTTGTAAATCTTTATTTAACGAGCTTGTTCACTCAGTGAACATGTCGCTTAATCATTTTTCCTTAACTCTAGATAACAAAACCAATTAAAAATAATTACAAATTATTACTACCTCTATCATTAAAACAAATTTTACAATTTTATATAAATTACCTGCTAATTCTGTTGTGGGTGAAGCCAGAACTACGTCACAGTAACCTACATCGTTCAAAAGGGTTTTCGTGCAACACTATTCCTAGCACACTCTATCATGGCGTGATACAGGTCCTCTACAACTCCACACATATGGCAGTTGGGAGATGGAACTTTCTTCATCAAATATGCGAACTTATTAAGAGGAATGTAACCAGATCTAAGTCTTAAAGCCATGACAGTATCATTTCTATTTAATGAGAAATCAATCCATGGAGATGGAATCGAATGTGGCTGGATAGTACAAAGAAAACTTGTAACTTGTTTCATTTTTAGGGTTCCGTAATACTTAAGGTCGGTTATACTGTCCGTAATACTGTCCGTCTGTCTGTCTGTCTGTCTGTCTGTCTGTCCGCGCCTCTAGCTCCTGTAATTATGAATATAAATTGATGAAATTTGTTGCAGTTATAGATTGTATATAAATCACGGTTTCGGGATCATAAAAAAATAATTATTTTATATTTTAGAGGTGGCTCTTCATACATGTGAAGTGGGGATGAAAAATATTTTTTAACTCTACCCCATCGTATGGGGTATCGTAGAATAATAGGTCTTTTAAAATAAAGGCAAGGTTTCATACGTAACTTTTTTATAAAGTTGACCATTTTCGAGAAATCGGCCTCCAAAGTAGTTTGTAAGTTGGTCCCCCCCCTAGCATTTTTAAACTATAAGAGATAGAAACTTGCAAATTTCCATGCTGATAGTTCATGCTAAAAACTCTTTAGGAAAATTATTATGAACCAAATCGGACAGTAACTTTTGGAGTAATTAAAAAAAAAAGCATATTACGCGTTTATAGTTACGGAACCCTCCTTAGACATGTCCTGACATGCTCCTTGTTAGGTTATTCAATATCATTTTTACATCCGAATTTAATAAATTACTAATTAGGTGTCAACAGATTCGTTACAATAGCCCGAGTAACATAGAGGTTTTATATTTTGCGTGGTCGGGTTATAGTTTTTATAAAAAAATATCGTTATTGAATAGCTATCTAAACGCATAGCGTCAAGTATCGTCGCGGTATGAACTGATCCTTAGTCACTTAAGAAAGTAGAATCACGGGAAAACCAATTTACTGCACAATGCACACACACGTCGACTAGCTTTACATATTAATGGGCAGCATGACCTGACCTCATACTGCATTATTTCTCCGTGAAAACCTTCATTGTCCATTAATACTAGTAGACTTATTGATTTTGTACCTTAACCCTAAATATGAATTCAAACCCTAAGTTTTAACCCTGTAAGGCCTACTTGCGCCAATCCGGGTTAAAGTTAACTCTGGGTTAAAAATCGTGTTATCTCTCTCGTTCTTCGTATTTGTGAAAGAGAAAGCATGATATTTTAACCCAAGGTTAACTTTAACCCGGATTGGCGCAAGTGGGCCTAAGAGATTTAGATTCATAGATTACTTTACCTTTTAACCGAAAACGTAGTTTGGGTCGAGAATTAATTGTAAAGGATCGACAGTATATAGAATAATGAACCTGGGTCGATATTAAAGAACGTTTAGACCATTTTACTAATTTTATTACTGTTCATAGTTCAAAACGTGTCACCATTTAACCTTTGTTTATTAAATTTTGGCGAACACAACGCCGAAGTACGCTTAAGTATATAGCAATTTGGCCTAAACTTGCCCAAAGCCGAGCAAAATTTAATTAATACGACGAGGTACAAGTTTATACAATTTTATGGTTATCAGATTTATTATTTTTATGTTTCAGGTGTTAATAGTGATAAAATACCTCCCACTGATTCTATACATGGAGAGATTCATAAGGAACATATACAAGGAGTCACAGAAACGGTTGAAACAGAGGAACGCGGAAATAGAGGACATACAACTGAAGCTCGACATAGTGAACGCGAAGATACCGTGTCAAGAGGCGGAGTTTAGAGAGAGGGACGAGACGCTGAGGAGGTGCACGGATCGGTTGCATGTGGTACGTGCTCAAGTGCGCCAGATCATCGCTAGCAACGAAGACTTGGGGCAGGATTGGAAACTGCCCATCGACGTTTTACATTTGCATGCCAATAAGACTTCTAAAGAAGGTGGGTTGCCCATTGAAAAAATACTTTTGTGGCTACATCTTACGCTTTAAACTATACAATCATGCATACAATATGTAATCAAAAGTAATATGTAATCGGAAAAAATCGATCAAGATAAGTGTTATTCCCTGGAAAAATTCGTATTTTTAAGCTATATATATGTTTTTTCTTTCGTCTTACAATAATAATGTCGCTTCTATTATGTGAGTTTAATTGGTAGTTTGGTATGCGTATGTATAATTTTTGCTTTGTTCAAAAATTCGGAATGTGGTGGGTTCGAATCCCGGTCATATAAATATTTTTGTGATTCTTTTTATTTTTTAAATTTATCAGATCTTCCAGGTACAATTAGTACAAACTAAACATTAGTAAAACAATTCCAGAGTCAAAACTATTTGAAGAATTAATGATGGAATGTAAATATGATCAAACCGAGGAGCCAGTAGACGAAAAAGTACCAGTAGACAAAAATACAGGCGGTTCATTTAACGGCAACATGTTTAACAGTAACGATGAGAGTAGGGATTACAACATCAAGATCGTGAAGGTGACTAACGTTTGCAAAATGTCGTATCTCCAGCATTATTTAAAACATAAAAGACTACAACAAGCGAGACACGCCATACTAAAGAAAAAGGTGGGATTGTTTGTTCTTACATTATTATGTTTATATGTAACAGTAAAATCACTTAGTTTGTTCTGACACCATATTGAAATAAATTGAAAACAACAAATGATGTTTTTGGTATTTATATAAATTGTTATCTAAACTTCATTTTAAGAAGTCCTGAGGAAAACACGGTATAAGTTTGTTAGTACGTGTCTGCCCGTGTCATCGTTGCTGCCGAACAGATATAGCTAAGCCTGACATGAAGTGATTAACAATTCGAGGGTTGCTTAAAAAAATTTTGTTTATTTACAACAGACATTACCTATAGACAAGGCATGTTGAGGCATATAGAGTCTACACTTTAATTGCCCTACTTTTGTGGTTGTTTGGGACACTTCTGGTTTGACATTTGCTTTCCGCTGTATATATTCAGTCCGTATATATTTGACAAAATCTTCTGAAATCAAGATGGCGTAACTTTTTCTTGCATTTAGGTTTTTTTCTGTCTAGGCCATATTATAGGCCATCCTCAGTTTGAAATCGTTATTTACAAGTGAAATACTGTTAGCCAATAAAAGCACAATATATTTTTAGACAAACAACACCCAGAAGTTATTCAACGACTGGCAAAATGCTTTGAACGAGGTGACGATTCCTCGTACGACGGTATTTCCATGCACCGTTGTTACTGGAATATCTACGGGCGAAGCTATTGGTGATCACAAGTCGTATGAAGTGCTACATAATAACGAGGACGTCAGAGATGAATCGTATCAAGAATATGAGGCGGACGTTCAAATTCCAAATCAATGTCTTACATATGGAAACTATTGCCAGGTTAGTAGTTCTCTAGCGACATTGAACTCAATTAGTTTTAAGTTGGTACAAGTTGTATCTTCATTCTAATTGACTTGCCGGCTGATATCAAAATCTAGAAATTGTATTTTAGTTTGGAGTTTGGACGGGAGATATTCATAAATATGTTCTTAGTGTTTATATTAAACTAGTTGTTGCCCGCGGCTCCATACGCGCAAAACGAAATCCCGCGGGAACCGTACATTTTGCCGCTATAAAAAGTATGATATGTCCTACCCCATGGTCTACTCTATATTTGTGTCAAATTTCATTAAAATCGGTGCAGTAGTTTCGGAGCATATTCCATGCAAACAAAGAAATATACAAACACACACGTACATTTTTTTTTCTATCTAAGACGCAAAAGAACCCTCAGTTCAAGCTTAAAAATATACGGGGTTATTATGGGTGAATTTCTACCACAGGGTGACTTCTAGTACGATATATTATTACGTAATTATACCTTAGGGCATAAGCTAAAGTCAGTACATATATTATTAGCACAAAATAATGTACAGAAACTAATGTTATCAGAGGAAATTACTCATTTCTTTCAGGATTTGGCACCCGAGAGTGAAATCATGGCGGTGGACTACACGAATAAAATATACGACAATCGACGCAACTACCAATTGTCGCTGGGGGACAAACCAGCCCTGTCCGTACTCCCGGAGGAGACCAACAGTGAAATTGAAATTGAGTTTGGATATTAATTAATATTTTTAATGGATTTTTCATCATCAATAAATTTGTGATATTCAAACTTGTTGAAGTATTATGTAGTTGCAAGATTCATGCCCTAAAAAATTTCCAAACGAGGACATAGTATTTTGTGCTAATTAAATAGTTTTATATAGGTACGAGTATTTGGTAATCCATAAATAAAACGTGAATATTTTCGAAGATCGAAAAATTTTAGCGACAGCTAAGGTCGTTTAAAATTTACCTGTGGCTTAAAACGAGATTGACGCTATATCGAAACGATTCTCGGCTCGTCCACGGTTCGCTCGCTCTAAATGAACCCGCATCAAACATTCAACGTCAATATTTATGCATTTCGTACCTTATTATCGCGCCTAAAATTAAATTTGTTCACATGTGATATGAGCTGACTCATGGCTACAATCACAATAATGATTACTATAAGCTCTGCTGTAACAACCGAGAATAGTTGGCAGCCCAGTATTAAACTGTACTGGTCCTTGCTTTCATCTGCATGGAGTGACAGTTGACATATTCTAGTCAAAATCTTGCCTCGGACCGTGAGCGCGGAGACGAATAAATCCAAAATGAGGCTGCCATTTTGAATGTAGTGACCAATATTCAATGACTTTACATTGCTATTTGCTGGCAACCTTGCTAAATAAATAGTAGATTTAAACTACTTCTATCAGTGGCGAAGGCTGGTTCTCCTTCATAGGGAAGCCGTAGCCTGTATAATAGGTAGGGATTTGGATCAGGGTCTTCAAAAGGTAAGCGGTAAGGGAAGCCGATAGGAATGGAGTTATAGGAACCCCTCGCCACTTACTTCTATCCTGCATCTGCACGGAGTGGAATTCGACAAACTTCACGCCTTTGATCTTGCCGCGGATCGTGAGCGCGGAATTGCAACATTAAGCAAGTATTTCTGACAACCCCGCTATAAACCATGTCTCACCTGCATCTTCACGTACTGGCTGTTCACAAACTCGACACTGAAGACGAGGTTGTCGAACACCACGGCGCACGACGCCGTCGATCTTGCCGCGAATCGTGAGCGCAGAATAGAAACGCTGAGCAAGTATTGCTAGCAACCCCGCTATAAACTAGATCTCACCTGCATCTGCACGGACTGGCAGTTGACAAACTCGACACTGGAGACGAGGTTGTCGAACACCACGGCGCACTTGGTGCACGAGTCGAGCACGACGCCGTTGATCTTGCCGCGAACGGTGAGCGCGGAGTCGCGGCATCGGAACATGTACACCACGTTGTTCATGTCGGCGTTCTCCACCACCAGATTGGAGTTGCCCTTCTGGTATTCCTGCGAAGAAATGGAATTGTTAGATGCGTTAGGACGAGGCGAACAGCTTTTTGCTTTCATATTTGAAAATAGCACTTTTTTATTATTATTAATTTGCCAAAGTTTACATCTGTTGCTAATAGAAAGAGACCAGAACCTCAATTCTCGTAATTAGCTTACACATTACATTTATTTTATTTTATTTGAAGAAATAAATGAGTCGTCTTGATATCATAAACTGATTTTTGAAGTCTGGACAGATCAAATCGTTTGACGTTTATGAGAATACCATTTTGCAGTTTTAACATATCGGGTCTAGATTGTAACTGTATTATTGCAGGATTTAATTAGCAGAATCGACCTTATGCCTTCACATTGCACTGTACATGGATGGTGTCAACAAGTAAAAAATATTTTTGTTTTACACTTTTCTTAAAGTGTGCCGTAGGTCCTGCATTTACCTTCATCCTCCGTCGTCTGACTAAAATATACTTATTCAACGTCATCACGACTACCCCCGTCATTACGTAGCAGAACTAATAAATAACGAATTGAAGCCAAAAAAATACACATCTCACAGGCAATTTCTCGGGATACGCGACTAGATGTTGACATGCTCCGGGCGAACAGTACTTACTAATAAATTTAAAACCCGCTAGGGACTAGAACCCTGAACCCTCTGCCGCCTACAAATTACTCTAATTTCTTATGTGCCCTTTCTTACACCAGGGTTTAAACCACTTTGTCATCGCCTTAACAGAATATTTTAATCAAATACACCATACTTTAGATTCTACTTTAATTCGATAAATACGGCTTAGAATATGATATAAAATATTGATATCGACGGTTATAGCTTTTGTCGGTTTGCCAAATCTTTCAGAGCAGACGTCTAGACAAAAGTTCGTTTCCAAACTTAAGGACAAATATTGCTTTCTAAAGACATATTTTTGTTAGATATTCTGTTGAAACTATATCTTCAATGCGCTAAGCATGTACAGCTAAGCTTTCGAAAAAAGTTCCTCGACTTAGTTACGAGTAAACTTCAGAATTACACATCTGGAATAAATTCCAGCAATTACTATAATTTCCAGTTATAATACTTTAGAGTATAAAAATGAAAACCATTAGTTCCCCAGAGACCATAGAATCTCTTTTCTTCCCGTTTAGCAAATTGCTTTCTAAGAGCGCACTTACGGAGCGACTTGCGGCCAATCTGTTTAAAATTATTATAAACTTTGCTTTCCAGAACATCTACCTAACTTATGAAGGATTTTAAGTCCCTGATCACACGAGAAGGTTCACCCTTTGAACTCGGACTTCGATTCGGAAAATATTTACTGGTTACAAATTACAATATCAATAACAATGAAGAAAGCTTAAAGCTCAAAATTCATTACCTATAGGTACCATTTTCATTATTGCATAGTTCATTAGTATGAAATATGCAAGTCAAACAACATATAGGTAAAAGAAAACTTTCTCATGAAAACGAAAACAGTTAAGCTTATGTTTCAACTGAACGTAATACCCACTTAAAATCGATAAATTTCTAGCGTGTACTATTTTGCGTTTTTTACGACCTTGTCCACAAAAACATGAATTAATTTTCTTCACGAACATAAAATCTTTGCACGTCATATTATATATTTAAGAACTTGGTCACAAACGTGACTATTTAAAATAATTCAAGGTAATGCTTTCTTATCATAGTTTAATTTGAATAAAGTTTGTTCTTCGAAACTTTAAGCAGCTTCATGTTAACTAAATGCCAAAATATTTATGACAGAAACATAATTATGATGATAGACATTTCAATATTTGTTGCTAGCCAAACTTTTACAGACTCCGCCACACAACAAAGACCAAAATTACTGGAGTGCGACAAAGTGCTATTTCATGCTTCTGTTATTTTGTTTTATACGCACTTATACTTGTTTCATCCTACTACCATTATAAATGTTAAAGTTTGTGAGGATGGAGATGGATAATGGATGGATGGATGTTTGTTAGTTACTCTTTAACTCAAAAACTACTAAACGGATTTTGATGAAATCTGTTATGGTAGTAGTTTGAGCTCTGGATTAACATATTTATATTGGGAATTTGAAGGGAATCGGAGGGAAAGGAGGGAAAGGAGGGAAGCCGTATTTATGCGGGCGGGGCCGCGGGCAAAGCTAGTATTCTGATAAATTCTATTTGCACGCGATTTTGTGCCTTTTAGTTACCTTAACAACTTTACTTCAGGCGCATTTATCTCTGCTGCATCACTTTCTATCATCACATCAAATTGTATCAGTTCTTCTTCTACTCTTCAAATAACTTTGAAATTATTGATAACTTATCTAAGTCGTATAAAGTCTCCCTGTTTAAGTGCCAATTTCACCAAGGTTAAAGTTAATCGTTGATTAAGTATCATGTTTTCTCTCTTGTCCTTCGTATTAACGAAAGAAAAGGCAGAAACGTTTAACACTAACACTAGCGTTGTTGGTGAAAATGGGATAAAATCTTATAATGAAATGGGAATGAGATGATAATGGGATAAAAGCCCTCTCTAGGCAAAGCTTATAAAAACAATATTAATATCCTGTAATGGCTCTTATGCCTGAAATAAATATCTGTAACGAATCGTCCTCTTCCTACGTAGAAACAGGAAATAGCAGTTCCGTTTTCCATTTTCTTATCTCAAGAGATATCTCCAACGAGAGTAATGGCTTTCGACCTTATAAATACATAAATATAATATTTCAGTGTCAATGTTATGAAACTCGAATTTACCGGGGCATAAAGTTCCTGCCTTACATAAGCCAAAACCGATAAGAAATATTTATTGGGAGTCTCATCCTACGAATATTTTAATCCTAGATATTACTCGCGGCTACGGTCTCCCGATATTCGTATAAAAACATACAAAATTTTTAATGGGATGTTACAAGTTACAAAGGTAATGTAACAGAAATAAAGTTACTGGACAATAACAACTATGACACAATATATTATGTACCCACTTAATACATGCATACCATAAACATTATGTAATTAATAATTACGTAGAAAATTCAGTTATGCGTTATTCGAAGTACCTATTTAGAAATGTCATAATAATAATATCTATGGACGCTTTTTAACTACGTCAATCAAATCCCATGGTAAGTTGAACACTTCGAATAATGCATAGCCTCTTATGTCACTAGATACTTACAATGAGCCACTTCTTGCCGTCCCTGGCGAAAACTGGAGGCTTGTCCAGGGCCCCCGCACCGGGAGTCGGCAGGGCCTTGGTGGGGCCCTTAGACGCTGGGGCCTTGAACGGCGCGGGGCCCTGGCGTAGCTGCGGGTTCTTGTGGGTCTGCATTTCTGACGTCACCTTACGCAGAGCTGGAAGAGAGTTTCGAGTTGTGATACGAGAAACTATAATAATAATCAATACCACCAGAAAAAATAAGATAAAATGGATTTTTTTTCTCGTGGTTTTACTTTACGTTACAATCGTGAATCAACCTTAGACCAATACATAAAATTAAATTTCATTAAGATACAAATGCACTCACTTTAGTTAGCGTTTAAGGTCGCGTTAAAACCCTACACTTTGAACCCTTAGAGAGGGCATGTAACAAAATCTACGTCATATCTACGTGCCAAACTAATTTTGGTGAGTGAGAACTAAATAATATATGGAAAAAAGTTCCAAATAGCTCGATCACCTTTGACCGAATATTCGCTACTCAAAAAAATAGGAGCTTCGCAGAGACTTAAGTGCCACTTCATTTAACGATCGTTTCAGTCACGAAGTATAGATACCAGGAGTCCGAACGTAATGTTAAAATAATGGTCTCAATTTAGGGGACAGATTTTTTTTTCCGGTAGAGCGCGCCATTTTTCAAGAAGTATCAAGCGCGATTCAGAACTGTGCGCTGATTGGTCCGCCACAATAGCATCGGTACGTCCAAAATTCTAGCGCAGCCAGTGGCAGAAAAGAGAACTAAGATCTGGATTTATTATTGTGTACATAAATACTATACCGTTAAAAAAAGCCTATACCGTTCGGACTCCTGGTACCTATACTTCGTTGTTTCAGTACTGGACGCAAGCCGTTTCAATGTTTAGCTCAAACGTGTTCGCTTTTAACAACTTTCAATAGCACACCGTAAAGTCGATGTTTATGACGCACTTAAGGTAGCTGTAAAACTGAATGGGGTATGAATATTCAAATTTATAATAAACAAGTAACGGCACGGTCATGATCACTATAAAGGACGTTTATCTCCGATTTATCTCCAAGCACGAAATTCATCACGAAAGTATTTTCTTCAACCATGGCTACTTTAAGACATAAGTTATTGCTTAGCTTATGTTTGACTGACTTTCCGTGATCTAGTGGTTAGAGCATTGGCTTTCGACTCGGAGGTCGAGGGTTCGATTCCCACATTGGAACAACAAAAATGTTGTATCCAAGTTTGGTTAGGACAATGCAGGCTGATCACCTCATTGTCTGACACGAAAGATGATCCATGCGTCGGATGGGCATGTAAAACGTCGGACCTGCACCAGGAGGGCTAGACAAGATGCATTAAATAATATCGACGGCGAACTTCGTGAATAAAAAATGTATGGGATTGACATAAGCGTGCGTTAAATGACATATTCAGTCGTATCGTTAAAAAAATTGGTAGCCAAGCAGCCACTTTGAACGAATACGCTAACGATGCACTCATATAACGAATTGCTCTAACGCGTTTCTCCATACAATGCCTAGACAAGCGGCTGTAAGTGACATTTAGCAGATCGTGACCTTTATCTTTATCGACCTAACGATAAAGACACCCAGGAAGCTACCTTTATCGCCTCAACGAACAATATGGCGGATTTTTATTGATCAGCTGTTATATGTAAATAATAATGATTTACCTAAGGGGTCTATACAACACCTTCTGCTAGTAGTCTATATTGCATAAAGTCAAAAGAATTCAATCTAAAGTATTCAATAAATTTACAATTATTGTCAATACCTAATATTTAACTCATTGTATTCATGTATAATTCTACACTTTGTTAAAATATAAATTTCTTAATTTGTAGCTTACTTGCAGTTTGTAGCCTTTACACGCTACTATACCAGCTGAAAGCAATCCTTAGGTGTACATATAGTAGGCACGTACCTAAATTATAGTAGGTAACAAATGGAGTTCATAAATAAGCAAGTTTCTCTGAAATCTCGAATTTCGGTGCATATTGAAGTTCCAGCCTTACAAATAATCGCCTGTGTTAATTAAGTACCTACTTAATTCTTATTGTAAATTTCTAAACTTGAAATTTGAGTCCATTTTAAACAAAACACTCTAAGAACTTTCAGTAAAACTACTGGGTACCGTTTTACTGAATCGACTGACTTGCACTGACTATTTATATTTTGGACTTTGACTAGACATTAGACTTGAAAATAATACGGTGTTGAAATCATATACCTACAATAAATCTATTTGTCTGCCTTTTAAACTTGACACTGACAAATAGTTTTAAGCCGTAACGCCATCACTAATAAAAAAAAAGTTATTATGACATTTGACAACGTCACAACTGACGGCAACATTCTTTCAAATTGCGTTTGAGCAATTCGTTGTTGCGATTCGAACAACAGAGTGCATTTGGATAGGGACATTTTGTCGTGATCTCAAAAGAGAAGTCGATACGACAGATTTTTTCGAATTTTAACGAAGGTTATTTGTCTAGGCACCCAGATCTCTCGTCGGTCGTGTCGGTTAACCGTCTCACTAGATTATGAGAGTGAAGGAAAAGAAAGTGCTCTTCTGTACTGCGCACACACTTGGGCACTATAAAATTACTCCTGAGTAACTGACCTGGTTTCAATGAAACCGGCCACCGTCACCGAGATCGGTGTGGGTATTAATATGTTTTACTGAGATAATGTACTCGTATAATGATGAGAGCTCCGTATTTCGGTTACGGTTGTAATAATAATATGTTTATTGCAAGAATGTAGTGTTACAGAGATCTTGATGATTTAAAAACATGTTCTTGTACATTCTGCCGTACAGATGGCGTGCAATTGAAAAAAAGAAAATATTATTAAGAAATTATTTATAGTAAGGTGACATTACAAATACTTATTAGGTTTAGGGCTGATTTTTCAATCGTTAGGCAACTCTAGCTGAGGAATAAATATGTAATTTTGGCAGATTTTTCATACAAACAATTTTTATATCCATATTTCTTAACCTATATTCTTACTGATAAAATGTACATATCGTATTGTAGTATTAGTATATACAATAAACGTATCCCCTTTAGTTTTCGCGGTGCGGTAGACCAATTCTCAGGTACAGGGCGCCAAAGAATACTTATTGTTGTTATAGTTTTCATAAGAAAATATAAAACGCAACATCATCAATGTGGAAGTAAAAATCATTAAACTTGTAAGCTCCATAATATATCTGTTTAGAGAAAAACTAAGTTTAGAGAAAAATGACATTAATGAGTGTTATTCCTTACGTTGTTCTAAAACCAAAAAGTAAGATTGATACTTGCATTCTGTAAGTAAAAAGAGTAGGTACAGTTTTCCGAACTTAAGCGCCTTGTACCTAAAAATTTACCTACGACACATACCAGCGGGTATTAATACGTTCGTTGTACACACTAATACTTCAATATGATTTACATTTTATCAGTCAGAATATAAGGGTAGTCTGGCGGACCTGGGATCTCAATCCACGACGCTAAGCCCGACTTTATTAAACTAAGTAAGAGTACCCATTTAGTTGCAAAATGTCACGTATATTGTACGGCACATTTCAGAAGCTTCTAGATTAAACATAAGACGTGAAACAAACATACTTTGTGTCAAATATCCAATTTTAGAAAATTCAAAATAAGAATAGCGTTCGAAATTATCCGCACTCCAATTTAGAATTTTTAATTAGCTTGTGCGGCTGACCTTTATGCAAGGGACATTCGACCTCATTTATTAATATTGCTGAACGCGCACTTTCGCAAAAGTTCTTACGCGTTCTTGATAAGTATCTCTTAAACATCAAAATCTTTTTGTCACTCGAGTAAAAATATATTTACAGCTCGAGAGACTATTTAACACGTAGCAGCTTCAATGAATATTTATTTTAGCATTATGAAGTATTTTCACGAGCTCGTTTAATTATTATTTATAGCTAAAGTTTTATGCTTCAACCCTTAACCCCTCTCGACTAGTCGCTTATGCATCTAAATATTTGCCAGTAATGCAGAAAATACAATTTTCTATGACCATTAAATAAACCTAGGTCAATGGTTATTTATTTTATTAATTACTGCCGTATTATAGAGTAAACGTTATAATATACAAAAACGTACTTTCTTTTGCTACGTGTCCTACGTCTATTAAACTAACCCCATCATTAACAATTATTAAGAGTCGTTTTGGAATACCTAAAATCAAATTACTGCGCAGAAAGCATTTTCCTGTTGATAATAATAAATGAACGCTGAAAACAAAATACTGGCCAAGTGCAAGTCGGACTCGACCACGAAGGGTTCCGTACAAAACAACTAGAAAAATTCACGTTTGTTGTATTAGCTCCACTTAAAACATTCTTGTATTCTTTATTTAGTATTCGTTGTTATAATATCTAGCGGTGAAGATTTCAACTGTCTAGCTATCACGCCCGGTGACAGACAGACGGACGGACGGACACACTGCGAAATCTCAGTAATAGACCCGTTTTTACCCTTTGGATACGGAACCCTAAAACTGTCAAAGATTTGATGGCAGCACGAAGCTCATATTTGTGTGGTTAAAACCTCCATCCAGCCAATATTTTTAAGGAACATTTTGTATAAAACTTCTTCATACGATAAGTAGCGAGTGCCCAATTGCGGGGCACTCATAATAACTACAGACTGTAGTCTACAGTCAATGCCTTGGCCAGTAAGTACTGAGCAACGCCTCCGGCCGATCTAATTACTACTCTGTCGGACAATTTTCCCTCATCACTAACATTGAGGGTGTGTTCCGATATGCACTGCGAGCACTGCTGCGAATTTTTCTACAGTGATAGCACTGTGCACTATGCACAGTGCTATCACTGTAGAAACCACAGTGCCCTATGACGTCATAAATCGCCGCCATATTCTACTGTGAGCACTGGTTTTTCGAGGTAAGGTACTCGCAGTACTTTGATTACGTGATTAAAAGGTTCAAACATTAAAATGAAGACCATTCCTAGTTGTCAGTTGAAGTCCATAAAATTAAGTAATAGGGCAGGAGTATAACTAGCTATAAAGGAACGGCTTTACAGTATACTGAATTGACGTCACACAGTACAGTCGCAGTACATATCGAAACATACCCAATATAAACGGCTGGTACCTCGACCTTGTCTATGTCTCCATTGACTTAATCTTTTACTCATTAATCTGGCTTAATATAAGGTAAATAATCTTTTATTTACGTCCAACATCAAACACTTCATACAAGAAGATAATCTTACAGCTGGTGATGGCCTCGCCCTTGTTGATCTCGGCGAAGAGGGCGCTGCGGTCGTCCACGGACATGTTGGCGAAGTCCGCCTCGGGCATCGGCGGCGGCGGGGGCAGGCCTCCCGCGGGGGGCGGGGGCGGAGCGCCCGCACCCGCTCCTTTGCCTGCGGAGGAAAAAAACATTCAAATAATGCTTCTAAAGTAATTCTAAATGGAAGAAATTGGGGACATCGATATACTTTGTGGCGGACCAATCAGCGCAGTCCTGAATCACGCTATCGAAGTTTCTGAAGTTAGAAACTATATATACGACAGGTGAAATGAATACAAGTGGGCTTCGGTCTGAGCGAGCATACCATCTCGCTCGGTCGGAGATCTATCTCCCTTTCGGGCTGCCACTGTTGTTTGGTGTTTGTTATAATTACTAAATTTTTTTTATAACTTATTATGTTAATTTACATAAGATGAAGTTAACAGCTTTCAACTGTGTGACGATTGATGTGTCCTAAAGTTTGTTTACCCCTAATATAATCATGTCAAAATATTATATCTCCTTAGTTCAAGTCATGAAATGTTTGCTCCCTTAAGACGTTTATAAACAAAAAATTTGAAAGTATTTCATATTGCACGATACGTGATAAATAATTGTGAGCTCAACTGCATGTAGCTTAATAAGTTAATGTAAACTAAATAAAAGGACATACAAAAATAACTAAATGGAGTATCCAAGGGATTAATAAGCTCTCCGGTACGAGTATCTTTCTTGGTTTTAATATCAATCTGCAGTGCTCCAGCTGCTACTCCAAAGCATTTGGTTATTAAAAACCGGCCAACGTAGGGTTCCGTTATTATAAATTATATTTTAGCTCCTTCAACTAATGAAGTTATAAGATCCGTTATAGTTTTCCTTCAAAATTCATCACATGGACTATCATTATCATTTTCGTGCCAGCCGTGTAGCTTATAAGGGAGACGCCCTATTATAACAAAAAATGTGCTTTAAAGCTGAATATCTCGCAAACAGATACCTAAATCAAAACATCACCTTAGCAATCTCGAACCCCCTTACTAATAAACGCTCTATACCTAAGCTTTGAATAGTTACACAGTGTTTTAACTTCTTCTATCGAATTAAAAATGTCACTTGTGTGACGTGAAAACACTGTATAACTATTATGAGATTACACAAAATTTATTAGTAACGGGGTTAATGTTTTTAAAAGCCTTATCTCATGATACCCCACACTATGGGATATACTCGAGAAAAAAAATCATCCCACTTTACGTGTACCTACGCCTAAAAAATTTTTTTTCGTTATTTTATTTTAGCGTTTAGTCGGCGTAGTAAATAGACATATCCATGCAAAGTTTATTCTTATTAGCACTAACTGTTTGGACGATAGACCGAAAACGGACGGATGTTTTGACGAAACTGTAAGGGTTCCGAGACGTGGACTACGTAACCCTTTAGAGCCATTACATTTTAATCATTACGTTTTCCTCAATATACACATTTAAATATAAATTTCATATGTTTAATGCAGAGAACGTGAAGAGACTGAAGACTAAGGTTTATCTATGAGGTCTATGAATCGAATATTTCTTTTAAGTAGTTGCGTGGAAAAATTCAAATATAGAACCAATATCCAAAGGTTTATTTTATTATTAGGTAATAATATTTGACACTAACTCCGCCACGAAGTATCATTAGTCGTTACGTGTTTTTATTGGGCTTTCATTTTATACCATTTTAGTATAAGTCGACTTAGTGATGTCGTAAAAGTAAAAATATATGTCGCACCTAACCAAGGACGGCTATAAATTTGGATAATAGTCCAGTTACATAAGTTTTAACTTAATCTCAAAATACTTAAGTTTTGGTTTGTTGGTAACGATGAGTGTTACTTTCAACTAGGGTTGCCATATCTTACATATGACTCCCCGGACAAGACGCGTGAAAACCCCGGATTTTGGAGTACGAAACCCGGACATAGTACAATTTTTACCCGACTACGGCAATGTCAAAAAGAAAGGAAGATTTATTATTGCTGCAAATCAAAAAAAAAACTTAGGCCTTCCTAATTCTGCCTACAAAAACCCGGATAGCAAATAAAATCCGGCCCGGACGCTCCCCGGACGCCCTTTAAACTAGGACAAATCCGGGGAAACCCGGACGGATGGCAAGCCTACTTTCAACTAATGAACAAATTTCCAAATAAAGAAAAAATCGACCTATGCACCGTTAACTATTTTACAGAAATGAATAATGAATAATCTATGGACGCTTCACACCACCTCAATCTGGCTCCGTGCTAAGTATCAAATGAACTTGTGTTACATGTACCAGAATACGGAAAGTATATTTAATACTTTTATACTATACATATATTTAAGATTTTTTATTATATTATACACATATTTAATACACATCCATGACCTAGGAACACAGAAAAACTTTTTGTTCCTTCGGCATGGTTCGAACCTGCGACCCCCAGCTTGAAGCCACAGAGGTCGACAATGAGTCATGTCACAAATCATGAGTTATTCATTCAATCGCTTATTTCGTCGCCATTTCGAGTTTCACAAGCGGATCTTTATTCAAAGATTCATATTTTCGTTCACCAACAACGTTACTTTTAACAAGCCGCCTAATGTAGGTACCTACTTCTGAGAAAAATGAAGAATGGAGATATTATGATTTTGCCTTATAAATCAAATTATAATATTAGCAGGCTTCAGTTTCAAGATTTTTTAAATTATTACAGTACTTAGTAGCTTTATCTGTTTGTCTGTTGAAACGATAAATCTATAAAATTAACACAGAATACAGAACATCCAGAATGAGTGTTCGATCACGTTTGTACGCAGCGCACTGTAACCAAAACCATGGCGAAACACGGCCCAGCTAGCTCTTTACTTTACTCTTTACACTTACAAAACAAATCGCGTTATTGTTACGACAATTAGGTATTCAATAATAATTAATTGAAAAAAAGTTAGGTAAAATATTCTGTTATTCTGTGGCAACATTGAACATATTATGTGTGGAGGATAGCCACTCCAATTTGGAGTAGTCGCGACGGCTTCACTTTCAAGCGCGTTAACGGTTTCTGGAGGATTTCTGTATTCTGTGAAAATTAATTACATAATTCTGAGAAAGCTTTGAAATTGTAACTTGGGTAATAATAAATATCTTATTTCATCCTAACTTATCTGTGTAAAGTCAAAGAATGAATTCCTTTATTATCAAAGGCAATTTGGCTGCACAAAAATCAAAGCGAGCGTGTAGTAAATTAATTAAAATTTAAATCCTTTGTAATACTAAACAAAAGTGAGGTACAAGCAGAAAGTAAACGCAAACAAAGCCCCATTTGGGTCTGTCAGTCGGACAATCCCTGTTTACCTACTGAGTTCATTTGTAGTGTGAGATTCAGCACATAAATTCTCGACGCCAACGACTCGGAAACATTTTAATTTACCGCTTTACTGTATAAATCACAGTTAATTCTCACTGACGGTTGTAAAACAGCACGTTTGAGCGCTTGTTGCTTTTTTCATGGTGTTAAAACCTACAATTTACTTGCAAGAAAACTTACGCGAAAAAAATCTTACCTACTACTACTTTCTGTGTATGACCAGGACCATCAAAGGCATTTAATTTTTGTATTGCATAAATTAAACAGTGTAGACGTTCTAGACAGTTACATGGTACTAAAAATCAATACATATATATATTTTCATAGGTACAGGTAATTTGTTCACAAAATTTCGCAAGTTAATACATAGTTCTACCACGTCTGCTGTCGTAAAATATTTAGAAACTGGTCGAGCAGGAACTCTGTCAATGTTGTGACAGGTACCTACGAAGTCTACAATATAATAACTCCCCACACCGATTTCGGTGTCGGTCGCCGGTTTCATTGAAATCAGGCCAGTTACGCAGGAGTAATTTTATAGTGTCCAAGTGTGTGCGCAGTACACAAGAGAACTCTATCTTCCTTTACTCTTATAAATCAGTGGGACGGATAACCGACACGCTTGACGAGAGATCAGGCGCAGGTCCGACTTTTTACATGCCCATCCGACGCATGGATCATCTTTCTTGTCAGACAAACAGGTGATCAGCCTGCATTGTCCTAAACAACATTATTTGTTGTTCCAATGCAGGAATCGAACCCTGTTCATAGAATAGAATACAATATAACAAAGCTTATAGATGAGCTTAGAGATCGATCCAAGCTTCATAATTATTTCTTCTTTAAAACATTTTTTTATTTCTAGAAATGTAATTCGTAACTTTATCACATCTGCGCTAACTCAATTTCCAACAACCACTCGTCATTCAGAGGCTATCACAAATTGTATTACGATTCTCATCTAGGGTTACCATCGGACCGGATAAATCCGGTCTAGACCGGATATTAAGGATAGAGACCGGACTCCGCCCGGATTTCATTAGAGATCGGATTTTTTATCATGTCAATAAGTAGTCAAAAGTGAAATTTATACAAAAAAAAAAAAAGATCTATCCCTCGCTACATACTCGTAAACTCAAACAACTCCGATTACAAAAAAAAATCTTCTTTTTTTAATAGCCAATGCTGTCCCGCTGCTGGGCAAAGGCCTCCCCCAAGGACTACTATTAAAATTATCCACTTTCGTCACTTTAATCTAATATTTGCAGTATGATTTTTTTTTTTTATTTTTTATTATATGAAGTACCTATTAGGTATTTCATAAGCATTACAATCTAGCCTAGCTTAGACTAATAAGTAATTTTACGTTAACTTAAATTGCTATATGTAGAGTAAACTAAGATTGCGTCCATCAACACATTTCTTATAGTCTCTATAAAGGAGAATACACATTATTGTTTGTGTTCTGTCACAGTCACACACTTCACTGACTTTAACACTAACTTAACACACTAACTCGAAAGGTTTTGTCCTTTTCAGTCTTCTGACTATGCCCGTGTTGTCGAGGAGCTGGATAGCCTCAACATTCACATGATGGTGAAGTCTTTTTTCATGAGCTTCGGCGTATTTTTTGATGATAGTTGAAACCATGTCCACCTTAAGGTCCCGATGTAGGTCTTCATTTCTAATGTACCAAGGTGCATTTACAACACCTCTAAGTACTTTATTTTGAAACCTTTGTATAATAAGTATATTACTTTTTTTGGTACAGCCCCATAGCTGAATACCATAAGTCCACACAGGCATAAGGACTTGTTTATACAAGAGTATTTTATTATGTATTGTTAAGGTTGACTTTTTTCCAAGTAACCAGTACATTTTCCTGTAGCGAAGCTCTAACTCTTCGCGCTTCTTTTTAACATGAGCTTTCCAGCGGAGCTTTGTGTCCAGTGTCATGCCAAGATATTTAGCTGTATTTTCGTGCGGTATAACAGTATTGTTAATATATACCGGATGATAGATTGGTCTCTTGTTTGTGTGTTTGTGTGTGGTCTCAGTATGAAATGATCATTCATTTTATATTTGCCAGGGCGCTGGCAATGCTTGCTAAATCCGGCACTGTTACGAACAAAGACCTACGGACCTTACGGATTTTTTAACAGAAATCATGATTTTTTAACACTTGCAACCGGCTTTTCGATTTCAACCCCTGGTAACCCTATTCTCATCGCAGCTGTCGTGACGATAAAGTATCAACTAAGTCACCCAAGTCGCAGCGCTGGTGAAGTTGTTTAACTTCGCTAATGGGGACAGTATTAAATGGCTTTTCAATTAATACTTCCACAGATTTGTTGTTGACTCCTATCGTTTATGGTTAGAAAGCGAAGTACTTTAGTTTTTTTACACTTTAAATGAATAAAGCTATTTATTGAAAATGCTGGCGTCTTATCGTTTTATCCAAAACAACAATCATATTAATTAATTGTCTTGTACTTAGGAGTTAGGTAAGTTTTAATTTTAATATATTTTTAGTTTTGTTCTTTTATTTCTACACTATACCACCGGAACAACGAAAACTCAAATAACCTAACCGAGAGGAACCATTTTGGGGGTTCTTAACCACTTTAAAGATGGATTACACGAAAATTATTTACATTATATTAAAGGTCTCCGAAAATCAATTACGGATACTTCGGGCACACATGATCCACTGCTTATGCAAAGACGGCTGCTTAGGCAGAAAAATTATTGTTATACTCAAAGTAAAAAATCATCTCATGTATGGATGATTCTCCACAAACTCGCCCTAAAACTACATTAATAGCCCAAAAAAAGTAAATGACTCACCAGACCACACGAGTCCCGTGGTGTGGTACTGCTTCACGTAGGACTGGAGGTCCGCCAGCAGCTGGACCCAGGCGCGACACCACTCCACGTGGGTCTTGTCTTTCTCCTTCCAGTCTTTCAGCACGCGGTTCGTGTAGAACTGGCCGGCGTCGTTCATCTCTTTCACGTACGGGGCGGGAGTAGGGGACACCGCTACCCAACCCAGCGCGGGAATACTCTCAGATATGGCAGACAGATGGTTGAAGAAGGCAGACGCTCTATTCTTCTCTCTGAACTGCTGGATCGCCGATATCTTGTTGCTGGTGGGCGATAGGAGCTGCATCTCCTCGGATTGTGAGGGCTTCGACCGTGACGCGGCTAGTTGTATGAAACTTAGTTGTGCCCTGTAACAAAACAATTCTATGTAAATACGAGTGCCCAAAATAAGTAGTAGAAAATTACAATCTAAAAAAATTGCCATATCATTTTTAGAGATAGGATTATTAAGTTCATCATTACATATGTTGGCATATTGCCAAAATGGGGATCGAATTTTTTGTCACAGTATAATAACAAACGAAAAAGAAAAATGGTTTTGTTTTTTTCGCTATTTTAAGTCCCATAGGTCACGTAGAAAGTAATGTATAACCTAACCTGCAGGCAAATAATAAATGAGATGGAGCCCATTATTCGTTATTTTGAGACGTAACACAAAAGGCACGAGTGCCCCTTTATTCCAATATTTTCACAAGTATAATCACATGTTCACTTGATCCTACTCCGCCAATACAAAACTCGACCTATTTTTGCCCTCTGAATTATTGATATGCTCGTTTTATCGTCGCATGTCGGTGTGTTGATAAAACTCTTTTGCACTCGAACGACTCAATAAACAACGAGAACTTTTAATAATATTACTTTACTTTCTGTGACAGTTTAAAACATAGCAGAGCGTGGAATTGAAATAACCATATAATAATCACTCCCCACACCGATTTCGGTAACTATAACCGGTTTCATTAAAACCAGGCCAGTTACGCAGGAATAATTTTATAGTGTCCTAGTGTGTGCGCAGTACACAAGAGCACTCTCTCTGCATTTACTCTTGGGACGGATAACCGACACGACTGCCGAGAGATAAGGCGCAGACCCGATTTTTTACATTCCCATCCAACGCACGGATCATCTTTCTTGTCAGTCAATTAGGCGATCAGCCTGCATTGTCCTAACCAAACTTGAAAACAACATTTTTGTTGTTCCAATGCGAAAATCGAACCCACGACCTCCGAGTCGAGAGCCAAGCTCTAACCACTAGACCACGGAGGAATTGAAATTCATAGCTATAACGATTCTTTCAAAATGTCCTTTCAGAAAGGCAATTAAGATATTACTGAAAAACTTTATGAATCAAGGTAAATAGGTAGGTAAGACTCTTTGTAATTCACGCCACTGTAAAAAGATACGATCTCATTACAGGTACAAAGTTATCTACAAAGAAGTCTCGGACCGTTTATGTACAAGAGATTAGAAGTTAACTTTCAACCTTTGAGTCTCAGTCTACTCAAAGCTCTTTAGGTTTGCGGTTACTTTCCAACTATAAATTACCTCTTTGAGTCATGTTTCAGGCTTCTAAAGTAATATATTTAAATGGTTAATATATTTAAAGTGTCACAAGCCGTTATACTTTTTTTTGTCATTTTCTACTTTTTTTTCGTGTGGTGGGTATGTCAGTTTCTGCAGTCACAGAATCGGAACAACTTAGAGCGTTTCCCCATTATCAGATCCGATATCGGTATCGAACGCCAATAGCCTATTTTCGATAGCCAAGGGCAAGTGGAATAACATATTATTATACCTGTCTTTCAAAGTCAGTTCGAAATCGGATATCGGATCGGATAATCATCAGTCTATTATTATCTAGGATGAATATTTCTTAGATCTCACAGAGATATTCATTTAAGACGCTCTCCCTTTTGTGTAGACCTCTAATATTTTTCTGAAATGTAGGTATTACAGGCTACCTCTTGTTCCTACCCCATCTGACCCTGAGGAAGAGGACTGAGAATACTCACTTGAAGGCATCATTGACGAGGTCTGCATGTGTGGCAACCTCTCCGCCGATCTTCTTCGACAGCTGCAGGTAGGTCTGCAGGGGACCCTGATGACAATACAAATAGATATTCATTCAATGAGGGTTTTGAAATTCGTGACATCTGACAGCTTTTTGACACAACAAGGACCGTCGGGCTACCAAGTGCCGCCTGGTGACAGAAAAAGAATCGAAATTCTTTTGACTGTTTTTGATACCACTTACGCCACCAGATGACGCTTTGTGTGCGTTGGGTCTGCCCCCTAACGGCAGAAAAAATATCAAACACCCTCTCTCATTATTACCACTAGAGAAACAAAAACTTTCAGTTAAATGTACCTTTGTGCGATTCTATCACGCTTTGAAAAATATTACCCGTATCTAAGCCGGTAGAATTGCCCTTAGGCCGTAGGTTATAATATGGGTAATTAAAAGAACATTTCTACTTTCTGCTGTGTTTATCTTAAATTTTATTTTGTAGAAGTAGACCGTACTTCGCTTATGTGCCAAAAAATCGACAACTTTCCGATGGGCAATTTCCCGCAATTATGCACAATTACTCCCTGTACACAATGATGATAGCGTGCATTGGGCCAAAATGGACCAATGTGTACTGGCTGCTTAATGTATCCGGACTCCCAAAGTAAGACTGCCAATATTGCAATTCACCGAGCTGAAAATCACAGCTTTTATAAAACTGATTAAAAGCGTTTTAACAATGCAATGACTAAGGTTTTATATCGTTGATGGAAGTAAATCGTTTGAACAACAGAGGCTAGTGGCGGCGGAAATTGAGTGGCAGGATCCTTCCGTAAACAGGCGCCACGCTGCGAACTCTATTGTCCATACTCTATAGTTTATGGTATGACAGTCGATTAGACAATGCTGTTTGTTTTCTATTGATTGGTCAATTTGTTCAATATCACTAAGCGACCACACCCAGTTAGTTCAAACGTGTGGGGGCACGATTTTCATTTTGAATTTTTTTGACTATTCTAGTTTAATAAACTTTGTGCATTTTGCTAAAATCATTTTTTATCTGTTGTGTGGGGCTTGTTCACTCTCACATTATTCATATTTAATTCCAATTCTGCGTGTACTAAAGTAGGATATCCTGCAAATCCAATGCCGCTGCCTTGAAGCGAACTAATTGTAGGTAAAGATTAAAAATCAATGACACTTTTGACACTAATGGCGGCCATTATACGACCTACTGGTGCTGGATTTGCAGGCTGGACGATGAGTAAGGCGCTTTACATAACATTAACCTTAAATATATTTTGAAACCCATTTATACACAACTAGCTTTTGCCCGCAACTTCGTCCGCGTGGAGTTCGATTTCCATATAAAATTTTAACCCCTTTTTCATCCACTTAGGGGACGAAATTTTTAAAAATCCTTTCTTAGCGGATGCCTACGTCATTAAAACTATCTGTATGTCAAATTTCAGCAAAATCCGTTCAGTAGTTTTGGCTGTGCGTTGATAGATGAGTCAGTGAGGTTTGCCTTTTATATATATTTAGATTTATACAAACGTTGCGACTTACAAATCTTGTGTTTTTTCACCACCTAAAATGAATTGAATCGTAGATTTAGTTTAGTTAACGTCATAATAATTATTACCGCAATTTTGTCTAATAACGCATTATTTTCAATTCACGTCAATCGTTGAATGTTGTGGAATATACGATGAAATATTAATACGGGTAAGTGGAACGAGTCCAGCAGAAAATGTATTTACACAAATGCACACCCACTTGTATGCATTTATTTACAGGTATTTTCATCTTATATTGAATTGCGCTCGCTGAAAGAGTTTATTCAGAATGAGACGTTGTATTTTCTCAATACAACGTCTCATTACTCAAAGTACTGAGTTCCTAGTAATAATTACAAAACGTACAGATTTCGGCGCAATCGAAAATTTATAAAACCTGCCAAGTGCGAGTCGGACTCTCCGTTCCGTTTTCGGCAAAAAAAACACGCTTGTTGTTAGAGCGGCAACAAAAATAGATTATCTGTAAATACTACTCTCTAGCTATCACAGTTTATGAGAGATAGTCTGGTGACAGACAGACAGACGGACAGACT
This sequence comes from Glaucopsyche alexis, assembly GCA_905404095.1. Taxonomy (NCBI): domain Eukaryota; kingdom Metazoa; phylum Arthropoda; class Insecta; order Lepidoptera; family Lycaenidae; genus Glaucopsyche; species Glaucopsyche alexis. The sequence goes on along the minus strand of FR990051.1, from coordinate 17,161,954 downwards.
GTAGAGTCTTAGTAATAGGGTCCCGTTTTTACCCTTTGCGTACGGTACCCTAAAAGGGAGTTAGAACTATGCGTTGATGAATCAGTAACGGTTGCCTTCTAACCCTAATCTGCTACTCTATCTCAATTGAAATTTAGGTCACTTCAACAATGTCTTAATGATTGTACCTGCACAATATCCGTATATCCGTTGACACTCATGCTGTCGACGACGACCAGCTCGGGCTCCTGTGCTGGCTGTGTGGCGGGGGCAGGGGACGCTAGCGGGTTCAGCACCGGCAGGCTCTCCAGGCGTGACGTCACTCGCTCCAGCCGCTCTATCAAAGCCTCGAGGTTCGCCGGGTTCTGGAAAGCCGATATCTGCTCTAGTTCACTACCTGCGAACAAAGGAGGATAATGAGTATGGGAAAAAGGAAATTGTTAGCACACAATAGAAAATATCAAATGTGGTATTTTTTTTTTTTGGTTTAAATAGATCTATCTTGTTTGGTAAGCCGTGTAGTATCATCAGATCTTGGATATCATTGAAAAAAACAAAGATATAAACGTTTGAAGTAGCCAATTAAACAAAAAGGTGTGTAACATTACACGACTTGCATAGAAAATTCATACTAAATTTCGTTTTGCTAGAAAGAGATAGTTTAACCACCAAAAACGTTTTCATGTAAAGTGATGCCAAGACGATACCATATGACTCGCACTGTCAAAAAGCTTTCAGATCTTATGTAAAACCAAGCTTCTGACTTTACCAAACTTCAATATTTGAGTCTGTTATTATTATATAAAATATTTACCATATTTTGTATTAGTTTGTTTATATTGCGATTCAAATGAGAATAGGATCGACTCAGCGTCATATTGTTTCAAATTAAGACTATTACGGTAATTAAATTTATGTTTTGATCATTTACTACTATGTATTTAACTTTTTTATTTAAATTCGATGAGAGACTATTAATATCGATATGCAAATAAGTTTTTCTGCAAACCGCACAATTTTTACGTGATATTTGACAGAAAAAGGTCATTGACGTTCCTATTTTTATTTGAAACGCATTGTACTTTCTGATACTTTAGAATTATAGACGAAAACTTTTCATTTTAACATGTGGAATCGCAAGGCCATTATCATACATACATACATTTGTCGCCTCAGTGTCATTGAAACTATCCAAAACTTTTAAAATACAAAAGATTTTATGAGGTAACTTGTGTGGATAGTCGCGTAAACATCGGAAATCAATAATGTGAGTCACATTCAATTAGTAACGGAAAGGGAATTTAAACAATCGGCATCATGGCTGATCTCACTTTCATTACTCGCAGTCCCATTTCTCATTACAAAAGAATATCATTTTATCCACGAATGAATTTGAAACGCACTATCACTAACAACTAGATTCTTATTTCAAAGTATAAATGCAAGGAATAAGTAATTGATGTAGAGATATTATCCGAAACTGGAAATTCAAAACACTTCTAAAACTCCGTTAACGATTTTTTTTAACAGGGCAAAAATATAAATTACGTTAAAAGATAGCCAAAAAATACAGATTGCTAGAGCATTATATTAAGTCCCAAATTATCTAACAAAACATTTAAAACTAGCTAAAAGGCTGGTATTAAATGTTTTGTTAATGGAAAACCCGCGGCTCCACCCGTGTAAATTATAGTATCACACGGGAATACTGTACTTTTCGGGATAAAAAGTAGCCTATGTTTTAATATAAATCCAGAGCATAAGCTGCTACCATACCAAATTTCATCGAAATCCGTTGTGGTTATTGCATGAAAGAGTAACAAACATCCATTCATGCATATATACATGATACATCCATCCATACATCCATCCTTCTATCCTCATGAACTTCACATTCATAATAGTACATAGAAGGAGATGCACTATAATAACCAAGACAAAATAGTTGGAAGACAAAGTCACCGTGACAAAAATTACAACTGTCAATATTCCAAGAATCTCACTGAGTTACACCACAGTTACACACAATATGGACCGTATGGACTCTACCTTCTTCATATTCCTGACTCTGGTTATGGGAAACCAATACATTGAATGCCTCCCGCTCAGTCTCGGCCAAGTTCGTCCGCTCCTCGAACAACTTTATAAGATTCCGCATATTCCTGGCCACATTCCCACTCATTTTCATTAATTTTATCAACTATTTCACTCGGCGTTCACAACACAAGTTCCGATAGTAATCGCGTATGACTTGTTCGACACGCGTTATCAGATGACTGACGAATGATATGTTGCGATAATGATACTTGGAAAGTTATCTACAAACAGCTAAAATTAAATCGTTTGTTTGTAGTGTCAAAATAATATAAAAGAACCGAGTCATTTACAATTTCTAATGTTTTTGTTTGAGTAATTAAAAACATAACTCAATGTAAAATACGCGAATGTAAAAAAAAAGTAATCAAATTAATAAACAAGAACTTCAATAGACCTGATCTAATGAAGATAGAAGAAAATTAGAGAACGATAAATTATTGGGATTCAAAATTTAATGAGGGCGTAATTTTTACGGAAACAAATAATAATTAACACAAATGGGAGAGATTATATTTAATGATCATAAATTTCTTTTAGGGATAGACATTAGACACTAAGTATGACAAATCTACACAAAGTCGCGAGAAACCACTAGCTAGCATATTGCAGCAACATATTACACAGATAGTCCAAGCCTCGGATCCTCCGTAGATGTCACGAAGCCTATCGACGGTTGACAGACGTGTAATTGAAGCTGTTACTAACGACAGTAATTGGCACGTCCGCAAACGAGTTACGTGGAAACGCACTCAGGTATTTCGGTATTTCGAGTTTATGACTTTATGTGGAGTTGCATTGAAAGCGTTACCCCTGCTTGTACCGTTATCGTGTGTAACACTAAGGGTGAATTCACACCGAAACGAAACGATAAGCGACGCGGCGTTGCATTTTTAAGATAGCTTTTCAAAGTTGAACTTTATTTATTACACAAGTGACAAGAAGATACACGTTTCATTGTATTGCTAAACGTGTTAATGTAAGAATTTTAATTTAAGATGTAAGATAAAACGAGCGCAATATCTGCCGACAAACTGCTACGCAGTTTGGCAGGTTTACTAACTAATGTTAATTTTTTTTGCCAATAAAGTATTTTTATTATTAAAAAAAAAAAAAAAATAGAGTTCGTATGCCGAGTTGTACCGCGCTGTACAGCACATGTGCAGTGTCAAGTGTGTGACCGATGGTGATGGCATATACGAGTATAAAACGTGTATTTTTCTCGTTTCGTTCGTTTCGATGTAAACTGACCCTAAGTCCACATAATGTCGCCTAACAGCCCTAACAGCCTCCGTGGTCTAGTGGTTAGAGCATTGGCTCTCGACTAGGAGGTCGTGGGTTCGATTCCCGCATTGGAACAACAAAAAATGTTGTTTCCAAGTTTGGTTAGGACAATGCAGGCTGATCACCTGATTGTTTGACAAGAAAGATGATCCATGCGTCGGACGGGCATGTAAAAACCTGCGCCTGATCTCTCGTCAGTCGTGTCGGTTATCCGTCCCACTGGATTATGAGAGTAAAGGAAGAGTGCTTTTGTGTACTGCGCACACACTTGGGCACTATAAAATTACTCCTGCGTAACTGGCCTGGTTTCAAAGAAACCGGCCACCGTCACCGAGATCGGTGTGGGGAGTTAATATAATGTCGCTATTCCTAGTTACAGAAAAAGTAGGTACCAACCCTTCTTAAATATCTAAAAAAATGCTTGTGGTATTTTCAAAATAGTTCTTTCTTATATATCTTCTCTTAGAAATGTTTGGTTTAGGAAGGGCATTATTCAATGCCGACGAGACAATATTTTAATTTTTGTTAGAATGGAAAAAAAATAACAATTTAAAACGTCGTAAGACTTCTTGAAGTACGATTGTTTTGGCACCTAGTCAAGATACTTCGAGGTCGCCTATGAGTTGTATACATAGAGCCGAAGATTCCAGATATTCAAACTTCCAGACAAGATTTGAACTTCTTAACAATATTTTAAGAGGTTTCGGAAAAACTAGTAAAGTAAACGTTTGTAAGGATGGTTTTTAGCCTTCAATACTTAATTTGCACTTTATAAAATTAATTGATCCTATTTGAAATTAACTGAAATTGTCAAATAACCATTTTATGTCACTGGTAAATTTAAATATATTAAATATTTTATTATTAACTAGCGACACATGTTGTTTTGCCTTAACTATAAACTGGAATAAATAACTACACCTACACGTAAACCTATAACTGCACTTAAAATTCAATCGAAGTTTTTAGTATTTTCCCCGAATTTTTTCCAATATTTCTCACCGTTTAACCTTTCCTGAACTTCCACAATTATTTCAAGACCAAAATAAGGCAGATCCAGTCGTTTTGGAGTTTTAGCGAGACCGTACTGCTATACCGTACTATTAAGTATTCTGTCTCATCACAGAATACTTAATAGTACATTGGAATTGCAATACAATTTTTATATTTAAAAAAAAAGAAGGCGAAGATTAATAGTAGTTATTTAGCAACACAAAGTATAAACGAAATGCTTATTTTTTATCCTAAATTGAATACTCAGAACAAAGGACGTAATATTTTGTCTCGTAAGCGATTTCTTAATCAATCAAAAAGCGATGGTACCACAAATCACTTTTTCTATAAAATGTCGTAAGCATGGCGTTACAACAATTACTAGGTGTAAATTAAAACTGGAGCCGTCTACGATCTTAATAAACGCCTCGTTTGACGAGTTTTATTACAAAGGGCACTTGGTGGAAAATAAGATTACGACGTCGGACGCTCAAATTTGCAATTCAAAAAATATTTATATAGGCATTTTTCGTAATTATTTTATTCGATAAATCTTAACGAATCTACACAATTTTGTGTTGAAGATTCTCAGATCTACCAACATTAATCTTAATTTATTTAAACTGTGATGATTTAAAGACAGCTTTATCTGAGACCACGGCAGCAAAGACGAGCTCAGCGAAACGCAAGGGCACTACCAGACTACCTTTTCTCGAAGCGTTTCGTCGATATTTTGAACCCTTGGGTTTGGATTATACCAGATAAACGAAATTTTCATGATATGTTCCCAGTAGCAGACTAATTAAACAGGTAACGTTTTGATTGCATAGATCTTATACTTTAGATTTTATTGATATCTAAAAACCCCTGATTTCGTCACTGACTCACTGATGATCAACAAAATTATAGGGTACTTACGAATGTCCTAGAAAGCTGAAACTGGGTATTTAAGCTAGTTTTAGCACATAAACAACATAAAAATTGCCAAATTTGAAACTTTTATCCTCCAACCCCTTAAACTGAATGGGATGAAATTTTGTAAGAGACTTACCTACGAAAATTTTTACTCTAGACTCTAGAGGTCTGAAAATTATTGTAGGGGTCCGTGTTAAAAACAGTAACAATAAAATAAAAAATCAAATAAAAATATTATCATAACAACTTTCAAAAAGAAGTGAAATCCCACCAAAAACATTTTCATGTAAATTGATGCCAAGACTCTACACGCCTTTACTTTACAAGCCTTTCACAAACTCTACACCTTAGTCATGTTATGTGGCTTTTAATTTTTTTTTTCAAAAGAATCACCTAAGACCAAGCGAATGTAGCGAAATGGTCAGGCCACATAACTTGACTAAGGTGTAGAGTTTGTGAAGTTAGGCTTGTAAGATTAAGGCGTGTAGAGTAAAAAGCTTGGTTTTACATGAGATCTGATAGCTTTTTGACAATGCGAGTCCTGTAGTATCGTCTTGGCAGAGGAGAGTAAAATAGGGGATGAAAGTTTAAGACCTAATTTTACGCGGGCGAAGCCGCAGGAAATTAATGCTAGTTTTGTTATACAAACCTATTTGAGGTTTATAAACCTCAAATAGAACTTGAAATCAATATTTTATAATTATTAGGAACTTGGTTCCTATCTGGTGTCCCACGACACCACACGGCTTTTTTATTATACTATTAAGTATTAAGGTACATATCCTACTAATATTATAAATGTGAAAGTTTGTGAGGATGTTGGATGTATGGATGGATGTTTGTTACTCTTTCACGCAAACACTGCTGAACGGATTTTGATAAAATTTGGTATGGCAGTAGTTTATGCTCTGGATTAAAACATAGGCTACATTTTATCTCGAAAAAGTAGTGTTCCCGTGGAATACCGTATTTACGCGGGCGGAATGCTAGTATTTAATACACATTCAAGACCCCAGCAGGCTTAGCATGGCGATCCATAGAAATACATTTAAAGTAGAAATATTCTATCCAAAACAGTTCATTGCAAAATAGTTCTTAATCCATGATAACAAGGTCGTCAATAGAAGTTAACATTTCTAAACAGCCATATTTTTAAAATGGTTGCCGGGAAATCTTTTGTCAAAAACGAACAAATATTCAAGTATATTATAACTCAACGTAAAGAAACTTTTTGTCTAGGTTCGCCATGATGTGGAGTGGTTGACATTACTGTGGGACTTTTTGACATTAAATTAAGAAAACGTTTCTACTTTAGCTGTCAAAACAGGCCATTTTGTGCGCTCGGGAAGAAAAGAAATGTTATTTCTCATAACGATGATACATCGACCTTGCTACCTTATAATAAGACCTATTTTGCTCCGAATAGTATTAATGTTTCTTCAATCTGTCATATTTTCTATTCTTCGTAGTTTCTTCTATGCGCATGCTAAGCCTGCAGGAACACAGAAAAACTTTCTGTCCCTTCGGCAGGATTCGAACCCGCGACCTCCGGCTTAAGAGCCGACGCGCTAACCACTAAGCCACAGAGGTCGCGGGAGTGGATTTGTTCGGCTATTTATTTTATTCAAGATTAACCAAATCCGAAATGTGGGTTTCACTACATTTATAATAAGTGTATTATCTAGAAAAATAATATCTCTGTAGACAGGGTCACGGGTGCAGCAATTTTTCGTAAGGATTTCGAATTCAAGTATATAAATAGATATAATTCAAACACATCTGTTAGTTTCAATCATCGTACGTAGATGAGTTTTCCGTTATTTAAGACGAAAAACACAAAGTTTGATAATTATTTGACGTAGATTTAGCTAAACTGTTCTACTGGAACATAATATGAATGACTCTACTCAACGCTTTGACACGCTACAACACTCGTCTATATATATAATATCAAGTACCTATTTGTTTCAGACTTCTTATTCTGTTGAATACCAAAAATATTTTTATTGAAACATGGAACTATGTATTATTTTGTATCACATGATCTATATAAGGTCTCCGAAAATCAACTACGGATGCTTCGGGCACATGATTTACTGCTTGTGTAGAGACGTTTAGGCAAAAAAATAATTGTCATACTCAAAGTAAAAAATCATCTCATATATGGGTGATTCTCCGCTAAACGCAAACTCGCCCATATAAAGAAAAAAATTTTTTTCGAGTACGATAATTATTTTTCTGCTTAAACGTCTTTACATAAGCAGTACATCATATGCCCGAAGTATCCGTAATTGATGTTACCGAACCTTATATATAAAAGGAGATATCCCCACTGACTAACTGACGTAAAAACGCTCGCACAGCCGTAACCGCCAAAGATAAACCGTAGAAACGTTTTGGACACTTCTTTTAATTTATAACGTAGATACTAGATGCACATTGAGAAGGGATTCTCAAAAATTCCATCCCAAAAGGGGTATGGAAATTGTATGGGAAATCTCTAATCTGCACCAATTTCGATGAAAATTGAGATTTATGCTCTAAAAACATTTCATCGAGTAGGTACGTGTTTCGAGGTTTCTTAGAATTCACCTTTCACCTTATTTGCTCAAAGTACAAGTAGGTTCATATTAGTTTTATCATTTTACAATTGTACAAAAATAAAACAAAATATATATAATTTTCTGCTGGTGCTTAAAACGTGTCCCGATTATTATGCAATTTATTTTTAAGCTAATAAAAACAAATCATAAATCGTCATAGATCTTTTGAAATTCCTCCACTAAAAGTGTAAAATGTACAAAGTATGTATAGTGGAATATCGGCAAGGGCGGATTACGATTTACGTTGAATCTCGACACGCAGATAGTTATTATGACGTACCTACGTTCAAAAGCATTTTTCAGAATTCATCTTCCGGGTCCTCGTGGACGAAGTTGCGCGCAAAAGCTAACGTATTATTATTACATTTTCGAGGATGAAACCCTACGACCTCGCTACTTGTTTTGATAGGTAAACAAGTCATTTCATAAAATATTTTCCTTTGATGCTGAAGTTTTTAATTTAATTAAAAGTGAAATTTCACAGGGGATGCCGACACAAAGATTCTTAATTTTAATACTTTTTTCGCTATCATAAATTTTCTTTTAATGAATTAGAAGGACTATCTATGGGAATATTTTTACCCGACTACGGCGAAGCCAAATTCCTTTTGGCTTCGCCGTAGTCGGGTAATGATTTTGGCAGTCTATGTATGTATGTATGTATGTATGTTTGTTCCTTCGTAGCGTCTAAACTACTGGTCCGATTTTAATAAATGAGGTGTCAATAGATTCTTAATGATGCCGCGGGTAACATAGGCTATATAATTATTTTAAAAAAAATTGTATTTCGAAAATTTAACCTCAAATTCTAACATCAAAAAAAATTAAACCGAGATAATCATCACGTGTTTGGTATCAAAAGAAAGGTCTTGGCAAGCACATCACAAATAATATATATACATATTATACATATTTATGTCGTACTTGCACAAATATCTCAAAATACACGTTGAAAATGCGGTCGTACCTACCTACAATCCCAGTTGTCCAATTTTCGAACATTACGTAATATAAGACTATATAAATATATAATTTTTATATTATACATATTAGTTTACTTTCACAAAATATATTTTATTTTATAAATATGTATTATATTATTATTATCGTTCTTAAAAATTGGCTCGCTTCGCGCTCATGAAGAAGATAATTATTTTTAATTACTTAGGAACTTACCCTAAGTGATTTGAATAGGTATAGTGCGATTCAAATGAGAACAGGATCGAGTCGGCGCCATATTGTTTCGAATTTAGACTGTTATGATAGTTAAATTTATGTTTAGATAATTGATTACTATTTAACGTTGTTATTTAAAATCGATGCAAGACTATTAATATTTATATGCACATAAGTTTTTCTGAAAATCGCACTTTTCAAGTGATATTTGACAGAAAAAGGTCATTGACGTTCCTATTCTCATTTGAAACGCGTTATACTTATTCATATTATTCTAAAACATCTTCGATTGGGAAACGGAAAAATACGAAATAAAAAAATAAGTTAAAAACTATAACCCGACTACATTTTTAGACCCCCTTTTTATTACAAAAAGGGGGTGCTACCACGGCTCTAGCTTGACCATTTTTGTACCTATGCATTTCTGGAGTTCTATCTAAATTATTTTCTTGTTTTGGCATTTTTAGACCCCCTTTTATTACAAAAAGGGGGTCTAAAAATGTCAAAACAAGACCCCCTTTTTGTAAAAAAATGTAGTCGGGTTATAGTTTTTAACTTATTTTTTTATTACAAATACATTTGTAACATAATATAATGTTCTATAAATAAAACACTATTTCGCCCGATTCACGGAAGGAAATGATATAGATGAAGTCATATAACTTTATATCCTACTTTAGCGATGCGGTTTCCTCGTTAATGGGATGTGACATCTTCATATAAACTTTATTTTCCATTGCTTCCGTTGAAGTCGCGAAATACAACTTTATGGCGTTTTCAATAATAATCTTTACTGCTTCCTCGAGTTTTATAGCGACTATATTGCTATTTTCGTCTAACCTAAGTTAGTCTAAGCTGTTTTAACCATTTATGTAACCCCCCAATTCTCAAGAAGTGGGGAAGATGATGATGATAGGTTATAGCTAAGAACACTATCGATCATGATAGCTTTCAAACAAAAAACTAGATAAAAATCAGTTCATCTGTGTGGGACAGACCCATAGATAGGCAGACACGTCAAACTTATATATCCCTCTTTTTGCGTCGCGGATTAAAAATATATTTTTAACTAGCTTTTGCCCGCGACTTCGTCCGCGTGGAACGGTTACTTTGGGATATCGCTAAAATTTATCCGCCACTTCATTTACGTCGAAGGAGAAGCGCTTCCCCCTCAAGACTGCCTGCCGCGCGCCGTAGGTACATTGTTATTGCGCGCTTGATTATTTTAGTACTGCGACATCCTCTAAAATACTCATTGAAATCAAATGATGTAAACGGCAAATTTCTTCTAAATTAAATGCTTGTACCTAATTAATAACGTATTTACTTGATTAATATCATCTTTATGAAAACACCCTCACAAATAATGTTTAATTTTAGAACAAATTTGGTTAGCATAAAAAGGTAATTGCGAGCCAACCTTAAAAGATAGATATAATAAACAGTCGCAGACTTTTTTTAAGAACTTTTAAAGGGAAACAATTCTGTCATACATAATTTTAGCGAAACTTTAACCGTAACCGCAGCGTACGTAGCGAAAGCTCTCAAAAAAAAACTATTTTGAAACATTCTTGATTGGTGCTCCGCTCGTATTGAGCTTGGCATGATGTTATATAGCCTAAAGCCTTCCTCGATAAATGGACTATCCAACACAACGAACCAGTAGTTCCCGAGATTATCGCGTTCAAACAAACAAACTCTTCAGCTTTATAATATTAGTGTAGACTTGCGCGAAATCCAAAAGTAATGTTAAAGTAATACTGCTACAAGTAATAAGATCTTTTGGTACAGCCGCAAAGACTGGTATTTCGGAACCACATATTACTAAATAGAAACACCCAACAGGCTGTTTCGCAAGAAATAAATTATTTGATTTAAACTGGGATCATATTCTTCATTTCTTATCTTTTACGAAAATAATGCAAAGAAGTGTGAAATTTGACTCAGTTAAAATTTATGTGGAGGAAGGTGTGCAGAAAGCTAAGATTTTTGTAAATAATTCTTAGTAACACATAAAATTAATAAAAATAACAACAACACACATTACCTCATATTAATTAACGCATACCTACTACCAGTTTTATTACGTTTACACGTTGACGTTTGCCAATCTGTCACAAGTCACAACACAAGGGGCCATCCATAAATAACGTCACACGTTGAGGGGGAGGGAGGGGATCGACGAAGTGTGACATTGTGTGACAAGGGGGTGGGAAATATTGTGACGTCACATTTCAAAATCTATTATAATAAAACAAAAACCTCAAAAACATATTATATGCCAGTTATAAATAATTTAAAGGAGTGGGTTCAAAGTCCATGGATTGAAGATTGTTAAGTTTGTATCTTTAATTTAAATTATTTTTTGTTTTGTTAATTTCTTTAATTAATATAGTCAATCGTTTTTTATTTTGTTAATTGTTTCATTTGATGTTAATTTTATTAAAAACTAGCTGTCCCGACAAACGTTGTTCTGCCTTAACTATAAACTGAAATTTCTGACCGTTTAAACCTTTCCTGATTTGATACGATTATTTTAAGGTCAAAATTAGCCAAATCGGTCCAGTCGTTCTAGAGTTTTGGCGAGACTAACGAACAGCAATTAATTTTTATATATAAGATAATTTAAATGGAAATAAAACTACTTTCGGAACCAATATTTTTATTCAATAATTTCTAAATGTAAATTTGCAAAATATGTGACGTCACACTAGCGAGGGGGGGGGGGGTGTCTCACAACTCACAAATGTGACCAACTGTGACAAGGGGGGGGGGGGGGGGGGGTAAGAAATCGTGAAATTCGTGTGACGTTATTTATGGATTTTTGGACTAAACAAAATTTACATTTTTTTGCCTTTCGAGGCAAAAGAACCCTTATAAAGTTTAAACTTAAAAATTAAAGAACTTACTGTCGAATTTTAACCACTAGTAAACATTAATTTAAAAGATAACAAGAAAAATTATTAACTTAGAATATATTTAATTACGGAATCATTAATAACGATTGAATATTAACGAAGTCACGACTCACGATTAACGATTCATTAAAAGTTCTAAATTGATTTCAGAAGCGTACATCTCCTCGTAATGAGAACGGATCCTTCGCGTAACGCGTTATTTTCGACACCACGGTCAAGGTCGGTTTGACTAACAACGTTACGTTACAATTCACATACACCAGTTCGGAACGAAATTAAACCATAGACGCATAATATATATTATAGACGAGGCATGTTGAGGCAAAAAGTATATCCAGTTAATTGGTCTAGAGCCTGAGAAAGGACATAGGCACCTTTTTATCGCGGGGAAATGTACGGTTCCCGTAGGATATATTATTAAAAGTTTCACATAAAAACTACTAAACCGATTATCATGAAATTTGGCACAGATATAAAATAGACCATGGGGAAGGACATAGGCTACTTTTTATCGCGGGAGATATATTAGGTTCCCATGGGTTACTGTACTTACGCGGACGGAGCCGCGGGCATCAGCTAGTACGAGTATATCTTAAACCGTAAAATGCCTTCATTCCAAAACCCATTCTTTATTCGCTGTGCGTATTGCAACGGGCATCTTCGGACTTCCTAAATGCTTTGACTATTATTACTCATAACGCATTACATTATTTTGTTGCCACGCCTAAAATTATTCATGTATAATAAACTTTAATAAATCATTGCCTGAAGATGAGTGTTAAGTGATAACTTCAAAAAGAAAACTATTAATGATTGTGAGAAAATTGCAACAGCTTTCAAAATACTAAATTAAATCACTTTCACTTGTCAATTATAAACCAGAGAAATTAAGCTGCATCATGATTTCAAACACATAATTTAAACCATAACATAGATATGTCGGATCATGCGAAATCAATATCGATATAGAAACTGGAAAATATCACAATTTCTCTTTGTGGTAAAGTATAAAATAAATCTTGGAGCTTGTTGCAAGATAATGACTGCACTTCTCCTTTGGCTTTGAGCTTTATATCGAGTCTCGAGCTAAGGAAAAGGAAAACATGACCTCTATAATTAACACTTAATTTCATTCAACTAGATTTCAAACTTCAACCCCCTTACTAATAAACGCTGTATAAGCTTTGAATAGTTATACAGTGTTTTGTCTTCTTCAATCGAATTAAAAATGTCACTTGTGTGACGGGAACAAAACACTGTATAACTATTCAAAGCTTATACAGCGTTTATTAGTAAGAGGGTAAATGTATTGCAAGTTGCAATAAATGCAACGACAAAATATATTTGTTAGAACCATAAAGTTACAACATTGCATCAACAGAATACAAGCTAAGAAAAAGTCTCTATTTGAAGATAAAGTACCAACTAAATAAATATCTGCTAAGCTTTAGGGAAAATTAGCCATTAGGACCACGTGCGTCATCGCTAAATTAGTCCATAAGCCACAAGGATTACTCTAATTGTACGAATTAACTAAAAATGTTTGTCGTTTATAATTATGTTTCGTAGCCAGATGTTCCAATTATTGGTTTAAGTATTTTTATTGTATAATGTATAGGATTAGCGCAGTAGGTAGGATACAAATGGAATGAAACTTAGTCATGTCACGCTCGACCTGCTCAATTCTCCGACACGCCCAAATCGAGGATTTAAGGTGAACGACAAAATCATACTAGTACATAGAGCTCAGCTATAGCATACAGTTGATCTTATATAGACAATCTTGTATATGTATAATCGGTATCTCGACATCGACTGCAAGTACAACCACGAAATTTAGTATTAAATTAGGAGTTCAGGACGAGAAAAATCGTTCTACCTGGGTTAAGAGCCAGTGCGCAGTTCCCCAGGGCTATGTCCCGGGGATAAGCATTTTAAGCAATTTATGTTTTTTCTTTCGTCGTACAACAATATATCAATAATTTCGACTCTAATATGTCAGTCCGATTTGCAGATTTGGTTGTCATATGTGTAATTTTTTCATGTTCGGAAATTCGGAATGTTGTGTGTTCGACACAGAATTACTGAAAAATCCAGAAACCGTCAACACGCTTGAAAGTGAGGCCGTCACAACCACTCCAAATTGGAATGGTTATCCACACATAATATGTTGCCACAGAGTAACGGAATATTTTACCCAACTTTTTTTCAATTAATATTTATTGAATACCTAATTGTCGTAATATAACACCGCGATTTGTTTTGTAAGTGTAAAGAGTAAAAATTAATGGTTTTGGACACAGTGCGCTGCATACAAATGTGATCGAACACTCATTCTGGAGGTGTTCGAACATCGGTAAAATATTTTTGTCATACCTTTTTAATCTGAAGCTCTAGTTGTTTAAAAAACCGATTCGATTACCCAGGTACTGCAGCTTTAAAGAGATAAAACTGTTAACTGTGGAGTAAAACTCTATAAACTTCAAGAAGATAAGAGAACTGCTACTTTATTTCTAACTACCTAGCTGATGCCCGCAACTTCGTTTGCATAGAACGAACGAACACGGAATCCAATTTTTTTAAATGGAACCCAAAAATACAAGTAGCCTATGTTAGACCTTATAACATGAGCTATCTGCCAGTGAAAGTCCCGTGAAAATCGGTCCAGCCGTTTCAGAGATTTGCCGGAACAAACAGACAGACAGACGGGCAGACTAAAAATTTAAAACTTGATATTTTACTATAAGTACCGACTACCGAATATACTTTTAAATGCATTAACTGAAATGCTGTTAATTTTAAATTACAAATAGACACTTAAATTTTATTTATCTGTATAGAATGTAGGTATAGATGTATAGATCACAATGATAAGAAATAAAGTAGTAGGAGTAATTCCTACTACTATTATAACTGTGAAAGTTCGTGAGGATGGAAGGATGGATGTTTGTTACACTTTCAACAGAAGAAAACTACTGAACAGATTTTGATGATATCTGGTATAGTACGTAGTATTTTAAGCTCTGGATTAACACATAGGCTACTTTTTGTCCCGTAAAAGTGCAGTGTTCCCGTGAGCTAAAGCTAGTAACTTTATTAATTCCAACATCTAACGAGTTATATTTATCATATTAAAACTTAAATGAAAATATATAATTTGTTTGGTACTATACAAAGAAAAAAACGTATAAATAATAAAGTCTCAAGAAACCAATGTATGCAAGCTAAATTGAAATCGTGGGAGCACACAGTACACACACAGCTGGTAATTTTATATCTATTTTATAGTGAACTAGAAAATTACCTGATATGGTCCAGAGAAAAGATCTCATGTGAAAAATGGTATATAAAAAGAAAACTGAATAAAAGAGTGCAAGAGAATAGATATTCGATACGTGACAACTGACGATATTAGGTATATCTTGGAACTGAAAAGCAGAGTGAAGAGAGTGATAACAAAAAACTATAACCCGACTATATGACGAACTCTGTGACTCAGTGATTAGAGCGAGGTCGCGGATTCGAACCCGCGGAGGGATCAAAAAAGATTTCAATGTTCATGGGTCATGGATAATTATAAACTTTCATTCCAATCCTTCCTTAGTACCTAGATGCCTACGTCATATATGAGAAATACGTGTGCAAAATTTCAAATTTCTAGCCTTAAGGGTTTGGCTTGTGCGTTGATATATCAGTCAATCAGCTTTGCCTTTTATATATAAAGAATTACTATGGATGTGTATAATATAATAAAAATCTTAAATATATGTATAGGTACTAGGACAAAAGTTGCCTGGTACCCGTAACACAATTTTAGCTTTTCGCCTATGTAACTCTTAATTATAACAATAAAAATAATACATTCTTACTTTCAATAATTCACTCTTAATAATAACATAAATATAATAATAAAAAAAATACAGAACTAGGAGTAACCACACTTTGAAAGCACTCAAAACGTCTAGCACTGAATATTTCAGAAGGAAAAGTGGTCGTGAATGAGGTACTTGATACTACTCATTTTGCCCTACTTTGGCCGTAACTTGTAACTTTACATTTTGTTTATAATATGCAGACTTGAAACATTTGAGGGAATGACAAGTTGATTGTATTTACAACTTTAATATTTACGAGTTTATGTCATCCAATATATTATTATGTATATTTGCGGCTAACTGCAAAGTTTGGAAAAATGCCAGATAAGCCGAGATAAATTTGTTGGCCGGTTTAATCCTATCCTACTAATATTATAAATGTGAAAGTTCGTGAGGATGTATGGATGGATGTTTGTTACTCTTTCATGCAAAAACTACTGAACGGATTTTGATGAAATTTGGTATCTTAGTTTAGGCTCTGGATTAAAACATAGATTACCTTTTATCCCGAAAAAAAGACAGTGTTCCCGAGGGATGTGGAGCCGCGGGCAGCAGCTAGTTTCATATAAAAACGGATCATTGACATATGCAAATTATATCATTAGCCATAGTAATTCCGAAATAGCTATTTATCTAGTAATGAAAATATAAGGACATTCAAATAAATTAATTCATTGAATTAAGGATGATGAAAAAGATCAGTTTTTTCGAAATCTCAACAGTTTTAGCATCTCGAGGCATGTCGAGGCAAAGTGTCTACACCTAAATGACCCCTGGGGTTGTTTGGGCCATTTAGATTTGACATAGTTTATTCAGACTTCCGAAATCAAATTAGCGTAACTTTTATATACCTACATAAATATTTTTTGTCAATTGTACGTCATAGGCTCATAGCCCGTCCTAAGTTTTAAAATATTTTTTAGTAATTTTTGAATCGTCTACATACTAATAGGATTACCAACTATACATTAATAACAAGTACAACGTATAGACTAGCTATTGGTAACAGAATCCTAGTTAGGTTAGGTCGTCTGAGTATAGACAAAATGCAGGCTATGTTTCACTCTACTTAGAAACACAAAACCGTTTAACTCAGTTTATCTCTTGTCTAAACGTTTCCTCGTGGCTGAACATATAAAAAAACTGCAAAAACAAAAGAAGAATAATGTAGGAAAACTTTGAAAAGAGATAAAGCACTCAATTTGGTATGGCAGATATTCTCGAAAACTCGAATATCACCCCTTGTTTGTAGACAGTGTGAGTGTAATCGTTATTATACAGCATGTTTAGTAGAACGTTACCAATTCGGGAAATATTAGGAGAAGGATTTTTTCATATTTCATAGACATTACATTTACATTCCACATGATATTCATTGTTTAAAACACATTCGTTGGAACAGTTTCCAGCATGTCATAGATTTTTTTGTATTTTTTTTTTCATTCTATGGTCGCGGTAACTTTAAAGTACAATTAAAATTTTATAGATGTTTAATAAGCTAAGCGTTAAATAAAATATCAATATTTTTTTCCAGATTTAAATTGTGATTAGATTAGTTAATTATACTTCTGCTAAAATACAAAATGGCAAATATCTCAGAAGCGGTTTGATATCGGCAATAATATCGGCTTCAGGCTTCACACCCCAGAGCTGTATTTCAATTAATGACTACGTTCCACCCAAACATCATGTATAAAGCTCGTTCGTACACATACGCGTGACACCTTGTCCTCAATTTCTAACCTCGTGTTATCTGGTGCAGCTGTTTTATTGTTAAAGGTGAGAGATGACAAACTTTTAATGAATAACGGGGAAACAGAAATGGAGATATTGGATACTTTACATAATTTAAAGCTCTTCAATGTACCTGCTTTATAACTGGTTCTTAATGAAAATCAAATTATTGTTATGACTAATCTAAATATATAAAAGGCAAAACTGACTGACTCATCTATCAACGCACAGCCCAAACTACTGAACGGATTTTGCTGAAATTTGGCATACAGATATTGTAATGACGTGGCATCCGCTAAGAAAGGAGGAAAAGGAGTTAAAACTTTGTATGGAAACCGAACTCCACACGGACGAAGTCGCGGGCAATATAACATTGTATAATGAGATAAATTGCTTCCAAAAGAATCTTAGAAGTAGATGTTGTTACTAAACTGCCTTGGTCGAAAGTTTTATTATGGCTATTTCTATATTTGAATCAAGAAGTCGCCATTGCGGTAAATTGCATTCCAGACGCTATTTAAGGTAAATTGTTATTGTATTCATTCCGTATAAGGAAAATGTAGGGACATTTTATACTACTGAGTAAGGACCTCTAAACGTTGTATCCCAAGTCTGTAGCTACTACCTCATTAATACAATTTATTATGACTATTTTGAACAGCTCAAAGAAAAAAACGTAAGAAAAAACAGGTGACTGTTAATGATACAACAGTTTGAGATCATTAGTTTTGAGTGGTTACTCTATAACTCTATAGGTAAATATATCAGTGTTCATACTTCACAAAGAACTTTTTTTAAGGTTTAATGTCCGTGCACCGTGGTCTTTCTTTCCCCAGATTTTGGGTGAGCCACAACATGGATGGGTACCAATCCATAAATTACCCGTGGTTCCCTGGAGGTAAGGTGACAGACGTCGGAGGTCGGACAATATAACTTTACATAATCCGACATACTTATTATCATTAAAAGAATCCGTTAAACGCCAGGTGTTTTATAAAAGTAGGTAAAGTAAGGTGGTTTTAGGGTCCATTGTCAAATAGATAGAAAGTTTGGAGGAACTTTACCTAAAGACACATAATACAATAAATCTGCTCAGATTCATATATAGGAAATAAGAGGAAAAAAATATTTGTTGACTTTAATTTTTAACTCTCCTGTTTACAAGTTTTTACTGGAGTCTTCACAAAACACCTAACAAGCTAATTGCATTAATTATTATTAATTACTTGAGTTACCACCGACAGTTAGTACCTGTATGGGTGAAAATAATAAAGTACAGCTCCTATTTAGCCATTATTTTCCTTGGTGTCCAACTCTACTCGGTAAACGAGTAAAGTTGGACTTATCGCTTATGGTTATAAAATATAATTAAAAATGTTTGCAGCAGCGTTCTCATTAGCACATGTTATAATTACATTGATCTTTATTATAAAGTACAACGACCTCTACTTAGCAACATACGAAAGAGTATCGTCAAAACTAATAATAAATACTAAACAATATGACATCATAGCGATAAATACAGACTACTAATTTAGAACTGTCATCTGTGCTCCGAGACAAATAAACAGCTTACTGATTTTATATCTATAATTTTACAGTCGCCTTACCGTCAATCAGTCCATAAGCAGTGAGCACTTAACTTTTTTTTTTCACAAACTGAACGCACTGACACAGAACACACGCAGACGTGCGCGTACGTCGGATACTGGCCGTTACTGGAGCCGGCTATGGACATCGGACGGATGTAGTGGTGAATCAGACCAACGCGTTTGCTTTGCCGGCTACTCGTTCTCTAGATTCAGCTGACAGCTCTAATATAATGAATCATCTGATGACGTACACCGTGTGAATAACAACATAGGGCATATTGTGATATCGATAAGAGCTACCAAAACGTATGGAAACGTTTTAGCATACATGCAATTCGATAAGAGCTCTCAAAACGTATGGAAACATTTCAGTATACATGCAATTGATTATTAATTTAGCCCAAAACTTCGTTTGCGAAGCATTTTGTTTTGCATGAATACATTTTATAGACATGCGCAAAGTAAATGTTAAACTAACAATTTCTATTTCCTTTTAAGTAGTACCGCTGAGGATGAATTAAATTTTCCTAGAAAGCGTAACGGGATGAGCGCATTGACAGTATGAATGATGGTATGTATAATGTAGCTGAAGGCGATCAGGAAACACAAATAGGCTGTTATGGCACACGATCGTCAATCATGTTCTTGGTTTCCAAGTGGTTTAATGGATGATCGAACCTTACAGATTAAATTTCTTGAAGACGATCCTCTTATATTACTAACCAAGTCACACAATATTTTGCACCTGACTAATCCATGACTCATTCTATAGAACCTTGACATAGAGTACGCTTAATAGACAGAGTATTACATTCAAATAAAATGTTACTAGCTGCAAACAAGTTTCTCTTGTTAAAATTGCTCAAAATAAAGTCCGTAAAGTTTGTAATTTCTGTGAAGTTCCAACATTTATATGGCAAATTACGTTTATTTCATTTTTTTTTATCAACAAAATTGAGTTTTTAAGTCATTAACCCCCGACGCAAAAAGAGGGGAGTCTGTCTGTGGGTGTGTCTGTCTGTCTGTGGCATCATAGCTCCCGAACGGATGAAGCGATTTAAATTTAGTTTCTTTTGTATTAAAGGTGACTTACATGCGAGTGTTCTTAGACATGTTTGATGAAAATCGGTTGAGCCGTTTAAAAGTTGTGGGGGGTGAAAGCGGGGAAGAAAAACCGAATGTGCAAATATACTCGAGTAAGGTCTCAAATAAAAGCGCACTGAAAGAGAATGACTTAATCGAGAGTGTTCGTAGCTTCGTTCGATGAGAAAATTGGTGGTGGGAAGATCAGCCGTTTGAAGATGATCAGCTCTTTTCTAGTTTATGAGGGGATCTGACTAACTTTCCAATGTCCGATCGATTCAAAATTTGATACTGTGTTACTTCAACGATATTCAAAGAACATGGTAAGGTAACCATGACCTGATCAGCCGTTTGAAGATGATCAGCTCTTTTCTAGTTGATGAGGGGATCTGACTAACTTTCTTATGTCCGATCGATTCGAAATTTGGTACCGTGTTACTTCAACGATATTTAAAGAACATGGTAAGGTAACCATGACCTAATTAGCCGTTTGAATATCATCTTTTCTTTATTAGTTGATGAGGGGATCTGACTATCGTCCACGTGTCCTATCGATTCGAAATTTGGTACCATGTTATTTCAATGATGTTGAAAGTATGTATATGGTAACCATTATTTATACCTACTTTAAAAAGGATAAAATAAAAGTAAAATTAAAAATTTTAAAAACCCCCCGACACAAAAAATAAACTCTAAAAAATGATAAATAATATTTTAAACCTATTATAATTATATTATCACATATAATATTATGTAAGTTGAAATAATTTTATTTTCCAATCGTCGTCTCGTCGGGGGACCGCTTAGATGTGAAAAAAACAGGTGTAGTCGCAGAATTAACAAAATAATTTACTCCGAAAAAATTTTGCTCATACCTAAATGTAATTCGTAATAATTAATTAGCTGCTTTCGTAAAAATACTTTATAAATTTTAGCGGTCCCCCGACGAGGCGACGATTGGAAAATAAAATTATTTCAACTTACATAATATTATATGTGATAATATAATTATAATAGGTTTAAAATATTATTTATTATTTTTTAGAGTTTATTTTTTGTGTCGGGGGGTTTTTAAAATTTTTAATTTTACTTTTTTTTAGAGATTTATTGCAATGGAAATCGTTCGGTTCCGCTTTGAGTAAAGTTTCTAAGCCATCTTGAAATTATATATAATTTTTCTTCCAAGAAAGTTATTATATTCAACTACGTTTTTTCTGATAACAACTTGCTGTATACAAAGCATGAAGCATGATAAACTTAGTTCTTTACGATAGTAATTAGTGAACTTTCAAACTATTGAAATTGTACGAGATTTCAAACTACCATAAAACATGGAGTAAATTGATCGGAACAACTTGTAGCAAAAACTTTGCTAAGATCCGAAGCAGCTTTTTTGCAAGATTTATTTATAACATTTACAAGGATTAAAAAATGCTCAGGAATAAAAGAACATTTTGAAATTGTAGGTTGGCTTTAGATTTAGCGCAGCTGGATGGAGCACTATATTGGGAAAGAGCCAAATCCATTCATTTTGCTTTTCTCAAAAACCGCAAGACTTGTTATGAAAGAGGAGCGCTGTTTAGAATATGTATCACAGACGAGGCGTGCATACAAGCCGGCTTCCCTTATGTATATTATATAATATATATTTTTTAAATACGGCACTAAACCAAAACAATATTTTACTGATTGTACTGATAAATGCATTAAAAAAATTGCGCTAACACTATATGACGAACCAATTCCGTATTTTAAATATTTATATATATTAAATAACAGATTTAAAGTAATATACATAGGGGAAGGCGGCTTAAATATGCACGCCTCGCCTGTGATATAGGTAGGTATATTCTTTCTTTATTACGCCGTTAACGTCTTCAATAACATTATTTGAATAGAATATTCAATCTTTTCTCATTGATATACTATTTTTTACTCGTATTTTAATAAACATACCTGAATCGGCAACGACTGGTCCTAGTGGATCAAATCTTACACGGTGTTCGACCGCAGCTCTTGCCGCACAAACGAGATCCGAAAAAAAGCGATGCCTCCTTAAAGCCAACTCATCTCGACCGACCGGTGTTGCTGGGGGCTCTTTAGGTCCTTCCGATTCGTCTACAAGCACATTCCTTTCGAAGACATCATCATCATCAGAGTATGAATCCGGTTTTGGTTGTTGTCGCTGTTCGGCTAGTTCCCCACTGCCTGGAGTGGATTTTAAAATTCCGCTGGACTTACGTCGCACTGGACGAATGTCAACATTAGTTCGCGCCAGTTCAGTTTCCAACTTCGCGAGTTCATCCAATGTTAGTGAATTTTTACTGCAATCAATGGAATACCGTTTAAAATCCATTTTACTTCTCTTATAGTCTACCGAATATCGCTTTTTATTAAAATCTGGTTTCATTAAAATTTCGTTGACGTTATCTTCGTCAGCATCGTTGCTATTAATTGTTTCATTAGTCGGCGAAATTTCGGCTGCAGCAGTTTCTATTTCAGGTTGGCTATCTTCAATTTCAGGTACAGACACTTCATCTTTATTATCTTGTGGTGTTATTGGCGTTAGCGTATCTTGCCCTTTAGGAATGTCAACACCACCACCTTCCTCTTCCTTCTGTACAGGAGAATCCGCTAGCGCATCCATATTTTCCGGTTTAGATTTGCTTTTACTGAGTTTTTTGCTGGGCCGAGCGCAACAACTTTTAAACATAATTTTTTAAAACAAGAATAGAATATAACTTCAACTATACATCAAACATAAAATAGAGCTATCAAGTTTTGCAACATTGAATAAGAAAATTTTTTGGTAAATATACTCTGTTTAAAGTTTTGTGCGTAAGTTTAATTCATTATTGCACTTATTTCAAGTCATAACAAAGTGGCCCACCGAGTGCGGTGGTACGGCTGCCGGCCGGTCGAACGGCGGCGGGCGACTGGCGGCAGTGACGCAGGGCGGATGCGCCGCCCGCCCGGCGCATCCTGCCACCCCGCGGCATTACGAGCGCTCGCAACCCGCAAATGTAAGCCTACTTTTCAAATGTCAAGTGTTTTAGCCAGAATTTTTTTGTTTTATAATTTGAATGGCCCATGCACAAAAAACTAATTCCCAAGTTTATATTCTCCATGTAATAAACATTTTATGATTCAAAAACTAGCTCTACATTGATTAAAAGAAATAGTAATAGTTTAATATACGGTGACTAGCTTTTGCCCACGGCTGCGCTCGCGTAAATAGTATCCCACGGGAAAAATGTAATTTTTGGGGATGAACATAGCCTATGTTTTAATCCAGAGCCTAAACTACTACTATACCAAATTTCATCAAAATCTGTAAAGTAGTTTTAGGGTGAAAGAGTAACTTAACATAAATTCATCCATCCATCCTCATAAACTTTCACATTTATAATAGTAAGTACTTAGTAGGATAAAGATTACAATTATTACAAGTTATCTAAATAAACCCCAAAAACTGCAACTGCTTGTAAGACTACATTTTGTTTAAGGATTGTACCGGTGATTAATTTTTAGGGTTCCGTACATAAAAAGGAAACAACAGAAACTGAAGAATGTGTTGAGATATCGAGTTGAAATCCAAAACATATTTTCAGGTCTACTGTCCTTTGAAGCCGTGAAAAAAAAAGATGTGGCCAGTTTTGTCATAAAAATGCATATTTTGTCACTCTCAAGAGAATAAAAATTCATTGTGGAACTTCCTATTAGCCTATATTAAATATAAAAGTAGGCAAGTAACATCATTATAAAATAGGTACTACAAGTACATAAAAATGAAAATAAGTTATAGTCTACGAGGGGGTCAAAATTTGTAGTTGAAGCTACTTATTATAGGATAATTTTTTTTTAACAATGCATTTTTTTTTTATTTCAAATGAAAAATGACAAAAATCAATCTCCATACAAAAGAGACGTTCAAGAAATGTATGAGGCCTGGGCCAGCCCTACATACAGTATATGTAAATATAGCTACATAATATAGTAACCGTTTCCTATTCTTTATTTTGTTTCATTTCACTTCGTTTCCTTGTACATTTAAATTAACTTCGTCTGGGAAAGCAACACAAAGTAAAATAAAACATGGCGGATGGCAGATCAGATTAGCGGAATTAACTAAAGAATGTCATTTTGTCAATGACATGACTTTTGACAAAGAAAGACGTATGGCATTCAAGACGACGTCTCTTTGTAAAACTGTCTACTACGTCAAAAGTCAAGTCAAAACAACTGTCATGGCCGCCCTAAAAATAGTGTTCTCACAATAAAAAACTCTTCAAATAATCATTTTTGTATGCATGTACCCTTCCTCAAATAAATTTTTTCGTATTTTTATGATATTCCCATATTTTTTTCCTATTTACATATGTAGTGTACATAGAACTGGCCCAAAATAAAACATCTCTTTTCATCACCAATTTTCAGGCTCCATAAAAACTGTAAGACATGATTCCTAAAATATTAATGATGTCTCTACTTTGTATGGAATCCTCAGTGAGCAAGTCTGACTTGTTCTCGTCCGGTTTTGTTTTTCTTCATGGGAAAACATTCAGCTTAGAATATTTTAGATTTTTATTATACTACTAGCTTTTTCAAAGGTACTCTACTAGCGTCTTCGCCAGTGGTAAATTGGGGTGTACACTTTTTCTTCATAAGTTATAACCTATTACACTTACTAATATTGGCCAAATAATTTTCAAAATCGGTTCCGTGGATCCACAGATTATTCCCTACAGCCTCAAAAACTCCACTTCTTTATAATATTATTACTACACTGTTTAAAGCCAAGGAACCGATGGCAATTTAGGACATTTGATTTTATTGTTGTTGATTTATAAAAGTGTATTTATGTAGATTTAGGAATTAAAAGAAAATTTTTTTCAACTGATTTTCCTGAAAACAGTAGCCTAGGCTCTGAAATTGTTCTACCACCTTCAGTCCTGACAAGAGTAAAAAGGTTAAACTGTAGAGCATAAAACAAATTTAACTACTTCTAATATTTAAAATTTTAGTTAATTAATACGTAGGTACATACCTATAATGTTTTACTGTTCTCTTTGTTAAAAAACATACGATATTATTACAAAGGTAGTTTCTTTCAGAAATTGCATTGCCTATATGAAAAAACTGGATGTGTAGAGTTTAAGACTTTTTATTTAAAACGACTAATTAGAATTCTAAATAACGGCACGTAAGAAACACCGACCAAACCCAAACATTGTTTATAATGATAGGCGAAGCTTCGGCTTCTGTGACGACTCAATAATTAAGCGTAAATCAAATATTACTTACCGTTCCTGTTTAAAAACAAAGTTCGCAGATAAATTAATACGTTCAGATTAGTTTCACATTAACTATTTATCGTATAAAATTATAAAATCAGTCTTATTTTACGATTTCACAAAAAGATAAAATGTAGGTTACTTGTTACTTGTCAACGTCAATTTAAATCATAGACATTTTTTTTTTGTTTAATTCGTCCCGAAATGGAACAGGCTAAGGTCTTAGACCATACTGCCTCGTCTGTCGTTTGAAGTATTTCTTTGTCTTATTTCTAAATCGTCAAGTCCAAAGTCTAGTCAAAGTCCAAATAAGTAGTCAGGGTAGTCAATTAGTCAAGTCAGTCGATTCAGTAAAGTGGTAGACGCTTTAGTGAAACATCCTAGGGAGTTTTGGCGGGAAACCCACTTTAGCACGCATTTTGTAGGATGTATCACTTTTCCACACTAATGCACCTCAACGAATAATTAATGGTTAATATTCCACCACTATAACACATTAAAAACCGAATTAACACGAATTTAGAAAAATAATACAGAAACACAACATTGCTGATTGACTTTCCTTCCCGGCAAAACTCCCTAAATCATAGACAATTTGACCATGACATAATGGACCTAGTATAATAACAGGACCTAGTACTGTGAGCAAAAAAACGAGCCGAGCAAGAGGTTGGAAGAGAGGCCGTGTGTCCCTTTCTAGTAGGGTGACAATAATATTTTCTGCGGTGGCAAACTGCAAAGCTGTGTGAGACAAATTGTGAAACACTGAATGACATACAGCTGAGGCTTTTAAAAGTTGACGAGATTGAATAGTGTAAAATCATGAAGGTTTGAAGTGACGGCTGCATTCATATGTAACAGATTTTTATGTAATTCTCTGCCTTACTTAAACACTATTGAGCCATTCTTGTCGCATTTCTTCATTGTTGGGAAATCTATAAAAACTGTATTATATTAATATTAAAGGCCTTACTCGACTTCACAAGTTTTTTTCTCAGTACTTACTACGATTCTAGGCGAGTCGCTACTGACTAGTTTATAACAAAACGTAGTACAATTATAACTCTTAATAACGTCAGTTGCTTTAATGTTATCATTTTTATACTAGAATAACTAAATTAACATTAACAATTAACTTACTAATGTTACTAATAAACGAAATATTGCAACCAGCATAACTTTCACTTCGACAAGAATATACACAATATTTTTTCACCATTTTGACTGTTAAATCATCAAATATATAATAAAAACATAGTTACGGAGATACATGAAGTAAAAAATAAAAACTATTTTCAATTTTAATATTATCCGGTGTTCAGCATAAAATATGTGTAATGGCGTATCTATTGTCTTGCGAATAATACCATCTAATAAAAAAAGAAGGAAAAGGATTTAATGTAAACTGCAGTTTTATTTAGTATTAAATGACTATTTCTAACTTTTTTAATTAGAATATAATATAGTTATAAACATTTGTTAAAATAATAATAAAGTACACTCGTTTTATCTACGATTTTTCAAGTTACTTTTTATAAATACCAACATTTTTCTGGTTGGCAACATGCAAGAACGAGACACACAGCCTCCCTTCTGGCTATCTCGCTCGGCTCGGATTTGCCTCTATGACACGTGCATTGTGAAATACACTCTATTACCAAGGTAATACAGTTCTTTTTAGCAATTACAAAATTCGGAGTCTTCTATCCATAGGTACTATATCCATGCATGACATAGACACTAGTTATTTTTTTAAAGGATGGAAATGTGCATAGAACTTACTAAAGTATACCTAACCAAAATTATTGTCAAACTAAAATTATTCTCCTGCAATATTTCCAAAAAACCGATCTTAACTCTTATGAAACCACTGGATAAATTGCAGCAATACCCGCAGAATAAGGCCTTGAGGGTATATCAGCAGCCGGTGTTGATTGCAGGCATAATTTAGAGAGAAACTATTTTATCAAGCTACAACAAACAATTTCAAGGAACATGAAATTAATACACACTACTTAGAAGCATAATAATTTATTAAGCTTTTAAAACCCACTATAAAACAATTTATTTACTGTGCACAATAAATTGCATTACATACAAGGCACGATTTAACTCTCTGAATAGGCCAGTGCTGATAAGGTTATCAGGATAAGGGTATTAGGTAATACTACATACTTCTAGACTGCAGAATGGAGAATATCATTATTTTTAACCTCCAATTTTTACTTTATTATATTAAGTTCAGTTAAAATGTTAAAAAAGGTTAACACTGTTTTTGTGGATGTATTATATTATCAAAGCTTAAACAGATAAATTTCTGACACAAATGTTCAGAAATTTATCTGTCTACTCGATCAAATTTATATTAATTTTACAATATTTTCTATTAATATTCTCCATTGGTCTATGAGACTTCCTTTTCTGTAAATATTCAAAACATTTTTATAGTCATTTACAAAAATACTCTGCACGGTTATTGCTTAAAAGTATATAAGATCTATTTTAGGGTTCGAAAACCAATAAGTTTACAAACAAAAATGTAGACATTAAGTAAAACTTTTATACACTAACACTAATTATGGACTGAGATTCCAGTAATGGCCCACCGCGCAAACTCCGCGGTATGCATACGTCACCGTAAAATTGTAAAAACCGTTAGATTGTAATATTACTAGATATATTATAAAATGTCGACAGATTGTCAAATAAAAATTTCTTCTTACAATTTTTACGTTATTTTTCTTTATATTGTAATATTTACCATCCCGATTAAACGACAAGTGCCCCGCGCCGCCATATTTGTTTGCTTTTTCATAATAATAATTACTTATAACGAAAAAAAATGCGTACGATTGTAAGGATAAATTTTTATTTGACAATCTGTCGACATTTTATATGTCTAGTAATATTACAATTTATTATCTAACGGTTTTTATAATTTTACGGTGACACATACATTCATACTACAATATGATATACATTTACTCAGTAAGATAAAAGGGTTGTCAGGCGGGCCTGGGTTCTCAGTCCATTACATTATAGTTACTTTTAAATCTTTAGCGCGTATAATATGATAGTGTCTGGAACTCTTCACAATTTAAAAAAAAAAGATTTTTTTTTTTCATTCTTTTGAATCCGTGTATTTAAAACTATACAAAATATATACTTTTAATGCATGCTTCAGATATTTTCAATAAATATTTATATGTACTTTGCAATGCGATAATACCTAAGTGCCCAAGGGTAACTATAATATGTTAAACTAGATTTGTCATCTTATTCTACATTTGTGCACAATATACTTATTATTATTATAATAATATTATGATGTTCATATTTGTATTTTGTTTTGTGTCCATTGGTACTGTGGGAATCGCAACACAAATTAGTCAGCCCTGCGCGATTTCAAATAGGTCTCGACAATTGCGCTGCTGTCGCTTAGATGTAAAGGCTGCTTAAATATGCTTAAAAAGATTAAGCAAGATTAGAACGGAAACAATATTAAGCATAACTATCCGTTTCCCGCGCCTTCGCTCGCGTAAATAATGTGTCCCACGGGAACATTGTAATTTTTCGGAATAAAAAGTAGCCTGAGTAATCCAGAGCCTAAACTACTACTATGCTAAATTTCATCAAAATCCGTTAAGTAGTTTTTGTGTGAAAGAGTAACAAACATCCATCCATCCATTCCTACCATCCATTCATCCTTTCACATTTACAACAGTAGTAAGAAGTATAGCCTGACAAGAAACAGAAAAACTCGCTATGTTGCGTAGAACACGCGAAACTGAATTAAAATGTTATTAATAATAATAAATAAATAAATAAATACATTTATTTCAGGCTGCATAGGCCCATATTATAAATACCTTAAAGACTAGCATACATATTACTATAATATATACCTAAACTAAC
Source organism: Glaucopsyche alexis (assembly GCA_905404095.1). Taxonomy (NCBI): domain Eukaryota; kingdom Metazoa; phylum Arthropoda; class Insecta; order Lepidoptera; family Lycaenidae; genus Glaucopsyche; species Glaucopsyche alexis. The sequence goes on along the minus strand of FR990051.1, from coordinate 17,132,499 downwards.
ACTAACACTAAACACGTATTGTCTGCGACGTGGGGCGCGTTATTAAAGTCAAGTCTTCGATTTAAACAATCACACCCTAGCTTTTCGTAGTGTTACTGCAATAAAAGCGCCCTCAGTGCAGATTTGCCATTGGAAATGTCTTTTCGTTGGTTCCAGTAAGTATAGGCTCCGATATCACGAAAAAGTGCTATCCCCTTATATCTCCTAGAGTTGTAAAGATATAATATTCAAAAAAGGCTTAAAAGACGCGTATTTACAAGAGCTGTAAGGTGCAAAAATAATTATTCGAGAAAGTCATAAACGAAAAAGTTATGGCCAAAATAGTGAAAAAAATTTTTTTTTCGAATTTTTTTCGTAGCGCTTTGCGACAGTATTTTTTCGGATTCCGTAGCTATTAATTTTCAAAGTGCTCGATAGTCGTGTGACGTACGAAATCTGTATTTTTTTTAATTTACTGGGACTTTTTTATAAAAAAAAAGATTGCCGAATACCATTATATGGGAATCATCATCATCATCAGTCAGTTGCAGTCGAACATACTCTTGGACTATAATTAACATATAACATAATTACTCCTCCGCCTCCTGGACTATAAAGAAATTACAAGCCTTGCAGTTTCCTCATAAATTGCGAAAGAAATCGTCATAATATACTGGGAATCTTAATTTAGTTATAATTCTTGAGTTTATATCCAACATAGATCTGATTCATTTAGTTAAGTATAAATCTAAAATAATTTGTAATTTTTAATTTTCAAATTTTTTTTACATAAAATCGTTTTTTACTCCCGTACGAAAACACTATAAGTAGTATGTTTCAAGCTTCGTAATTGAACAATATGTTTTCTTAAATAATTCTTAAATCGTAATTAAAAACAACAATATATTAAAACAAATTAGAACAATAACATATTTTAATAAAAAAATATGGATATTTCATATTCACATAAATTCGTATCAAACCTCCAAAAACAAACAAAAACGTACTTCGGCTTATTCGGATATTAATTTACATAATATTTATTAATCTTAACTGTAGGAACTTAAAAGTACTTTCGATAAGTATAACAATTACTGTTGATCGCTCAGCGATCATAACCAAAGCTTTTTGATAAAAATCAAAATTTCCTTGCTGCAATATTATTCAATATTCATTTCACAAGACAAACATAACCACTTACTTAAGAATCATGTACTTTTTGCTTTAAAAACTATTATACCTAAATGATATCTACTGATTACTGACTACATTAACGCTTTATGCAATGAAACATGATTATATTGCCTTAGACAAATGTCTGACGATGTCCAGAGCTTCATCTGGCATTTTTTTTTTACTCTTACAAGTTATCTACTTTCATAAGATTTTAGATTTCTCGGATATGTCACCGTAAAATTGTAAAAACTGTCAGATTGTAATAAAACTAGTGAAATTGTAAAATGTTGATAGACTTCCGACACGAAAATTGGCCTGTATATAATTTAACACAATCCTTTTCGTTAGAATATATTTTTTATATTTTTTTGTACAATCTCATTAGTTATTTTACAATCTAACGGTTTTTACAATTTTACGGTGTCAGATATAACACAAAAGTTTAACAAAAATCTAAAAGTTTACTTAAAAATCAAAACATATTATTTGTAATATTTATTATTTTAATAACTTATAACTTGACTAGCAAAACAAGTTGATTATTATAATAGTTTAACCACTGGTTAAAACTTCATAATTTTGGTGACATAAATTCTTTTACTGTTTTCCTGCATAATGCATCCAATACATTCAAAAACATAGTGATATAAAAATAGGTAGACATATTCCACTGGTCTCATTATAAATGACTAACTGGGTTTTACAAGAATAATTTTAAAATCCTTAATAAAGAACGTTGTACACGTGGCGTATGCCTGGGATAAAGTTTACCTACTCTTACCCCCTTACTAATAAACTCTGTATAAGCTTTGAATAGTTATACAGTGTTTTGTCTCTTTCTATCGAATTAAACATGTCACTTGTGTGACGTGAACAAAACACTGTATTACTATTCAAAGCTTACACAGCGATTATTAGTAAGGGGGTTAAAGTATTAAGTACTAACTATATTTTAAATGGCCTTTTAACGTGTAATCATTATGATTACCGCACAAAATGTTTACCAGAACAATCCACGAGGATGTTTCTTGACTGTATAACTCAGACATGATTCTGAATAGTTTTCACGGAGATAAGTGATAAGTCAATATTTACGATGTATTAAATGCTATCTTACGCCTCTTCTTTATGGTCTCGTAGTCTCATGACAACTCGCCTATTGGAGCATTCTGCAGCCACAAATCGTGGATGAAACAGTACAGGTCATCGCTAACTGCCACCTGCAATTTGAATATTTTAATGAATTAAATTACACACTACAACATTATACACGCAAAAACACCAGTGTGCTCACAGTACAATAAAACCATGTCGCTAATGGTTGCTTCGTTTTTCTATGAAAATCTGCTTATGCCGCGGCTGTACCTGTACATTTCTCCGGGCTAAAATTTCCACTGTGTTTATCTTATTCTACATTCTACAAACAATACCAAATTTCTTATAAAATGAATGCGGGTTTTTAATTCATGACTGACAGCTTTTTGACACGACAAGGAGAGCGCCGCCTGGTGACAGTAAAAGAATCGAAAATTCTTAATGACCGTGTCTGATACCACTTACGCCACTAGATGACGCTTTGTGTGAGTTGGGGTCTGCCCCCTAACGGCAGAAAAAATATAGAAAGCCCTCATTGGTTCAGCCTTTTGAGCGTGATAGACTGCCAAACACACACAGACAAACTTTGGCATTAAAACATGAGTGTGATTATTTGAAAGTGCATACCTTATAAGGCGTAGGGTTAAGGTTTCTCTTGATGTCCTGCCGCAAAGTTCTGAGCGACGCCTGCACCCTCTCTCGCACCTCCGATAGCGGCTTGGGACGGACGCAGATGCGGCCTTCCTTCCAGTACACCTGAAAATGTTTACGGTCATATCATATCTTCATTAAATAATACGTGAAGCAAAAACTTTAAGTACAATTTCAGAAGATTTGTGCGAATATGTATTAAATTGGTAGCATTAAAGTTAATGTGGAGGAAGGTGTGCAGAAACCTAGTATATTTAAAAGATAGATAATAGATTAATAAAAATAATGTTACACACGCTACCATGCGTTTGTATAATAACAGCTGTAGGTTTATGTAGTAGGTTTAAGTAATTTCAATCTTTCTTTCGCATTCCATAGGCAAATTTTACAATTTTTGACGTGATAACGTCTTGTAAATTGATAAACGCCGGCTTCACGCACCAAAAATTGTCACGTTTCACCTGATTGTCAAGTTTAAGTTCACGTTCCGCCTGAGCCGAGCGTGCAAGCGAGGGCGCGGAACAAGCGATAGAGAGGCATGATCCGCCTAAGCGTTCGGTTTGTAATGACGTTATCACGTAAAATTATCGTCCGTAAACCGACTTAACAGACAACCAATTTTTTTATTGGCGTCTAAGAGGCAGAAAATCCCAAAAAAATAGTCTTTAAACATCAAAAGGAATCTTATAGGGTCGCGCGTAACCCTCCAAGATTCCTATTGAAATGGTACTTTAAAAATATTAGCGCGTTCAATCAAACTGCATTAGCGTAAAAAGAAAATCTGTATATCCCGCGGGAATCGAAAAAAATTACGTATTAGTCTGCTATATTAATTTAAAATTCGTACATCGATCACACGTTCATACATTCTTATTAAAAACATTTTTATTTTATCTAAATTGGATATAAACCACCTTACTAATAAACGCTGTATAAGCTTTGAATAGTTATACAGTGTTTTGTCTCCTTCTATCGAATTAAACATGTCACTTGTGTGATGTGAACAAAACACTGTATAAATATTCAAAGCTTATACAACGTTTATTAGTAAGGGGGATTATTTATTAAAGGTCAAAGCATAATCCTTACCACCAATCACATAATCCCTACCACCAATCACATAATCCCTACTACCACTAAACTTTTACTAGTTAAGACAGTCCTACTAACCTTATACAGATGTTCCACCTTGCTGGGTATGACGTACGCGCGCTTGGACTCCTGGAAGGGGTGCCGGCACAGCACCTTCTGGCCGGTGCGCGGCGGCGCCTCTGTGGAGCGCTGCAGTAAGTCGATCAGCGCGTGCCCGTCCGCGCCGAACAGCCGGTACGCCTAGAAAAAAGAGAATGGAGATAAGTTTTTTTTTTTTTTTTTTTATAAGATTTAATGGCCTGGCAACAAGACCTTTAAGCCAAGTCTTATATTTTTGAGGTATTTCTTATTTGTCTTATTTCTAAATAGTCAAGTCCAAAGTCTAGTCAAAGTCCTAATAAATAGTCACGGTAGTCAATCAGTCAAGTCAGTCGATTCAGTAAAGTGGTAGACGCTTTACTGAAACTTCCTAGGGAGTTTTGGCGGGAAACCCAATTTAGCACGCATTTTGTAGAATGTATCACTTTTCCACACTAATGCACCTCAACGAATAATTAATGGTTAATATTCCACCACTATAACACATTAAAAACCGTATTAACACGAATTTAGATAAAAATAATACAGAAACACAACATTGCTGATTGACTTTCCCGGCAAAGCTCCATAGAGATAAGTAGTTGTAAACCATAGAGAATAGATTAGAGTAGTAGGTTAGAAACTATAGAGAATAAATAGTGAGTGGTTGAAAACCATAGGAAATAGTAAGTGGTTGGAAACTATAGGTATGGAGGGTAGAGATAAGGAGAAACATCTCTTGTGGGAGAAAAGTTGAAAAAGTGTCCAGCTGTATGCTATATAAATAACAATTCAAAAATCTTCCACAATGGCGCTGATGCACAAGAAGGGTATGGTATGAAATTAGGAATGAGAAATGGAGTGAAGTGAGTTGAGTTTAGTTATTTAAAATTTTTGACCGAATAGGAATTCTGACCGTCGCTTCTCAATACATTTTAGACAATGTGTCGTATGTTAGAAAAAATTTAAATATGTTCAATACGAAAAGTAATAATCATTGCATGAACACTAGAAATAAACACAAATTAGACATTCCGGTGATCAGACTAAGTAAGGTTAGTAAATCTTTTAAAGGTCAATGTATACGCCTATACAATAGAATCCCAGAAAACATTCAAAGTCTGTCTATTAATAAATTTAAAAAAGTAGTTAAAGAACGTTTGTGTGCTAAAGGTTATTATAAAGTCAGTGATTTCATTAACGATTGCACACCTTGGGAATAAGATGGCCCCATGCGAGGCTGCTTTTATGTACTTAAGTATGTTTTATGTACTTATAACTAATGTTATATAGATTAAGTTACAACATTGTAAAAATATTTTTTTGAAAAGAACAATTTTCCCATCTTTTTGCTAAAAGGTGGTACCGTGCGAGTTTCTTACGCCGGTTCTTCTCGCCGGGCTAGTTTCCGAACCGGTGGTAGGCATCATGTAGGACAATTCTATAAGCGTTATATTATAACCTACATGGAAATAAAATTTTTGAGTTTGAGTTTGACGACTTTAGTAGACCAAAAGTGGTAGTTAATTCAGTAAATCATGAATATTCTACTTACTCGCGTAGTGAATATATTTTTATAAACATAACCGAAGAAGACGCTAAGATTTAGTTATCTGTTTAAAATTTGCCGCTTTACACCCCGTTAAGTCTTCAGCGCCCTTAGTGAACGCTTTTTACGGACACTTTTCATGTATGGAGATGGTACTCCTTAGGGGTCGTCCATTAATCACGTGATGCCTAAAGGAGGAGGGGGGGTCCGAAAAAAAATCACCAAGTATCACCAAGAGGAGGAGGGGGTATAAGGAGACATCACGTGTATTAATTTTCGAATCTAGTCTATGCATACCGAAATTATTATCGGCTGTAGATTCGTAGTGTTGTTTAAATACTTACAAGACAAATGACTCGTATAGTTTTTAATTGCTTAAATTATTCGATTAAACGGTTTTTTAAGTTAAAGTTTTTCTTCAAACATGACCTGCTTACTATGTAAAAAAAATACACGTGATCTTAGGTAGGGGTAACCCCCCCTCCCCCTGGTGATACGTGGTGAGGTTTAATACTACCCCCCCTGGGTAGTATTAAACCTCACCACGTATCATCAGGGGGAGGGGAGGGGTCTAAAAAGTTGTTAAAAACATCACGTGATTAATGCACGGCCCCTTATCTCTACCCTCCATAACTATAGGGAATAGTAAATGGTTTGAAATCATAGAGAATAAATGGTAAGTGGTTGAAAACCATAAACAATAGTAAGTGGTTGGAAACAATAGAGAGTAGCAATAAGGATTGTGGCGGACCAATTAGCGCACAGTCTTAATCACGCTATCGAATTTTCTGAAGTTCGGAACTATATATAAGACAGCTGAAATGCATACAAGTGAGCTTCGGTCTGACCGGGCATTCCACCTCGCTCGGTCGGAGATCACCCTTTGGGGCTTCCACTATTTACTATTTCCACGGGATAATATTGCGCTTTACTCATAGTCCAGTCTGCAAATTCAGTGCCGGTACTAATGGCACTAATGGCTGTCAATCATTTTAAATTGTTGTCTACAAGTCCACTTCAAGGCCGCTGTATTGGATTTGCTGGCTGGAAGGTGAGTGTGGCGCTTATCTCGTAGATAATTATTGTGAAGTCTGCCAACCCGCAGTCGGTTGGCATGATGGACAGCCTAACCTACTTCACATCGAGTCCACCCCAGCCGTAGGGTAATTAGCGTCTAATGATGATTGAAAAAAAGAGCTAAGTCAAAATAATGCCAAAACAGTCTGCATACAAAAACCATTTAAATATTTTAATGTCATTAAATTTAAACTTGGGCCCTAACCCTAGCCTACGCGTTCGCATGCGGCAGCGAATAGCTGTGGAACTACTGCGGTAGCGAAATATTTGCGGAATGTTAGTACACTGCAGTTTTTCGCAAAGAAATTTAATTATAATTTTCGTGGACTGCGGGTACAGACGTCATTTTAAAATGTCGTCCAGGTCGCCCCAGTCATCGCTTTCAGATTCTGAAGAGGAAAAATTGTTGTTGCTGGCGTTAGTATTAAAAAGAAAGTTTAGAATCTGGGTGCATGAAATAAACCAGAAACGAAGGAAAAGAAAAAACGCCTTTTCTTGAACTTTCCTCCATGCCGACTCTTTTTTGTACGTATTTCTATAAATCTACGGTACCAACTTCATATAATTCGGGATAATTTCGAATTAAATTTAAAAATATTTCAATGTTTTCGCCTTCCATGATGCGAAAATCTGTCCTCACCAATAGAACGCATGCGGACGCATTGCGATGCGAAACACCACTAGCGAAACGTCTGCGTCTGTGTAATGACGATTCCGCAGTGCCTTGCAAAACAATACCGACAAGGACGCAACCATTTAATCTAAAGCGTGCTAGAGAGAGACATAACATATGCGAATACAACTGACAGATTTTTCGTTGTTTCGCTGCCGCAAGCGAACGCGTAGGCCTTTAGTACAAAGGCGTTAATTTTCCTGTTGTTAAAGCATGTAACGACAGAGTTATCTCCCGTGAACGAAAACCATAAATAGTAACACTGCACTGTAATCTTCTTTAAACTAGTGTACATTTAACAAAACTTACTGTTCCGTTAATTTACTTTCCATATATTAAGTAATACATAACTGCCCAAAAAGATTAAATTTTATTATCATTATTTTTCTGATTATGAACTAAGTGATATTTTTATTTTGCTAATAAACTAACGATAGTAAACAATACTGACCCGCAGCCTTGAACCGTGAACGCATATTATCATAGAGTTAAATTATGTACATATTTTTATGAGCGCTTTGACGTTATTGTAATATAAGTCTACCTGCTAAGTGCTAAATGGAGGTTAAGTTTAAAAACATAATGAATACATAAGTTATGTTCGTATAACATAAGAACAAAGAAGGTTATGAAGTCGATCATGAATTCATAGTATAATTACGCCAATTTTCGGCTATCGTACATAGGGGTACATAGAACGGCCAGGAATAAGGCAGAGATCTCTATCAAGGTCAAAAAATGTAGCTTTATTGAATTATTTTTTGTATGTATATTGTATGTATAAAATCCAAAAGTATTATAATATTATTACATACTATTACTGTGTTCCAGTAGAACAGAAATAACGAGATTTTTGTTATTTTCTTTCTCGTTCCTGTCAAAAACTGATAAAAACGCTGGGGAATTACCACGCAACTTTTCGAAAATTATCGTAGCGTTTTGGGCGAAATTAACATCGAATAGACCACCCAAGGTTGTTCAAAATCAATTACAATAATTGTGCACATGTATTATCATATTTTATCATCTAAGATGCTTAAGTAGAAGCAGAAAAATAATTAAAAATTTTACAAAAAAAAAAAAGCCAGGGGGGGGTTTAGGCGGTTCACCCCCCCCCCCCCCCCGAAATGGGCCGGCTGGTCCATGTGGATGACCCATATACAGAGGCGTATTTAGAAATTTTGCGCCCTAGGCCAATTAACCAATAAGCCGCCCCATTAACCCTATCTGAAAAGATGATTTTTTTTAAGTTATTTTAGAAAAACTAAAAATCAACAGCCTAAAACAGAACTTTAATACTAACTTGCTCTATATGTATGTGTTTATGTTAAATGCGTTCAAACTGAGAAAGCGAGCGAATGTTTTTTACGCTTTAACCTGTTAAAATATTTTTATACTTTAAGCCCTGAAAGAATATTGAACTTAAAAAAAAACAATAAAATCAATAGCCTAAAACAGGGTTCGCGCATCTATGGCACGCGTGCCATCGAATCCTCGAACGTATAGCATGCGACACAATATTTTGGGCACGTCACTGATCACAAAATTTTGTAATTATGTACTACGAAAAAAGTGTGAAATAGGTATTATAATTATGACAAACCTAACTAAACCTTTTTGTCATCTATTTTGCAACATCAGAAATTACACTAATTTTACTTTAATTTAAATTACAAAATGATCTTATTTTCACAGTCTTTTAGGGTTTAAAATTTGAGCAGATTTTAACCTATTAAATAGGAAAAAAATTTTGCTCGCTCGCTTTGCTCGCTCGTTTTTAACATAAAGAACATAATATTATTATATTATTTAGTAGCGATGTTCTGTTTTGGCCGGTTTATTTTATGATATTTTCCGAAGTTCATCGTTATTCAGTGTTTAAGGAGACACCCTGAAAGACTGTGCTTTAAAGCTTAAATAGGTAAAATAAAATAAAAATAGCCGCCCATTATTCTAAAGTATTCTAATGTATATTACAAAATGATCCTATTTCCACAGTCGTTTAGGGTTAAAAGTTTGAACAGATTTAACCTTTTGAATAGGAAAAAAATTTGCTCGCTCGCTTCACTCGCTTGCGGTTAACATAAAGGCCATTATATTATTATGTATTACCGATGTTCTGTTTTAACCGGTTGATTTTTCCGAAATTTATATTTTAGTTTAACGTTTGAACAGAGTTGGACGTTTGAACCTATAAAATAGGAAAAAAAATTAGCTCGCTCGTTTTTGGATTAAAAAACGTATTATAAAATTTAGTACTGACGTTTAGTTTTAGAATATAGATATTTGTATTTTTCCGAATTACACAGTCTTTCAGGGTTTAAAGCTTAAACAGATAAAAACGAAAAAAAATATTCTCATGTGCCCAGGGTCTCTAATAGACGGCCCTGGTTATTTAATGTACTTGTAGTCGTTTTATTTTATTGAACCCCCCCCCGAAACTAAAACCTGGCTACGCCCATGGAGCAAAGAATTTGCCTAAATAACATCAATAAAGCTGTGTGAGGTCAATGACCTTAACAGCGCCGTAAAGCGCATAATGTAATTTTATATAGTATATTTTTTCTCGAAATTTTTGATTATTTTTCTGCCTAAGCGTCTTGATATAAGCAGTAGATCATATGCCCAAAATATCCGTAATCGATTTGGAACATCCTTATATAAGGTTTGATAAAATCAATTACGGATATTTTAGGCATTTGCTTATGTAAAGACGTTTAAGCAGAAAAATAAATGTCATATTATAGAAAAAAATATTCTTTATATGGTCGAGTTTGCGTTTTGCGGAGCATAAGCAGTGGATTATGTGCCCGAACTCCGAAGTATCCGTAATTGATTTTCGGAGACATTATACAGGATTATTTTTTCACCAGTACAATAAATCAACATACGTAATAGTTGTCAAAAATAAAAAATACTAGCGATTTTTGTTACTACCCCTTTGGAACAAAAAAACAAAATTATCAAATTATCCGCTAAACTAATACAAAATGTGGATACATTACGCATCTATCGACATTTTTTTTATTTTTTTATTTGTGAAATGTACTCTATTATCGATACCAATGACGTGGTAAAATTTATTATACCGATGAAAAAATATTCCTGTATAATTATACCTATAGACTTAGATTTTTCTTGATAAAAATCACTAAACATACGTCTTTATGTCCCGGAATGGTAACCTTGCCGACGTCTTGGCTCAATTTGATACGAGGCTGTCCATTGATCTCTACAAGTTTGTACACACACCCTAAGGCCGGTTGTCGCTGGCACGTCACTGAAAATATACAAAATATAATAAGATTCTGATTTAGTATAAAGCAACCAACTGACAGAAAAATTAAGAAGAATATGCGACATAAAATATAATCTAGATGTTTCCCGCAACTTCGTATGCTCAAAAGAATCAACAAGATCTATGGTTCCTTTTGAATTAAAAGGAACCATATATCTTGTCGCAATAAAAAGTATATATCTTTCCCCGTGACTATTCTATATCTGTGCCTTTTATCAATATCGGTCCAGGAGTTTCACAGCATATTCATTGCAAACAAACAAACAAATCTTTCCACTTTACAATATGTATTTAATGTTAGGACCGAATGGTTATATGCATATCCGTTCCATTTGCACGAAACTCAACTTACAAAAAAGAGAGACGAAAGATTTTAGACATCAATAAACTACAGATACGAATAAGACTACTTATTCATTAATTAATTACGTTTTAAAATGAACAAATATATCACATAATAACAGAAATACTTTCAAAATTAGCATTATTGTCGTGACTGTCTAACTAGGTCAATATGTCAAGAGCGATCGTTACTTTTGTATAAATATGGAAAATATTTAAAGATAATTTAACTCAATAATTAGTATCACCATAGTCAGTATTTTGACTATATATTTTTATATTATATTATGTACTTAGTCTTTTTCAAAATTGTTGTAATTTAATAGTAATTTCTATTGCAACTAGCTTTTGCCCGCGGCTCCGCCCGCTTATATACAGTATCCCACGGGAACACTACATTTTCGGGATAAAAAGTATCCTGTTTTCATACAGAGCTTAAACTATTACCCTAACAAATTTCATCAAAATCCTTTCAGAAGTTTTTGCGTGAAAGAGTAACAAACTTTTTCCGTCCTCACAAACTTTCACATTACCACAGTAGGATACCTACTTGTAAACAAATCCCTCAATGCAGCAATACATTTAAAAATTTCAAATTCATAGCATAACTAATACAGGCTAATTAAAATAAGACTTACCTAAATGTGTTCCGATTCCAAAACAGTCAATAGCGTGTCCCTGCTCGTGTAGACTGAGAATCGTGTCTTCATTAATATCATTAGACGCTACTATTGTGAGCTCAGCGAACCAGGGCAAGTTGAACTCCTCGGCGACTTGCTTGAAGATGTCCCGAGCTAGTACAGAGAGATAGGCCAAGTCACCACTGTCTATACGTATACCCACTGCCCTATACCCGCAGTCGTGCAAAGATAGGGCCACTGCACAGAAATTCAGCAAACCACTCCTATAAATAAAATTAATCTTCGAATAAATCATTAATTAATTTTAACTTGGGCGTATGTATGCAACAAATTAGTATGAATATTTTGTTAATTTATTGCTATTAGGCGAGTGCAATTTAGCGACTACAGATTATAATAATTAAAATTATGAGTTAATTTTATTTTATGGGCATACATATTTGATGTGTATATTCAGTATCAACAGGTTAATTAGTATGAATACATTTATTCTTATCTTAGTAGTATTTTTAATTTATTATAATATCTTTATTGTCATTGGACGTTAAATTTATTACTAGTATTGTACCTTGATAAAATCTTCTTACTAAACTAACAATAAAATAAGGTACATGGATTAAATTAAACGGACAAAAAGGGAATGCAATAGGCATAATATATTATAGGTTTACAGTTTGCTAGACAATTACCACATGACTCATATGTAATGACTAATGAGTCAGCGGAATAATAATCTGTGACCAGCGCAAGTGCGCAGCGTATAGTCTACAGTGTTAATTCTTCAATTATATTATTACTGACGAGGTCATTCGCGGTAAATCTCGGTAAACAAAATAAAAAAAAATAAGAAACTCCGAACAACAAACAAACAAACACATAAACATACATGTCAAACTTATAACACCCCCTCCCCCTTTTTGCGTCGAGGTTAAAAAATAGCCTCAGTTACCGCGTACCATCGGGGATTTTAGTTCATAAGCAGCAGTATGACTGTTTTATACTTTGTACAAATTATTATAATATTGGGTATGTTCCGATATGCACTGCGACCACTGTACTGTGTGACGTCAATTCAGTATACTGTGAAGCCGTTCCTTTATAGCCAGTTATACTGCTGCCCTATTACCTAATTTTATGGACTCCAACTGACAACTAGGAATTCTAAAACGTCTTCATTTTGACGTTTGAACTTTTTAATCACGTGATAAAAGTACTGCGAGTACCTTACCTCGAAAACGCTAGTGCTCACAGTAGAATATGGCAGCGATTTATGACGTCATAGGGTACTGCGACAGTATGCTGCCTTTACTGACAGTCCATAACGGAACGTATTTTTCTACAGTGATAGCACTGTGCACTATGCAGTGCTCGCAGTGCATGTCGGAACACACCCATTATGATATCAAACTGACATGACGTATTGTGATTTGTGACTGCATGCCATCATTATAATACAGATAAATGATGAGAATACTCTACCTGTTTATGAATTAGTTTCCCTAATAGTACATTTTGCAATTTTACTTGTTAATCTTTATTGTCAATGATGTTAAAATGTTTAAATAAAAGTATAAAATCAAGCATAAATTCCTTGGTTTTATAATTAATTGGCTGAAAATAAATAACAGTTCATGATTCACAAAATACCTGCTTACATTACAAAGTATGTTAAAAGTTTAATGTAATTAGTGCATTAATAGATGTTTGCTTATTCAAAAACATACATATAATGTGTTATTAATTTTATTAGTAAATGCTAAATATCAAGCAAATTGTAAGAATTATTTGTATCAATCTTGGTACTGTTGTTGCGAAGTTGTTAGTACATAAAAGTAGAAGGTATAAGATGCAATTAATGCAGTTAGGTATTTGTAATCAGCTTAGTATTCTGTTGACTGTGGCAGTGTAGATTTGATAAGCGACTTACGAACGTAGTGTTAACAGAATGATATATGAGACATGCAATATAATATACTCCATTTTAGTTCCATTATAGAATATAGATGTAATCAAACCCCACCTTAACCTTCAGTGTGATTTTTGTTTGTTTTATAGTCTGTTCAGATCCAATTTAAACTTTTTGTAAACAAAAATCTTATACTCGACAAAATTAATGTTGTTATTGTTATTCTCTATTGCACGATTAATAAGTTTAAATGAAAATAATTTAGTATTGACTTTTTATTTCCAAAAATAAATTGGATCTGAAAGTAATAGCCAAGGTAACTCTTGGGGAAATAACAATATCTTCAGGAAATAACAATTTTTCGCAGGATATTGCTACATATAACATTAATTAAATTGAACAACAATATCTTTGGAGGCAGGGTTTCTTACATTTACATTTTAGAAATGGAATTCGTGTGACTGTGCGGTCCCTTTACAATGCAACTGTGCCCAATGAATGTTTACTTTATTAAGGACAATACGTCACACTGAAGCAAATTATCGACTGGACGTGGTATGTACATTTCGTTCGAAATGAAGCGCCGTCCTTATACGCTCCATGGAAAAGCGTAATTTCAAAACTACCTACGTTGCGCGAACATCGGCGCGTCCGCCGCATGTGTGCGTGTAACCTGTGAACTCATGCCTTTGGGACCGTCCATTAATCACGTGATGTTTTAACAACTTTTTAGACCCCTCCCCTCCCCTGGTGATACGTGGTGAGGTTTTATACTACCCCCCCCCCTCCCCCACCTAAGATCACGTGTATTTTTTTTACATAGTAAGCAGGTCATGTTTGAAGAAAAACTTAAAAAACTATTTAATCGAATAATTTGAGCAATTAAAAACTATACGAGTCATTTTCTTGTAAGTATTTAAACAACACTACGAATCTACAACCGATAATAATTTCGGTATGCATAGACTAATTTTGAAAATTAATACACGTGATGTCTCCTTATACCCCCTCCTCCCCTTGGTGATGCTTGGTGATTTTTTTTCGGACCCACCCCCCCTCCCCCCTTTAGGCATCACGTGATTAATGGACGACCCCTTTAATGAGCTCCTTGCGATCCTCAATGAGTCATACACGAATAATGCAAACGATACATGTTCATCAGACACCAAATGCCAAGTTTTACCTCAGTGTGCGATCGACCGTGCTAGATCGCGCGGCACGCGTCGCGGCGTGTCTACCATTGGATCCACAGTTGCTATTGTAGGGATGCCCATTTAGTCTGTGAGGTGCTAAGCCTTGAATATTATACCTCTTCACGTCGTACGTGTCCACTAGGGACAGGAACCCCGTTGGGAACGCTTGGGCATAGGATATCAGTGCTGCGAGTTCGCCATCGCTCGCCTCTTCGGGCGACACGTCCATGACGGTCGATAGCTTTTTCCTCCACGCTAGGGAAAGTTCTAGAAGGTTGCACTGTTCCTTTGTTACGGCGTGTCTGAGGGTCACCGACTTTATGTCGTCGAGCGTGCTGAACGACGTGACGAACGAGTGAGCGTGCGTCCCTTTTACTGGAATGTCGAACATTTTCCCGGCCAAAACGTTGCTTGTTCCGTCGAATCCACCTGAAAGTTGTATAACGAAACATTAACGTTTCGGTCTATTTTTTAAGACTGTTTTAGAATGCTCAGTTCACTATTCTACGCTGTCATTAGTATTTAACTGTATAAAATAAGTGAAGATTCATCCTTGGCTTAACGGAAATAGCTTTGAACATTCCACACACCGATTTCGGTGACGGTGGCCGGTTTCATTGAAACCAGACCAACTACGGAGGAGTTATTTTATAGTATCTAAGTGTGTGCGCAATACACAATAGCATCAAAGCGAGAGATCAGAGGTAGCCTTTAGCCAAGTAGCGAACTTCGTCGTCATAATTAACGATGGCAACTTGGCTCAGTCTCAAGCGCAGGACTGACTTTTTACATGACCATCCGACGCGTAGATAATAATCTTTCTCCCCAGACCATCAGGTGTTCAGCCTGCATTGTCCTAACCAGACTTGAAAATAACACTTTTTAGGGTTCCGTAAAACTTAAGGAACCCTTATAGTTTCGCTCTGTCCGTCTGTCTGTCTGTCTGTCTGTCTGTCCGCGCCTCTAGCTCCTGTAATTATGAATATAAATTGATGAAATTTGGTGCAGTTATAGATTGTGTATATATCACGGTTTTGGGATCATTATTTTATATTTTAGGGGTGGCTCTCCATACATGTGAAGTGGGGATGAAAAATATTTTTTCACTCTACCCCATCGTGTGGGGTATCGTTGAAGAGGTCTTTTAAAATAAAGGCAAGGTTTCATACGTAACTTTTTTATAAAGTTGACCATTTTCGAGTAATCGGACTCCAAAGTAGTTTGTAAGTTGGTCCCCCCCTAGCATTTTTATATGCTACTACTATATATATATATATAGTATACTATAGGAGATAGAAACTTGCAAATTTCCATGCTCATAGATCATGCTAAAAACTCTTTAGGAAAATTATTGCGAACCAAATCGGACAGTAACTTTTGGAGTAATTAAAAAAAATGCATATTACGCGTTTATAGTTACGGAACCCTCTTTAGACATGTCCTGACATGCTCTTGGTTAGGTTATTTATTGTACCAAAGCGGGTATCGAACCCACGAAGTCTGGAGGCAAGAGCCAAGCTCAAAGCCACTGGACCACGTAAGCGACACGATGATAAATGACAATGATATCTAGGTATATAAACTAAGTATCATGAGTAAATGGGTGTGTTTCGCAAAAAATAGCGCTTGTTAGCGCTAGCTAGCGCTAAAGAAAAAAAACAGATTATCGGCCAGGACACGTTTGCTAACTTCAATACTGCTAACATAATCCGCTATTTTGCTTTTTATAGCCAGCGGTCGCCATTTTGCTTAATTTTTTTGTTAACGCTATTTTCCGCCGAACACAGCCAATGTAACCTTCGTGACACTTGTCAAGGCTGTAACGTGTAACACCAGAGTCCTAACCGCCCTTGCAAACTCGACGAAAGCTAATCAATAGTTTGATGGATTCTCGAGTTAATATCTAATGGCTAAAGTGTTCAATGTCAGGGCTCGCATGATACAGCCAAATTAGAAAAAGTTATTGGGAAGTTGTTGTGAGTCAATGGCGCATTTGGGCGTGTTATAAACAAGTTGGAATGGCCCGTGCCGTGCCTGGCACCAGATGATCTCGTTTCACAGCAACATTACCTGCAGGAATACGCTATTATAATCGATAGCGGGTGGGAAACTAAGAATGTAATTCAAAACCTGCGGTTGTTATTCCGTTTTATAACTAAGTTATACCTGTCCAGACGAAACACCCTGAAAACGTATAACCGAAATGTAACGCGTGTTGATAAATAGGTATATAACAGAAAGGCTATTTTATGGGGCCTTTATCACAGCAATAACAATACATTTTTTAGGGTTCCGTAATACTCAAGGAACCGGTTTTGCTCTGTCCGTCCGTCTGTTTGTCTGTCCGCGCCTCTAGCTTCTCTAATAATGAATATAAATAAATGAAATTTATTAAATTTTAGGGGTAGCTCTCCCATACACGAGTAGTGGGGATCAAAAAATTTTTTCAGTCTACCCCATCGTGTGGGGTATCGTTGTATAGGTCTTAAAATGTATGCAAGGTTTTATATTAGGTTGGGGAAAAAGTTTCTTCGCATTTTATATAAAAATTCAAAAGGTTTTTTTATAAATTTATTTACAAGTGACTAAAGTATATAGGTGCCATTTTGTTCGATAACTTTTTGCCATCTTGTTGGTAGGTACATGATCCCATTGCTATAAAATTTTTGGGGCTTCTGATGAAAAAACTGCGACAAGTGGTTTTGGCAGTCCTCTTGTGATGTCAACCTGACACTGCCTAAGGAATTCTGCAGCGACCGAAACAGGTGGAGACCTGAAGGTGCAAGGTCAGGACTATACAGCGGATGCATTAACACCTCCCAGCCAAACTCCCGTAATTTTTTCTGAGTGGCTAAAGATGTGTGAGGTCTAGCGTTATCATGGTGAAAAACCACACCCCTTCTGTTGATTAATTCCGGCCGCTTTCTCTCAACCTCTTGCTTTAATCTAATCAGTTTTTCGCAGTACAGTTCAGAATTGATGGTCCTGCCTGGCGGTAACAGCTCATAATGAATAATGCCCTTCCAATCCCATCACACACACAGCATCACCTTGTTGCGAGTTAACCCGGGTTTCGCCACAGTCTGTGAAGCCTGACCGGCCTTTGACCACGATTTTTTCGCACGTTCTTGTCGTACGTGATCCACTTTTCATCACCAGTTATCAGCTTCTTCAAAAATGGTTCGGTTTCATTACGTCGTAATAAAGAATCACAAATGAGTACACGGTTCATTAGGTTTCTTTCAGTGAGCTCATGAGGCACCCAAATATCGAGCTTTTTTGTGAACCCAGCTTTTTTCAAATGCGCCAAAACCGTTTTGTGGTCAATCCCCAGTTCTTCAGCTACATCGTAACTACTAATATGCCGATCTTGCTCCACTTTTTCAAAACTGGCAACAGTTTTGTCCGTAACAGGGCGACCAGAGCGACGTGCATCTTTGATATCAAAATTTCCGGATTGAAAACGCTTAAACCAAATTTGCGCTACTCTCACAGATACTGCATTAGGTCCATAAACATCACAAATTTTTTTCGCGGCTTGTGTTGCATTTTTACCTTTTTTGTAATAAAATTTTAAAATGTATCGAAATTCTTCATAAGAATCACTCATTTTAACAATAAGAAAAACAAATGAAAATCTCAAATTTACCTAATTTGAATTTAAAATTGTCTTCTGTAAAATTAAAACTTTTTAATGATACCAAAATCAGCCAGATACAATTGGTATAGCCCAAGATATTTTATGACAAGTTCATACATACTATAATGCGAAAAGACTTTTTCCCCAACCTATTATATGACTTTTTTTCAACTATTTTCGAGTAATCGGCCTCCAAAGTGGTTTGTAAGTTGGTATGCCCCCTAGCATTTCTAAACTATTGGAGATAAAAACTTGTAAGCTTTCATGCTGATAGATCATACTAAAAACTCTTTAGGAAAAAAGGGGCCTATCTCACGAACTGCTTCATCGATTTTTAAACGACTTCCAAAAAAGGAGGCGGTTATACGTTCGGCTGTATATATTTTTTTTTTTTTTTTTTTTTTTTGTATGTTCGCGGATAACTCCGCCGTCTGTTGGCCGATTTTCAAAATTCTTTTTTTGATGTAAAAGGTATAATCCGAAGTTGGTCCCATTTTCAGAAAATTGGTGACCTGATGATGGGATCCATGAGGAAACGAGGGAACTCCTCAAAATTTATATGGAAACATATGGTGGTTTCGACTTTTTCTGAAGTAGTCCAAGCATATGCTACCAAAAAGTAAGATTTTGCTCCAAGGTATACCCTGGATCAAAAAGTACAGAACAGAACTCCTGACTCCTTATAGATACATGTTTGGGGATTTTGGCGTTATTTAAAGAACTGCAAGCATATGCCACTTTGTCAATTAGAGTAATCATCATCATCATCACCACTATCACAGCATACATCATCACATTATGATGATATAGAAGGTACTTCTCATAGTATTTTACACTAACACGGAGATCTTTGAACATTACTCTGCCGTTTATGGACCTATTTGCAAAATTATTTTGTTGTTGTAAAGGGTTTAAATCGAAATTGGTCCTTTAGTCACTAAAGTGGAAACGCGATGATGCGATCCATGAGGAATCGAGGGAACTCCTCGAAATTTATATCGACACATATAGTGATTTTGACTTTTACTGAAGTAACACAAGCATATGCTACCAAAGAATAAGACGTTGTACCAAGGTATACCCTGAATCCAAAAGCACTGAACAGAACTCCTCAGTCTTTAAAGATATGCGTTAGGAAATTTCGGAATTGTTTAAAGAACTGCAAGCATATGCCACTTTGTAACTTACAGTAATCATCATCATCATCTTAATAACAATACCTAATGGAAGCTTGGCGCGTATTCATTTATACATTCGGTCGTTTATTTTAGACGTTTTTAAGACGTATTAATAATAACTTAACAAGATATATCACTAAAAAGGGTGAAATTATTATTTTTAAACAAAAAATTAAACCGACTTCCAAAGTAAAAATACACAAAAAAGTATGAAATAAAACTTATTTTATAAATAATTCCCCTTTTAAATTTGTCTATTTCTCTACTTAATCTTCTTAATTTTGAAGTCGTTACCAGCAAATATGAACGTGAGTTCTATAAAATATTGTAGGATATCATTTGGGCTGGTAGCGACTTCAAAATTAAGAAGATTAAGTAGAGAAATAGACAAATTTAAAAGGGGAATTATTTATAAAATAAGTTTTATTTCATACTTTTTTGTGTATTTTTACTTTGGAAGTCGGTTTAATTTTTTGTTTAAAAATAATAATTTAAAAAATTGAACACAGACGTTTTTTAAGCTGGGCGTTTGGGCTATTTTTCACATAGGATGTGGTGCGGTGTCTGTGACATAAGTACATTTGGTATGATGAATCTTACCGATATATGAGTATTTAGATGCCGAAAGACCACCGTCGGGGCCCTGAGCTCGCCTCAGCCCGAATTCCAGCAGCGAAATACTCTTGCCGGCGACCATACGGTATCGCGCCGCATTTGTTGCCATCAAACTGAAATTTAGTATAATAATAATATCTATGGACGCCTCACATCACGTCAATCTGGCCCCGTGGTAAGTATCCGAAGAACTTGCGTTACGGCGACCAGACAACGGGAGCTATGCTCAATACTTATTATAATATTAACATACATATTTAAAAAGACCCAGGAACATTGAAAACTTTTTGTTCCTTCGGCAGGTTTCAAACCCGCGACCTCTGGTTCCAGCTTGAGCGCCGACGCGACGAGCCGCAGAGGCCGTCAAGGATAGGTTTCGGCATTGATTACAATTTATACATTTTCTGTACTATGGCAGGCTCAATGCCACGACTAGGCAGGCTCGATGCTTGTATAACGCGTTTCAAATGAGAAAAGGAACGTCAATGACCTTTTTCTGTCAAATATCACTTGATAAGTGTGATTTTCAGAAAAACTTATGTGCATATAAATATTATTAGTCTTGCAACGAATTTAAATAAAAACGTTAAATAGTAATAAATTATCTAAACATAAATTTAACTATCATAACAGTCTAAATTCGAAACAATATGGCGCCGACTCAATCCTATTCTCATTTGAATCGCACTATACCATGGCTTCACAGAAAACGAGCGTCAAACAGCTTAGTGTTTTGCCGATAAATCTACTGCAGTAAGAAGGAACTTTTGTTTTGTTTCCAGTTTTCAGATCAAAGATCAGTTAATAAACCGTTTAAAAGGAAGAAAACAATACACATTTTATTCGATATCAACATTATTGTTATTATTGTCTTTGTAAGTACGGCCGCCGACAAACCGGTGTGCGGTGTGCCACTTGTAATCTTATAACATAAGCATTAAGGTCGAAAGTGGTACACCAGGTCTGACGGCGTCGGGTCTGTTCAGTACAATGATGTAAAAAACAACATTAACCCATTTAACCGTCCCACTAGTCTCTACATACAACGTAATACATATTCAATCGCTTGCAATTAATTGACCAAGCGAAGCTTGACTGATACCCGCTGATATGGCAGTTTGTAAACACAAGTATGACGCGAACTACTAAATTAGTACTTATCGCTTATCGCTTTCCCTCGATCTAGCAGTTTTAGGAAAATGTTTTCAGAAAGTTAATTATGCGCGTAACTGTACTTTCAGAATAACGCTTTAAGATTATTTAAGGAATAAATTTTAGGATGGATTTTGATAGCTTAAAATCTCGAAGATTCGGAAATATGTTTTCAGAAATTAAATTATGAGCGTAACTGTACTTTTAAGAGCCTAGGGTCGCATTTTCTACAATATCGGTTATCTTTTTACATACAGAGTACACACAAAGATAAATGATGCGATAACATTACGCTTACCTTGCAAAGTTCACGAGAGTCAGTAATGTTGTTTCCAAGATCTGTGTTATAATAAGCGGGCCTTCGATCCTCATGAGCGGAACTCTGAAACGTTTCACTCGCATAAATATTATTATGATTTAGTAATTAAATATATCCGAAATGCTGCATCATTTGATGACGAAGCAAAGAAATAGTAAACAAGTTAGGTATATTGTGTAAGTACTTCATACATACATTACATAGATCAAGAATATCGGCATCTAAAATTTTTGACTTGTACCTGCAGTTTACTAATGTTTCAGATACAATGATTCCGATTTTTAGGTTTTGTAACACACTTCGCCACACACGTATCCTGTATACCACGTATCGGCGCAAACACGGTATTATCTGGCATCAGTTCAGTCCATCAGTCTGATCCAGACTGACGAAAGAATGATCGTGTAACCGTGTGATTGACGGACTGATATAATTTTTTTATTATGTGTTTTCCGGCCATCATTCTGGCGTCAGTCTGAGACTGATGGACTGAACTGATGCCAGACTGACCGTGTAACCCTAGTCTTACAATTTTGACGTAACTATGGCCTATGTATGTGTATGTTTTTACGTGGTAGAGCCATGCTTCGGCACGAATGGGCCGGCTCGACCGGAGAAATACCACGGGCTCACAGAAAACCGGCGTGAAACAGCGTTTGCGCTGTGTTTCGCCGAGTGAGTGAGTTTACCGGAGGCCCAATCCCCTACCCTATTCCCTTCCCTACCCTCCCCTATTACCCTATTCCCTCTTAAAAGGCCGGAAACGCACTTGCAGCTCTTCTGATGCTGCGAGTGTCCATGGGCGACGGAAGTTGCTTTCCATCAGGTGACCCGTTTGCTCGTTTACCCCCATATTTCATAAAAAAAAAAAAAAAAAAAAATACTGTCTGTGGCATCGTATCTCCTTAACGAATGAACCGATTTTGATCTAATTTCTTTTGTTGTGACATCGAGACAGTTTTACCATGCTCATCATCATCAGCTATCACTTACGTATGCAAGGAGACGGGGGTTATTTAACATTTTAAATTTTATTTATTATATACATGTTTAAGACTGAAACCCTTTTCTGAAAATTCTTTTTAGAAAATTCTATATTAGAAGTTTATAGAATTTTTTTAAAATTCGTTTCACCTCTGGGCGAATTTAAAGCCATGAAAATTTCAAATTGCCTCAAACATGTTTTTGGGGACTAAAAAATTTACATTTCAAAAATGTGTATATATTGTATATATACACACCTCCCCACTCCTGACCAGCCAGACCTAGTCTCGTGTTGAGGTAGTAATAGGAGAAGTATAGGCCATGGTTACAGCTTGCCTCAAACACCTACTCTATATTTTCTAGTAGCTTCCCATCTTTATAAATTTATCATTACAACACATCAAGGCATGTCCATACCACAACCACACCCTATAATTTTAATATTACAGTATGTAGACTGTAGACTACTGTACAGGTTTCAGACAACAACCCATTTTTTAAACCATTCTATATCTTAGTGGATTCAAAGAGTTTATTAACTGAACTCTTATTCATTGGCCTCTGCCAATGAACAATAGTGTGTATTTATACTGCGTGTCTCGAGAGTGGTAGTGCACTCTATTTATGTGCCCACATAATTATATCTGCCAATAAATTAGGAGTGGATTGATTCAAAAATAGACATGAGTTCTCACTAGCGTGAAGGAAGTCAACTTAAGAACATGACTCACTAAAGTCAAATTAATGATCGTGTGAATGATTCTTTGCATTTAATGTTGAGTTTAATGACCTGATGAAAAAATAAATCTTTGGTGCATAATGTACAAAATAATGCCATCTTTACAATATTTAAACATTCAAAAGCTATGTGTACAAAGTTAGTAATCTTATGCATTACTTAATATATTATTGAAATAGGTCAAAAAGTATTTTAAGTTTTGTCAATCATAGGCCATACCCAAGCATACCTGATACCATCAAATGATATAAGGCCTTTAATGCAAATGCTCGTTTTCCTGATTAGGTTTCCTGATCAGAAATTCAGATCTGGAATTCCATGTGCCTAGCACAAACCATTCGTTATTTTGTTATTGTATGCACGGAATTAATTACAAAACGAACATCGGGAATAGTAAGGATGTGTGCGGCTTGTTGAACATTTTGTATGTAAATGGAGCATTCAGGTTTCCGAATCTGCATTCCTAATCAGGAAACTGAGCGTTTGCTAGGGGCATAAATAAGAATTATTTATGGAATTTTTGGAATATTCCAATGATTAAATCTGTCAAGATTCTGACTTAATTCCTACAACAATGACAGCAAATAGTAAAAAAACATAGTACATACAAGTAATATTTTGTGGTTAACCAGGAAAATAATATCATTTACATCAATACAACCTCAACATATTCTTGCCACTTTTAAGTTGTAAGTAGCAAATATTTTACTATTTTAGTTAAAATTAAATAATGTTAAAATACAGATTTTTCTAAGATTTTATAACTTCTGATGGGACATAATAATTAGTCTACTGATTTATCAAAATGTGCAGCTAACATGTTAAATATACCATAAATAATCATACAATGTTACATACCTCGGAAATGCCACAGATCCCTCCTCGATAGCACTCAGTTTCACATCCTTACAAGTTAAGTCTTTCAAATAGTCATAAAACTCAGGTTCAATGTTAGCTGGTAGTGTGTTCCTCAGGTATTCTATATCTAAAAAAAAATAATTTTACAATAATTAAAACTGGATTGTCTATGATATTTTATAATATTACTGGATAGATTTAAATGCCTGCGACTTTGTGCATGCTGCAGGAAATCCTGCAGGAACCATACATTTTTCGGAAATAAGTAGTATGTCTGTCCCTGTGGTCTAATCTATATATATATATTATATATGTGCTTAATTTCATCAAAATTGGTGGAGTAGTTTCAGAACATATTCAATACAAACAAAGAAACAAATATTTTCTACTACAATAAATACATTATCCCCCAGGAACACTACTTTTTCAGGATAAAAAATATCCTATGTCCTTTCTCGGGACCCAAACTGACATAGTTTACAATTCATACCAAATTTCATACAAATCGGTTCAGCAGTTAAAGGAGGTTACAGACAGACAGACACACTTTCGCATTTATAATATTAGTATAGATGTACAAATGCATTGTATGAGTGAGGGCACCAGCACCTGATTTTGTCAGCTGGTTTCAGTTGTTTTTAAATAAATAAATATAATAAAATTTTAATCAACTAATACTAAAATTTAGAATGTAATCAAAGGTTATCATACCACTATGTGAATAATGGAAGTTCTCAAAAAACTTTAAACACTCTTCAAGTCCAGCAAAGATTGTAAATTCTCCATGAAAAGGGTTAGTGCGAAAAAACAGATCAAAAACAGCAACATCATTTGCTTTTCCTGATTTCCAGTATGCATAAGCCATCGTTATTTGATACAAGTCTGCAAAAATATTAACAACTGAGGTTATATTCTTATAATTTTCTTACTTTGTATAAAAACTAATATCCTAGTTTAAATAAAATATATACTTAATACATTCTTTACATTAATAATTTATCAAAAATATTTAAAAACTGATACAGTATTTTAACAGATATTTTTTCTACTAATATAAATAATTTGAGTACAGTAAATTGCTCAAGATTTAGTTTTTAAAATTGGCTCCAAAACAAAGTTAAAATACAAAGTTTATTTACATACCTGTTAATAAAGGTTGCACTATTCCATTTTGACGTGCCATTTTATAGTTACACTGATTATCACTCATTTTTGATAAAACTTTTACAAACAGAAATTACTACAGAGACGTGAGGAACGCTTGCAATCTGATCAACGAGTAATACGTAAAATAGTATCATCGTGATTCGTGATGAGCAAGTGAGCAACACACTTATCAGCGCGCCAAACAGTTTTTGACAGAACTCCGGCTTTTAATGCATTACGCAGGCGTAAAATTGTATCGACTTAAGACAGTTTATGCCTTTATAATCCATTCAATTATTGTACTAATTAAAAATTTTACGACCTTCAGGTAGAATCTGAAGGACAAACTCGTAGGTTTTACTTTCAAAGGACATCATTCATTTTGGACCAAAAAATGAAAGTGCCGGCCAGAAAGAAAAAAATATATATTCGGATAGAATACACAATTCCTAACATTTTTTACTATGACGTCCAATCTGTGCGCCCAATGGTTACGTCGTAATAAAATAATTTAAAAATAATCCTTTTGTGATAAAAAGGTTGGAGTGTCACTATTAAAAGCATGGATATCTTACGTTATGATATAATACTTGATAGTAAAACACAGTGGTAAGGTTGATAAATAGTATTGGAAAAAAATATTTAGTCATAGAATAAAAATAAAAAATATGTATCAAGTACTAGCTGTCCCGGTGAACTTCGTGTCACTTTAAAACCTTCCCTGGACTTCTACGAATATTTTGAGACTAAAATCAGCCCAACCAGTTCAGCCGTTTTCGAGTTTTAGCGCGACTAACACATTTGAAAATCCATTTTTATATATAAGAAGAAGACTAACTGTCCCGGTGAACTATATGATACAACAACCAAAGATATACAAAAAAAAATTGGCAATGCCTGGAAAAGATTCTGGTCCTTTAAAGAAATAGTAAAATGCATAAGTATAAACATGAGCACCAAAAGAAAACTATTTAATACATGGATTCCACCCATTATGTTTGGAAAGAAAAGGATAGACAAAATAGAAAACAAGGAGTTGAGAAAAATGACACGTGTAACTGATGTAACATATAAAACTAAAAAATTGAAATGAAACAACAAACAATCATAACATGTCCGGCCCGGACATGTTTTGATTTTGATAGGGCCAGACAAATGGACAAAAATAATAACATCTTTGTATCCCAGAAGGGCTAAAAGAAAAGAGGGCAGATCTCTAAAAAGATGGGAAGATGAAATGGTACAAATGGCTGGCAAAATGTGGACTAGTGTATGTGGAGTGGCATGTCAGAGATGTGAGTGGAAGCTGTTGGGGGAGGCCATTGCCAAGAGGCACTCAGAAGCAGAGACCGCGCAACGGAAAAATCAATTATTGATTTGAATATTTTGTAATGTATATAAAATAACGTATTTATTTTGGACCGTGGGTTCAGAGATGCAGTTCCCATTCTTGAAGGAAATGGTTACACTGTGAAAATGCCGGAGACAAAGCATCCTGAAGCGACGCAACTAACCACGGAACAAGCAAACAAGTCACGCCTTGTTACTATTTGCCGTTGGGTTGTAGAAGTAGTAAATGGCCGATTTAAACGAGATTTCCGCCTGTTGAGAAACGTTCATATTAATATAACATTGCACTATATGTTTGAATATTTTAGAATCGCAGCAGCATTAATAAATGCTTATCACGTGTTGATAGTAGATAATGTCCATGCTTCTGATTTTTTACAAATAATCCGGGAAAGGATAAACATGCCCAATACACTGGCAGATCTTGTCGCCAGACGTAACTTGAACAGAATGAGAGCACAGTTCCAGCCCATGTCTGCAGATATGGCTGAGTTTAATGACTTTCCTACGCTGACCGAAGAAGAATTAATATTATTTAGCCTCGGTATATATCAGCTGAGACAAGCGAGAAGTTACTATGGAGAGCATGTTCAACCAGATGGAGTTTTTAGCATTGAGCTAAGTGGTGGAATTCCTCTAGAGCTTGTAAGGGAATTGGAGGGAGAGGACTTGTGGTTGATTCGAGGGCGAATACAATCCCGACACATCCGATCTAAAACATACTATGTGTATATTGCTCTGGATAGAACAGCAACCGGGCGTCGAGCAATAAAACATTACTATTGCACATGCCATATAGGAATGAGAACCATCGGATGTTGCTCCCATACTATGTGCATAGTCTGGTACATGGGTTATGCTAGACATGACCCTTACCTCAGCCCACCCGCAATAAGTTTAGATGACGTATTTGTAAGACTAGAAAATGTTTAATTGTACGTCATTAACTTATTATTGTTATTAGCCTTTATTCAGAAGAACAATACATTTATTTTATATACATTACAAAATATTCAAATCAATAATTGATTTTTCCGTTGCGCGGTCTCTGCTTCTGAGTGCCTCTTGGCAATGGCCTCCCCCAACAGCTTCCACTCACATCTCTGACATGCCACTCCACATACACTAGTCCACATTTTGCCAGCCATTTGTACCATTTCATCTTCCCATCTTTTTAGAGATCTGCCCTCTTTTCTTTTAGCCCTTCTGGGATACAAAGATGTTATTATTTTTGTCCATTTGTCTGGCCCTATCAAAATCAAAACATGTCCGGGCCGGACATGTTTTGATTGTTTGTTATTTCATTTCAATTTTTTAGTTTTATATGTTACATCAGTTACACGTGTCATTTTTCTCAACTCCTTGTTTTCTATTTTGTCTATCCTTTTCTTTCCAAACATACTCCTCTCCATAGCCTTCGGTCCAACTTCCAGCATACTTGTATGAGCTTTTGTTAGTGCCCAAGTTTGGCACCCTTATGTTAGAATGGGTGGAATCCATGTATTAAATAGTTTTCTTTTGGTGCTCATGTTTATACTTATGCATTTTACTATTTCTTTAAAGGACCAGAATCTTTTCCAGGCATTGCCAATTTTTTTTTGTATATCTTTGGTTGTTGTATCATATAGTTCACCGGGACAGTTAGTCTTCTTCTTATATATAAAAATGGATTTTCAAATGTGTTAGTCGCGCTAAAACTCGAAAACGGCTGAACTGGTTGGGCTGATTTTAGTCTCAAAATATTCGTAGAAGTCCAGGGAAGGTTTTAAAGTGACACGAAGTTCACCGGGACAGCTAGTACTTGATACATATTTTTTATTTTTATTCTATGACTAAATATTTTTTTCCAATACTATTTATCAACCTTACCACTGTGTTTTACTATCAAGTATTATATCATAACGTAAGATATCCATGCTTTTAATAGTGACACTCCAACCTTTTTATCACAAAAGGATTATTTTTAAATTATTTTATTACGACGTAACCATTGGGCGCACAGATTGGACGTCATAGTAAAAAATGTTAGGAATTGTGTATTCTATCCGAATATATATTTTTTTCTTTCTGGCCGGCACTTTCATTTTTTGGTCCAAAAATGTATGAAACGTGAATGATGTCCTTTTACAAAAAACATTTAAAATTTTCATTTGACACAATTTGACAAATGAAAATTGACGAGTGAATTTTTTTAAATAAATATCTTCGGCATAATCGTTATAACCATTTGCCAGTGTCAAGTTAAAAAGGCGGGAAATAGAATATTCATTCAAATTTTCATCACCGTATTTCTAAATCGTCGAGTCCAAAGTCCAATAGAGATCCTTGCTGAGAATAACTCGAAAATCTAACATGGCGGATCACTCAAGAATGGGTATCAACAAAAAGGGCTTGCTGAGAATAACTCGAAAAATAAAGTGATGACATTCTAAATCCAACATGGCGGAACACCCAACCCAAGATGGCCGACAAGTCATTTTTAATTCTTTATGAGTAATAGTGTTCTGTGTTTTTAATGCACTCCTACAATATGGATATCAAATGAAAGTATAGTGTGTTGGGGTTTTTTGAGGTCCTTACTGAGTAAAGTCCCTCCCAGTGAACTTTGAAGTGACGTCATATATATATGTCACACAGAGGTCCAACGTCCAAACTTTATATAGGTATGACATAGTGACTATGTTTGATTCAAAGACTTCTAGTTTGATGTCATAATATGTATGACATGACCATGACCTCATATTGACTGTCGACTCGAGTGGCGTATTCCCTCCTAAAAGGCCGGCAAGAAACTTGCAACTACTCTGATGTTGCGGGTGTCCATGGGCGACGGTACCTAATCGCTTTCCATCAGATGATCCGTTTGCTCGTTTGCCCCCTAGTTTTATAAAAATGTCTATTCACGTCCAATGTACTTAATCTAATACAATCTAAACGTAAGGAAAAATATAAAATTCAACCAAATTAATGTGTTAGTATTCCTTTATAAACACAATGCACGGTAAATCAATGACATTTAAAGTTGTAGGTCTTATTAAACGCTTCTATTATTCTCTTATTTAATCTACATAATTACGAGTATATTAAAATGGACATTGAAAGGGGGAGGAGAGCGATGACGGTCCGCTGTAACATGTTGGCACGCAGATTCGCGAGGTGTAGTACAGATGTTAAAATTACACTGTTTAAAGCATTTTGCCAAACTCTCTACACCTGCAATCTGTGGGTCAGCTACACGCAGCGGACCATCAACGCTCTCGGACTACAGTATAATAACGCGTTCAGGGTGTTGGTGGGGCTTCCTCGCTATAGTGCGTCTGCGATGTTTGCGTATGCACACAGACGGTTATCACACCGTGCTGCGGTGTCGCATCGCATTGCTGATGTTCCGCACGCGTGGAAGCCCCAACACCTTCCTGAATCTGCTTAGCGCCAAGCTGGACAGCCCTCTTCTGCGGCACTGGGTCCAAGCACGCGTGCATGTGCCCGGAGCCCCAGAGAAGAAATACGTAAATTAAATAAGTCGTTTGTATATTAACTATGAATACCTATTTAGTGTTTGTTGTATTGTTAGTCCTGAAGAGTATACCCACCTACTTATTTCATTGAGTTTTAGTAGGTACCTATATTAATTTGTTTCTGTTTGTTTTGACTAAATTTCGCCCGTTTTGTTAGAGGTTTAAAGACATTCTGTAGTATTAGTATCAGTATTGTACCCGTGCGAAGCCGGGGCGGGTCGCTAGTTAACTATATTGTGGGCTATGCCTGCGGCCTGAAATAAACATATTTCATTTTTTTATTAATTCGAATCAGATAATACAGCTAAGCTTATATAAACCTATTTGAAACATAGTACCTAAAGGGGGATTAATAATAGGGTATTTTCCAAGTTTTTGAAAAGTATGTCAAATTGTTCCTAATACCAAAATACATTAACAGTTTGAACCATTCTTTGTGAATTTCTTTCTTTTCCTTGCAAATTAGCCTAAAAGTTTAAATTAATATTATAGGCGCGAAAACGCTTTATTGTGTTGTCATGACGTCACATTCTTGTAACATTGTAACTGTCAAGTGTCAAATTACACTGAAAATGCCAAATACCTACTGTTTACGTTTGTAAATAAATGTTTTAAGCCTATTAAAAATGCCTTATAAATGGTGCGCAGTGCCAAAATGCACTAATACGTCTATTAAAACACCGGGGAAAATATCTGTAACCATACCAAAGAACACTGAAATGCGGAAAAAGTGGCTATTACTCGCTGACGCATGACGTTAATGATTCTGATGCTGGCTATTCTCTATGGAAATCGGGAGGCCATTAAAAAAAGAAGAAGAAGTACAAGAATATGACGTCACATTCCAATCTCGTGCGTTTTTAGTCACGTGGTCAAACGTGAAAAATTCATAATCTTATTTTTGATATTTTATAAAAATCATACATATTTTTATGTAAAAAGTTGGTTAAAGTGGTTTAAATTAATGTTTAGCGATAAAATATCAACAATCTGATGTATATTTTCATCATAGGATAATACCCTATTATGTATAAGCTGACCGTTTTATTATATTTATGGCGAAGCTCATAGCGAGTACCTAATTGACTTTGGATACTTGTCATGCAACGAGATGTGCCAAGATATAGAAAAGCGCTAGGTTAATAAAATATAGGACCTTATAATCCCGAACATAATGTTCTGGATATTCAGAAGCGCGGGGTTGGAGCGGTTACTTTACCTAAGTTATGTGAAAGGTAAAGAGAGGGCGAAACCCAGTCCACAGACTACTCAGAAGAACTAACGTTCCCAGTCCTACCTCACACCAAAAAGGGGATTTAATGTTTTCCTGTACAAGAAACAAACTTTTTTTTATTGCAGTAATTTATATTGCAGGTTTTAAAAAATCTAGTATACCATGTGACACAATGAATTAACAGTTATTACATGGCGAGTTACATTAAATTGTACTAAACATAGTAGTATTGAAAATATTCACAATACTACATTTACATTTGATTGCATAAACCTTCTACAACCTATAGTAATAAGCCAACACAGATCTTGAACATAAATAATAATAAAAAAAGTGAAACTAAAGTATTTTTAACATAGCTAGTAAAAACTTATCTATAGGCTCCTGCTTCGAACCCAGCGGCAAGCGGCGCACAAAGGCGCCATAGTAGCCACTTGACACAATGGCTGTGTTGCGCGGAAAAAAGCGCTTGTTAGCGCTTGCTAGCGCTAAAGAAAAAAAAATATCGTCCAGGACACGTTTGCTTACTTTAATACTGCTAATATAATCAGCCATTTTGCTTATTTAATGCCAGCGGTCGCCATTTTGCTTACGTTTTTTTATCGCTATTTTTCGCGGAATACAGCCATTGAATTCCTGTCAAGCGGTGACTATGCCACGCCGCACACCGCTGCCACGCCGTGCCGTGCCGTCTGTGTAATGTGTTCGAGGCAGCGGCCTTACACTTTTAATCACGAATAATACTTTTATGACCTAATCTGCTAAAACTGTCTACCATAGGTATAGTTACACAAAGTGTTAGACAGTTGTTGCTTTCATGTCATATGAAGTATCTCTATAGTCAATGATATTGAAAGCTTAAACTCAAGATTTGGGTAGGTATATTACTTTAAAAAGTACTACATTTGGTTAGAACTCAGTAAAATATTTCTTGACACTAGCCCTAGAGGACGATTCTTGCTGGGATGTTCTTTTGCGTGATGCAAAAACAATCCTTTCCTTGTGACAAACTCTTCTGTGCAGAACGTGCACTGGAATGGTTTCTTTCCTGTATGCTGATACATGTGGTACTGTAACAAAAAAAAATAAGGTGTTAACTAAGCTTATCCTGGCTACTATCTTATATGTATACAAGCTGTTGCTGCTGATGGCGCAATAATGCATTAATTTCGACCAAATTTGATTACCATAAAAAAGGTTATAGTGAGTCAATCTTAAAAGATAGACATAAACTGTCGAGGACATTTTTTTTTAGATAATTTAAAGAGGAATAATTCTTTCCTACATATTTTTGGGTAACTTGAACCGTTTACTCAGCGCACGCAACGGAAGCCCTCAAATATGAATAATTTCCCCCGTTTTTGCAACATTTTTCACTGATGCTTCGCTCCTATTGGTCGTAGCATACTGTTATATAGCCTAAAGCCTTCCTCGATAAATAGACTATCCAACACAAAAAATATTTTTCAATTCGAATCAGTAGCTCCTGAGATTATTGCGTTCAAACAAACAAACAAACTCTTCAGCGTTATAATATTAGTATAGATAATATGTTAAATAATAAGAAGCTACAATTTAGAAGTGAAAATTTCATTACACACACAGTGTCATTTGGATTTTATGGAAATTGAAAGTGCATGATATTAATTTCTACAAAGTTAGCTCAAATTAAGTTGTTTAAAGCAATATCTATTAACAGAAGTGAGAACTAGGAACCTTGCATTAGAAAATCTGTATTTTTATTATAATTTAAAAGTGGATAAAAATAACTGAGAAAAATACATGAATTGAAGGTTTCACTTCTGTTGTGTCTTTACACACACGTGAAATTTATTTTCATGTCTAAAATATAAATATTAATAATTACCACATAATTATCCCTTTTCAAGAATGTGTGGCTGCACAAGTTACACTGGTATTTCATAACTGATTTCAATATATTTGGATTGTTGTTAGACTTTGGAACAATTGTTCTGATCATGTTCGGCGGACTCTCCATAGGGCCAACTCTCCGTTTCACCTTTCCTTCCACCTTCCGTCCGGGATGCATCCTTGTTCTATGTGAGTAGCAGTTGCCAGAGCTGGCAAAACCTTTGTCACAGAATGGACATTTATATGGCTTGGCTCCTGTGTGTTGATTTATATGAAACTGGAAATGAAGAGTCAGACAACAAATTTTAATACATTTTTTAATGAATACTGGTATTAGTTATCCTTTAATTATTAAAACATATATAACATTTCTTTATCCTATTATTGTTATTGTGTCTCAACTGAAGTCCATTTCTCATATTATATTTTAACTTCACTTTCAATCCTACTATAAAGGTACGGGCACATTATGCCGGGCTGCAGCGTGTCGGGGCGGACCGCAGCGCAGCGCAAAATGCTAACCTAGCACACTGGTGACGGGCCGGGTTGCAGTGCATTGACAGATTTTGAGTACAGTGTTGAGGTGTAATATATTATGTAATACATGTAATACATTTTAGCTTACTCTACATATTAATACGATACTAACATTATAAAGGAACATACATACATTACTTATACAAAGGAACTTACACACTACAGTGTAAGTGTTGAGAATTTGTGTGCAACTAACGTTATGGATAGCTCTGACGAAGAACTTTCTTTTTTTTACTGCTGTTAGAAGAAGAAGATAATGAACAGCATAAATTTCGTCAAAAAAAAAGGAAATGTAAAATATAGAAACATCCAATTTGTTCCAAGAGAAAGGTATTCGGCGAATACCTTTTTGTTTTGGGGATCTTTTCAGATACTCCTGATCGATGTGTTCAATTACTTGAAATAATAAAGAAGAATCTGCATAAAACAAATCCGCTTGCTATAGCACACTGTTGACGGGGCGCATCGGGGCGTGGCGGGCCACATCGCATGGACGCAAATCCGCCTCGCAATAATGCGCGCCGCTGCGGCCCGACACAGTGTGCGATACTTCATACAAATTGTATGAAAGCGATTTGAGCGGATTTTTGCGCTCCGCCCCGGCACGCTGCGGCTCGGCATAATGTGCGCGTACCTTAATTACTATCCTACTACTATTATAAAATATAAATGTGAAAGTTTGTGAGGATGGATGCATGTATGTACGGATAGATGGATGGATTTTTGTTACTCTTTCACGCAAAAACTACTGAACGGATTTTGATGAAATTTAGTATGGTTAAAACATAGGGCAGTTTTTATTGTGAAAAAGTACAGTGTTCCTGTGGGATAGTGTATTTACGCGGGCGGAGAAGTGGGTAAAAGCTAGTAAACTAGATGTTTTGAACCCAAAGATGTTATTCTACTTTATTTTGACTTATTATTATTTAAAAGAATATCATTTTTCTGTTAAAATGAGATCAAGATTATTATTATTATTATTTTTTTTATTTAAGACTGTATTCAAACAGAATAATTATAAGATTGAAATAGCAGAATCAAACTTCTGATATAAAGCTATTTATTGATACTGAAGGCATCAACATACATGTTGCAAGTCCGGCTTCTGGGATAATTATTAAAAAATGAACAACAACAAATCAAGTCAGAAAGTTGAATGTTTGGGGTAATAACTAATAGTACAGTGTATTATATTATTAATTATTATGTGAAACAAAAACAGAAGAGTATGATATTTGATGCAATAAATTTGACGACATATATATGTCACCGTAAAATTGTAAAAACCGTTAGATTGTAATAAAACTAGTAAAATTGTAAAATGTTGATAGACTTCCGACGCGAATATGTTGCCTTATATTTAACACTTTATTTTTCGTAAGATTATAAATATATAGTTTTTAATCTTTCGACATATATTTACAATCACATTAGTTATTTTACAATCTAACGGTTTTTACAATTTTACGGTGACATATATAGACTATAGAGTAATGAGTGCAGAAAGACAGTTTTTTGAAATAATGTTTAGAAATAAGTACATTAACAAATTAATAAAAATATTATACAATAATAAAATTATTTACACCACGGCTTAGCTAATCCAACATGGCTGTCTCTGTCAGATACTTTGGAACAGTCACTTGATAGACAAAGAGAGCGATTTGGATTTGCTTATCCATGGTGTAAATATTTTTATTAATAAGGGTGCTAGTGAGGATACTCCTATAATTGGTGACCCCGACGTGATCGGAACAGTGATAAAGTATAATACACAATACAAATATAAATTTTCAAAAACTGCAACACACGACCGAAAGACAAAAGGACGCAACTCAAATCTCGAACATGAATTCAAGCGAACCGGTATGGACGATGATGGAAGCGATGGCGAGACAAATTGAGCAGCTGACAAAACAGATAGCAGTGCTTAGCACACATCAGTCGCGACCGCCGCATCGCAGATTCGATAGACGAAAATCGAGATCGCAGTCGAGATCTCAGACTATGAGAAACAATGGTATGTGCTACTACCATAATAAATTTGGCAACAAAGCATATAAATGCACCCGACCCTGCTCCTTTTCGGGAAATGCCGACGGCAGTCAATAAAAGCGGCTAATGACTGCCATTCATGCAACGGCCGCCTCTTCGTCACCGACAGGAAGACCAAGTTGGAGTTCCTAATAGATACCGGCTCGGACTTATGTGTATTCCCTAAGAAAGCGACTAGAGGACACCGTAATAAAACAGAGTTGGAATTATATGCAGCAAACAACTCTAAAATATCGACGTACGGCTACGTGCAGCTGCATTTAGATTTTGGTTTGCGTCGAGATTTCGCGTGGAGATTTGTGGTAGCTGATGTGGCAAAACCAATAGTAGGCGTCGACTTTTTAAGCCACTACAACTTATTAGTCGACTGTCGCAAGCACCGACTCGTGGATAACCTCACGACTCTCTCAGTACCTTCACCACATTGTGCTAAAGAAACGGAAGTACTTACCATCAAAGCCGTGACAGGCGACTCGCCATACCATCAATTGTTGAAGAGGTTTCCCGTTATCACGAGGCCCTCCGGCACACTTGTGGAACCGAAGCACAATACGAAGCATCACATACGCACCATACCCGGCCCACCGGTAAGCGCCCGCCCACGTCGATTGGCTCCAGACCGCTTTGCGATTGCAAAAAAGGAGTTTGATGAAATGATGCAAAACGGTACTGTGCGTAGATCTGAAAGTGTATGGTCATCGCCACTACATCTGGCAAAGAAGAAAGATGATGGGTGGCGACCGTGCGGTGATTACCGTTCCTTAAACGCGAGAACGATACCAGACCGCTACCCTATCCGTCATATTAATGATTTTACATATGAACTCGCAGGCTCTAAAATATTTTCAAAAGTTGATCTAGTTAAAGCTTATAATCAGATACCTGTTTTCGAGGAAGATATACCGAAAACCGCCATAACTACACCTTTCGGCCTATACGAATTTCCCTATATGACTTTCGGCTTAAGAAACGCAGCTCAGACCTTTCAGAGATTCATAGACGAAGTACTTCAAGGAATGAGCAATGTATACTCTTATTTGGATGACATTTTAATATACTCGCGCACGGTGGAGGAGCATTTAAAACACGTGGAAGAACTTTTTGAGCGACTTTCGAAATATGGAATTTTAATCAACATATCAAAATGCAAGTTTGGCGTATCAGAGATATCATTCCTAGGATATCATTTAACAGCTGACGGAATAAAACCATTGGATGAAAAAGTAGAAGTCATCAAAAACTTACAACCGCCAACTACAGCTAAACAACTCAGAAGATTCCTAGGAATGATAAATTACTATCGAAGATTTATCCCACAAGCCGCAAAACTCCAAAGTTCATTAAATGATTCCTAAACGGGTAATATTAAAGGTGCAACCCCTATAAAAATGACAAAGGAAATGTTGGAATCATTTGAGTTAGGGATCGTCCATTAATCACGTGATGTTTTTAACAACTTTTTAGACCCCTCCCCTCCCCCTGGTGATACGTGGTGAGGTTTTATACTACCCCCCCCCCCCCTCCCCCACCTAAGATCACGTGTATTTTTTTTACGTAGTAAGCAGGTCATGTTTGAAGAAAAATTTTAACTTTAAAAACAATTTAATCGAATAATTTAAGCAATTAAAACTATACGAGTCATTTGTTTTGTAAGTATTTAAACAACACTACGAATCTACAACCACTAATAATTTCGGTATGCATAGACTAGATTCGAAAATTAATACACGTGATGTCTCCTTATACCCCCTCCCCCCCTTGATGATACTTGGTGATTTTTTTTCGGACACCCCCCTCCCCCTTTAGGCATCACGTGATTAATGGACGACCCCTTATGCAAACAAAGCCTCGCAGAAGCGACGCTACTAACTCACCCGGACATACATGCAGAATTGGCACTCTTTACAGACGCTTCAGATCAGGCTATTGGTGCTGTCCTGCAACAATAAGAAGGGAAAATGTGGAAACCACTGTCGTTTTTCTCCCGAAAGTTGTCTCCTAGCCAAAAGAAGTACAGCCCTTACGATAGAGAGTTGCTTGCGATATATGACGCAATCAAACATTTTCGATATATGTTAGAGGCAAGGCAATTCACTATATATACAGACCACAAACCACTTACCTTTGCATTTTCTACAAAAAGAGACAAATGTTCACCGCGACAATTTAGGTACCTGGATTTTATTGCTCAATACTCCACAGACCTTAGACATATACCCGGAAGCGACAATGTAATAGCAGACGCGTTATCGAGGATAGAAGACATTAGTGAAGCTTTCAACTACGAAGATCTTGCAAGAGATCAGGAACAAGACCCTGAATTGCAAAATCTACTCAGAAATTCTACGTCTTTAAAATTTAAAAAACACAATGATGTCTACTGTGACACATCTACCGGGAAAAACAGGCCATACATAACACCTAAATTGCGCAAACAAATTTTTACTAAGATGCATGAGCTCAGTCACCCAGGAACTTCAGCATCTGCAAAACTAGTTAGCGAGAGATTTGTATGGCCCGGAATGCAAAAAGACTGCCGACGATGGGCAAAAGAATGCACAGATTGCCAGATATCCAAAGTTACCCGACACACATCCTCTCCTTCTTCCTTTTTCCCAATACCTTCCCAACGTTTTTCCCAAGTTCATATCGATTTAATAGGACCATTACCTTATTCCAATGGTTACAGGTACTGCTTGACTGCCATAGACCGCTATACACGCTGGCCCGAGGTCTATCCAACAGCAGACATCACAGCTGAGACATGTGCACGAGCTTTCGTCTCCGGGTGGGTGTCACGATTCGGATGCCCCGCCATCATCACGACGGACCGAGGTCAGCAGTTCCAATCACAGCTTTTTAAACGCCTGGCCGAAATCATAGGCGCGGAACATCGTCCCACCACAGCATACCATCCACAGTGCAATGGAATGGTGGAGCGGCTACACCGCCAGCTAAAAGCAGCCTTGGTCTGCCACAATACGGTAGATTGGTCAGAGTCATTGCCATGGGTCCTACTTGGAATGAGAGCAGCCTGGAAAGAAGATATCAAATCCTCATCAGCAGAGCTACTCTACGGTGAACCATTGAGGTTGCCTGGAGAATTTTTCGCGCCAGTGCCTGCTGTTGCACTCGATCAGACGAATTACGTGGAACGTCTTCGAAAACATTTTACTGACCTTTCACCAACACCAGCATCAAATCACTCGAGTAACCGCACATTTTACATACCGAAGGACATATGGTCTTCAGATTATGTTTTCCTACGTCGAGGACCAGAAAAACGTCCATTACAATCACCCTACACAGGTCCGTACAAGGTGTTGGCCAGAAACCAAAAAACCTTTAAATTGCAAGTGCAAGGTAAGGAGATGTCAGTTTCTATAGACAGAATTAAACCAGCTTACCTGCCTAGTAACGACACTTACAAAATGAAAGACATTATGCTTACCCCAGCAGCAACGTCTGCTCCAGCAAAACCAGTCGCAACAGCACCTGAAAAAACTACACGAAGCGGTAGACGTGTACATTTTCCCAATTACTATCGCCCGTGAACCGGTCTCGGCAGGGGAGTGATGTGGCTGGCAGCTCCAAGAAATAAAAATAAAAAGATTATGACAAAAAGGACAACGTCACTCTCTTTACTCCTTTTCGCCGTCTTGGTAATAAATGTGTTGTGATATAGAAACCGTTTTATTTATTAAAACTTATAGTGAGGATACTCCTATACTATAACCAAATTTAAGTTTTTGAAGTGAAAAGTTCTTTAGTGGCGTTGTGCGCTTTTTTGGGGATGTGTAAAAATGTTAAACTCGCGTCAGCACACGTGACCTGATCGGAAATTCGTAAGACGGAGGGAGAGAAGACCGCCGGTGTGGCGTAGGAGAGGAAATGATATCCCCCTCTCTTTCTACCGCCCGGCGAAAATGTATGCCTGCTCCTGCTGTTTCGTTTAAGCGGCGCAGGGCGCTTCTTTTTACATCTGCCGGCACTCCCAGGGTGCAACCCATTGTTTTTTTTAAACTAAGAGCCGAATGAACCGTCAAACTTATAACACCACTCTTTTTGCATCGGGGGTTAAAAATGTAATATGGCAGACATGCTGCCCATGCTGCATAGTTGTATTAATGAAATCGTAAACCTCTGTAGCTCACTGTTTGAGCCACTCCCAGAGTGCAACTCATTGTTTTTTTTTTTCAAACTAAGAGGCGAATGATCCCTTATAAAGTTAAACTTAAAATTTATATAAATTATTATGGGTAACTTCCGCCCACAGCGCGACTCCTATTAAAAGTAACACGCGACTAGTATTAAAACAATAGCTTAAATGTTACCTTTAAGTCTTGGTTCCTTTTGAATCCCTTTTTGCATATATGACATTTATATGGCCTCTCATTGCTATGGGAAATGCTATGATTTTTCAGGTTACTGTGTGTGTTGTATGACCGTCCACATATTTTGCACACAAATGATTTTCCTACCAACATGTGGTTAGCCATATGTATGTCAAGATTAGTTTGGGTGCGAAAACTGTAAAGATATAGGTTTATTAAATCTGTACATAGCATAAAATAAAGTTATCTCATGTCTAGCTGTCTGTCCAATTAATTAATTTAAAAATTCAAGAGTTTGGGCAATTTAAATATTACAAATACAATTATTTTCCTTTAAATGGTTCAGTTACAATAGTTTTAATTGAATTTTTGTTAACATTACACAAAATTTTTATTACTTTTAAAGTCTATAAAGTATTTAACTATTTTACTTACACTCTTCCACATAATTGACATTGTCCTCT
This sequence comes from Glaucopsyche alexis, assembly GCA_905404095.1. Lineage (NCBI taxonomy): Eukaryota > Metazoa > Arthropoda > Insecta > Lepidoptera > Lycaenidae > Glaucopsyche > Glaucopsyche alexis. The sequence continues at coordinate 17,091,754 of FR990051.1, read as the reverse complement.
TGTTTTGTGCTTCTTCAGATGAGTCAAGAGAGTTGCTTTAGATACACAATGGACGCCACAGTCATTGCAAGTGTATTTAATATGTACACCCTCTTCCTTGTTATGAATCCATACATGGTTTTTCAGAGCGAATTCTGAAGAAAAGTGTTTATTGCAAATAACACAGGTAAATGGTTTACTCCAATTATCTACATCTTCATTATCAGATGGTTCGGGATATTTTTTAATTAACTTAATAGTCACATCCTCTCTGTCAACAGCATGCAAGTATGTGACATCGTCCGAGTCATTGGAGTTGTTCATGTCATTGCCATGAGGTGACATGGCATCTTCACAGTTTTGTAGCACTATCATTGGATCAACATTAACTTCCATTGTATTTATTTTTGATTCATTATCCGACCAATCATTTTCTGTTTTTATGTTATACAAAATTTGTTCATTTAACTCAACTTCGGCTGCTTTTTGTGATAAGATATCCTGCGCTTTTCTAGCTGTGTCTATAAAGTCACATACCATTTGTAGTTTGGAACAACATCTGACACATATACTTTTGGGCAACCTATCATCTTCTTCTACCTGGAATGTAAAAAAACTTAAAATAATGAAATAGTAAAATATAAATTATCTTAAACTTTAAACAAGACAATCTTGTATAAATATATTATACTTAATTGGTATATTGACAACGGCTACAAGTATTACCATTAAATTTAGTATGCTTGGAGTATTGGGGAGTGAAAAAATTGATCTAGCTAGGTCTTATACCTTAGAAACTGCGCATTTTAAGCAATATATTATATTTTTTATATTTCGTTGTGCAACAACATATCAATAATTTCGACTTTATTTTGTCAGTCTGATTGGCAGCTTGGTATGCCTACGTATAATTTTTGCATTATTTGGAAACTCAGAATGTGGTAGGTTCAAATCTTAGTTTTTTTTTATTCTTAATATTTCTTTTATATATTTTTTTAAATTATTTTATCATTCTACTAAAACACTAAGCAAAGCTCGGTCTACAAGGTACTTACATATAATATAGTATGCTGTAAATAATATGTAATGTATCAACACTCAATGCTAAACTAGGGGTTTCTAGGGACCATAATAACTTAAGTATTCATTATTTTTTGTTTTTTATAATTATTTAAATTGCATTAAAAAGGTAGAATATGAAATTAGTCTCTGTAGACATGGACAGTCAATTTCATTATCATCACCCAAACATACATGCAATATAAACATATTTTTTCACTTACCTCAATAAGTAGATACTTGTTTAATTTATTCTGAAGTAGCATAGCCTCCGCTTCTGCGCTAAATATTAAAACGGTAGCTTCTTGATCTTCCGCGCAGAGCCGACAGGTTTCGACATATTTTTGGCCTTCCATTCTTAGGTTTGGTGATGGTGATGGCTCAAGTTTTCGAATCCTTTGAAACTATGCAGTAATTTTCGGGCATTATCATTTTAGCTACTATGAATAACACTACGACGCATGCGTGTTCTGAAATAGCGAAGTTTACTCTGGTATAGTTCATTTTTATTGACGTGCTCAACTTACAACGGCAAGACGTTAATGCGCAAACTCAGGTATGACTTTAGTGTACCCATCATTTGTACATGCGTGAAGGCTGCAACCACGAATGTATTGTGGTAAGCTTGTACCTATGTATTTTATAAAAAATAGACTTAATCTCCATATATTGATCGCTCTTCAAACTATTTTACTGACAGCACTCAGCAGCAAAAGTTTGTGTCGCATGTTACAAGAAAAGCTGAATTGTAATTATTTTGTTAATTGTCTAGATAAATATTTTAAATATCATACAAATTTAATAATACTTTGTTATTTTGTTTACTTTTTAGAATTTTGACGTTGACATAAACATGACATATACATATGAAACTCCTATTTCTTTGGACATAAAGTTTTTTCTATATATGGCGTCGGCTTATAACAATTTGCCATTGTCAAGTAAAAAAGGCGGGAAATAGAATGTTTGTTCAAATTTTCATCACCGTATTTCTAAATCAAGTCAAGTCTGAAGTCTAATCAAAGTCCAAATAAATAGTCGTGGCAATTTAAAAACCGAAATCACACAAATTTAGAAAAATAAACACAAAAACACAACATCGCTGATTGAAGTTCCCGGAAAAATTCCAAAACGGCAAACTCCCGACTAAAGATTGTCACTCTATGACATTTTTTTTTTCTTGTACCTAATTATTCAGGCACAGTTTACATAAGCTTTACACGGCCTTCCGTCTTTGATGGAAATCCAAAGTGAACAAACTGCATTATTGTTACATTACAACCAAGCTTCTATCTTCAGCGATAGTTCCACGAAGATTATTAGATTATTTCCATAAATAAGTAGCAAAAGTTGGCTATTTATTTAGAAAAGGGGATGAAGAACTTAGAATAACGGCAGGAAACTAAACAAGTGGAAGTTAACCCAGTAAACACATTCACGTAAAATTTACGTCAGGATAACATCATGCTATGTCATGATTTACGTAAAATGTACATCATAATATGATGTACATCTATGTGTTTACTGGGTTAACTTCCACTTGTTTAGTTTCCTGCCGTTATTCTAAGTTCTTCATCCCCTATAAGGGTCATATTATGTGAGACACTATTTCATACTCCTTTTTTTTGTAAACCCGGGCGGCACTATAAAAGGGGCGGCAAAAAGTCACTACCTGTGGTGTTGCTTGAGTTTCGCCATAAGGATCACCTTATTACTAAGCTATGCTATTTAGTTTAATCCTAGCCTAACCCTGATGCCTGGACCTGAACACCGATTTAGGCTAGGCTTAAACTAAATAGCCTAGCGGCTAGCTTAGTCATAACTCATAAGGTAGTCCTTATCACGAAACTCAAGCAACCCCACAGGTAGGTATATATAGCAGTATGAGATTTTGCCGCCCCTTTGAAAGTGCCGCCCGGGTTTTGAAAAAAAAACCGGATTTTGCATCCCCTAGATAGATTATGTGAGTTTAGATTATGGTCATATTTACGTCATAATATTAGGTACGTAATAGTTTGACAAGAAACGAGAGGTATGAAGTAATGACTCACATATGACCCATATGTGACTTACATCTCAAATTTACGCAAGGTATCGCTTTATCGTAAGAGCATGCAGAAATCATAACCTTAATTATAATAGTATAGATATATTCAATTCAAAATTAAGATCGTTTGTTGCCACCATCAAAGAAATGTGAACATTTTTTTTTTGTCTTGTCTTTTGTCTTTCTTGTTTCATATCATTGTCTCTAGATATTAAATTTAAAATATCTGTCATAAGATGCAGAATTGTAATGGTTTATGTCTATCTTATGTATAATTATTCTAGTTGTGTCACATTATTTCATACTTTACATACTTACTTACACATTTTAGTGTAATATTTAATTGTGAAAACTTTACTGGCTCATATGGGCTAATTTTGTATCTTTAGTTTTATGTATTAAAAGCTGTTTGTTTTCCTATATCAATAAAATAAAATAAATAAAATAAATCTCATATACAGGTCGCGCAACGAATTAAGATCTTTCGACAAAAGTAGAGGGGGTATGCGCAGAAGTCAGTTTTTCGGTGTGTTTGGCGGTAGCGGGCTCGGGCGGGGAGGTGTGGATGCGCCGAACGCATGCCGAACGTGGCTGCCGACACGCTATTGGTTCGTTAGTAATATATATTTTTTGCTATTGGTCACATGCGCGAACGATCCCCACCACTTTCACTGCGCGCTCATAAACCGTTGCGCGACCTATACCTGATATATATGACATACGTCTCAAATGAAAGCGCACTGTAAGAGAATATTGATGACTCAATCGATAGTGTTCTTAGCTTCGTTTGATGAGAAAATTAGTGGTGGGAAGATCAACCGTTTGAAGATCATCAGCTCTTTTCTAGTTGATGAGGGGATCTGACTAACTTTCTTATGTCCGATCGATTCGAAATTTGGTACCGTGTTACTTCAACGATATTTAAAGAACATGGTAAGGTAACCATGACCTGATTAGCCGTTTAAAGATTATCAGTTCTTTAATAGTTGATGAGGGGATCTGACTATCTTCCATATTATGTTCTATCGATTCGAAATTCGGTACCGTGTTACTTCAATGATATTGAAGGTATATGGTAAGGTAACCATTATATACACCAACTTTAAAAAGGACAAAATAAAAGTGAAATTAAAAATTTTAAAAACCCCCCGACACAAAAAATTAAAAACTAATAAATAATATTTTTAACCTAATATGATTATTATCGTCACATATAATATTAAGTATGTAAGTTGAAATATTTTTATTTTTCAATCGTCGTCTCGTCGGGGGACCGCTATGTGAGAAAAAGAGGTGTAGTCGCAGAGTGTAACAAAAGAATTTACTCCGGAAAAAAATTCGCTCGTACCTAAATGTAATTCGTAATAATTAATTACATAGCTGTTGTTGGAAAAACACTTTATAAACTTTAGCGGTCCCCCGACGAGGCGACGATTGGAAAATAAAAATATTTCAACTAACATAATATTATATGTGACGATAATAATTATATTAGGTTAAAAATATTATTTATTAGTTTTTTATTTTTTGTGTCGGGGGGTTTTTAAATTTTTAATATAAATGTGTTAGGTAGTAGTTTAAACATGTAAAGGAAATAATAATAAGTACCTAATACTTATTATTAATTCCTTTACATTAAGTAATAAGTGAAATAACATAACACCAACCACATATTTAAGTCTCTATGCTGGCTGGTGCTGGGGAATGGGGCTTCTCCTCAATGATTATTATTACTGAGGAAGATTAAATTTAAGCCTAAGTTAGCCTTCTGCGAGTTGGCAGTAGGTATTTTAATTTGTTAATTTATGATAAGCAAAATACCTACAAAATACTAAAATGTAAGTAAGTAGGTACCTACTTATATATATATATATATATATATATATATATATATATATATATATATATATATATATATATATATATATATATATTATATTTTTAACATTTCTAATCACTGCTAATTAGTAATGGACTAATGGTGCATGCTTCGATCAATAATACAATTGTATTATTGATCAAAGGGTGCATGGTAATAAATTACTTTTAAGTAGGTATGTCCAATACCCAAGCCATCGAGCAAGCCATAGTGCGAAATAAGGGCTCGAAGGTATTCGCTAAGCCCAATAACTCCCGTTGTCACTTGACGAAACTCAATACACCACAAGGCACTACCTCGAAGTCGGAGATCCTCGCTGAAGTCGAAAGGTTCTATGGGGAATATACCCAAAAAACAAGCCCACCCCAAACCCATCATGCAGATGACCCACGGGCCAGACTCACGCGCCACCTTACAGATGAGCTTCCTGATGTCGACATGGGTGAGATTAGAATAGCTCTCAGTCAGCTTAATAATAACAAAGCACCGGGAGATGAGAGAATAACCACAGAGCTGCTCAAGGCAGGAGGAACACCAGTCTTGACTGAGCTTGTCAAGCTCTTCAATTCCGTCATCCACACTGGCACTACCCCGGAAGCATGGAGCAGGAGCATAGCGGTTTTGTTTTTCAAAAAAGGCGATAACACGCGACTAGAAAACTACCGCCCCATTTCACTCCTGAGCTACGTGTATAAGCAGGGCCTCTAGTCAAGATACATTCGATAATTTCGACGACGAAGTTCGACAATAAAATGTATGGGATTTGACATAAGGTATCGCAAGCGACATGTCACTTAACGATGACTTATGTCAAATCCCATACATTTTTGATTACGAAGTTCGCCGTCGAAATTATAGAATGCATCTTGTCTAGATGCCCTGTTCTCGAGGGTTATATCGAATCGTCTTGCCCAGAAGTTTGACGACTTTCAGTCACCGGAACAGGCCGGGATTCGCAAAGGCTACAGTACCCTGGACCACGTACACACACTAAGGCAAATTATACAGAAGACCAAGGAGTATAATCAGCCTCTCTGCCTAGCATATGTGGACTATGAAAAAGCCTTCAATACCGTCGAGACCTGGGCTGTGCAGAGATGTCTCGTCGACTGCCGATATGTCGAGGTGTTGAGATATCTGTACAAGGCCGCAACAATGACCGTCCAAGTACAAGAACAGAGTACAAAACCAATCCAACTGCGTCGAGGAGTAAGACAGGGAGATGTTATCTCTCCAAAACTGTTTAATAACGCGTTGGAGGACGTTTTCAAGACGCTCGATTGGAACGGACGGGGACTGAACATAAACGGCCAGTTATACATCTCACTCTTGAGATTCGCAGATGACATAGTCATTATGTCAGACTCTCTGCAGGACCTAGAAAAGATGCTGAACAGCTTAAGCGATTCTTCAAGACGGGTGGGGGTTATCACTCGGGAGTCAGGCCTCGAGGTTTGGCAGCTGACTGTTTTGTGTTTACATAGATATTAGATAGGTACCAAAATAATAATATTGTATGCACCTAAGTAGGTGATTCTTTATACTTATGTACTTTCAGTGGCGTAGCGTGGGTGTGTGCCGGTGGGGAGGATGACAATTTTGCCGCCCCCTTAGGTACTTAGGTTTTACCGCCCCCTTATTTAGGTTTTTGTATACATTACCTACATACATTATTTCTAGAGAACTTTTCGGCTAGAACAGTCATCGTTATTTTGCATTATACAGATTATTTTATAATTAAAAAAAATATCTTAAGTTTTAAATTATTTTACTTCAACCATTTAGAGGACATTTCAATAAATACATTTTAATGAACACTAGATCTTTATTGAAAAAAAACTACGTCTCGTGTGTCGAACCAATTATTATATTTTATTATATTAATTATTAGGTATTATTACATTATTAACTATTATATTACTAACTAGCCCCGGGTGGCACTTTTAAGGGGGCGGCAAAATCTCACTCTTCACCTACCTACATGTGATGTAAAGTGTTGCTTGAGTTTTGTGTTGAGGTTATTACCTCAACACAAAACTCTTACCCTAAACCTGTGTTAGCTAATAAAATAATAATATATATTATAATACAAAGCAACACTAGTTTTCATTTTACGCACTTAGTGTAATCTATTGGGCGTACCCCTTATTGGGGAAACTGTTAGTTTAGGATATTATTATTTTAATTTATTTTGACATTTTACATTTTGACACTTATTGACATTTTATTTTACTTTATAATTGATATTTTAATCTATTCAAATTGAATTTTATTTTATTTACTTATTGGTACCAGATTTTAATTGGTTTTTAAATTTTTAACTGACGAGTCCCCCTACAAAACTAAAATGCTTCGCACCCCCCCGAAGAACGACACCTTCACCATCTCGCCAACAGCTAAAGACAATGTCGAACAGGGCAGGGCCCTTTCGCAACCAGAAAAACCATCCACAGTTAGAAAAAGCGTAGATAAATTCGAATTAGCTTTAAGTTTACAAGCTATATCTCCAAAACAAGCCAAACCAAGTAGTGAACCCACAGCACCTAAATCAAAACCCAAAAAAGTAAATGTAAATGAGAAGCCGGAAAGTCCCATACCACAAAATATGCCAAAAACAAAAGAGGGTAAGGCCTGTCTGGAGAGGGCAAAAGCTCTAGTAAAAATCTCCAAAAATCTCAAAACTGAGATAAAGGAGGGAGTTTTGGCTTCTGTAGACAGACTCTACCAAATTATAAAAGAGTTAGAGTTAGAACTCACCAGTGTGAAGGCAGGAACCAGCAGAGGGCTGGGAACGGACCCTTTACATCCCCCCCAGCCACCCGTAAGTACACCGATCGCAGCTGACGATGCACTGGTGAGGAACCTGAAACAGAAAAACACGGTAATGGAACAAGGTATGAATAAGGGAATGAAAGAGATGATAAAGAAGATGGACGAAATGAAGGGATGTATGGAGGAGAGTAGAATAAGGATAGAGAGATTGAACTTGCTCCTGGAGAGCAACACAACTGTCGCCAAACCGGCGAGTTATGCAAGTGTTGTCTCAACAGGGGTCGCTGAGCGAATCCCCGAGACAAGAGCACTGCACTCAGTTGTGGTGTCCTCCAAGGATACGCAGGACTCGGGAGAGGAAGTAATGGAGAAGATAAGAAAAACAGTAGATGCGAAGGATGGATGGGTTAAGGTAGAAAGAGTAAGGAAGGTTAAGAATAGAAGGGTAGTCGTCGGCTGTATAAATGAGGAAGAAAGGAATAAGGTCAAGGAGAGATTGGGAAAGAATGAGGGATTAATTGTGGAAGAAGTTAAGAATAAAAACCCCCTTCTGGCCTTCAGGGATGTGATGAAGTATGACAAAGCCGACTTCGTCACCGCATTCTACAATCAAAACGCGACCATCCTTGAGGACCTGAAAGAGGAAGAGAAGAATGTGGAAGTAGTGTTTGAGATGAAAGCGCGGAACCCCCTACAGAACCACCTGGTGGTTAGAGTGAGCCCGCAAGTGTGGAAGAGATGTATGAATGTAGGATATGCCCATATAGGTATGGGCAGAATCAGAGTGGAGGACCATAGTCCGTTGGTGCAGTGCTTCCGCTGCCTGGGCTATGGGCATACGAAGAGGGTATGCAGGGAGGAGACGGAACGCTGCAGTCACTGCGCAGGTCCTCACATGAGGACTGCTTGCGACAAGTGGCTGCGGAGAGAAGCGCCTCAGTGCATTAACTGCACTAAGGCCAAGAGAGGTAGCGTGGAGCACAGTGCCCTCGATAGGGAGTGCGTAGAAAGAAAGAGGTGGGACGCTCTAGCCAGATCTGCTGTATCGTATTGCTGAGGTTGTCTCCGGTGAGTACTTCCAGTACCGAATATTGCAGGCCAACCTCCAGCGGAGCCAAATCGCCACAAGGGAGTTACTACTCGAGGCCACCAAGCGTAAGGCATGCGTTGCGTTGCTGCAAGAGCCCTACATAGGTGGGGCACGGAGTATGAGGACATACAATGGAGTAAGGGTCTACCAGAGCGATGGGGAAGGGGGTGGTGTGGTAAAGGCGTGTGTTGTAGTACTCGACGACACGTTGGATGTCGAACTACACACACGCCTCAGCAATAACAACATTGTTGTGGCCACCCTCCGAACCAAAGCCTGGGAGATGATTGTAGTGTCCTTCTACTTCGAGCCCGATAAGCCTGTGGGGCCCTACCTGGACCATCTTATGCGGATAGGAAGAGAGTTAGGTTCCGATAAGATGGTCCTGGGAGGTGATGCAAACGCTAAAAGCCCGTGGTGGGGTGGCGATGTGGAAGACCCGCGAGGGAGGGATGTGTCTGCTGTACTGGAAGCAATGGGTGTACACATACTCAACACCGGGGATATCCCGACATTCGATACAGTCAGAGGGGGGAAAAGGTACTCCAGTTTCGTGGATGTGACAGCGTGCTCCGACGATCTGCTGAACCGAGTGGGCGACTGGAGAGTAGAGGAGGGTCTCACGAGCTCGGACCACAACGGCATATCCTTCGGCATCAGACAACAGAAATCCACAGGCACGAACATAATACGAACCACACGCATATTTAACACACAGAAGGCAAACTGGACTCAGTTTCGTGAGAAACTGATCCAGCTAATGTCGGACAGACAATTAACTGTACAAGACATGGACACAATACACAGCACACAACAAATAGAGGACGCAATAGACAGATACACACAAGCGATCACACAGACATGCAGAGACACAATGCCGACCAAAAAACACACGCAAAAATTCACCTTGTCGTGGTGGAATGATGAGCTCGCGCAGATGAAGAAGCAGGTTGCCACGAGGAAACGCAGGATCCGGAACGCAGCACCTGATCGCAGAGACCGCGTCGTTGGGTTGTACCTGGAACAAAAGGAGATGTATGAAAAAGCAGTAAAGGATGCACAAGTGGAGAGCTGGAAGGAATTTTGCCGGAAGCAGGATAGGGAGGGGGTCTGGGAAGGCATCTACAGGGTGTTGAGCAGAGCTACAGGGAGGGAGGAGGATCTGCCCCTTACGAGGGACGGTGAAACTCTCGACGCCCGGAGCTCCGCAGAATGGCTGGCGGAGACTTTCTATCCCGAGGACCAGGAAAGTGGTGAAAGTGAGGAACATCGGCGGACGCGCCGGCGGGCGGAGTCCTTGGACACTGAACCGCCGGCGGGTCCGGACGACCCTCCTTTCATCATGGAGGAGTTGAAGAGAGCCGTAAGGTCCTTCAACCCCAAAAAGGCCCCCGGGGCGGACGGACTCACGTCGGACATCTGCCAACACGCTGTGGAATGTAACCTGGAATGGTTCCTTGCGCTGCTGAACAGGTGCCTCACTGTCGCCTGATTTCCCAAACAGTGGAAGCAGGCGACCGTGGTGGTTCTGAGGAAGCCGGGCAAGGAATCGTATCGGGTACCAAAAGCCTATCGACCGATCGGCCTCTTGCCTGTTCTCGGCAAAATCTTCGAGAAGATGCTGGTCGCCCGACTCAGGTTCTACCTGTTGCCCAGGATTAGCCCTAACCAATATGGCTTCATGCCCCAAAGGAGCACCGAAGACGCCCTCTATAGGTTAGTGAACCACATCAGAAAGATGAGGGAGGAGAAGAAAATTTCTGTTGTGGTTTCGCTGGACATAGAAGGGGCCTTCGACAGTGCTTGGTGGCCAGCCATAAAGGTTAGGTTGGCTGAGGTTGGGTGTCCGGGGAACCTGAGGCGGGTAATTAGCAGCTACCTGAGTGAAAGAAGAGTGAGTGTAAGGTATGCAGGTAAGGAAGTGAGCAGGGAGACCAACAAGGGGTGCGTGCAGGGATCCATAGGTGGACCGATCCTGTGGGACCTCTTGTTGGACCCCCTGCTATGGATGCTAGATGAGATGGATGTGTTTAATCAAGCGTTTGCCGACGACATTGTGATAGTGATGGATGGCAACACGGCTCTGGAGATTGAGCAAAAAGCTAATAGAGTACTCGATAGGATAAGAGAATGGGGGAAGATAAATAAATTGAAATTCGCTCCCCACAAAACCTGCGCCATACTATCGACTAGAAAATTAAAATATGACACGCCTCGACTCTCGATGGGGGGTGTTGAAATTAAATATTCCAAATCATTGAAAATACTTGGGCTCACGATTGACAGCGGCCTCACTTTTAATGAACATGTAGGAGACGTTTGTAAAAAAGCGATATCACGATACAAACAGCTAGCCAGAGCAGCGAGAGTAGGTTGGGGGCTTAACCCCCAAGTAGTTAAGATTATATATACCGCCGTTATAGAACCGACTGTTTTGTATGCATCAGCAGCGTGGGCACCCACCGTGGAAAAGATGGGGGTCCAAAAAAGGCTTAACACCGTCCAACGGGGTTTTGCCCAAAAGATCTGCAGAGCATATCGAACCGTCTCCCTGAACTCTGCGATGCTGTTGGCTGGGATACTCCCTCTTGATCTCAGAATCCTCGAAGCTGCGAGGCTTTACGAGATCAAGAAGGGAGTGTCACACTCGGTGTTGAGGGACAGGGAGGTGGAGCGAATGGCTCCTGCGATTGAGGACCCACATCCGGCAGAGCAGGAAGAGCTGAGGTTCGGGTTGGTAGACGAGGACTCGTATGCAGACGTGGTTAACAACTACGTCCACAGGATCTATACGGACGGTAGCAAGATTGAGGGTCGAGTCGGAGCCGCACTCTCCGTATGGAAGGGTGAGGCCGAGACGAAGGCCGTCAAGCTTGCACTGCCGCCGTATTGCACCGTCTACCAGGCCGAGCTTCTAGCGCTCCAGAGAGCAGTAAGTATAGCCTGCAAGGGTGGAATGGCGAAGGTCGGTATCCTTAGCGATTCCAGATCGGCTCTCCAGGCAGTCACCCTTAGTTCCCCTCATCCCCTGGCAGTGCAAACAAGGGCGGCCCTCCGAAAAGCTGCATTGCAGAGGCGGGAGGTCTCCCTGTTTTGGATAAAGGCGCACGCAGGGTTGAGAGGGAATGAGAGGGTTGACGAATTAGCCAAGGAGGCCGCGCTGAGATTGAAAAGGAAACCTGACTACGATCTGTGTCCTGTTTCATTCGTCAAGCGTATCTTAAGAGAGGATACGATTGAGGAATGGGACAGGAGATACGAAGTGGGAGGGACGGCCGGAGTTACGAAGCTCTTTTTCCCAAGTGCTGCTGCTGCATACAAGGTAGTCAAAAAGATAGACATCACACACCACACCACACAGATTCTGACCGGACACGGCGGATTCGCCTTCTACTTGAACAGATTCAAGCTGAAGGAGGATCCGTCGTGTCTGTGTCAGCCGGGAGTTGAGGAGACGGTTCGTCACCTGTTGCTGGAGTGCCCAATTTTTGCTAGCAATAGATATGATATTGAGCAGAAATTGGGCACATCCATAACGGGTGAGAATCTGCCTTCCATCCTGAGGGGTAAAAAGCGGGATCTTTTCCTGGCTTTTTGCAGGAAGATCGTGGGTGTAGTTAATAAGAAAAACTGTGATATTTTGTGTGACATTAGTTAGGTTCTATAGGTTAGCTGTGATATTAGGATAGTCTCTGTATTTTGTGCCGTTGTTTTATTTCTGATATTTTATTGTATACTTTATTGGAATTATTTTATTGAATTATTATTGTGGAACTATTTTATTGAATTATTAATTTGGAATTATTTTATTGGAATCATAAACTTATTGACATCATAAATTAATTGACAGTATTATGTTATTGGATGGTACTTAAATTAGAAAATTACTAAATTGTGTATATTAAAATATGGGAAATTGTTTAAAATGAAAATAAGGAAATTGTTATATTGGCATTGTAAAAGAAAGTATTAAATTGTGTAACATAAATTGGAAATGTTAGAAATGAAAAATATACAATATAAATACATAAATATAGATAATGTATAGAAAATAGAATAATGTAAGTATAGAAACTAAAAATATCAAAACATTGAAAGAAACCATTAAAAGAAAAAAGTTAAGAAAAAGAAATGAAACAGCCCTGATTATGTTAGGGGGACGGAAAAAAAAAAAAAAAACTATTGGGCGTGGGCGAACTTTGTAGTTCGCCTAATCGAGCGCGCGTGCACATAGCGCTCGAGTCGACACGGGCGGCAGGCGGGAGTAATTTTGCGTAAAATATACATTTTTTCTTCCATGAAATAATGAAAAACCAATAAATTATATGTCAATTTTTCATTTGTTCTATATAACATAATATGTGACATTTTAATAATTAAACGAACTAACTACGTCTCGTGTGTCGAACCAATTATTATAATATTTTATTATGTTAATTATTATTATTATATTATTAACTATTGAGCAAAAGGTGTGTGCAGTGTGATGCCATAGATATTGATGGTGCTATTAGCTATAATATACTTTGCTCTTTAAAGAAGTTGAAGTATTTTTTTAACTAAAGACAAAGTTTGGTTATACTTCTTAGTTACTTACTTAAGTATATATTTTTTTTTCAATATATTTACTAGAACTATTGAAAAAACACTAGTTCTTTAAAATTAATTTGTTGAAATGAAATGAAGTAAAATAATTTAAAACTTAGATTTTTTTTATATTTAAAATCTAGTCTGTATAATGCAAAACAACAATGCCTGTTCTAGCTGAAAAGTTCTAGAATGAATGTACGTAGGTAAAGGTAGTTGTATACAAAAAAAACCCAAATTAGGGGGCGGCAAAACCTAAGTAAGGGGGCGGCAAAATTGTCATCCGCCCCGGTCTGCAGACACCTACGCTACGCCACTGCTCCGATTGGCTATATTCCTTTGAACGTAGCTGCAGGTATGAGGTTATTGGGCAATTTCGTAAAAATATGTCCTGGTTACAAAATGGAGTACAACAAAAAATAAAGTTTAGAACAACTATTTTCAGGATGCCGATTGCTTCGTTTTTTCTTTAAATATATTATTTTCATAACAATATTACCCAAAAACCTTAACTTTTTTCAGAAAGTATGAATTTTTGGTACATGATGGGGGTTCTGGGTTCCATTTTGTAACTTTTTGAAACGAATACTACTTAACAACGCAGAGTTTTTTATTAAAGAACTTCTTTATTACGAAATGTACAACATAGTATTTATGTTTTAACAAAGTTTTTTTTTTCAAATACTTATCTATGAAACATTAAATCTTAAAATTATATCCACATTGTAACTTTTAGCTAAAGTAGTCTCATTATTTTTTGATTGTGATAACTGTAATAACAGTTTTAAAACTGATAATAGTATGAAATAACAACTTATAACCTGTTTTACTGAAAACCAGAAGAATATAATATATTGTCTTATAAAACACTCGAAATATTTTATATTTTAAACATAAAAAACATGAGACAGTAACAAATTGGAAAGACGCAGTAACGCGTTGGAAAGTATAAAGCTTAGTTCACAAGTCTGCACCTACTAAGGTAATTTAAGGTAACTTCTTTGAATTTGTTTTATGTATTTTGAACTTTTTTAAATTATGATTATGCTTTCGAAACTAAAAAAAATGTTTTTGTTTTATAAAATGAACTTGAAAAGGACTGTTTTATACTATAACATGTAACACTTTCTTTGCATTAATAAGCTTAACTAAAGCTACAAAAAAAATATTTTTTTAATTATTTCTTCTTTCGTCGTATCTTGAATATTTATTGTCTTTTTCTTTTTAATTTTTACATATTTCTTCTTCTTTTTCTAGATTATTTTTGATTTTTTTCTTCTATAATGTAGTTACTTTTTTTCATAAGATGCACAATGGATTTACTTAAAAACAAATTATATGTTTAAATTAAATATTTTCTATAAAAATTGGCTTCCGACTTCAGTAAAATTCATTTTATAATCAGAATATAAGGCGGCTCAATATGGAAAAATTCAGATATCTGTTAAAAAGTAAACAAATAAGTATTAAGTAAGTAGTAATCTATAAAAATGCCTCTCAATCGCCGAAAACCCTAGCTATATACTATTTATTCAAATTTAATTGTCAAAAGATTTTATTGAAATTCATAAGTAGCATTAAAATTCATCTTTTAAAAATGTATACAATTACGTATGAGAACTTGACCTTATGTTTCCATTTTGTAACTTCAATGTTCCCCATGTATATAACCAAACAAAATGGAAGTAACGGATTACTGAATATTATGATACAATTGCATGTACTTTAACTTTGCTGTTATTAAATTACCAAAAACATAGTTTCTTAATTTTTCCTATTATTTATTCTTTCAGTTTAAATCGCTTGATAAATAAAAATATACAAATTTACCAGCAAAATCACAGTTACAAATCGGAACAAAAATTTTGCACAGTAACGCTTTGAATAACCAAAATGAATTAACTTTTTAGTATTAAAATATGATAATCTCTGCATAATGGCAGTATCAAAATAGTAATGTTGCCAGGAATGAAACTAGTGATAAACTTAGTAGTTTCTTTTTCAAACTTTTATTATAGACGGATTACAAAGTGGAATTTCCGCACATGACTGAAATCGTAGGACACAATATAAATTATAAAATTTATGAAAAATATTATAGCAGTACCCACATTTCTCGTTTTATTATGATAGTTCTAACATATGTCAATATCCTTAAACCCTCTTTAGCTTCGCACTGAATAATATACCTACATAAATAAACCGAATACAAAATGTAACTGGTCACTATAGGACACGTGAAAATAAGGGGGTACATAACCAAATTTTATTAAATATTTCAATATATTTTATAATAATTGAGTTATTTGTATATGCTTTCAATATAATTTGAACATAGTAATCAAATAAAGTGAATATCTTAATGTACAAAGTCTTCCGTTTCTATGAAAAATAAGTAAGAACTGATAGGACAGGCCATAACACAATGTGGACATATTTTTACGAAATTGCCCTATTACCAACTAGAAATCAACATTTTTATATTACAACTAGATGTTGCCCGCGACTTCGTGCGCGCAAAAGTTAATTTCTCAGAAACCGTACATTTTCCGCGATAAAAAGTAGCCTAAGTCCTTCCCCGTGGTCTGCTCTATATCTGTGCCAAATTTCATCAAAATCGGTCTAGTATTTTCGGAGCCTATTCGATGTAAACAAACAAACAACCTTTTCCTCTTTATTATATTAGGTGGGCTCGTACCTTGGGTAGCGGGGAACGTCTGACAATGGCTCCTCCGGTTGGTTGGATAATAGATTAGATTAGTATAGTTCAGACGTAGACACTGGGTTTCAGTTTTATGCCTACGAAGTTTACAAAGTAGGTAAATGTTCTTTTACAATTATTACACTTTTTAGGTTTCCGTACCCAAAGACACAGAATACGTAATAGTTCAAGTGACGGAGCGTAAAATTATTGAGGGACATTTCTGTCACCAAATATTCACTGAATATGAGTTGTTTATTCTCTAAATAAATAATAATATTAAAATCTCAGACCAAATAAAAAATATAAGTAGTTAAGTAGAGTCTTGATTTTTTTGCTGTTCTTTGCTCGATAATAATACTGGGCTCGATATTTGTAATTTTGTTCCTACTAAATAGGTACTTACCTATTTAATTGTATACCTACTTAATATCTTTATGTAATACCTATGTCTGATAATGGTACTAACCCTTCATGCGCAGGTCCGACTCGCACTTGGCCGGTTTTATAAAGTTGTGTTGTTTCTTTTTTGTTTTTAAACTTTATGGGATGGTTCATGGTAACTAACTACTCTCGCATCGAGGGCAAGTTGATATTAGTTGAAAGGTAGGTAGGTGAACAAAGCGGGTTGCGGGCATCGTTCTCGAAGACCGGTCTCCACGGGCTCAGCGGGTGGAGCGGTGGCGCGCGGGTGCGCGTGGGCAGGCGGGAGCCGCGGCGCGGGCGGGGCGTGCGTCAGTCGCGCACCGAGCGCTATACGAGTACATCGGGTGGCGCTGCGCCGACCCGTCGCGCACTAGTGTTGTGTCACAGCGGTGGGCCAGGTCGGTTTCGAGATTTCTTCGTTCCGACTCAACCATGGCTCTAAACTCGGACGCTGAACAGAAATCGAACCTGGTCCTCCGCGTGGACCAGGATTCGGACTCCGTTCTACAGTCACTATTCGACACAGTGCTCAAGCCGGACTCGAAACGACCGCTACAGGTGCCTCTGCGTATGCGACAGCTTCCGAAGTCGTTCTTTAACCCGCCGTCGACCGGTTCTAAGTCGCCATCTGTGTCTCATTCGCGGGAAAACTCCGCCGATTCGGCTTTCGGATCGTCGTCCGCGACTGGAACCACTTCGGTGTCCCACTCTCGGGCGCATTCGTCGCCAGCGAGCTTGCAACAGACCTACGCCGCGGGGCAACAGACGCAGCAGCCGCCGTTACCTCATCAACATGCAAAGCAAAGGTCTTATGATGTCGGATCACATAACCCGGACGAGCTCGGACCGTTACCCGCAGGATGGGAGCAGGCGCGGACTCCCGAAGGACAGATATATTATCTCAAGTAAGTTATTGTTACTACATTTACCTACTTTAATTATCATTTACTACAATATTTTAGACGTAAACACAACATAATATTATATACAATAAAAGTACTTAGGTACCCCGTACCTACCTACTATTTGGTAGGTAGTACCTAGGTATTACCTGCTATCCAATCTACAGTCACTATAGGTAGGTAATCATAATAAAATATTATCAATTTCAATAAGTTAAGAAGAAGTTTTTTAACACAGGTGTTAAAAAATAAAGTAACAATAATTGCCAAAATATACTACCTTCTTGTTTTATGCAAATTTCCTTGTTAAATAACTGCCTTTCTCAACATTAAATAATTTCTTACATTTTACAAAGTTTTGTTTCCTAATTATAATTAGGTATGTTAATATTATTATTATCATAATATTTAAACACCATTGACTTAGATAATAAGTTATAGTATTGATAAAGTAACATAAAATACAACTAGGTATATATTATTATAAGTTATAAGTTTATAACAGTCTTAAAAAAAGGAGGTTCTCTTTTGTCTTATTTCTTCATCATTTATTTGTTCTCTCAGGTGATGAACTGATTGAATCAAGTACTATATATATTATGTCACCGTAAAAACTGTTAGATTATAAAATAAATAATGAACAAACGATATAACGAAAAATGTGTTAAATTATAGTCAGCATATTCACGTCTCAAGTCTATCAACATTTTACAATTTCACTAGTTATATTACAATCTAACAGTTTATACAATTTTACGGTGACATATACAAAACATAATATAGAAAGAAACAATAGTGTTATTGTAGGTAGGTAATCGGTAAGTATGAAGTAAATTGCAAATAGCCTGACCTATTGTACAAATGTGTAAAAAACAAAATGAAGTTATATTTTCATTTGTTTACAATAAAAATCTGATAATGGTTTTCATTAAAATTTTAAAAATACATACTTAATAGTACAAAGGTACTCATACTTCAATTTATGCTGACGGTGGTACCTACTATAGGATTCCAAAGACCGTACCAAAATGAAATTTTGGATAAATAGCTACATAATATAATGATTATTATAAAATGAAGATTTAATTTTCTAATTATGAATAGGTACATAATGTTTTAAAATTTGCTTTATAATATGGACAATAATTTTAAAAAGAAATAATAATGCACACTAGGATGTATAATTATTTAGGTATATATAGACTTGGCCCGAAATAACTATTTATATGCTGTCAACATTTCCGGGGCTGTAGCAAGCTGCAGGACTAGCAGGACGCAGGTACATGGGCAGCAGTAATCACCAATGACTTACCACCAGACGGTTTAGTCCACTTTTTTGCAATTGCTGTCTATAACATAAATGAATCACTTGAGATCTCCTGTCATCCTAACAGTATACCTGCATAGCAAGGCCATGCCTTTATACCTACATATTTAATATAACTTACATAACTATTGGATACAGCAATACAATTTTATTTCATGCATTTTTCTCAGTACTTGCCAATGTAGCAAACATTTTTTACATTAAAATTTTTACTAACAACTCACCATCATGCTGAGTAAAAATTATTAAAATTATTAATACATAATAATATTTGAAAACTTGCAGAGCCTTTCGTGCCGTATGCGTTAAGTACCACGGCCTCACCAAAAACCGACGTGAAACAATTTGCTTGCGTTGTGATTAGAGAACCGGTTTTCGATCTATTGGCTCATTTTCACTTAGGGGACTCTCCAAATGCTTGTGCATTTGTGGAGTCCCCGAATGCATTGGCAGATCGCCTAATGAAAATGTGTCCTATGAGATATTATGCGACGACCGGATGAGTTTCGACATACCACATCAAATCTAGCGTAATATTTCGGTTATATTAAAAAAATATAAACGAGTTCTTACTTCATCTGCACTACTTACGAGACGCTAATGTTACGGCAATGGTCCAATTGACAATATTAAGAGGAAGATCAATAAATGCCCATATTAATCCTACTAATAATATAAATGTGAAAGTTTGTGAGGATGGATGGATAGATGGAAGTTTGTTACTCTTTCACGCTTTCAAAAAGTATTGAACGAATTTCGTTGAAATTTGGTATGGTAGGTAGTATTTTAAGCTCTGGATTAAAACATAGGATACTTTTTATCTTGAAAAAGTAGATATTCCCGTGGGATTATGTATTTATGCGAGCGGAGCCGCGGGCAACAGCTAGTATTGGGTACACGACTACATCTAAAATATTAAGTTTCATTAATTTATTCAGAAATTTTAAGGCATTACTACTTCGTAAATGTAAAAAAATATAATATTTTATTTATAGTTTAGTCATTAGATACATCTAATAACCTAACCAAGAGCATGTCAGGACATGTCTAACGAGGGTTCCGTAACTATAAACGCGTAATATGCTTTTTTTTAATTACTCTAAAAGTTACTGTCCGATTTGGTTCAAAATAATTTTCCTAAAGAGTTTTTAGCATGATCTATCAGCATAGAAATTTTCAAGTTTCTATCTCCTATAGTTTAAAAATGCTAGGGGGGGGACCAACTTACAAACTACTTTGGAGGCCGATTACTCGAAAATGGTCAACTTTATAAAAAAGTAACGTATGAAACCTTGCCTTTATTTTAAAAGGCCTATTCTACGATACCCCACACGATGGGGTAGAGTGAAAAAATATTTTTCATCCCCACTTCACATGTATGGAGAGCCACCCCTAAAATATAAAATTATTATTTTTTATGATCCCGAAACCGTGATCTATACACAATCTATAACTGCACCAAATTTCATCAATTTATATTCATAATTACAGGAGCTAGAGGCGCGGACAGACAGACAGACAGACAGACAGACAGACAGACAGACAGACAGACAGACAGACGGACAGAGCGAAACTATAAGGGTTCCTTAAGTATTACGGAACCCTAAAAAGTACAAAAAAAATTTTTTTTTCTTGCTAAATTAGTAAACAAAACCTACATAATTAGTTTACTTACATCATATACAAAAACTTTTATTATGGTATGTATGAACTTAAACGCACAAATATCGGAGATATTTACAAATATGTTCCTGCGGCCGTATACTTCATACGATTTTACATGGACGTGACGTCATAGCTACGTACGACTTTAGTATGGAGCGTTTTCACGAGACTTGCGAAATTTTGCAAACAAATCGCTGTACCTCTGAAAATATTGACTTTTGATATACGGTTTCTTCTAAGAAGTTACTCATATTTAAGAGTACTATTCATTTATGCAATAAAAAAAATTCATTCGTGTAGCCTATTATCTATAAAAGGCAAAGCTGGTTGAATGATGTATCAACGCACAAGCCAAACCCAAACCCAATAAAAAATTTGGCACGTATTTCCCATATGACCGCGTCCACTAAGGATTTTTCAAAATTCTACCCCCAAGGGGGTAAAATAGGTAATAAAAGATTGTATGAAATTTTTTATTCCTTGCACATAATATTTGCATGATATTTCGTATGAATTGAGTAGGTACAAAAAAATGGGACGGGTAAAATAGGGGATGAAAGTTTTAAACCTAATTTCATGAAGGTGAAGCATGCTAGATAATGATATTTTAATAAGTACATAATTTTGTTTAGTTGCAACTTCTACATTCTTCTATTTTTATCTAAACACTAGCGACCCGCCCCAGCTTCGCACGGGTACAATTATACTGATACTAATACTACAGAATGTCACCCACTTCGCAACGGGCCGTGTAGCAGAAATCGTAATATTTTAATTTCGCCATAACTTCAAAAC
Organism: Glaucopsyche alexis; assembly: GCA_905404095.1. Lineage (NCBI taxonomy): Eukaryota > Metazoa > Arthropoda > Insecta > Lepidoptera > Lycaenidae > Glaucopsyche > Glaucopsyche alexis. The sequence continues at coordinate 17,070,525 of FR990051.1, read as the reverse complement.
CAAACGTCAAATTTTAATCATTCAAAGACCAAATATTATCTACATAAACTGTACTTAGTGATGAAATAATTTATTTTGATAAGGATTAGCATGAGTAAAATAAACGCGTTTAAATGTAGTCCAAAAAAAAATCAAGATTTCTAAATAAAAAAATGGTTGTTGTGCCTCACTCGACATAGATAGGTATAGTGTGTCGCGGACTTTTTTGTAGATATTTATAAGATCTACAAATAATTAGAACATTATATCGTTCTATCTTTTATAGTTTAGGCAGCGTACGCAAAATAAGTAACTTTTCTGGTTGATTTTTAACCCAAATATCTTACGGAACCCTATTTCTTTTCAAAATAATATTTAGCCTGTGTTACTCGTGGATAATGTAGCTTTCGAACGGTGAAAGAATTTTTGAAATCGGTCCAGTACTTTTTGAGCCTATTCATTACAAACAAACAAACAAACAAAGTTTTTCTCTTTATAATATTAGTGTAGATAAGTGGGATATGTTTGCAAGCTTAACAAGCACCTTAATGAAATGAGCATTGGTTTTAATTAGCTTACAAATTTTAGATTTTGGTAAATAAATTAGGAAACACCTGCACAGAAGGAGTCACAATAGATCCGATTAGGACACAGTGAATAGGGCTTATCTATAATAATTATACATCACAATAATTCACAAGCCCCTTCTTTCAATATAAAAATTAAATTGGCTAAGTGTGATTCGAACTCGCGCACGTAGGTTTCCGTACAAAATGGCGAAAAAAACCACCGTTTGTTTTAACATAAGCTCCCCTTAAATATTTATTTTATTTTGTTATTAGTAGGTACTTGTAGTTATAGTGTCAACTGGCAAGAGAAATACATCGTTTGCGAAAATTTCAATTGTCTAGCTATCACGGATAAGGAGATACAGCCTGGTGACAGACAGACAGCTAAGTCTCAGTAATTACTGAGACTTAGCAAATAAAGGTAAATAAAGGGACCCTATTAATAGGGTCCCTTTATTTACCCTTTGGGTACGGAACCCTAAAAAGTGCCTAAGATTAAATTACCCTTGGTATTACACAATCTTCACTGAACGCCCCAAATTAGCATCATATTCGTCATACCTTTTGTTATTTACGATCACGGCTTGATAACGCGAACGCGACGTTACGATTCCACCTTGCAGAGCAGAGACAGTGTAATTAGTTCTATTATACATACATCTTTGTATAATACCTACAGTTTATTAATATTAAGAACACATTACATATGCCAAAATTATGCTTATCGCTTCTGTTACTGGATGTAAAATGTAAAAAATCATCAACTGCATGGGTGACTCTCCGCAAAAGCAAACTCGCCCATATAAAGAAAAGTTTTTGTCGAGTATGACAATTATTTTTCTGCTTTTGAACGTCTTTACATAAGCAGTAGATCATATGCCTTAAATATCCGTAATTGATTTTAAAGAACCTTATATAATTATATTATGTATATTATGTAGAAATTGTATATAAAATCTTTGATCTCGAAAGACCAGAAGCTTTTCTATTAGCCTGGCTGCAGTATCGTATTTAATTAAATTAAACAGATTAATCTTAAATGCGCACAAAAGGTGCAGTCTCAAAGAAAGATGGTATCATCTGGCAAAGTAGTCTGATTTCATGTAGCAATCGCAATTCCGAATAATGAATACCATTATCTATGAAATATTTGTTTCTAATACGAAAGCACACCCGGAAATAACTTTTAAATAATAATTACCAATAGTAAATCTTTAATGCTTTCCTGGCGCCATTGCCATTATAGTTAGGTTACGTTCAGTTTGCGTAGTTTAAGATCATATCGAAGTGTGTGGGCGAAATTCTGCTTCTGTTACTCCACAGTTACAGAACGTATTCGGTAAGTGCTTATATTATTTTATTAATGTAGTTGATAATGCTTTAGTTATATTATTTTTTTCTTAATCTTGTAGATTTTGTATCTAATAGTTGCTTCTGTTAAAAAGTTTTTTGCTTAATATACAACAAAGCTTACATGTAGCTAACAGCTTACAGTAAAAGCTATAATAGTTGCTTATTCAATGTCATTAGACTCACATGAAACTTCCTTAAAGTACTTACTGTCGTTTAATTCCTAAATTAATCATTGCCAAATTATTTCTCATGACCATAACATATTAGGCTGATTACTGCTTTTAATCGTGCGTAAAACAGTACAATAATATTATGTAATGTTTTGTCACATAAGTAGCCTAATATATCTTACTAGCTTTTGCCCGCGACTTCGTCCGCGTGGAACAGTTACTTTGGTATATCGCTAAAATTTACCCGCGACTTCATTTACGTAGAAGGAGAAGCTCTTCCACCTCACGACTGCCCGCCGCGCGCCGTTGCGTGCTAGATTATTTTACTACTGCGATATCTTCTAAAATACTCATTGAAATCAAATGATGTAAATGGCAAATTTCTTCTAGATTAAATGCTTGTAATGAATAACGTATTTACTTGAATAAGGATTAATATCATCTATATGAAAACACCTTCACAAATAATGCTTACTTTTAGAACAAATATGGTTAGCATAAAAAGGTTATTGTGAGCCAACCCTAAAAGATAGACATATACTGTCGCGGACTTTTTTTTAGAACTTTTAAAGGGGAACAATTCTCTTATACATCATTTTAGCGAAACTTTAATCGTTTCCGCAGCGTACGCAGTGAAAGCTCTCAAAAAGGAAAAAAATACCCCGATTTTGAAACATTATTGGTTGGAGCTCCGCTCGTATTAAGCTTAGCATGATGTTATATAGCCTAAAGCCTTCCTCGATAAATGGACTATCCAACACAAAAATAATTTTTCAATTCGAACCAGTAGTTCCTGAGATTAGCGCGTTCAAACAAACAAACAAACAAACTCTTCAGCTTTATAATATTAGTATAGATACATAGTTTGCTAGCACTTAGGGGCCATCCATAAATAACGTCACACGTTAACCCTCCACCCGTCGCGCTTTTTTCGTGACATGAACTGTCGCGTGGGGTCTTCAGAGACCCCAAATATAAAAAGCAAATAATTAGTATTTGAACATACATTTTTGATATTATTTTGACGTATAGTAGTTTGATAGGATCGTATTAAAACAAAATGTAAAAAATATTACAAATCAGACTTTTATTTATGATAAAAATACTTATACAAAAACAAATCACGTCTTTTCCTTAAATTTTTACCCAATAAACATAAAATTAACTTAAAAATAAAAAACATTAGGTAACTTCTTTTTATCTTTTAATTATTTGAAATCAATCAACTAAAGATGAAAATAAAACATAAATCAATTATAAAACATAAAATAAAGTATATACTTTTAGTAATTTAAAGTACCCTAATAATTTCTTTAAGCATAATCGGTGCATATGGCTTTTGGTATGACTGGGACAAATGTTACCTTTGCAAAAGTATCAAATCGATTTGAATTTCCAATCTGTACGTCTTGGACAGTTGATGCATCGTTTTCTCATAGGTGCCAACTTAGCATCATCAGAAGGCAATTCCTGAAGAGGAGGTACAAATCGTTGTAGATACTGTTTCCAATCCCTAAGTTGCTTTGGTTGCCCGTGACTGCAATTCTTGTCGACACAGTTCAAACGCCAATGTTTTCAAGAAACCTTTCCACTGGATCTTGTTTGATGGGTTGACTGTATCCAATATTAGATGAGCATTGAGTGCACCAACATCGAGGAAAGTAAACAGAAGCCTCAGAGGCAAACGGTTAGAAAATCGTGCAGCTGAGTAGACCAACGAGTTTGTCGATGTTGAGTTTCCCAGGACAGGTTCTGAGTCTATGTTATGATCACCTACTTCATCCGGATAAACAGCAATATCTTTATATCATCCTCTTCACCACCAACAATCTCTTCATCTTCTTATTTCAACCACCTGAGGATACGTTAAGTTTGTTGATAGTCCATTTTAGCATTATAATAAATATCCTACAACAAAAAATATACAAAAATAAGCACTAAAACAAAGAAAATCTATTAAATGAATAATAACAGTTTACTTACGCCAATCGTCGCGTGGGGTCTCTGGGAGCCTTGCGCAGAAACGGACGTCTGTATCTGTCATCCCTTGCGCGCAAATTAAGTGTTGATGGCGTGAGCGTCAAGCGTAATCCTTTTTAGGAGGCTACCTAAAGTTAGGGATCCGTAAACTTATTCTAGGAGTATATGTTTTGTCATTTTCTCAGACCTGGGCTTTGAAAGACCCCGCGCGACGGACCGAGGGTTAAGGGGGAGGGAGGGGGTCGACGAAGTGTGACATTGTGTGATAAGGGGGTGGGAGGAGTCCTAAATATTGTGACGTCACATTTCAAAATCTATTATAATATCTAAGTGTTAAAATACGAACTATAAACTTACTTTACGAAAACCTCAAAAACATATATGCCAGTTATAAATAATTTAAAGGAGTGGGCTCCATGGATTGAAGATTATTAAGTTTGTATCTTTATTTTAAAGATAATTCTATTAAGGACCGTATTCGGAGACGCGCCGCGCGAAGTTTAGGTTTTTAGCGCTACTCTCACAACGATCGAGCCTCGCGCCACAGTATAAAGAACAGTAAACCATCTGCATACAAACGTGCCGCGTTGCGGTTTAAATCCGCAATAGGGAATATGCACGTATTTTTTTTATTTTTTTATATAGATCTATCTTGTTTGGTAAACCGTATGGTAAAATCAGTTTTTTGATATCATTAAAAATAACGAAGATATGAACGTTTAAAGTAGTCTGTTAGACAGAGAGATCGGACGTGTATCGTGACGTCACATAACACGACCTTCATAGAAAGTTCATACTAAATTTCGTTTTGCTAGAAAGAGATAGATTACAAACTTTGACCGCTCATATCTTGCTCATTTATTAACAGATATTGAAATTTTTTTCGCCGTTTCCTTTATTTTTCAGTCTAGTATCATATTATTATATTTTAAGCTATTTTTATATTTTATGCATATTCCCTATTCCGCACGCATGCACACACCTCGTATAATAATTTTCAAGAACACCAGCCAGCGGGCTTAGCATGGCGATCCGAAGAAATAAATTTAAGGAAGAAATATTTTATCCAAATAGTGAGTTGCAAAATAGTTCTTAATCCTTGGCGACAAGGTTGCCAATAGAAATCAACATTTCTAAACAGACATATTATCTAGTTTTAAAATGGCTGTCGGGAAATCTTCTGTGAGAAAAGAAAGAGAAAATTCGGGAAGAAAAGAAAGATTGTTTCCAAACGACAATGCATCGACCTTGCTGCCTTACAATAAGACCTATTTTGCTACAAATGGTATTAATGTTTCTTCAATCTCTCATTTTGTCGACTCTCCGATGTTTCTGCGATGTGCATGCTAAGCCTGCTGCTCCTTAGCAGAACCGGTAAACCTTCAGGTACCATCGACAAGTGTCCCAACCCAACACCATACATTTTTTGACCAGACCAATAGTCGTCACCAATACCCCAAAGACTTCGAGAGTCAAATTTCAAAATGGCCCCAAAAATCTCAAAAGTGGGGCCATTTAACCGGAGACACTTTTTTCTTCATAGTGTTTTCACCATACGTCAAATTTCAAAATGGCCCTAAAATTCAAAAGTGGGGCCATTTAACTGGAGACACCTCCATAGTTATATTTTCCCATTGGCCCCATTGGGTTGGGTCTCAATACAAGTACCTTTAATTTGAATAAAATAATGATGCAGGGGGCTTCGTGAGTCTTAAATTAGACCCCCCCAATGATTATTTTTTTTAGGAAATGCTTCTAAATTTAGATAATTACATTTAAAATAAAATACATGTAGTAGTGAAATGGAACGTGGTAGCCTGAATTTATATATTTTAATGGTTGGGTTTTGTGGAAGGTATGTACCCCATCATTTTGCTACCAATTTTAAGGCGAGGAAATAAGTGTTTTACTTTTTATACCCATTTTTGTGATTAAAATTTTAATATTTTCACGTTTTTTACAAAAGTTACTTACGTAACTAAACTGTTTTCATTACTAAAATGTTTATAATAATGCTGGTTTCTTAGTACAAATGGTAAATATTCCGTATCGCGCCACCAGCGATTTTGAGGCCGATTTTTTTTTACAGTCGCGTTATAATCTGTAAACATCAGAACTAGTATTGTTATGATGGCGCATGACCGTTTTTGCAAAAAAAAAAAATTAAAAAAAAATCTTGTGTCAATCAATTCAGAATGTAATAGGCAATCGGACAAATTTTTTTTTATTGCATAAATGAATAGTACTCTTAAATATGAGTAACTTCTCAGAAGAAACCGTATATCAAAAGTCAATATTTTCAAAGGTACAGCGATTTGTATAAAAAATTTCGCGAGCCTCCTAAAAACGCTCCATACTAAAATCGATATACACATGACGTCACTTGAATATGAAGTAGTATGAAGTAGTATATGAAGTATATGGCCGCAGGAATATATTTGTAAATATCTCCGATATTTGTGCGTTTAAGTTCATACTTACCATAATGAATGTTTTTGTATATGATGTGAGTAAACTAATGATGTAGGTTTTGTTTACCAATTTCGCAAAAAAAAAAAAATTTTTTTTTGGTATAAAGACTCGCGAAATTTTGTATACAAATCGCTGTACCTTTAAAAATATTGACTTTTGATATACGGTTTCTTCTGAGAAGTTACTCATATTTAAGAGTACTATTCATTTATGTAATAAAAAAAAATCAGTCCGCTTGCCTATTATATTTTATATATAATGTGATAATTATAGGAAATGTATGAGAACAGTATATAATTCTTAGGTAATTAATAGCAATGTATTACTCCGAGTTGGCCCAATACGACTTCATTGGGTTAGGTTAGATGGCTAAGGCGGGAGCGTAGCGCAGCGAAGCTACCGCCTTAGCCATCGTGGTTATTTTTTTGTAAACCACCCAGAAGTAGGAGCCCCGCGTAGCGGGGCTCCGTCGACTCATAATTGAAGCCAGTTGTTATTGAGTTAACTTTTTTATCACGTTAAAATCGTCTTCATTTAACCTCTTATTGAGGACAAAGGCGTGGTTACCTGCAGAATCTATCTATGGGGAAAAGGAGATAGGGTGGACACTAGAATTCTTAAAATCCCGATTTTAAGAATTCTACAGTCGAAATTAAAATGGATACACTGAAATAGTCCAAAAACTCTTGAAATTTGACCTCTTAATGTGGCTAAGAGAGGGTTTCCTAAACATTAACCCCCTCCCCCCCCTACCACGAAATCTCTCGATTTTATGCCTTTTACCGTCAAAATTATTAGAAAAACACTGACCATAGTCCAAAAACTTTGACCCCTTACTGTGACTAAAGGGGGGGTTTCCTAAAAAAAACAACCTTGGGGGTGGTGTCTACCCCTCCCCCTACTCCCCCCTCCCCCTCCCCGCCCCCCTAGGGGGGGGTACTTATTTTAAGATATTTACCGCCCCATTCACCATACGTCAAATTTCAAAATGGCCCCAAAAATCTCAAAAGTGGGGCCATTTAACTGGAGACACGTTTTTCTACATAGTATTTTCAATTTCAAAATGGCCCCAAAAATCTCAAAAGTAGGGCCATTTAACTGGAGACACTTTTTTCTCCATAGTGTTTTCACCATACGTCATATTTCAAAATGGCCCCAAAAATCTCAAAAGTGGGGCCATTTAACTGGAGACACTTTTTTCTCAATAGTGTTTTCACCATACGTTAAATTTCAAAATGGCCCTAAAAACCTCAAAACTGGTTCGCGGAAATCGAACGAACGACACATGCTTAGCGCACAACGCCGACCGCATTTTCCTGTCCTGTTCTGTCCTGTTGACCTGTCGCGAGTTTAAGTCGAGTCACTAGTCCTGATCGAAATCCATTCCACAAGTCCAAAAACAATTTTCGAAAGGTTTCGTGAGAAGGCTATTCGAGGGGTCAAAAAAAAATTTGAGGTGGGGGGGGGGTGTCTTGACGTTTTTGAGGTATTTAGGGAATCTGATGGAGCCAAATTATAGGGCTCGTTCTCCCGATTCCAATGATACCTCACTCGGGGGGTCTAGGGGTCCAGATGACTGAGATATGCCTCGAGGGGATTTTGGGGGGAGGGGGAGGGGGGAAGGTTTTGTGAGAAGGCTATTGGAGGGGTCAAAATTTTTTGAGAGGGGGAGGGGGGTTCTTGAGGTTTTTGAGGTATATCTCGGGTCCCGTTGGGAATTTAGGGGATCTGATTAAGCCAAATTATAGGGCTCGTTCTCGCGATTCCAATGATACCTGACTCGAGGGGTCTAGGGGTCCAGTTGACTGAGATATGCCTCGAGGGGAATTTTCGGGGGGTGGGGGGATGGGGGGAGGTTTCGTGGGAAGGCTATTGGTAAGGTCAAAAAATTTTAGTGGGGGAGGGGGGTTACATTGTATAGGGGGTGGGGTTTTTGGTGTGGAGGGTTGTTGGGTTTGGTTGATTGATGATGAGAGAGAGAGAGAGAGAGAGACAGAGAAACACACCGCACGGCTTACAACTATGGCAAAAAGTGTCGTTACAACTTTTGGTCTTAATTTTTTCCGTCTCCCTTTTGCAACGCGTCATAAGGAACTTCGTTCCAAAAGAAATATTCACTTGCTCAACAGAACAAATGTACCTACTATTATTAATTATACTGTGGTTCGATCGCGATCTGTGGATGCGGCGTAAAGCGACGTGCTCTCTCCTCGGAGTTGCGTGGCGTACTGACCCACAGAACACTAAGCGGGCGCTCGCACATGTATTTGTGGAAACTCGCCAGTTCATAGTAATTTGTATGAAGAATTTGAGCGAAAAAATTGGGCAAGTTTATGATTTCTTAACACAAAATAAGAATATATTTACTAAGAAATAAAGATTTCATTTACTTCTTTATAGTTTTAACTTTATTATTTGATAAAATTAGTTTAATAATTCTTGATAATTACGACTCAGTTATTATAATACGGGAGTGCGATTTACACGTTTTCAGTGATATTCAGATTTTTTTTTACACTTATCCATAAATATTATCTTAAATTCGAATGTTTCAGCGGCTAGTATCATTCATTAACTAGCCGTGTGATTTTTTTCAAGGTTGTGGAGTATCTTTTTCTGTATAATTCTCTTATATTCCCGACCCTCGATTGCCGTATAGGGCCCTTAATATTATTTTTTGTTTTGTTAATTTCTTTAATTAATATAGTCAATCGTTTTGTGTTTTGTTAATTTCTTTAGTTAATATAATTAATCGTTTTTTGTTTTGTTAATTGTTTCATTTGATGTTAATTTTATTAAAAATAATTTAAATGGAAATAAAACTGGTTTCGGAACCAATATTTTTATTAAATAATTTCTAAATGTAAATTTGCAAAATATGTGACGTCACACTAGGGGGGGTTTCACAAATGTGACGCAACTATGACAAGGAAAAAAATCGTGAAATTCGTGTGACGTTATTTATGGATGGCCCCTTAGCAGAGGCAGCAGTTGGGCGTTATTGTCGTATCAGCCAGACTGTCGCGAGTCCTCTTCGCACCGCGTGGACTATGGACGTCGGCCAACCCAACATCAAAGCTTTCGCTACCTCATAAATAAAGTCCACCAACATAATAACAGAGTTGCGAATGAAATATGTACGAAAGAAAATATTATTATGTTAATTAGTCAGGTAATTTTACCTCCAAATTACAGTACCCGGTCGAATATGATAGATACATTGCTTGTATCCTTGTATGGATCACAATTAACTATCTATTTAAAAGTCAATTTTGTCTAGTTATTCACAACCATAACAATTATTATCTCATTGATGTTCTGTTTGTCTGAAACGCTTTGAGTTATGACACTTCGTTAGCGAATGCAACTTCAAAATTGCCAAGGCGGAAGGCCTATATGTCTCAACGAGGCACTTCGTAATCTCCTCGAAAATATTGATATATTTTCTAATATCAAAGGTATTAATTTAGATGGTCGGCTTGGCTCCGACCACGTGAGCGTCTGCAGGAGATGGACCATCGCAAGCGATGCGTCTCTTCCGTGTCAGCAAATAGACGGCCGCATCGTTTCTTAATTGCAAGCTGAGACTATGTTTTATAAGATCCATAACGGCCAGCTTGTCTCGCCTGCGAAATGTTTGCGTTAATTATTATTGGAATGGAGGGTAATTCTCGATGGTTTTGTTCGGCTAGACTTGGCGATGTTCCGAAACGAGTGGAGATGCAAATTGCCTTGGCGAACGCCCAAGGCGGCGCTATCAGCCTGCTAGATTTCAAGAAACACCTTACTTGAGGATTACTAGATTCGTATGTGTCAAGGAAATTTTTTGTATATTATATTTAATATACTAGCTTTTACCTGGCCCTAATACCCCACAAGACTTTTACGGGTTAAAAGTAGCTTACGTTTTAATCAAGAGCCTAAACTACTACAATTCCAAATTGCATCAAAATCTGTTAAATACTTAGTTATTGCGTGAAAGAGTAACAAACGTCCATCTATACATCCATACACCCATTAAAGCATAGAGGCTTTTTAACTTTATTAATTTTAACGAAAACTTACAACCGAACTTCACGCGTACTCCCCATGAGTTTGTGATTAACCTCGAGCAATATTTCCTTTTAAGTTACGTCCTTTGAATCCCTAATAAGAGAAACTTCCCATACTGAATATAAAGAGATGGTAGAGTTCAATGAACTAAATTCAGTCAACAAACATTAGGACAATCAAGTGGTAGAACTTTAAGGTCTTCCATTTTTTTCGTATGTATAAAACTAGCTGGATTTTTTACGAATAGTTGGGAAAATTAAAAAAAAAAAAATACCTGGCTTCTCTAAGAACACTGAGCAGCCAGCAAGTGACAACTGAAAAGTGGACATAATTTAATTGCAATAATTAAGGGAACGTGTAAATAAATGCTATTCTCATATTCATGTAGAGACCAACAGTCTTATTAATAAAAATTGCTTATTCTTCTCTTACTCCAAAGTTACACCGGGAGTAGTTAATTCTAGATTAGTCACAGAATAGCTACGTGTTAATAACGGTATTAATAAATATGAAGTAGGTTCGGAGTAACAATACAATTCTTACACTGAGATTAAGGTGTATGTTATGGCAACACACATGAAAAGAATGAACAAAATGAACTAAAATGAATGAAATGTCGATTAAAAAGACACTGACAGTTAGCTAAATTTTGAAATTTGACACTTTTATTTGACAATCATAACTATCACAAGCGAACCTAAGTAAATTCTGTATTTCACTTGTCAAAATCAAAATAATGGTTTTAGAATTTGTGCTATTTTATATAAAATGTTATATTTATATAAAAAATGTTATTGCGAGGTTTATACAATTTCACATGCCTTATTAATGGTAATATTTCTTCAATTCCTTCTATCATTCTCAAATCGTCAATAAAATAATCTCTATTCATTTTAATCCATAATAATTACAAAATCAGACACTAGTAAGTACTTGAACGAACACCAAACAAATATGAAAATATATTTAGGTTATATATAGTATAGATATCTTAAAAGAAGTTGGAAATACAATACAAATCTATGCTTACTCAAGCGTTAAACCATGTGGCTCCGCGGAGTAACTTTTACTCCGGGAGTAAATTTTGATAAGTAACTCCATCCTTACTCCTAGTTTATTAATACTATAACCCCCTTATTAATAAACTGTGATTAGCGGCAGAACAACTTTACTCCAAGACTTACGCAAAGATTAGGCAATTATGGTATTAATAAACTAGTGGTAAGGACGGAGTTAACTAATCAAAATTTACTCCCGGAGTAAAAGTTACTCCGCGGAGCCACATGGTTTAACGCTTGAGTAAGCATAGATTTGTATTGTATTTCCAACTTCTATTAAGAAATATATACTAAACATAACCTAAATATATTTTCATATTAGTTTGGTGTTCGTTCAAGTACTTACTAGTGTCTGATTTTGTAATTATTATGGATTAAAATGAATAGAGATTATTTCATTGACGATTTGAGAATGATAGAAGGAATTGAAGAAATATTACCATTAATAAGGCATGTGAAATTGTATAAACCTCGCAATAACCATTTTTATATAAATATAACATTTTATATAAAATAGCACAAATTCTAAAACCACTACTTTGATTTCAACAAGAGAAATACAGAATTTACATATTATGTTCGCTTGTGATAGATAAGATTGTCAAATAAAAGTGTCAAACTTCAAAATTTTGCTAACTGTCAGTGTCTTTTTAATCGACATTTCATTCATTTTAGTTCATTTTGTTCATTCTTTTCATGTGTGTTGCCATAACATACACCTTAATCTCAGTGTAAGAATTGTATTGTTACTCCGAACCTACTTCGTATTTATTAATACCGTTATTAACACGTAGCTATTCTGTGGCTAATCTAGAATTAACTACTGCCGGTGTAACTTTGGAGTAAGAGAAGAATAAGCAATTTTTATTAATAAGACTGTAATTGCTTAATATTTCCGTAAGTCTTAGAGTAAAGTTATTCTGACGCTAATCATAGTTTATTAATAAGGGGGGTAGAGTTTAAACATTCTTATTAGAGTTCCTTACCCAAAGTCTAAAAATGAAATAGAATTAGGTATACTCGAAATAAGAATAAGCTTGATGTACCAGTGACTAGACTTACTTAATGATTTCATGAATGATAGCACACCTTGGAAATAAGGTGGCCCCCTGCAAGGCTACTTCCATATACTATTGTACTCTAGTTATATAGTTTTAGTCATAACATTGTTATACATTTTTTTATTTTAAAAGAACAATTTTCCATCTTTTTGGTAAAAGATGGCCCCGCGCGAGTTTCTTACGCCGGTTCTTCTCGCCGGGCTAGTTCCCGAACCGGTGGTAGGCATCATGTATACCGACGTTCAATAAGTGTATAAAAAATACCAACTTTGAATAAAAAATTTTGACTTTGACTTTGAAAATTCGCTGTCTGCCCCTCAGTATCTGTCTGGCTGTCCGTCCTGTCTGTCACCAGGCTGGCACATCCTTAATCGTGATAGCAAGACAGTTGAAATTTTCACAGATAATATATTTCAGTTGCCGCTATAACAGCAAATACTAAAAACAGAATAAAATAAATATTTAAGGGGGGCTCCCCATACAACAAACGTGATTTTTTGCCGTTTTATACGCGACCCTTCGTGCGCGAATTCGACTCGCACTTGGCCGGTTTTGTTTTTTATATAAAATTCAGATGTGCTCTGCCTCTTACATCAACATATTTTAATTTTATGTAGAAATTAAAATCATAATAATACATTAAAATGATTTATTTAATATCATGAGCGCTAATTGACATGTTAATCATAATGTGTTATGTTATTATTCATTATGTCACTTTACTTTTAACTTTAAAGGATAATTTAAATAATTTTACAGTCATAATTATGTAAAAATAAATTTACCGTAATACGTATAGTTTTAATTTGAAAAAATATAGTCACTATTAACTATACTATGAGTATATTTTATGGTAACGAGAAGAGATTTTTGCGAAAATGTATTTCTGCATGTCCTGAGATATGAGCGCCGATGGGTGGTAGGTCGGCGGCGCCGCGCCGACTATTTTGGGTCGGCGGCGGCGGCGTCGGCGGCGTGACCTTGAAAGGGTCGAAGTTTGTACTTGGTAGTAAAAAAAATGTAGTTTACTTTGTTTATTAGGTAACATACAATTACAATGCAATACAATTTATTGGACCTTTTTTAAATGATGAAAAAGACAACGTAATAATACAATTTCAAAATAGGAACTACTTTAGAATTGTCAGTTAACAGTGCTTTAATTCCAAAGAGCGTCATCACTGTAATATTTTTCTATTTTCGTTTTATAAACGTCCATATTTACAAGAACTGACGTCGAAGCCATTTATATAACTGACTGCGTAGGCTCTCTAGTGATCAACCAATAATAGCGGAGATCTCGCCTGAAACACGCTGCAAAATCTCCCAAACAAGCATATCTGCCTGTAGGTGGCACGCCTCCGTGGTCCAGCGCCATCCCGGTTGTCTTTCCTGAATCTGTCCGTAAACCAAATTATGTCCTTAAGGTGAACATTAATTGGGCTAGAAGCCCTAGCCTAGAAGCTATGCACCTTGATCATGGCGTCCAATGACATAGCCACGACAGGTCTCTCAAGAAGAGACATTTGCAGTTATCCAAGTAGGGCGGAGGCCCTTTTTATCCTACCTACTGTCACGACCTTAGAACAACCTTCTTAGCCTCCATAATATGAACGAGGAACAGAGGAAGTGGAGTCAGGTGAATCAGGGTTTAAAGTGAAGCGGTGGATGCTGAAGAGAGCGCACCCATGATTATCAGACAGGCCAGCCTCTATAGACTATTTAATGTTTTGATGCAGTTGACCTGTACATCTTTTTTTCTGCGTAGTGTGGCATACCACACTACGCATATGTGACAATCGCCTCACTGTAGCTGTGTATAACCAAGCATAGCATTGCCTTCGACCGAAGGTCTTCTTTAGAGCTGACAGGTCTTGGGCAGGATCACAGAGCACATCTAGCCATTTTCATAATATCCTCGATGTGCTTATTCCAAGTAAGTCCCTTAATATCTAGGATCACTCCAAGATATTCGACCTCGCTTATTTTACCGAAGAGTGTTGGGGGTTTTAGTCTCTTCAACTTTCTCTTATTGGTGTTAGGTATCAAGACTGTCTAACCGTCTAGTCAAACTAACCGTCAACACTAATAGTGTTGACGGTTAGTTTGACTCTTTTGCGCCAATTTTGCACCTGATTGTATTAGCCCAGCGACTACTGATGCGCATTTGCCCACCACTAGTATCGCTAGGTCGGATAAGAGCTTGGCTCTCGACTCGGAGGTCGTGGGTTTGATTCCCGCATTGGAACAACAAAAAAAGTTGTTTTCAAGTTTGGTTAGGACATTGCATTTTGGTTAGGCTGATCGCCTAATTGTCTGACAGGAAAGGTGATCCATGCATCGGATGGGCAAGTAAAAAGTGGGACCAGCGCCTGATCTCTCGCCAGTCGTGTTAGTTATCCGTCCCAGTAAATTACGAGAGTAAAGGAAGAAGCGAGCTATTATTATTAGATCTTTACATTAGTATTTAACTTAAAAGGAGATCCCCACATTATGTAACACTATATATATATATATATATATATATATATATATATATATATATATATATATATATATATATATATATATATATATATTGTAAAGAAAAGAAAGAGTTTTTGATTTGATTTTTTTATTATAACTAGGTCATCAGTGTATTCTTAAGGATAGAACCTTCTGTTGTTCAGTTTTTTTAGCAGCCCATTCACTACCAGGGACCGCTCTAGCGGCGACAGTATTCCACCCCTCCCTGTGGGCATCATGAATGAAGTAAGGCTTATATTATGGGTTTATATGAATTGGGTAATATGTATAATGCTCAGAGTCTCTCAGAGAGACTCAAAATAACATATTATGACTATCCCTCTCGCTCACTCGGCGCGCCGATGTATTTTCACGGCGGCGGCGGCGTGGCAAAATTGACGGCGGCGGCGGCGCGCCGGCGCGGCGCTCATATCTATGTCCTGCTGTATGTTCCTAATTTACTAATCAGGAGTATAACTTTCTTAAATTGTGTTTAATAAATATAACTATAAAAGAAAAGAAAAAAACATATAATATAGAATAGAATATTTAAAAAGTGACAAAAAAATTCCCATGTCGTGCTCACCAGGCAGAGTACCTAGAAGGCTCAGTTTCCTCGCTGGATTGCGATATTCATTTGCGATCAGGGCGTCTAGTCAAGGTGCATTCGATAATTTCGACGGCGAAGTTGGAAAACAAAATGTATGGGACTTGACATAACGCATCGCAAGCGACATCTCACATAACGATGACTTATGTCAAATCCCATACAATTTTTATTTCGAAGTTCACCGTCGAAATTGTCGAATGCATCTTGACTAGAGGATCTGAGCCTCTAGTCAAGATGCATTCGACAATTTTATTAACAATTTTTGGGGTCTGTTCCACAATGTAATGATAAGCGTCAGATAGCATATTTACATGTCTTGTCTCTGTCGCTCGTTAAAAGTAAGCGGCGCCGAACATCCGAATAAGCTATCCAAAATAACCTAACCTAACCAAGAGCATGTCAGGACATGTCTAAGGAGGATTCCCTAACTATAAACGCGTAATATGCTTTTTTTTTAATTACTCCAAAAGTTACTGTCCGATTTGGTTCACAATGATTTTCCTAAAGAATTTTTAGCATGATCTATCAGCACGGAAATTCGCAAGTTTCTATCGCCTATAGTTTAAAAATGCTAGGGGGCCAACTTACAAACTACTTTGGAGGCCGATTACTCGAAAATGGTCAACTTTATAAAAAAGTAACGTATGAAACCTTACCTTTATTTTAAAAGAGCTATTCTAAGATACCCCACACGATGGGGTAGAGTGAAAAAATATTTTTCATCCCCACTTAACATGTATGGAGAGCCACCCCCAAAATATAAAATTATTATTTTTTATAATCCCAAAACCGTGATCTATACACAATCTTTAACTGCACCAAATTTCATCAATTTATATTCATAATTATAGGAGGTAGAGGCGCGGACAGACAGACGGACAGAGCGAAACTATACGGGTTCCTTAAGTATAACGGAACCCTAAAAACGAAACATGTTTTCGATAGAGATATCGACCGTGACGAAAACACATTTTGTGATATAAACTCTTCGGATTTGTATTTTCTTTTTTTCTTCTAATTTTGGGCTCTACAAAGTAAAAACTACAAAAATCGACACATTTAGTCACCAAGTAAGTCTATTATGTACTTCGAGTTACACAGTTACTTAATGGCTAAGTAATTAGCTTATACACCACGACACGACTTTCTACGAAATGCACAAAGCAAGTCACATTCACATACACAAACGAACTTATCATAGTGTTTCCAGCGATAACATTCAGTAAAAGTCGTACTATCGCCTTCTAAGAACTTGTCCGTATAGCGTCCGAGGCGACAGGTAACTCTATAACGGAACTCGCTAGAACAATGTATTTTGAATTTAAAATGTTCCTTTAACACACATTCGTTTAAATTTCTCAAGTCATTGGTAGTCCTGAGTTCAGCAATGTACTCGTATATTTCACGTGTAACTTTAACAATTAATTTTTATATTTATGTTTACAAGATTTTTAGAATCTCAGTAATTTTTCTCTATTCTTTTCACATCCTTCGCCCGTCTAGGCGTCTAATGTAGTATTTACCTTAGCCCACCTATAATTGATATTGTCTTTTGTACATAATTATATGGGATAGCGTTATTACTTACTCTTATGTGGTAGTAAACGAAATAGAATCTTAACCGACGACATATAGAGCTCACTATTGCATATGGATTAGCAGAGACGTCGAGGTACTTGCTCAGATTCCACGCTCTGATTATTGGATGTTGGCTCTCTAGCATCTTTATCGAAATCCATCAGAAATTTTGTTCATTGACTCAAAAAATAGTGCATTAATTTATCTATAATACTAATATTATAAAGAGGAAAAATTTGTATGTTTGTTTATATGTAATTGTTTGTTATGTAGTCTACACTAATATTATAAAGAGGAAAACTTTGTTTGTATGTTTGTTTGTTTGTAATGAATAGGCTCAAAAAGTACTGGACCGATTTCAAAAATTCTTTCACCATTCGAAAGCTACATTATCCACGAGTAACATAGGCTAAATTTTATTTTGGAAAAAATAGGGTTCCGTAAGATATTTGGGTTTTTCGGACATAAGGTGTAAAAAATCAACCAGAAAAGTTATTTTGCGTACGCTGCCTAAACTATAAAAGATAAAACCATACAATGTTCTAATTAATTGTAGATCTTATAAATATCTACAAAAAAGTCCGCGACACACTATACCTATCTATGTCGAGTGAGGCACAACAACCATTTTTTTATTTAGAAATCTTGAATTTTTTTGGACTACATTTAAACGCGTTTATTTTACTCATGCTATTAATTTTTATCAAAATAAATTATTTCATCACTAAGTACAGTTTATGTAGATGATATTCGGTCTTTGAATGATTAAAATTGGACGTCTGGTTTTGAAGTTATGGCGAAATTAAAATATTACGATTTCTGCTGCACGGCCCGTTGCGAAGTGGGCGACATTCTGTACCTACATAATTATTAGTATTGTACCCGTGCGAAGCCGGGGCGGGTCGTAACGAATAAAGTAGATATTATTTTAGACTAGCTGTTGCCCGCGGCTCCGCTCGCGTTTATGTAGTATCCCTCTGGACCACTGTAATTTTTAGGGATAAAAAGTAGCCTGTTTTAATCCAGAGCCTAAAATACTACCATACCAAATTTCATCGAAATCCGTTCAGTAGTTTTTGCGTGAAGGAGTAACATCTATCCATCCATCCGCACACATTTATAATATTTACAATTTGAGCCTTTCATTCGTTCGGTGGCGGTTGTCTCAAGAGTCAAGAGTGGATCTTTGTTCGCTCTACATATTCATAGTCTGTAGACACAGATGTCTTTCATCGGTTGTGTCATCGGTAATATTGTACTTCTGTAATAATGTTTAATCAACAAAGCTGTTTTGCGCGATAACAAGCGAGCGCGTATATGGCAGACGGCAGACCACACCTGTTGAACGCTGGCTGTATGTGAAATTCATACGATTTTGCTTATTTAAAAGTTTGGAAGTTAATGGCAAAGGCCAACGTCTACTCCTGAGTCATTCTGTTTCACTGTAGCTACTTTATTATATTATAGCTGAAGCGTACAACGCGATTTTTTTTTAATTTAAAAGCCTTAGTTACCTTTGCCGTATTCAAATTTATTAATAAATAATTCCCATAATGACGGTTGTTATATTTTATATTATAACTTCCCACACCGATTTCGGTAACGGTGGCCGGTTTTATTGAAACCAGGCCAGCTACTCATTACTTATTTTTGTAGCGCCCAAGTGTGTGCGCAGTACACAAGAGCACTCTCTTCCTTTACTTTCAAAACCCAGTGGGACGGATGACCGATATGACTGGCGAAGATTTTGCATCCGCATGGATCATCTTGTCTGACAATCAGGTGATAAGCCTGCATTGTCCTTAAACCAATCATGAAAAAAAATTTTTTTTTGTTGTTCCAACGCGGGAATCAAACCCACGACCTCCGAGAGCCTAAACCACTGGACTACGGAGGCTTAAAACGTTGTTTATAGTAATTAATTTAAGTAGCCTAAACCCACAGTTCCCCTCGGCAATTTCTAAACTATGTTGATAGATCATGCTAAATACTCTTTAGGAAATTTATTTCGAATGAAATCGGACAATAACGTTTAAAGTAATGTGGAAAAAAAACTTCTTACGCCTTAATAATTACGGAACCCTCCATAAACATGCCCTGAGTCCTGATATGGCCTCGGTTAGGTTATTTTTCTTTATTATTAATAGGATAGCTAAACCACAAGCGCCTTGATAACACGCATTTATAATCTTTAGTTACATATTGATTGTAGTAATCAAACTGATAACTATGTACCTCGAAAGGCTGAGAGTATCGCCATGCCTAATTGTAGGATCAAAAGGGGTCAAGTGTGTACATTGACGGGCGCCTTAGGGCCCACGTCATACTGGGGTCCTTAACACGGCTCCAATTAGATCTGTTGAAATATGACGTCACCGAACATCAATTAAATCATGCAAAGCGTTTGTATGCTCCCATTCATTTCATTGGGGGCACTGTTCTGTATGAAGTTTCTTCTGTAAGATTATTTTTACGTTTTACATCTAATAAATTTTATCCTACTGATGTAGTAATAGTCAAAATTAAACAAATACAAAAAGTTGTGATAAAACTTGTTGAGTTAGGATAGCCGATAGGAATATGACGAGACAAGTTTTCAAAATAAACAAGCAAGTTGGTAGTTAGATCTACATCGTAAAATCATTTTGTCGAACAATTTGCCAAAGTACATTAATCTATTTAAACTAACAAAAGACTTTCAAAAGAACTGGTAAATTAAATAAATATACATTTAATAAGAGGGGACATAAGGTATAATATTGTAATGGCTAATGTGCCAAATTTAAATATTTTCATTCTGAAAATACATGTATATGTATTAAACACGAAACCGATGGTTGAGATAATGTTTTACCTCAAAAAAGTCTATACGATGACTTGGCTTTACATTTCTCGGAATTTCGAAAAGTGAATCATTATGAGATTTTTTACCTGGGCCTATACTTAGGTGAATTAAATAGGCCAAGATTTATTCTGGATTTTAATGATATGGTAAATAGCCCAAGCACACATTAAAATGAAACCTTTGCTTATCGTTTGTTGGAATTATTAATTATTTGAATTAGTACATTGGACAAATCAATACATGATTTGTACATAGATGATTTTCGATTCGATTCATAGACGATTGCAATGTAGATCAGTTTTGTTTTGCCAAGTTATTTGATTTCAAGGCATATTTTAATCAGTACAGTACAAGAGTCCTACAAAAGGGGGAGTCGCGGGTTCTTTTTGAAAACTTTTGCCGCTTTGTACGGAACCTTAAAGATAAGAACTGTTAGTGCAGAGCTACACGCCAAATTTGATTTCACATCGTGTTTGAAGTGTATACCAGAATCAGATGATATTGTAGAGTCTACAGCTCATCGGTTAGAAGATAGACACGCTTAACGGCGGCGCCTGTTGCTCGTCTTGTTTACGTCTAATTTTGGCGCGAGCGCCGCGACGCCCGCCCCCGCTCGCCTGCCCATTGAACACTACGCGTGCGGTTATTTCGGAATAACCGACTGCGTCGACGTGACACGATGCCGTTCATCGTGCTCTAATATACTATACCCAATATTATACATCATCTGAACCGTTTATCATTTCTTCAATTTTCATACCTAAATATCTTGGGGATAAGCATCTGCAGACAGATATATGCATCTACTTACCTAGTTTCATCTTTCGCAGATGAAAACATATTAAAGCATGATAAGCTTATACATCTGGCATATTCGAACAATCGTGCAATAAAACTGATACACCTAAAAGCTATTTATAAAATATGATTGGCTGAAAGATACAAATTTAATTGACTTTTAATGTGCAAGTGTTCGTTTTTCACCTCGGGACGGCAGTTAACGAGATCGATTTGTGTGATGTTGCCGCAGCCTCCGAGGCTCGCTTTGGGTTCTGAGAACCGATCCCGCCCCCCGCTACATCCTGTCAGGATGATCAGGATCGCTTTCGTCCTTGCCGAGCCTGTATATTTTCCTTCTAAATATCGATTGAAATTTTTATTTCAATTTCATTAGCAATATTATTATTAATTGTTTGTTTAATGATTATAATCAAATTATAGTTGATTAATAGTCTGAATATGTTTTTAATATTTTGCATTTAGACATTTCTATTTATGGTTTAGAATCAATTGTGTAATCATTGTAAATACCTACTTGAATTTTAAATGGGTAGAATATATTTCAATTTTCATTCATGAATTTGCTCCACTCTCACCTAAAGTAAACAGAAACCTTTAAAAATATTTTTTTCTATAATATCACTTGTAAAATGTAAGGTCTATTCTTGCATTAACGATAAATTTAATAATCGCTACCTTCGTAAGTTCTTTTAAATCGTGACAAATAAATTACATTGTGCCTGTACACACCTGTATTTCTTATATCGATATACCTTTGGCGCCTCCCTGCCAGTATTTTGTTTTGTGTTGGTCTTATTTGGTTTCTCTACACCTGAGTTGTTAGTAACAAAGGCTTGGTTTTATCCCCTGTCTCCGCCCCGGCCTTTGCGTTTCGCCGCGTTTTGGAATCATTGACGATCATTCAGTAGATCTCGTTTGTAGCCAGTCCAGCCCCCGTCGGCCGCTACATAAAAAAGTTGTATAAAAACTCCCTATATTTTCTGATTCACAATCAGAATCATGTTTAGATCTTTCCTTCGATTGTGATGATCAAATTAGATGAAATTTAAAGGATCTCATGCCCTTTTATTGCACGTACAATGTCTTTGATAATTGCAACATAATCGAGTGGCAGATACAAAAACACATTGCATAAAAATAGCCCTTGAATTGTTGAACAATTGAAGGTTGCGCAAATATTCAAATTGAATTTTGCCATTTCGCTAAATGTCATATCGCGTATAGCGCGTTCTCATGCTTAGATTTCGACACCTATTTCTGTAATATTTATGTTTCTGCATAAATCTGCGTAGTTGTAACATTTAGAAAGATATTGATCTAAACTAGTTATACCCTCCCTTTCATTCAATCTTTACTGATTTCTTCAATTATTCGACTAGTAACGTTAGTTTTTTTGCACAGTCGATATTTATATTTAAAGCTTACGTGACACGATGTTCTGTCTTAACTATACAGTCAGTTGTTGAAAGTATAATATTTAAATTGTTTAGTATAAAACCGGTGCGGGCTGCGACCCCGAATACGAAGTTTTGCTAGTAAAAATTAAAACCTATATCTGTTGTTAAAATCATTTAGCATCGAGACGACTACGAAACGAAACACTAGGCTTAATACAGGTTGACGGTTACAGCAAAAAGTACGCAGACATCGAAACGAATCTAGCGGTGAGGTAAGATTAGTGAGGGAAAAAGAAGGAGGCCTTCGCTCGTATGTGGGAAAGAGACGTAGATATAAACAGTCAAGTCCAAAGTCCGCGGCCCTAGCAGGACAGTAGCCTCACGGTGCAACTTGCACTCCGTTTTACCTTCAAACTTGTTGTTACTGGTACACCATACAATACAATTGATTTTATATTTCAAGCATACACTTAAATTGCAAATACTGTAAACGTCTCAATATTAAAATTGTGTATTCAGAAATCAACATGACGCGCTGAATATAGAAAAATATGGAAAAGTATTACTTAGATGGTTCTCATAATTTTCCTGCAAGACTTCTAGATAAAAAGATAGAATTTTTTCACTATCAGAAGAACTGATTTAGTAGTGCTCTACAATATGAACTCCCGCACAAACATTGCTATATATATATAGGTACGTTAAAGTTATTGGCTATTGCAAACCAGCGCACCAGTGGCCGTAGAGGTGGCGCCCATTAGAACTTCCTGTATATTACCTCGGTGTAAATGTGAATGGACGTTCTATCCACTATCTAGTGGAAGCCATATGAATGAGTGGCGCGTAATACACAATGAATTATTCGAGCCAGACCGGCTTCCGTTGGCGCCGGACATGTGCTCCATGTTCAGCCTTTTTCTGATTAACGTCTAATTATAGGGCGCAGCTCCTCACATGATTCCCGGTGACTCAGGCTAAAACACTATCGCTCTCTGCTTTTATATTTGTAAGCAACGATTATTTGATGCTTTAATTAAAATTTTCCAGTACCGTATACTTTTCAATAACAATTGCGTATTAGTATCGAAACTAATTGTATTATGCATTTCATTTGGATCGTTATATACCTACATAGATGAAATTAGTATACATGGGTATTTTGCACAGACCACACAAGATCTCGAGATCTACGCAGACGACCTCTAAACTCGTTTTCGCGGAATACATAATATGATATTTTATCATTTTGTGTTTTAGCAAGTATGGTAAAGGAGCCGCCAGCTAACCCGGATGCTGTTAATATCGGTCCCTGTGATATCAAAGTTCTCTTACTCAAATCGCTTGTCATCCTTCTACAGTCAACAACTTACCTTTGATTCACTTGGAAAAAATCACCAAGTTCATATCTTGACACGAGGAGTTTACAGTCATCTCTTTGATTACCCTGATCATCTCTTTGTTTACCCTGAGTTTACCCAGTTATTTTAAACTCATGTAGTCAATATCCATATTCATACTTGGAAGTAGGTACTTCCTACCTACCTACCTTTGTATATTAAACACAAATGAATTTTCGTATAACATACCATTATCCTATGGAATGAGAAAAAAGTCCGAAACTATTAGTTTCGCCTTTATGACGGTACCCCTCGTGACTCGAAAAACGAAGCACACCTACCAAAGCGTGGAACTGATTTGTCTTTCCCTATCTATAAAGAAGAAATAAGCCTTATCGCTGTCAAGAGTTCTTAATTTCCTTAAGATAACACGAACGTGTTATCTCGTTACTTTCTAAAGTTTAATAAAAAAACATGTTGTTAACCTCTGGCGGCGAGCGGCGGACCACCTAGCCGCAAGGCCGACTAGTCGTCTCGCAAGTCGTACTGCCTTGTACGAGTTGGCCTACTACACACACATACACTATCTACTAATAAAGCAGTTATTCCAGCTTCCTAAATTGATGGAATAAACTCTGATAAATGCTTACATTATAATGATTACTTATCTGATTTTCATTTTGAAAAAGAAGAAAATGTCTTTTGTATTGACGACTTCCTACTTAGTACTCATTTATACCTTTCAACTTTCTCCAGACTAATTTAAGTTTTTAAGTCTGCTTACATGTCTCAATGTTTCTTTATGGCAATCAATATGCGAGTAATACATTCGGTCAGTGCTTGGTAGTTATTTATACCGTGAAAAGTGTTAAAGGAAGCCAGTAATATAACTGAAGAAACATTGATGTCGTACGGCACTTAATGATATAAATAAATCAATCGGTCCTTTGTCAGGAATGAGAACACGCTGGCGCCAGCCACTCGCCACTAGATGCCCAATTTCATGTTACCGAATTGGTCACACTATAATATTCCAAATCATCATCATTGGTGCTGAAACCTTAAACATTCATTACAGTACAACACGAGGATAACGGGAAATAATATTTAAGGCCATTTTAGCCGAATACTGAAACGCTAATCAAAATTAGGAGCCCTCCTATTCACAGGCTGTCGCCGTCACTGCTAGCCGAAACGACAAGGACAGCATGTGGCCTGAGCGTCAGTTAATTTAACTATCGTTCTAGTATTCGGCCTAAGTAGTCACAACTGCCAATTTTGTGAGTAATTTATAATTAAGCTGTTCTTCTGACAGTTGTCAAGGAACGTATTACGTAAAGCTATGAAATTATTTTAAGACTTGGTAATGATGTTCCAAGTTAACCTCGCAATGGGGTTTTTAAGATAATATAATCATTTGTAGTGCGAGGGGCTACTTTAACAACGCTTCTAAATTAATATAAGTACACGGGATAAACGAATGATCTATTCTTAAAGTCCGGTGGGTACAGTAGGTACAGGAGATCCCGTAATAAAATCATCGGCCGGAAGTGGATGCGTCACTCCTACGTTTTCGTCGGCTGCGTTTGTGTGGGTACGGACTTGGAACTCATTTGTTGTAATAAATACTAATGATACTAACCTTTTAAATATTAATTAGTGTTTTATTAGTAATTGGACTACGTAACACTAATTGCCGATGAATTTGAGTATTTTCTTGTATATCCCTGTTTTCTGGGTACCTAGTGACATCTGGGTAGGAATCTTATGCAAAATACCAACAAAATAGTGACAAAATTGTCGGTTATAATTTGACATTTGGTAAATCCTCACATTTCCGACACAAACAATGAATAATACGTAAGTATTACGTAGTAACACCTTATTTCTAAATTCATTATGAGTAATAAATTGCCAATCGTGTAATTTTAACTTTTTACATGATTTGTAGCTATTTCATCAAGCTTACCTTCTATTTAATAAACCTCTCGGTTTTATAAATGTGACAATTTGATTTGTATAGTGTGACTGATTACACATGTGTGCCTTTATATACGAACGTGAGCGCCAACTCGTCCGAGATTCAAATTTAGAACTCCGTCTCCGCCATGTTGTTCTCGGTGAAAAACCTACGATCCATCGTGAAAATGTCGTAGACTCGTGTAAATTGGAAGGGCGTTATTGGTTAGTAAGTATCTTCATTATAATCGATATGAAATTATTTCTGTGACACAAAACCCTTCATCGATAACTAGGAACTGTATCAAAAGATTTAGAGAGTAAACAATACCTAATAATCATTCATATTATTATAGTAAACATCTAATTTAAGGGTAACTTTACACTGATGTCTGATTTTCACAATCATAACTTGATAACTGTCCAAATCGAGTAATTATTTTGCTCTGTCTATTAAAAAAACTGAAACTGGTTTCAATCTGTAGAGCGATGAATAGAAAAAAGTCACGATTAGGCTCAAACAACAATATCCTGTATCGACCGATAAGATTGGCACACGGTGTTTATCCAAATTGATAAAATGTTTATCATATTGTAGTGCGTCAAACTTATTTACACGTCCATTCATAACGGGTCCTTTGCACACACCACAGCTGAAATCAAACATGATGCCCATAAGAAAAATTGTTTTTTTGTGCGTCGTCGGATCTTCAATGAAAATAGAATGAGTTTTTTTTTCAATCAATATCAAACATGGAAGAAGATTTTCAATTAAACAGAATATTATGTAGTTAGTGCTACGGTATGTCTAATGATTAATTATTTACTGGTTCATATGGCTTAAGGTTCAGTCCCTTATGTATGTTTAACGCTAGATTTAGTTATGAAAATATTGGTTTGTGACTATTATTTTCATTTCAAAAACATTGCGTATATCATACTGGGTGACTTTTATTCCGTCTGAGTAAAAATCCTACTAAAACATATTAAACCGAACCCCTCTTTGGACATGTCCTGACTCCTGACATGCTCTTGGTTATTTCTCACTTGGTGAAGTAAGTACTTATTACATGCCGTATTTTATAACATGAATACGAGAACCGCAACCACTATTATCTAGGAAGATCAGAGTTATGTTCGCTATTATAATCTTCGGTCTCATAAAAGACGTAAAACATGATATTCGAAGTAGTGGCAGTGAGTTTTTGAGCCAATTACGTTTCCGTGGTTCTAAATCATTTGCGGAGCGGTAGACTGCGGTTACGTAATCAATCCTAAAAAGTAAATAAACAGCTGTGTATGAGGTTACGCTAGTATGTATGTGATGTCTTACACGTTTATAGGCTTTATACGTTTGGACCCAGGAAGTATAGATTCGTCTTTTGGGAAAAGGAGGCTAGAAGTCCCTGCATTATGTTTTTGTTGTTTAGAAAGGCTTTTATTAATAATACAAGTTCGTTCAGTTCAGTTTGTTTATTTTGATGTGGTTATAGTAGAATACCTTCCTTTGGCACATTAAATTTTGTTATAAAATAACTAGCTTTTGTCGGCGGCTCCGGCGTACCTATCCCACGGGGAAACTGCACTTTTATGGGACAAAAAGTACTAAGTAACCTGTATTAATCTAGAGCTTAAACTACTACCATACCAAATTTCATCTAAGTCCGTTAAGTAGGTAGTTATAATAGTAGTAGAATATAATAGATAGGATAAAAATATCAATTTTAAAGAAAATAATGAAAATACTTAAGTACTTATATGTATTAAAGCTCAGATAAAACCTGATTAATTTTAAAATTATTTTTATAATCTGAGCTAAAAAGCATAATATGCAATATTAAGTGAGCATAGATAATAATAATATGAAACAGGCAATAGCACAAGTTTACAACGTCACATGTGCGGGGAGTGTGCACTTTATAGGTGCAAGTATAAGCGGTAAAATTACGCACACGGCCGACGAGGATGTGCGTCCGACGTGACGTGCGTCCGGCAATCAGAGCCAAGTTAGGAGCAAGACAGATGCATGGAGTATGGATCCAGTTTATAGTAGGGTTCCGTACTCAAAGGATAAAAATCATACTATTACTGAGACTTCGCTGTCCGTCCGTCTGTCACCAGGCTGTATTTTATGAACAGTGATAGCTGGAGAATTAAAACTTTCACAGAAATACACCATTTCTGTTGCCGCTATAATAACAAATTTTTATATAAGTGGACCTAGGTTGGTCGAGTGTTTTAGTACAGCGATAAAATAAAATCAAAAGAATAACAAAATACGATATTATTCTGACCGGATCTATAAAACATACAAATGCGTAGTTTTCTAGGGATAAGACCTAGCTACTAATTTTTTCTCCCCCAAAACTCTCTACATACATTTTACGTTTACATACGTTTCTGAAATTCCGATTTTATAATTATACAAGATTAGCTCGTTTAAAATATATGATACTAAAAACAATAAATATTTATTAATAGGTAGGCGTGATCACGGCCATACGCCGCGCCGCCGCGCCGTACGTAAATTTTTTGGCCATTTTGTACGGGGTTCCGTTCGTGCGCGAGTCTTGACGCGTACTTGGCTTGGCCAGTTTTATATTGCCAGTTTTACGTCCTACAGTATCCTGTAGGTAGTTGAGGAAAATGATATATTTTGATATCGAAAGTTTTTCGATATTAGGTAAATATTTTTGATAAAATGTTAATTATTCTAATATAAAATAACTTTAGTTATTCCTAAAATTAGTCTAGGTTTTATAAGACAGCGGTGATCTCACCAGAAACATAAAATTCATTATTAAATTTCATGTATCATAATATCTTAACAATATTTTAAGACGTGGTTCTCAAAACAAATGATTTTTTAATTATGAAATTTATTTGAAAGACGATAACACTTATATTTACCAAGTAGGCCGAGCTTTGATGTTTTGCAAATTCGGCCATTTCCCTGAGATCATAAATTAATTAATTATATTGTTACAAAATATGATATGTCATATATGTACGAGTTTATACTTTGAAGCAGAGATCTGCGTCACTGGGTTTATAATAACTTATAACGCGAAAACAATTCCATTTTTATTCACATAATAATTCATACTTAATTACTTTTTGACTCATTAGTCATCACGTATTTAATTTCAAAATTCCTGAAAAATATATAAAGCTACATTCGAAACCGTCTGTAACATGGCGCCCAGTCTGACACATTAAATTCCTCTTATCATAATAATTGTGTATTGCTTTCTATAGCTTATTAGGTTAAATCACGCATGCAGCATAAAGAACACTTATCAAGGTTCCTTTTCTACAAATAAACGACCGTTGAAATTATAACCCGACTACTTGCCGACTACGCAAATTATGCAGCGAACCTATTGACACCTTATTTATTAAATTCGGTTCAGTAGCTTAGTCGCTACGATGAAACAAACATACTTACGGCGGAATACTGAAACAGTACCTAATCAAAATTAAGAGCCCTGCTATTCACAGGCTGTTGCTGTCTCTGCTAGCCGAAATGACAAGGACAGCATGTGACTTAAGCGTCACTTAATTTAACTATCGTTTCAGTATTCGCCCGTTAAACTGCCAAAATCATTACCCTTCCTTTTGGTCGTTTAATCGAAGAATGAGGTAACTAAGATAAAAAAAATCTTAGGGCCTGTTTCACAATCTAGTGATAAGTGTCTTATAGCTTATTGGCATGTTTTATCTTTGTCATTCGATATAAAGTAAGCAGCGACAAATCTTCCGAATAAGCTATCCGACACGTCTTGTTAGAAGTTTGTGAAAAAGGCCTTAGATTAAGAACTATAGAATTACATGTCCAGTGTTATTATTTGTTAGGAATAAGCAGCTGACTGCCAATGCGTCTTTTGTGGGTTATTGAGGTGATCGTTCAACGCCAATTATACAGCTGATTAGCAGAAAACATTACTTAATACCTACTTTAAATTCAACAGACACATTATTAGCAGGTAAAAATATAACATTCACTATCAAGAAAGATGTTATGGAATTAGTCAATTCCATAACATCTTTCTTGATAGTGAATGTTATATTATTATTTTCTTATGGACAATCTTATTAGTTTTTTCACTACAAATATATCTATTAACCTCTATCTTTGATTTAAAAAGACAGCAAATAATGGAGGTAGTAAAAAGTTTTTATTTGCTTTATAAGAAAACAATAATGGTCTTTTAATACCATTCACGACGCCCATGGAAAGTATATGGGCGTTGTAACTATGTATACCCATTTTGGGGGACCACCTGCATCCACCTACGACGATCACATTATGTTTGGCACCTTCAACTACTTAAATAGATTTCTAATATTAATAAGATGTCGAAAGATAAAGAATTGAAGGATATTTCTGCCTACCACAATGCATTTTAAGGGCTAATGTTATTGGTAATATATTTGTATGGTACTTTACAGCAATATTTTTGTGTACAGATGGCAATAATTCGACTTAATCCTTGCATAATTGTCGGGCTCTTGTCACGGCCGGAGTGCCAGCTGCACTGGAACCCTCAGAATTGGCACGTGACGATGGCAAGAGACCAGACGGAATGACCCTTGGAGGCTGGGACGGGCTCTTGTATGGGATGTTACTTTCGTCGATACACTTATTCCGTCCCATGTCCAAGGCACCTCAAGTACAGCAGGTGCTGCCGTAAATTAGGCAGAGAACATCAAGCGGCGTTAATACTAGAACATTAGTGTTATTATTTGTTAGGAATAAGGGGATCTTATATTTGAACCGTTAGGGATTGAAACTACACGGGGTCCGGGTGCGCACCAACTATACAGACAAATTGAAAACTTGTCAACCCGACACCCCAAAGCCGGCACCAATCTGGCTCGAAGAGTTAGTATTGCCATCACGAGGAAACTTTGAGCCTAAACATAGTCTGATGGGGACGACCTAGAAGTTTTCATTTATTTATTGAAATTCAAATAATCCTGAGGATATAATTGACTCTCGTTTGATTTAATTCGGCCTAGAATCGTATAACTCAGGATTGCAATATTCGATTCGATCTAATAATACTCACTCTTTGTTCTGCGCCAGGCAAACCGGTAAGTATCTGTGCTATCGAGCCTGCAAGCGGCACTGTATTGTGTAACAGTGGAAGGCCTTCGCAGGAGAGAGACATTTAGTTTCTCAATAGTTGTCATCTGGGTAATTGTTAATGTGTATTTATATTATAATTTCCTTGTGCGTATGCCGTGCGATATGCATATTCATAGCCATGTGTCCTGTTCAAGCTTTCTAGACTGCTAATTCTAGTTCTGTACTGCAGCTGCATTGAAATGTAGTAACTAGTACTGTAGTTGTACAAACTACATCCATTACTGTTTATTCCACTGTTCACATCTTGTATTATACACGCCAGCGAAAAAGTGTTTGGAAAAACATTTTTGACGAATTTAACTAAATTCCTAACTTCTAGATAAATATCCAGTTTATTGTTACTTATTATTGTAATGTGATTTTTTTGCGTGATATGACTAGAACATGAACGTAAAAAAGGCGGACACCGCTTCAGTAATATGAATAGTGAAGCCATCAAAGTAAGACGTAAGCCGTATCGTAGCGACACGCGCCGCACGCACACATTCACAGCAAGGTAAGACGATCGGCCGCCAGTACGCCAATGGCAATTATCCGTTAATCTCAAACAAACGTATGTCGCCGCCATTGTTGGGCTTCACTCAATGCATAGCGCACCTTCCGTCCGCCTCTTTTTACGTCCATGGACTAGAAGTCATTGGATATGACGTTTTTTTATTCTAGGATCTCCTTATATCACAGTTAATAATAGTTAAAACTTTTTCAAAAAGATTTTTCTTGTTGACCTGTGTTATTAATTATTATTATGTAAATCCATAAATTAAAGATAAATTACAAGAAATTAAAAAGTTGAATCTGAATGTCTAGATTGCAGTATTTGCTGCAGTACAAGACTTACAGCCTACAAAGCCTACATGTGATCTAAATAAAGGAGTTAAAAATAAAGAAAATTCTTCTTGTATATCAATTTTTTGGTCTTGGATTGATCCAAGAGCAAGACTCAAACAGACCATGTTTCGCGCTGAAAATTAAAGCAAACCACCGACGCGGACGCACGGGGCGATACAATGTGATTGTATACAAACATGATGAGCTGGTGCAAGACTTGTATAACAGTTTGGCTGATGTTATGCAATCCGAGCTGCCGCTGCCTGCGATCTGTAATTACACGCCGCGCTGTCCCGCAACCCTCGCACCGCAGTCGATTATCACCTTTATTACTATATTTTAAACTTTATTCGCATACTTTGTAAACTCAAATTCCAACTTACCTGCCACTTGAGCTTTTTGTTGTGTGGATATTACTGGGCTCGAGTGTTTTTTTTTCTGTGGAGGAATGCGTTTTAATATGAAGGACTGAACAATGCGTCCTATTGATTGCCAACTTATGACACATAATAAAGGCGCCCGATTACTACTTAAGTCTGTCTCCGTGATTATCGTGTAACTGCTTGCTGCAAACCAGAGAGGAGGAAACTATACATTTTTATTATTTCGAAAAGCATTTTTGTTGTGGCTTCCGAAACAAATCCTCTACAAAATTCCTGACTTTCGAAAGCAAAGATGCAAATTAATACATTCCTATGTGGCTTTACTAGTACTGAGTACTGACATAATATACTGACCGGGCATATGCATCGCTGCAAAAATGAAAGATGGAGCAAACAGGTGACAGTCTGGATCCCAATCGACGGCTCCAGGAGACGAGGCCGCTAAGTACGAAGATGGGAAGACAAACTGAAATTAACCCTAGATCCTAGTCCTAATAACTTTGGAACTCTCTTTGGCTAAGATTAGCATTCGATAGAGTGCGCTGGAAGGCTCTGGAGGAGGCCTATGCCGTAAGAGACACCAACCGCCCAGACACATAATATAAACAAAGTTGTGAACGGATTGGAAATAAAGGATTTATTTATGTAGTTTTGAACTTAATGAACACTAGTAGATAATATAATTACTAAAATGCTGTATGGGAGGGCCACATTTCGCAAAGAACACAGCTTGCATTGAAAAGGTTTTTATAGAAATTATTGACAAAAACACCATAAATTGAGAATGAACGTTTAAAAACGCTATTGTAAAGCGATGAATGTAAAGATGCAGGTGCATTGAAGCCTGTCGGTCCGGCGACACCTGAGCCAAGTTCATTACCGCCCCGTGCTAATCGATTTACCGTGTCTTGGCCGCCATTTGCGAAATCATAATCCTACGATAATGTAATTAACCTTTACGGTGCTTGGTTCGGTTTAGCATAAACTGCTTTTTTACGGTTCCGTACCCAAAGGACTTCGCTGTCTGTCCGTCTGTCACCAGGCTATCCTTTACCGTGATTGCTAAACAGTTAAAAGTTTTCACAGAAAAACGTTTTTATTTATTAGGGTTCCGTAATACTTGAGGAACCTTTATAGTTTCGCTCCGTCCGCTTCTAGCGTCGGTAATTATTATAAATGGATTAAAATTGGTATATTCATGGATTGTGTACAGATATCGGATTGAGCATCATTAAAATATAATAATAATTTATATTCTAGGGGTGGCTCTCCATACATTTGAAGTGGGGATGATTTTTTTATTTCTACCCCATCGTGTGAGGTATCGTTGAATAGGTCTTTTAAAATAAAGGTAAGGTTTTATACATAACTTTTTTATAAAGTCAACCATTTTTGAGCAATCGGTCTCCAAAGTGATTTATAAGTTGGCCCCCCCTGGCATTTCTAAACTATACTCGTGAGTCTTAAAAACTTGCAATTTTCTGTGCTGATGTATCATGCTAAAAACTCTTTAGGAAAATTATTTTGAACGAAATCGGACAGTAACTTTTGAAGTTATTCGAAAAAAAAACATATTACGCGTTTTTAGTTACGGAACCCTCCTTAGACATGTCCTGACATGCTCTTGGTTAGGTTATTTTACGAAACCCACCCTGGGCGAGTCCGACTCGACATCAGTGTTTAAAATACTAATTTGACAAGATAGAGGGACACGAAGTGATAGAGCCCGAATTTTTCTATCTCACTACCGGCTAAAAAGTTTTATATTTAAACAAATACACGTTTCCTTTCGCCGATCTCTGACGATAGTAAATTTAAAGATCGAAGTAGGATAAACGATTGGTTATTTAAAAGGCTGCCTACTTTCAATGTAAAGAAAGTAAAAGAATCATTGATCGTGGCGAGTGAGTGTTTATTCACTAGGTCGCTCGCGTCCGGTTTCCTTTAAATTGGTCACATCGACCGGTAAGTAGGAAGTCTTGTCTGGTCGTCTGTTGAGTCTATATGTTACCGTAAAATTGTAAAAACCGTTAGATTGTAATAAAACTAGTGAAATTGTAAAATGTTGATAGACTTCCGACGCGAATATGCTACCTATAATTTAACACATTATTTTTCGGTAGATTATAAACATAGTTTTTAATCTTTCGGCATATTTTAACTATCTCGTTAATTATTTTACAATCTGTTTTTACAATTTTACGGTGACATTACAATATGTTCAGTTATTGAAAATTTTAAACCACTTTTAGACCTTGTACTGTACACTTGTTCTAATATGTATTATATCATCTCTACCGTCTTTACGTTCAGTTAATCTATATTTAGTTAAGTATACTAGTCGATTACCACGGTTTCATTTGTGGTGTTTAATTCTAATATCACGCTCTTAAATCATAATATTACAAAATATCAATATCCTTGCCCTTAATAAATTTGGATGGAGTTATGCAATAATAACTTACATAACCAACTACCAAGATAATGCCACGAGTGACAAGGACACTGTTACCAACTCTCAATAACATTTCTCCCCAAACTTAAGTCAAAAACCTCCAAAATCGCAACAAGTACCTGCTTAGAAATCCCCCTAAAAATTAAGGGGGATTAGGTTGAAAGTACTTGTTAAGTTTGTATACGTTACGCGTCTGTATGTTAATTTTAAATGTTTTCTTTTCAGTCACATAACAAAAACTACGACGTGGGAGGACCCTCGTAAGACCCTCGCAGCGCAGAACGTAGCGGGAGTCCAGCACCAGAGCACGGAGGCCATACTGACACAGACTGCCACTCCACAGGCTATTGCCACATCAAGTGAGTATCTAACAGGGCCGGATTTACTGTATGGATTTTTGGGCCAGGGCCCCGTGGATTTAAGGGCCCCCTAGCTAAGTAAAATAGTTAATGCGAGAAAAGCCATAATTGTATTAAATTAAACATATCGTAAGTATTTTACTGTCTTATTTTTCAATCATTTGAGTAATTAGGTGGGAACCCTAAGTAGTATTAGCCCAGGGCCCCACTAAACTTACGGTCGTACCCTGGTATCTAACTCGTAATACTGCTCTGAACTAAATTCAACTGTTCAGAACTAATTGCATCTAATCTTAAACAAAAACATTAAATTCTACCAAATTTGTGCCATTGCATTTCTTTTAGGCATCGTAATTATGACATTAAGGGTCAGTTCATACCGCGACGATACGCGACGTTACGTAGCGCTGCATTTTTAATATGGCTGATCAAAATTGTACTTTACTACACAAAAAATACGTTTCATATGACATCTCACATCAGTCATACACTGCACATACGCTGTGCAGCGCAGTGCAACCTGACATTCGAACTTACATGAAACGTCCTTACTAGTAACCAGTGGCAAAGGCTGGTTCTCCTTCATAGGGAAGCTCTAGCCTGTGCAGCGCAGTGCAACCTGACATTCGAACTTACATGAAACGTCCTTACTAGTAACCAGTGGCAAAGGCTGGTTCTCCTTCATAGGGAAGCTCTAGCCTGTGCAGCGCAGTGCAACCTGACATTCGAACTTACATGAAACGTCCTTACTAGTAACCAGTGGCGAAGGCTGGTTCTCCTTCATAGGGAAGCTCTAGCCTGTGCAGCGCAGTGCAACCTGACATTCGAACTTACATGAAACGTCCTTACTAGTAACCAGTGGCAAAGGCTGGTTCTCCTTCATAGGGAAGCTCTAGCCTGTGCAGCGCAGTGCAACCTGACATTCGAACTCTTACATGAAACGTCCTTACTAGTAACCAGTGGCAAAGGCTGGTTCTCCTTCATAGGGAAGCTCTAGCCTGTGCAGCGCAGTGCAACCTGACATTCGAACTTACATGAAACGTCCTTACTAGTAACCAGTGGCAAAGGCTGGTTCTCCTTCATAGGGAAGCTCTAGCCTGTGCAGCGCAGTGCAACCTGACATTCGAACTTACATGAAACGTCCTTACTAGTAACCAGTGGCAAAGGCTGGTTCTCCTTCATAGGGAAGCTCTAGCCTGTGCAGCGCAGTGCAACCTGACATTCGAACTCTTACATGTAACGTCCTTACTAGTAACCAGTGGCGAAGGCTGGTTCTCCTTCATAGGGAAGCTCTAGCCTGTATAATTGGTAGGGATTGCGATGAGGGTCTTCAAAAGGTAGCGTTAAGTGAAGCCGATAGGAATAGAGTTGTAGGAACCCCACGCCACTGCTAGTAACTCTTTGATAGATTCATTCTCAGAAAATAACTCTACAATAGAGCCAAAAGACCCGAGGAAGACTAAAATAAGGAAGCGTTTTTAATAAGTTTTAAGAACTGGGACTATATGATCCGGAATCAAGGGCTTAAAAGGGCTTAGTTTTTATTATAAGCCTTAGATTTGTAACTCTATTGTGTTAGCGCAGAGTTGTATTTTCTGTGCTCTCAATTTTCTCCGGCCTTCCAGATTCATGACAATACGAGTATAGTCTCAGCCTAACCCAGTAGCATTTTTGAGCGAATTATCTTTATACTTTGAGGATCCAAATTGCTAGTCTCGGGGCACTTCTCTTGCTTAGAACTTAGTACTGTGTAGAGCTGTAATAACCATTAGTTGTTTAATATCTATAGCACCGTCAATCGGTTTTTTTTTCTTGATGGAAATGAAATTACGCAATAGATAACCATTTTAATGACCGATAGTCCGATACCAAAACAAATCCCGACCACCTTGCATTCGAACTATAAATCTTTTATGAACGTGTAGGAAACTTTGTGGTTCGCTAAGAAAACATTCGCTTTCACGTGATCTAATTGGCTTCGGAGCGACGTTTAAAATTATCACGAAACTAAAATAAAAACAAGTAAATAACCCGAATTCTAAAATTGATTTTATGACGGGAATTAACGTGCTGTTTCCGTCGGGCGAGCGTCGAGCGGCGTCGAGAGCGGCGCGGGATAACGAGTGGCCGAGTGTAGTTCGCGAATGAGTCGATCAATTGGACTAGTTCACTTATGTCAGACAGTTAATTCATTCATTCAGTTTCAATACAGACATCTCTTTAGGTCACGAACTTCGCCCGGCCCCGCATGCTCGACAATGCACCAAACGTTTTGCAGTTGCGCCAGTATCGCATTTTTAATTTGCCACGTAAAGATTAATAGATGAATTGGCACTATACTCATTCCTATTAAACTCATTAGCAGAAAGTAACATTAAACATCTTGTTAAATGAACGAGAAAAACCGACTATTTTGAGGAAGGGACTTATGTGCTGTTGTGCCCACTGCTTAGTGACTAGTAACTGAACTACTGAACCAAAAGAGTGACATAATTCGCCGTGATATAAAGATATGTTATCTCTTTAGTGACACATTTTGCCCACCTCTAAATTAACAAGTCCCGGCTCGGGCGCCACCGCGGCACCGCTCCTGACAGCCACATCCGCACTCATCCACAAATGTCACATTAAGCTAAATAATTGTGTAATAGATACATATTTTTCCTCAGCGCCGGGACGGAGAGTGAGTACGAATGTATTCCAAGAAACGACGAATACATCACACTCGCATCCATCAGCAATGGATGTCGTTGAAGGTAATTGAAACATGTTTAAAATTATTTATTGGGAATACAATGAATAGTAAGTACTAAATTAATAGTACTAAACTAGTATGTTATCAGAAGAAACAGTTATTAAAAATCAATATTTTACAGCGATTTGTAACAGAATTTCGAAAGTCTCGTGAAAACGTTCCATAAAACCTATGATGTCACTTGTTTCTAAAGTTGTATGAAATGTAAGGGTTACAGTAAAACATAATTGCTAATATCTCCGTTTGTAGGTTTAAGTTTAAGTTACGTTTAAGTTCATACTATTATAATGAAGTTTGTGTATTCGTTGTAAGTAAATCAATAATTTGCACTAATTGTGTAAAAGAATATTCCAACTTTTTATAACTTAAAATTACCACCTGATTACAAAAGTACACATAAGTACAATTTTATATTTTGTACGTTTATCAAGTAGTAGCTCAGTAATTCTGTTTTAATTTTTTGATAATACATATTATTATATAAATTAAACTAATTTTTTTTTAATGTAGTCAACTACCCTATTAAGTAAGTATAACAGTTGTCCACATTAAGTAATAACATGAGTAATTAATATTACGATTTGCGACTGCATTACTCATACGAAAACCGTAATTGATTTACGTGTTTTCTGTTGTTTTTCATCATATAGCTCTTAAAATACACTGGCGCCGAGCGTGTTGAAATCGCCGCAGCTCTTTATACAACAGTCGCTCGAATTCGTAGTCGATACGAAGTCACGTTACATTTATTAATGCGCTGTCTTTCGATAGTTTACCGCGTTATTACGTGCTGTAGTCACGTATTCAGATACAGTATAATATTATGTAGTAGAGCCTCCGTGGTCTAGTGGTTCGAGCATTGGCTCTCGACTCGGAAGTCGTGGGTTCGATTCCCGCATTAGAACAAAAAAAAATGTTGTTTCCAAGTTTGGTTAGGACAATGCAGGCTGATCACCTGATTGTCTGACAAGAAAGATGATCCATACGTCAGATGGGCATGTAAAAAGTCGGACCTGCGCCTGATCTCTCGCCAGTCGTGTCGGTTATCCGTCCCACTGGGTTACGAGAGTAAAGGAAGAGAGAGTGCTGTTGTGTACTGCGCACACATTTGGGCACTATAAAATTACTCCTGCATAACTGGCTTGGTTTCAATGAAACTGGCCACCGACACCGAAATCAGTGTGGGGAGTTATTATATCATTATGTAGTATATGAGTTAAAACACAAAGTGTTAGCCTGGCGTTGAAGAGCTCTATGCACTAGTGAGTCTTATCTTATCTGTATTTATGACAAACGCAAACAATCGCTATGTAGATCACCTGACATACGAATAGTGTTTTCACAATACATTCTTCTATAATCTTAAGGCTTCTTGCACTGGGACATATTTAACTTACGAAATATCTTCGTGATGATACAAGATTTATGTTTAGATGTGATATAGAATATTGAATAACTGATAAACTATTCCTGGATAGTTACTACATGTTTGTATAGTTAGGTGGCAAATTAACTATTGCCTGAGAACCTGTCGCTTGCTGGTTGTAATATTTTCGCATAAGAACTAGATACGAATATGTAATGTCTCCGAAAATCAATTACGGATACTTCGGGCACATGATCCACTGCTTATGTAAAGACGTTTAGGCAACAAAATTATTGTCATACTCTTATGAATGAGTGACTCTCCGCAAAACGCCCATATATTTTTTTTGTTCTAGTATGACAATTATTTTTCTACCAAAACGACTTTACATATTAAGCAATACATCATATGCCCAAAATATCCGTAATTGATTTTACCGAACCCTATATATAAATTCTTATATGTATATTATGTAATTAATAAATTAGGGAATTGTAGCCAATAGCAATTAGTATGTTCAAACTTTAAAACCTTCCTAATATTTGCGGCAAACAACCAAAATACCGAGTTCAAAAAGAATGAATTTAAATATGAACAAAATTTTAGTATCGTAATTGCTAAATTAGCATAAAAAATACAATCTCCGTACTTAACGACGTTTAGGTAATATAGCGAGCGTGTCACTGCGATTACATAAATTTACACCGGCATTATGCTTCAACTTATTATAATGTTATAATTATGTCCAAAGCATCGTTACTATGTATTTTTAACTTAACACATTACGATAATTACGGGGATAATAGTTTTTATTTGTTACTTTTTACACCGTCATTATTTTACTAAAAATGTTTGACCTATTTAAGGTAGGCTTGCTAATGCTGGCTAATCAGTATGGTTTAACAATTTGACTTGCAAAGATAGTATGGAGAGACGATTCATACAGCATTTGATAGTAATCTAAATGTAATAAAACTAGATGTTGCTTGCGACTTCGTACGCGCTTATTTTGCTGCGATAAAAAGTGCCCTATATGTCCAGAGTTTAAGCTACTACTACCACACCAAATTTGGTCAAAATCCATCCAGTAGTTTTTGCGTGAAAGAGTACCAAACATCCACACGTCCATACTACAAGCTGTATATTTTAATCAGGAAGGATAACAAGTGAACAAAGAGTTTTGTTTTGCTTTACAAATAGAAACTCTACGTAAGTTTTAAATATCGAACTCTACAAGCAGTTGTAGAGTTTCGAAATTTAAAACTGTTAGTTATTTGGTTCATATTATGTACGATTACGTCCCATTTCATTAACCTATCTACCAATAACTATTTGTTAAAAACATCACATTTGATATCGCTGTCAGCGATCTCGCTGTAACAGACGAAGATTCCTCAAAGTTAGTTTATTGAAACGCAAAAAACCGGCAAATGATGCCAAAAGTGACGTTTTTAACAAATAGTTATTGGTAGAGAGGTTTCTTTTTATACGGGCAATTGGCCCACCACACTTACCCACTACTGCAATTCCTGTGTAGCCAGGATTGACAGTGGTAACCAACCACAAAAACCCTTTGATATGATCTCAGGGGTGCCCGAGGGACATGCTAAATCTGTCTTGGGACCCGCAATGAAATTGGTAGATATAGGTTATTGAAACCGGCCGTACAGATTTTAGACATAGTAATTACAAGAAAAAAAAGAAAAGTGATAAGAATGAATGAAACGAATAGCGGCTCCACTCGAAAGTCGACATGTGACGCCCCAACATCTAAACGCTCTTTCCTAGAACAATCGCTATAATTTATTATATAATGCTCGTTATTTATTTTATGAATGGATTATTCGTTACGCTACACACAGCTAAATATAAGCGCATGGTGCGTCGCTGTGGCAAAGTGCCCTGTGATTCATTTAGTTCTCAGTACGGAATCAGCAAATGTCAATATTTCCGCTTGCTGCGTATAAGAAAACAAGCTTCAATAATAACTCAATATAATATAAGATCGATATGTTATTCATTCATTCATCAGGGTCTGTGTTTAAAAATAATGTTAAACTACAGTTCTTTATTCGTATATTATAATGGGATTATCTTTTGGGCTGTAAAGAATAAAATAAATTGCCTAAGTATTGAGCGTGAGCGCAAAGGGAAATCTTGCATAACCGTGCATTTTGTCGCGCTAAAAAGTAGCCTATGTTCTTTCTCGTGGTGTACTCTATATATGTGCCAAATTTAATCAAAATGGTTCGGTAAATTCGGAGCCTATTAAATGCAAAAAAAAGAAACAAACAAATCTTTTCTTTTAAAAATATTATCATAGTTAAATAAAGATAAAGTACAAGGTTGTTAACGATATTTTATTTTGTAAAAATTTAACAAGTTTTACGTAACTTACAGCGGCAGTTAGTGTATATGTTTACATTAAGTAGATTAATTAGAGCTTTTATGTGTTATGTACCCACTACCCACTAATTAGTAATTTAATACTAAGCTTTAAATAGATTAAGAAAAGTGTTTATATTTCGTCTTAGATTTAGAGATTTACATAAATATTCATTAGAAAATTGTAAAAAGATTTTGAAGCTTTTAAAGCCTGCCCAGGCAAATAAAAACCCATCCCTGAATGCATTTCATTTTTGTTTCCAGCAACACTGCGAAAAGCTAGGATGTGATTAGTTAAAATAGCATTTCGTTTAGCTTCGTGAATTGGCGTGAAACTGGCGAGGTTTTTTTTATTCCTGGTCAGGCAAAGACTTCTAAACTAAATGGACTTTTTAGATGTATTGAATTAGTAAACTACACATAAAATAATATTTCTTTTACATTTACCAAGTAGTAATGCCTCAATATTTCTGAGTATATTAATGAAGCTAAATATTTTAGATTTAGTCCGATCCCCAATTGGGGACAGTTTATTCCTCAACATGCCTCGTCTTTACCTAATTATGTGGTCAGGCTATATTTTGATAGATATTAAAAGGCCTCTGTTTATTTTCAGCAAAGAGTACAAGCAGTAACACAAACACAGATCCCCTGGGACCCCTGCCGGATGGCTGGGAGCAGGCCACGACGCCAGAAGGAGAAATCTACTTTATAAACCACGCCGCAAGAACGACGTCTTGGTTCGATCCTAGGATACGTAAGTTTTTTTTTAAATTACGACCAAAATTATTAACTTGGTCAAAGGAATTCTAATATGATAGCCTTACTACTTAAATGTGTAAGTTTTGGAGGATGGATACATTTATGGAAGGATGTTTGTGATTCTTTTGCTCAAAAAGCACTGAACCTATTTTGAAGAAAAGTTCGTACTTAGTTGCTTCGGGTTTTTATCGGGGACTAATGTATTGATGTGTGTAATTTTGACGAACACTATCCTCCGCGGGCGAAGCCGTGGACAAAAGCTAGTAATCTACAATTTCAGTAAAATGACATTTGTCTAATGTCTATTTTTTTCGGACTTAGTAGATATCACTAAGAATGTTTACATAACACTTGATTTGGTCTGGAACAGACCATTATGACAGCTCGGCACTCGTGTCTTTGATTTTCAGCTCTATTTTTTCCCAAATTTTAGGTAGAAACTTGTAAGTTGGCAACCAAATTCGTGGTTTTTCCACAAAAAATAAATCTGTACGTGTGTTAAAGCTTTTAGCTAGGTAGAGCTATCTTTCTACTTGATCGCCACTGTTTCGAATATCATTTCGAATTTTTTCGAATGTCATTTTGAATTTTATCGAATGTCATTTTGCTGGCTAAGAATAATATTATAGGTATTACCGTAAAATGGGGTGAATAGAATGAATTTCAGATTTCAAATTAAAATTTAGGTATGATTTTACTACATTCGGCAAGTACCGACTACGTTATCCTGTGAGTTAAATTGAAATTTATTATTTGTTAACAAGGAAACTCATGAATAGCTTTTAATTTTTAAAATAAATGATGAAGTATACTCGTTTTCTATTCACCCGTAATATGGGGGAATAGAATTGCAAATGGGGTGATTAGAAAAAAATGCTAGGGTTGTCAAATTTTTTTATAGGCACCTACACTGAAGGGATTGTAAGATAATAAATGAGATATAACTTCATTTATTTATGACGACCTCTGTGGCTCAGTGGTTCAGCCTGTTGGTGTTCAAGCCGGAATTTGCGGGTTCAAATCCCGTCGAAGAAACAAAATGTTTTCCGTGTTCCTGGGTCATAAATGTGTGTATTTTACAATAAAAATCTTAAATATGTGTTTAATATAAAATTATTAAATATATTTCCGTTGTCTGGTACCCGTAACACAAGTTCTTAGAGAACTTACCACGGGACCAGATTGACGTAGTGTAAGAAGCAACCCTAGCTAATAAAATTCTAATCACCCCACACGTGTTTCTATTTACCCCTTAGGTGTCTCTATTCACCCCTTAGGCGCTTCTATTGACCCCATTCTTCAATTCTATTCACCCCCTTCGCAACTTCTATTCACCCCAAACTATTTCTCGATTCCGCGTAATATAACTTTTATTCCTTTTTGAGTATAAACATACTTTTTTAGCTTATCTGTGTATTTAAAATAACAGACAAATAGTTTTTCTTCAAGAAACTTCGTATATAAATCAATATCTCCTCTTAGTTATATAATTCTAAGACAAGCTTTACACACTTCAAATTCGCAACCGTCGACTGGTGATTTTGAAATACTTTTTTATGCAATTTATAGATAATTTCACTGCAAATACGGGGTTGCCTAAATAAAATAGATGTTACCCTATATAAAAAAAAAACAAATTTAGCTAACTTCATACAGTAGCATAAAAACTATACCATAGAGTAAAAACTTACACTTTTTCTTCTATTGCCCCCGTGAATTCTATTCACCCCATTTTACGGTACATTACTGTCGTTTACTGTAGATGGTGCAAATGACATTAAACCGTCCATACATAGTCATTGAAGATTAAAATTGACGCATGCACGTATCGAATTTGATATTGCCAAGCATGTTTGTTTGACGTCTTTTAAATCAGGTGCAATCCATTCCTTGTTTTTTTAAATTAAATATTATGCAATAGTTAACTATTAGTAATCAGTAACTATACATATTGCTAAATGTTTTTGTTTATATCGTTGAATATAATATGCATCAGTATAATACTTTGTGTCAAAACAACTTGACTCTTGATT
The DNA here is from genome assembly GCA_905404095.1 of Glaucopsyche alexis. NCBI lineage: Eukaryota > Metazoa > Arthropoda > Insecta > Lepidoptera > Lycaenidae > Glaucopsyche > Glaucopsyche alexis. The sequence goes on along the minus strand of FR990051.1, from coordinate 17,026,320 downwards.
ACTTTCAATTTCGACCCACCTGTACAAAGCCCACATACGTTAGATAATATTTTCACCTATTCTTTTTTTAACACATGGTACATGGTTGGCATTGGCACATTAGTGGATCATTGGACGATGACATTGACGCCAGTTTTGGACGTGGCGGTGAAACCGGCAGATGAGCTGTCTATATAATTAATTATATCTGCTTCTAACGTAAGCGTTCTGTTACAGAGACTATTATTTTAATAGCTCTCGTGTATTGTACAGTTTGTGGGTCATATGTTTGAATTACGGAGTGTCTTCTGACATTGGGGATGGTCTATGGGGTGTGCAAATTAGAGGAAAATGAACTGTAGAGTTAGCAGGAACAATTGACAACTACGTATTCGTGACGTTATCGAAAGATAATTGGTATGAAAATGATGACAGCGCCCATACAAATGACATTGGATAAAGTTACGAATACGTAGGTGTCAATTGTTCCTGCTTGGGCTACAGAAGTCTATAGGTACCTAACCCTAGTACACACGACATATTACCTACCTATCTCGCTCTTTCAAATATATTGACGCGAGTTAGCAGGCGATAGCTACGTCGCGTCTACGCGCTCTGGGCCTAGCAGTAGCAATTGACAGTGACGTTTACGAAACATTATCGAATGAGAATTGTATGAAAGTCAGTCAAAATCATGACAGGGCCTATACAAATTTCATTCGATGATGTTACATTTACGCCGCTGTCCTGCTAGGCCCTGTTAACGTGCTGAAGGAGCTGGTGTGTTCACACTTCACTGTTCAGTGCTACAATAGTATCTTATCGTATAGCTCGTTGAAAATGTAATAAACTTTTATGCACTTCTTTGATATGGGTATGAAATTTAATATATTTTTTTGATGGCCGTAAAGTAATGAGAAAAACAAAACAAATAACTTATGGCTTAAGCTGACGTAGTAGTTTTAACTTTTTTCTATGTAAAAAAAAACTTCATATTATTTTACAGACACGTATTGCGAGCTGACGTCTATTGTAATTTGTAACTGTGACGTCACGAGCTCTAAATTATATACGACTTTCCAGTGATAAGTTGCTATCATACACGGTGCTATTTATGTACAAAAATATTCAAAATAAAAATGGGGGCTCTGACCTATACTACTTAGTGGCCCACCTAATTACACCAAGTATTGGAAAAAAATATAAGACAGTAAAATGATTTTGAATGATTGTGATCTGTTTCAGTTAATTAAGGATTTTTACGCACTGTCGTCTATTATTGAGCTTATACTTAGCTGGGGGTCACTTGAATCACGGGGCCCTAAGCTGAAGCCAAAAAAGCTATACGGTATATCCGGCCCTGACTATCACCTCAATCATCTGCTATAGCAGGAGTCCTCACATGTTACTCTCGTTTCCAGCTCAACACCTGCAGCGCACGCCGGCGAGTAACGCGGGGCTGGCGGGCGGCGGGTGGAGCAACGCGGCCAACCAGCAGAAGCTGCGGCTGCAGTCGCTACAGCTGGAGAGGGAGAGGCTCAAACAGCGCCAGCAGGAGATACGTCTTCAGGTGAGAGAATTTTCTAGAAATTATCACATTTCTACTATAAGCTAACCGCTTTAAGCGGTAAGACCGCCATTTTGCACATTTTTTTTATGTTAAACTATATTTTATTTTTGTGCAAATAAAGATTTTCTTACGGCCAAATACTGAAACGCTAATCAAAATTAAGAGCCCTCCTATTCACAGGCTGTCGCTGTCTCCGCCAGCCGAAATGACAAGGACAGCATGTGACTTGAGCGTCACTTAATTTAACTATCGTTCCAGTATTCGGCCGTTATTGATTTATTTATAAGGGTCACTTAACACCGCGACAATACTCGATGCTATGCGGCGCTGCATTTTTAACGACCGAATACTGAAACGCTAATCAAAATGAAGAGGGCTCTTAATTTTGATTAGCGTTTCAGTATTTGACCTGTGAATAGGGGGGCCCATATTCACTGGTCGTCGCAGAGAGCTAGCCGAAATGACAAGGACAGCATGTGACTTGAGCGTCACTTAATTTAACGTAACTTTAATAACGTTCCAGTATTCGGCTATAAGATAGAGCCTATTAAAAATTGAATTTTATTCACTACACAAAATATGCAACATGACTTTCGAACTCTACAATGAATCTTATATCTTATTGTGTAATGAATAAATTTCAATGTTGAATAGCTATCTTAAAAATGCAACCGCCGGAGAAGATACTAGGAAATTAGGTACTATTGCCACAAAGAGAGAATAGTACATTATAGAACATTTACTGGCGTGTCGTTAAGAATATCGAGCGACTCATACTAACCTTTAGCCAAAATATGTCAAAATCAATGGTTTAAAAAATAGTTAAAGAATGTAAAAGTTGTAACTAGCTGAAGCCCGCAGCTTCGTTTGTATAGAACTAACGGAAATGGAACCCTATTTTTTTAAACGGAACCCTAAATTAAAAGTAGCTATGTTAGACCTTATAACATCGGCTATCAGCCAGTGAAAGTCCCATGAAAATCGGTCCCGCCGTTTCAGAGATTAGCCAGAACAAACAGATAGACAGACGGACAGACAAAATTTTTCAAAATTGCTATTTTATTTTAAGCACCGAATATACTTTCATATGCATTATTTATCTGTATATCGTATAGATGAATGGTTGAGTTTATTTAACGTTTTATCTTCACTGTATTAAATTTCATTTTTTTTTCTCAATTTACAGCAAGAGATAATGGCGCGTCAGTCCTCCTCGATAGTGTCAACGCTGACAAACAGCACCAGCACGGAGCTGCCCATAGACCCGTTCCTGTCGGGCCTCAGCGAGCACCAGCGACAGGAGTCCGCTGACAGCGGGCTAGGCATGCTCCCCGCCAGCTATCCTCTATCTCACGCGCCCGACGACTTCCTGAGCGGGATAGACGATAGGATGGACTGCACCAGCGAAGCGGGCGCGGCTGACATCGCGCTAGGAGACACCGATGACTTGGTACCGTCGCTACAAGTAAATATTGTATGTCCGCGATTTCTGTCGCGTAGAAATCCCAAGTAGATCGTATATAATGTGCCTATCAGTTCAGCCATCTTACCGTTGAGTCACAAACATCTATACTATCAGATTAGTCATAAATTTTGTAGATTTTTGTGATAATATGTCAAATTGATAGACAACTTAAAAGTTTATCCACAACGTACACTTGTTCAGATGGGTGACAATATCTTTTAAGAAATACATAATGTAAACATTAATTTGTAGCTGCTTAGTTACATTTTTATGACACAACAGATTCTATATCTGAACACAGCAGTTAATTATGTAATCTAGACTAGCCATAAATTTGTTTTCCTGGTTTAATTTACCCAAATGATAACTTAGTGGAAACTCTAGATTTAATTAAACTTCGTTTGAAATTACACCCTTCTAGCCAATCACAAAAGTAGTCTTAACGACATGTTTGTGTATTTTTAAAATATATGTAGGAGACGATAAAAAGCAATCGAACTTCATTCGAAAAATCGAGAGCTGATTTTATAGCTCTCGATTTCTACTTTTAACGTCAGCACTTTGAAATTACATCCTTCTAGCCAATCACAAAAGTAGTCTTAAAGACATAATATAAGTTTGTGTATTTTTTAAATATGTATAGGAGACGATAAAAATCAATCGAACTTCATTCACTTCTTCACTTCTCTCTCGATTTCTACTTTTAACGCCAGCACTTTGCATAAAATAAATAAGTAGCAATATGTTTTACCCTACTTACTTGTTTACTAAATTAATTTCTTCTCCGTTTCAGCTAGGCGAATTCACAAATGACATCCTATTGGATGACGTGCAGTCGCTAATAAACTCGACGCCGAACAAACCTGACAACGTACTCACCTGGCTTTAAGGGCGTACGCACTGCGTGCAAACTGTGCGTGCATGCGTGCGCGCACGCATACGAACAATGAACTTAGAATATCATAGTACTTACGGTTGTCCGAGTGTCGCGTCGGTGAAAAAGTGAACATTATAGAAAATGTGTGTAATCGCTCGTGTTTTGTATGTGTGATTAGTTAGATCTATGTATTTGCCCAAAATGTTTTGCAATGACGGATTGTTGAACGGACAAAAACTACTTTTTACATGCGACGAGTCTTATAGTAAGACGAATTTTTATACAGAAAATTATTTTATATGTTGTCGTTTTATAACAAAAGTAAACTACAAATTCTTGTCTCTGCATTTACACAAATAAGTTAAGATGGGTTTACTAAATGTAATGAAGTATTCAAATATGTTGTTGGGCATTGGAGATACCAAAATGTATGTTAGTTTTTGGCTACTGGACGTTGCAACGAAACATAGTGGAGTGCATTGAAAGATCGATAGTTAATTATTATTATTGAAGTCAGAGCCTTTCGTGAAGATGTTTTCGATAATTCCGAAGGCGAAGTTCGAAGACAAAATGTATGGGATTTGACATATGGCATTGCAAGCGACAAGACATTTAGCGATGTCTTATGTCAAATCCCATACACTTTTATTTCGAACTTCGCCGTCGAAATTATTGAATGCATCGTGACTAATGGCCCCGATTCGATAAGAGGCAATCTGCCTTTGCAAATCTCCTTTCTTAGCTGAAAGCAGAACATTGCAAGTATTAACACGTAAACTAGGTTTCCTCTACTCTTTGCACGGAGACTACTGGAAATCCTATGCAACAAACCTTCAACGACAATAAACCTCTTATGATAAAAATTGTGATAACATCTTTATATAACAGTGCCTTATTGTGCCTTAAAATTATTTATTTTGTTTTTAATTAAGATAATATTAAAATATTTCTACTTTTTATGACCATTCTATTGGTGTTGCTATTAACATTTTAATAGAATAAAAATAATTATATACATGTTGTAGTTGAATGTCTTTGTCTACTTACACCGTCCTTGTGAATTTTTTCGAGATTATCGGTAGGTTTAGGTATAGTATATTGTATGCGAGTTATTTGCAGCTACTAGATATACGTGTTATACAGTATGTATAGTTGCATATAGTATATGTGACGAGGGATGTGTGCGCGGTGCAGCTAGGCAGTAATAACGTTAGGTTATTGGATTATGTGAAATTGTTGCAGCCTTACAAGTTTAGTTGAATTTGCAGTGTGCTAGAACGTTAATGTGTTTATGTGTGCTCAGAGTGCAATATCGTGCCTTTCTATTTTGATGGCGAATAGTATTTCGAAGTATTTCTATCTAATGCTCTTGTAAAATATTTTCCATAACTACCGTGGCCTCGTAGAGATAATTTGGACAAACTAAGATTACGATGTTACGTAGAAGTACTCGTGTATTTCCACGCCGATAAGTACGGCCGCCACCAGTATATTTCACGGTAGTTAAAATCCCATTGTAGATTACATGATGCTATGTAAGTATTCGCGGCAGTAAGAAACGAACGTTTTGTATTTAACACGGTTGATCTATCAAAATTCGATTTAGCCCACCTAGTCTTTAGAATTTTTAAAAATTCAGATTGTGGTTTGATATATTTTAGGCGTTAAAAATTAACATGCTACATTGAAAACTTTGCCATATTAGTGAATATACTTTAAACTAAGACTTAAATATAATCTTCGTGTTGTTATGAGTAGCAATATCATCTGTATAACTATTTTTAATTAGGTGTAACGGTGCTGGGTTTTATGATATGTTCTATTTTATAATTTTGTACTCTGTCGGACCCTTGTGCTTGTTTATGTCATATATTAATTTTATACTTTAGTGCCTATGCTTTACGTATTGTTCTGTTGATTATTCTGTACGTTTCTGAACCTTTAGTTTTAAGGTGGTACAGTTCGACCATGTTGCTAATGGTTTTCGGCAGTTGTCATTTTTCTTATATTATCATCTGTCAATTTCTATAGAAAAACCAAGATTGTCAAAACCATTAGCAAATTGGTTTTTACTGTACTGTGGTATCGTTTTTCTATAGTTCATATCTGTAGGCTGAGTTCTTTTGTATTATATAAGAATAAACAAAACACGCACTGTATTGCGATAGTGTCCATAATACTTAGTAGACCTTTAATTTCCTCTCAATCCGATGTTGAAGGACCATGTAATATGGTGTTCAGAACCGCTCTACTCATGCTGTAAGATTTATGGCCGAATACTGAAACGATCATCAAAATTAAGAGCCCTCCTATTCATAGGCTGTCGCTGTCTCTGCTAGCCAAAACGACAAGGACAACATGTGACTCAAGCGCATCGACATTTTTAAGTAGTTATGGACATGCCTTGCGCATACAAACAGCTCTTAAAATGAGTCAAAACACAACTACATTTATAAACACACGCGTACAACTACAGTCCTTCTAATCATGTGTATACACGATCAAGGACAGAGATAGCGAGACGTAATCGCACTGAAATGCGAACGCAAATGTCAGTGGCTCGCGCGCTTCCTGCATGGAATCCCCTGAATGTGCCCAAACTCTTCCGATCCGTTCATACGGCAATGGCCGTCAATAAACAATTCTACTTTTTTGAAGATTTTATTAGAATTTAATACAAAATACGATTGCTTACGCATGAAAGGTAATGCCTGAAGCTTTACCAGTGTTATTAGTATTGCTGACACACTGTAATGATAATTACTGAGTTTCAATAGACGCGCAGCTACGTGTTACTCGTTGGGCGGCGCAAAGCCGACTGAGCATGGTCACTCACCGGGGCTCTCCTTGCGCGGATTAAAACACTTGTTCGCGCCTTAAAACACTTGTTCGATATAACGGCCCATCCATACCTACTTATATTAATCGAAGCTTGAGCGTCAATTAATTTAACTATTGTTCCAGTATTCCGTTACAATATTATATTAGGTCATCTAGGCGTTTTATTGTCTTGAAACAAGTCTACTAAGTAATTGGTGCTGCTGCATGCGTCACATTCCATATCGCTAACCGGTCTAAGTAATTTCACAGAAGAATAATAAACGGAACAATATATTCAAGTGCAAATAATACTTGTTATGTTTTATATCGTAAGTAGACTATATTTTACAAACATATCTTTTCAGTCTGACAACACAAGCAAGTTTTCTCTGTAGTGTATGTAAGCTGTATCAATGTTATAACAATGAAATTATAAATATGTATCGTACGCTAATACAAATAGTAATAATTTCATTGTAAATAATTTGGTATTGTTATATGGACAAAATAAAAAAATGTTTTAATATTATTGTCTTGTTTAATTTACCTTCAGATCCATCCTTACTAAATGTTATAGTTTTCTGTTGCATGGTTATAATTCTGTTTTCTGTGAAATCTGTAATACAAACCCGATGTCTATATTTTTTAATGTAATATTTAAGCAATGAGAAATAATTAGGTAACATATCTCATGCGCGACAGCAAAAAAAAAAACAACTGGTTGCACTCCAGGAGTGCTAGCAAAGTAAAAAATTTAACATTTAATTGGAAAAGCCATCTAGGTTAATTGTTAAAAGATACGAACTAAAACAGTTTCATGCTCGCGTAAGGAAACTAAGACAGATGCAAGTTGCATCTTACGAATTTTCATTTCAAAACATTTTCTACCCATCCCAAGAAAGTGCACAACGCCGCTAAAGGAGTTTTCACTTCAAAAATCAACACTCAATCAACACATTAGCTATAAAAGCTTACTACTCTAATATCAAGCTAAGCCGTTAAAACAACATGCGCTAACTGCAAGCGGGTTAATTTTTACTCAATTCCTCAATGGCTTTGATAAGAAATTATGTTTCTAAAAGTTAGTCTTGTAATAGGAACTCAAATAGCAAATCTATTTTTGTAGAACAATAAGCGCCTCTCGCGGACACAGACCAAATTAAATTTAGTAGAGCTTTCGCCGCTGTGCTTCAAACGGTTTAGAAATTAAAGTGTGAAGAGAAGAAAAGAAACTCAAATTATTAGGTGTTTATAATTTCTTCTTTATTTACATAAGCTTACATGCTCTTAACTCTACTGCCGCCTCCCCTGTTAGAAAATAAAAGAACGTTAGTACGATCGCGATCCATATTATCCATGCATTTCATATAAAATGAAATAGACTAAGAAATTAATTTACCTAATTAGTTAGCTAAACACTAATTAGTAATTAGTATACCTAGTAGGTACTAGGTAGTAAGGTGAAGCTTTAATTTATAATCTATGTTCACATGCTGGAGTATTTCCTAAACCATAGGTGAATATAAGTTTGGTCGACAACTATTAAAATGGGATCTCTATTCTACTTCAATCTACAAGGTTACTTACAGAGGGTGCCTTGAATTTGTCATCTTGAGGTAGCTCTCGGTTAGCTATCAGCTGCTTGTAGTATTCAGCTGAGAGTTTAGGTGTCCTAGGGCGAGCGGGATCGGTTATGTTGACATAGTAAAAGCCAAAGCGTTCCCTGAAAAAAAAAAAGAAAGTTTATTATACTGATGCGCTTCATCTAAATATGTTGTGTATAAAACCAGGTAGAGTCGTGTCTTATGATAGCGTCACAGAATTTCGCTGCCCCACATGGGCCAGGTGCAGGCCCGCCGCTAGCTGTTTCGTCGCCCGCGTGCAATAGCGATTATGCCGCCCTACGATTACTTAATTACTCTGAGTTTTGTCAAAAAAAGTTAACAACATAACGAAGATAAAACATTTATTTCAAAAATTATGTAGCTACTCACGGGCGTAGCCAGATTTTAGTTTCAGGGAGGGGGGGGGGGGGGGTTTAAAACGACTAAAAGTACCTATCTACACTAATATTATAAAGAGGAAAACTTTGTTTGTATGTTTGTTTGTTTGTTTGTAATGAATAGGCTCAAAAAGTACTGGACCGATTTCAAAAATTCTTTCACCATTCGAAAGCTACATTATCCACGAGTAACATAGGCTAAATTTTATTTTGGAAAAAATAGGGTTCCGTAAGATATTTGGGTTTTTCGGACACAAGGTGTAAAAAATCAACCAGAAAAGTTACTTATTTTGCGTACGCAGCCAAAACTATTAAAGATAGAACCATAAAATGTTCTAATTAATTGTAGATCTTATAAATATCTACAAAAAAGTCCGCGACACACTATACCTATCTATGTCGAGTGAGACACAACAACCATTTTTTTATTTATAAATCTTGAATTTTTTTTGGACTACATTTAAACGCGTTTATTTTACTCATGTTATTAATCCTTATCAAAATAAATTATTTCATCACTAAGTACAGTTTATGTAGATAATATTTGGTCTTTGAATGATTAAAATTGGACGTTTGGTTTTGAAGTTATGGCGAAATTAAAATATTACGATTTCTGCTGCACGGCCCGTTGCGAAGTGGGCGTCACCAAGGCGGGGTGCGCGTGCGGGTTAATGTTTAGTTTAGTTTAGTTAAATAGTTTAGTTATTTTATAAACATCAAATTGTTAATATCTTAAAATATAATACATTATAATATCTATACATCTATACAGTTAAATACAATTTATGTGTCTGTTTGTAACTTCAAATTAACAGCTTTTTACATAATGAATCTGAAAGTATATTCGGTACTTACAATAAAATACATTTTTTTTTAATTTTTGTCTGTCCGTCTGTCTGTCAGTCGGTCTGTCTGTATGTTTGTTCCGACTAATCTCTGAAACGGCTGGACCGATTTTCACGGGACTTTCACTAGCAGATAGCTGATGTTATAGGGTCTAACATAGGCTACTTCTATTTTAGGGTTCCGTTTAAAAAAATAGGATTCCGCTTTCGTTAGTCATAAATAAAGTCGCGGGTAAATTTCAGCGATATCCCAAAGTATTGTTCCACGCGGACGAAGTCGCGGGCAAAAGCTAGTATTAAATAATCAGGGCAGTAATTAACACATAAGATTTTTTCGTTTTTACCTGTTTAAGCTTTAAACCCTGAAAGACTGTGTAAGTAATTCGGAAAAATACAAATATTAATAGTCTAAAACTAAACGTCGATACTAAATTTTATAATATGTTCTTTAAGCCAAAAACGAGCGAGCGAACCCATCGAGCAAATTTTTTTCCTATTTTACAGGTTAAAATCTATTCATACAATAAACTTAAACACTGAATAACGGTGAACTTCGGAAAAATATCATAAAATCAATCGGCTAAAACAGAACATCGCTACTAAATAATATACCTAATATGTTCTTTATGTTAAATGCGAGCGAGCGAAGCGAGCGAGCAAAATTTTTTTTTCTGTTTAATAGGTTAAATATGTTCAAATTTTAAGCCCTAAAAGACTGTGAAAATAAGATAATTTTATAATTTAAACTAGCTGTCCCGACAAATGTTGTTCTGCCTTAACTATGAACTGAAGGTTCTCGCCGTTTAAACCTTCCCTGGACTGTTACGATTATTTTAAGATCAAAATCAGCCAAATCGGTCCAGCCGTTCTCGAGTTTTATCGAGACTAACGAACAGCAAATCATTTTTAGGGTTCCGTAATACTTAAGGAACCCTTATAGTTTCGCTCTGTCCGTCTGTCTGTCTGTCTGTCTGTCTGTCTGTCTGTCTGTCTGTCTGTCTGTCCGCGCCTCTAGCACCTGTAATTATGAATATAAATTGATGAAATTTGGTGCAGTTATAGATTGTGTATAGATCACGGTTTCGGGATCATAAAAAAATAATAATTTTATATTTTAGGGGTGGCTCTCCATACATGTGAAGTGGGGATGAAAAATATTTTTTCACACTACCCCATCGTGTGGGGTATCGTAGAATAGGTCTTTTAAAATAAAGGCAAGGTTTCATACGTCACTTTTTTATAAATTTGGCCATTTTCGAGTAATCGGCCTCCAAAGTAGTTTGTAAGTTGGTCCCCCCCTAGCATTTTTAAACTATAGGAGATAGAAACTTGCAAATTTTCATGCTGATAGATCATGCTAAAAACTCTTTAGGAAAACTATTGTGAACCAAATCGGACAGTAACTTTTGGAGTAATTAAAAAAAAAGCATATTACGCGTTTATAGTTACGGAACCCTCCTTAGACATGTCCTGATATGCTCTTGGTTAGGTTATTATATATAAGATTAAAGTAAAATTAGTATAATTTCTGATGTTGCAAAATAGATGACAAATAACTTATTACGTTAAGTTTGTCATAACATAATACCTATTTACCCGACTGCGCGACGCAAAGGAGTGGTAATGTGTTTATCAGCCTATGTATGTATGTATGTATGTATGTATGTATGTATGTATGTATGTATGTATGTATGTATGTATGTATGTTCCTTTGAAGCACTATACAGACCAAACGCCTGGGCCGATTTTTATGATTCACACGTCAATCGATTCCTCTTAGTCCGGCGAGTGTCACTAAAGACATGACGTTAGTGAAAATTCAATATGGCGACTACTGGACGCCATATTGCGAAAATGAAAAAATGAAAGTCAACAAACTATATCAAGTGGGGTATCGTTGAATAGGTATTTAAAAATCATTGTTAGTTTTCTCTCAACATTTTTCGATTCGACTGACCGTTTAGGATCTATATCGATTTAAAGTTGCGTAACAACCATTCTCACATTCCAGTGATGCAGTACTGATGCTGATAGGAAATCCAGTCTGGTAAATAGCTAGCTAGGTACTCATAACTAAAAATTATAATTTTAAAAAATTAACTTTTTACGCAGTCGGGTTTTTAAATTTTTTAAATTATAATTCATACTTTTTTTCGTAGTACATTAACAATGACTATTCGTGCCTAAAGGTTATCTAGATGCAAAATAACAATGACTGTTCGTGCCGAAAAGTTATCTAGAATTAACGTTTGTAGGTAATGTACGTATACTTAAAAAAAACTAAATATGAGGGCGGCAAGACCTAAGTAAGGGGGCGGCAAAATTGTCACCCGCCTCCGGCGGCAGACATCCACGCTACACCACTGGACTTCGAATGCATACAAGTAAGGAAGCTCACATACAGCCGGAATGTCTTAGATCATTCAGTTAGTGAATAAACACTTTTTTTTTAATGCGTCTCATAATTTAAGAAAACTGCATAGAGAAAAATCCATTCAGAATTTGTATTTTCAGAATGATTGTGGGAGGCCCAAGGGGATTCCCTAACTTCGCCATCCTGTTTTTCATAGGATTACAATATAATATGGAGGTGTTTTTCAAAGAATGACACATAGCGTTTGGTATTCCATCTCAATTTCAACGAATGCCAATAGATGGCGGTGTTAACGTCATTCGGTCGGATTTTTTTCCAAACTATAATAATTGTATGTATTTTCTTAAGAGCGTTAATCGGCGCGCGACTCAGATTTCACAAAAACGCTACTTTTCAAAAGCAAAAATATCTAACAAAAACTGGTTATTCTGATTTTTACATGTAAAAAAACACTAGAAAATATTGTATTCTAATTTTTCCCTTATCATTTTAAAATAATTTCAAACTTTTGAATAAAACTGACAAAACTAACCAGACGTTTTGACAACTTTAGGTTCAGGGGCATTTTCAAAACATATAATAGCTAAAACCACTTACATTTTTTAAAAACAAAAAATCTTTACAAACTTGTTGGATCCTCTTGTAGATTATCTCTTTGTCAGATTATTTTTATATACGTTTCTATCTCATAAAAATAAAATTTAAAGATTTAAAATGATGATATTTATGTATTTCACTTGCTGTTTCTCTTTCTTACTTACATAATCTAAAAGAACAACGTTTTGTCTTTAATATGCCATTTAAATTTTTAAGTAAATTAGCTTGACGATTTTTATATGAATTTTTAAAACTAGTGTATAAAACCAGGCGCACGAGCGTTTACAAATCAGACGGCCGTGAGCCTTTCCAGAGGGTGGACGCATCGGTCCGCGCTCTGCACTGAACTCTGTTGACCTTTGCAGTGCGTACGAGATCCACCCCGATAAAAAGATTTTGATATTTGGAAAATATATTTTTTAATTTAATAATAAATATTGTTATTTAAGTTAATAATAGGTTGGTGTAGGGGCTACTGCTGCAGCCTCCAGTACATTAATAATATAATATGATAAGTATTTGATAAGTCAGAACGATCGGGGATGATAAATAAAACCGTTCCGGTTGAATGCTGAATGATAACTACTTTATTAATAAAATGAATATAATACAATTTGCAAGCGCGCATACGACACGCTGCGACAAACGAAGAAAATGCTTATTGTGCTTAAATTATTCATGTACGGTTGGCAACAACCCGTACATGAATAAGAAAAAGTCTTTTCGGATTATAGTATGTATGAACTTGTCATAAAATATCTTGGGCTATACCAATTGTATCTGGCTGATTTTGGTATCATTAAAAAGTTTTAATTTTACAGAAGACAATTCCAAATTCAAATTAGGTAAATTTGAGATTTTCATTTGTTTTTCTTATTGTTAAAATGAGTGATTCTTATGAAGAATTTCGATACATTTTAAAATTTTATTACAAAAAAGGTAAAAATGCAACACAAGCCGCGAAAAAAATTTGTGATGTTTATGGACCTAATGCAGTATCTGTGAGAGTAGCGCAAATTTGGTTTAAGCGTTTTCAATCCGGAAATTTTGATATCAAAGATGCACGTCGCTGTGGTCGCCCTGTTACGGACAAAACTGTTGCCATTTTTGAAAAAGTGGAGCAAGATCGGCATATCAGTAGTTACGATGTAGCTGAAGAACTGGGGATTGACCACAAAACGGTTTTGGCGCATTTGAAAAAAGCTGGGTACACAAAAAAGCTCGATATTTGGGTGCCTCATGAGCTCACTGAAAGAAACCTAATGAACCGTGTACTCATTTGTGATTCTTTATTACGACGTAATGAAACCGAACCATTTTTGAAGAAGCTGATAACTGGTGATGAAAAGTGGATCACGTAAGACAAGAACGTGTGAAAAAGATCGTGGTCAAAGGCCGGTCAGGCTTCACAGACTGTGGCGAAACCCGGGTTAACTCGCAACAAGGTGATGCTGTGTGTGTGGTGGGATTGGAAGGGCATTATTCATTATGACTCATAATTTATGAGCTGTTACCGCCAGGCAGGACCATCAATTCTGAACTGTACTGCGAACAACTGATGAGATTAAAGCAAGAAGTTGACAGAAAGCGGCCGGAATTAATCAACAGAAGGGGTGTGGTTTTTCACCATGATAACAATTCACACATCTTTAGCCACTCAAAAAAAATTACGGGAGTTTGGCTGGGAGGTGTTAATGCATCCGCCGTATAGTCCTGACCTTGCACCTTCAGATTTCCACCTGTTTCGGTCGCTGTAGAATTCCTTAGGCAGTGTCAGGTTGACATCACAAGAGGACTGCCAAAACCACTTATCGCAGTTTTTTCATCAGAAGCCCCAAAAATTTTATAGCAATGGGATCATGTACCTACCAACAAGATGGCAAAAAGTTATCGAACAAAATGGCACCTATATACTTTAGTCACTTGTAAATAAACTTTATAAAAAAACCTTTTGAATTTTTATATAAAATGCGAAGAAACTTTTTCTCCAACCTAATATTTTTTTATTGTTATAACAAATTATTTTACATATATAATAGATAATATAATGGGAGATAAAAATAAGTTCGCACGAAAAAGAAAACATACACATTTTGAAAACTTGGCAAAGGCAAGAGCTGCTAAAAGTTTAGTACATTTTAACATAATTAGACCCAGTAGGTGGCGCTGTTGTTAGTCTACATTTATTTATTCTAGCGCTAGTCAACGGCTGGAACTCAGTGCGGCGCGAGGGGAAAATGCTTGTTATTTCACCTAATATCTGGGAAAAAAGGATACTTATACCCATAAAATAGTTATCTATACTTATATGAGAAACAATAGTGCACACATTTATACTGTTTTGTAAAGTATTTTAGAAAAGGTATCCTCAAATTACCCAAATCGGCTGTTCGTGTTTTATGAAAAATCTATATAATATTTTTGTCCGAATTTAAGTCATCTCAGTTGCTGAACAATAAAACTGTGTCGGTATGTACTTGCTTTTTTATTTTCATTCTTGATTTGTTTTATATTTACGGTCAAAGTTGCGCTAAACATCCGATGTTTAGAGGCTATTATTTTCTTAACTAATAGGCAATCGGCCTAATTTTTTTTATTACATAAATGAATAGTACTCTTAAATATGAGTAACTTCTCAGAAGAAACTGTATATCAAAAGTCAATATTTTCAAAGGTACAGCGATTTGTATAAAATTTTCGCGAGCCTCCTAAAGTCGACCTACAAATGACGTCACTTGTAGGTTAAGGTGTATGAAGTATATGGCCGCCGGAATATATTTGTAAAAATCTCCCATATTTGTGCGTTTACGTTCATACTTACCATAATTAATGTTTTTGTATATGATGTGAGTAAACTAATGATGTAGGTTGTGTTTACCAAAAAAAAATTTTTTTTTGGTACTTTTTAAATGTATTTAATTAGTAAACTACACATAAAATAATATATTTTTTTACATTTACCAAGTAGTAATGCCTCAATATTTCTGAATATATTAATGAAACTAAATATTTCAGATGTAGTCCGATCCCCTATTTGAATTTTAGAAATATAAGCACATACCGTTAACCGACCAAGATAAGTGTAATAAAAATCGATATTACATAAACTTTGGGTCTATAATGTTTTCCTTTAAAGTAAATCACCAATAACGTTTGCATGGAGACAAAACCGACTAGCGCAGCCATAATAACAATATACTACTTTGCATGTTCATTTTGTTGTTAATATGCATCTGCTTTCAAATAACAAAATTCTTGTGTTTACGGCTTTGTGGTTTAACTTCAGACAATGTGCAAAACACTCAAATAAAGTAAAACAGAAGAAGTAGAACTTCGAAATGAAGAGGTACGTATTTAATAATCCATATAATCCCCTCAGATAGCAGTAGATTCTTAATTTGTATGTACAAAGTAAACTTCTTAAACTTCTAACTCGGAGCTGCGTACAATCAGAAGCCAAGATGGGAGCATTATAAAAGGAGAAGAACGTGTGTTAAAGAGATGTAAAGAGTATTTTGAAACTTTTTTTTAAAGAGAGGAAGTGCAGGTACAACATCCGGCACCTTCCATGGAAACTAATATGAATGTTGATGAACATGTATGAAGGGAATAATTAAAGTGGGCGAAGCGAAACAAGTATGTAAGGATCGTAGCAAGTGGAAAGAATAGTGTTACCTGCCTGCCCCTACGGGAAAAAGGCGTGATTATATTTATGTATGTATGTACAAAGTAAAAACTACTAACTACCTAATTACCAAGTTTTATCTAGGTACATATATGCGGCAAACGGTAGTCTGGATTTCGAGCTTATGATTTAGAAACAAAATTGTTTCCAAATCATTTTGCCTCGAAAAGAAACAACTTATATAATATGTCACCGTAAAATTGTAAAAACCTTTAAATTGTAAAAAAACTAACGAGATTGTAAAAATATGTCGAAAGATTGATAACTATATAATAATTTATTATCTAACTATAAATAATGTGTTAAATTATAGGCAGCATATTCACGTCCGAAGTCTATTAACATTTTACAATTTCACTAGTTTTTTTACAATCTAACGGTTTTTACAATTTTACGGTGACATATATAAATCATCTAGATACGTATTAGTAACTAATACTTTTCTTCTTTAAAATAGCACCTAAATTGGTAATTTCGTTTTTAATTTTTAAAACACAAATATTTTGACGTCTTGATATAAGATGTTAGTACCTGGGAGACTGAGCTTTGTCCGGAATTTTAGTAGTGAAAATAATTAAAAATTATAGAGGAACAATTATTAGTCATAAAAAATAACAAATATAAAAAAGTATATAAAATTGTCTTGTTTAAAATATAAAATGTTTATTTTGTGTTCCAGAATCTATGTAATGTAATGTATGCATATTGCATAAATGCATACATTTATACATGCCGGGCGAAAAGCATAACGTCTTGACAGTCGGGTAAAAATCAAAGAGATTTAAATAAACACATTTCAGCTGTATAACTAAATAATTATATTAATTAAAATAGTATAAAAGTATTATTTCAAGGTATTTTTATTTTCCATAATATTATGTTCGTATTACATTACCTACTGATATTGTATGTTTTGTGTAGATAATATGACGTTATATTATATATTAAGTAATATGACACAGAATATAATAATTATTATTATGATATTATGTATACCATAATCAAAATTCAATAATAATTATTATCGTTATTATTATTATCGTAAAGTAATAAAGGAAAGGCAAGTATCAATGTGGGTTAGTTGGCTTACAGTCGTCGAGCTATTCATGCACACAAAGACGCTCGCTGAAGGCTGCAGCTGTGTGCGTATTTTTCACCAAAGTTGACTTCACGCGCTATGCGTTAATGATCTTAAGGTGGGGTGGGTATTATGACAATGACTTGAATTAGGTAATACGTGATGAGTCGCTCGATTTGCCGCCCCCCTGGGCGTGCCGCCCTTGTGCGGTGCACGCTTTGCACGCCCGCTTACGGCGGCCCTGGCCAGGTGCTGCGGCAGTTTATCTATTTGGCTAGCCGCACACGTGCAATATTATTGACAGAACAATTTTGTCAATACTAGTCAACACACACAAAAAAAAGGCCCGCACACAAGGAATATTATTGTCAATAATATGGTGTGTGTGCGGATAGCTTTTGATAATAGTTTTTAGGAAGACGGTGGTTGTGCCTGTGGTATTTTTATATTTTAACAGAAACTTACGAAAATCCAGCTCGCCATTCGAAATTGTCCATCAAAGTCCATGCCGTGTAGCCCAGCACCTTGACGTCGTCGTCGTTAATTACATCCAGTATCGCAGACAAGTAGTCCTGTAAAATTATGTAAGTACCTATATAATATGGTTTTGTACTAAATTAAGTGGAGCTCGTAAGGCTGGGACTATATTGCTGGGGAAAACTCAGAGCATCGAAAATTGAACTCTGCGATTATACAATAGAGCTAAAAACAAGTTAGTGTCCAGTCAAATGGCAATGTTTTTTGGCAATTTGACAACTCGACAATCGACACTTCGATTTTCAACTCTATTGTATTAGCACAGAGTTTTATTTTCAGTGCTCTGAATTTTTCCGGGCCCGCCGAATTCCGCATCATATTTGCATTTTTTGATTAAAATAAAGTGTATCCAAAAGCTAAACCGCTTGCTCGAAAAATCTTACGAAATTCACGATGGAAAATCGAAAAATCTTACAAAGTTCATGTGACGAACTTAAAAGGAAACCTATAATGGCTAATGGCTTAGATAACTTTGTTAGTTCAGGTCGAGTTACAGAGGCCTAACTTGTAAAATGCGCTTACTTGGAAAACTTCGTACAAAATAACAAGATAATAACTTCACTACTTTACTTCAATTTTTTAAATAGACTACAACTTGTGCTTACATTATAGTACGAAATTCTTCCATAATCTTCCAATGTGCCTCGATCAGAAAATCCATTTTCAGTTATATAAATAAGAGGATCGTTGTAAGATTTCTTACACCATCTCAACAAATTAGCGAAACCAGACGGCACCACCTGAAAATAACGCAACTTTTATAATTTTTAAAGCATGAAAATTCTTTTGAATGCAAAAAAATATACCTAGTGGTCGTCAATTTAGGGAATGGAAGAACCGGTCTGATTTTGAGAACCGGGAATTTCGGGACTGGGCAATTTTGGAACCGGGATTTCCCGGGAAATTCGGGAATTTCGGGACTGGAATTACAGCATGAAATCCAAGTGTAATTGCTGTCTAAAAAGTAATTAAAAATATAAGAATAACATTTTATAGTACAATTTCAAATTAAAAAAGGTTTTAATGGCAACTCGACACATCAGCCAACATGTCACCGCCATATTAACGACAATTACTTTATTGGTGATAGGTAGTAAAGATCCGTAGGTCATTTTAGTTTATTAGCATTTATTGATGGTGTTTCAATCTAATTTTACTTCGAATTATTTGATTTTTGCAAAACATCAAATGGTTGGGGTGTCCAGAATGCTATTAGTGTAGATACATGCTCGAACGTCGCGGTAATCTATTAGAAGTGGTAGAATAGATAATAAAAAGAGTAAATAACCAAACACACACTCACAAAAGCTGACACACTATAGGAATAGTGTGTCAGCTTTGAGCAGTCATCGTCTTGTAAAGTTGTAAAAAAGACCATGACTTAGACATACTGAACGCGTCAGATTATAATTAGTGTTGTTCATGCGCCAACAAGTCTCTGATATGAAGAATATATTAATCTGACGATTTGCGTGAAGTAGTGGCTGGCAGTACCTAGTTTTGGTTTGCAAAATTTCGCATTTATAACATTACACCTAGTAAGGATCAGAATATTTTGATGTCAATAAATGTGCGAATAAAAACTCATTCACAGCAAGCACATTAATCTGACGATTTGCGTGAAGTAGTGGCTGGCAGTGCCTAGTTTTGGTTTGCAAAATTTCGCATTTATAACATTACACCTAGTAAGGATAAGAATATTTTGATGTCAATAAATGTGCGAATAAAAACTCATTCACAGCAAGGAACATTAAAAAAGTTGGTTAGTGAACGAGAAAAGGCAACAAAATCAACTATTATTGGAACAGTGAGATATGACATCGGCTATTGCCCATTGGACAGCGCCCAATACACTAATAATTGAACTTCTGAGCTAAAAGAGTGATATAGTTTACCGTGATCTAAAGATATATACATATTATCTTATAATTATAAAAAAAAAAAATCTCGCACCCCTTACAGTTAGCTTTTATTTACAGAATCTAATATGAACTACTAATTCTATCCTTTTACCGTGTAATATTTTTAATTTTTGTCTTTAATTCACTTTTGGAAATGATTAAAAACTATTTTTTATCTAATATTTACAATTACCGATGATAGTTTATTTAAATACTTGAAAAATTTAATACAATCTGTTCGGTACCGAAAGTACCGAAATTCCCGGTTCTCAATTTTTGATTCCCGGTTCTCAGAGCGATTCCAAATTTCGGGAATTCCCGGGAATTTCGGGACCGGTATTTCCCGGTTCAATACCCTAGTCGTCATATAGCTCTACTTTTATGACAAAACAAAAGTAGTGTTAAGTCGACGGCTATACTTAAAAAAAAATGTTTTAAACTAGCTCGTGCCAACAACTTCTTTTGCGTAGAACTAACGAATACGGAACCCTAACATAAAAGCCTAAGTTACTCTTTAACAATAATATTAGCTTCATCTACTTGTGAAAGTTTCAGAGATTAGGCGGAACAAACAAATAGACGGACGGACATTAATGGAAAAAAGTCATACCCTAAGCCACTCCGAAGCCGAGTCTCCGCCGACTTCCATAGTTGTGACCGCACCGATATCTTTCAACCAGGACGGCGACTTGGCGGTAGGGTCTACACCTGGGCCGGTGACCAGGAATGTGGTGTAATGGTTGATGCCCAGGAAGTCGGATGTTCCCTTGATCCTCTCGATCCAGTAGTCGTCGAACTGTTCCAGACGAGATTTGGACAAGCCTTCACCTTGACTCTGGGCTGCTACGTTCGCGACCATCACTTCTGGATACCCCCCTTTGTCGGTGAATATAGGGTGTGCAAACCAACCAAACTGCAAAGAAGTTTAGATAAGTAGGTAGATACAAAAAGTTTTCTACGAAAAAAAAGTAGGTGTCGTATAGCAGGCACATGTTTGATATGTACAAGGTACTTAGAAACAATAAATATAGTTTAAAAAAACTAAAAAAAACACGCTTTTAAAGAATATCAAACTAAAAAGTTGAAAATAATTTTAAAAATTTTAAAAATAAACTTAAAACAGTAGGAGGGAAAAGCGTGGGTAGCTCGATATACGAAAATTATGGCACAAAGCGCCCCACGCTTTTCCCTAAATTATACTAGTATTTTTTATATAGGTACCTACTACTGTTTTAAGTTTATTTTTAACATTTTTAAAATTATTTTCAACTTTTTAGTTCGATATTCTTTCAAAGCGTGTTTTTTTAGTTTTTTAAAACTATATTTATTTTCAACTTTTTAGTTATTTTATACATTCATCATTGATGTAAAAGGCAATTTAGGTGTAGATACTAGATTGTTGTAAGATAGAGGTCCATTTAATAAAGCATATAATTAGGAGAGAGTTGGCGTGTGGCACAACACGAACACAAGTCACAACTCACAGGTCACAGGCTCACAGCACGTCTGTGCAGTGTGGTGTACCTAAAAACGCGTGGAATAACTTCAAACGGTTGCTTGGCGACCGCATTGTATTGATAGTTAAACATACAAGCAAGCAAACAAGCTTACATATAGGTACAGGTGAAGTTAATCATATAGCGTGTTAAAAAGGTGTAAAACGTAGTGATTATATTCTCTTTGAAAAGGTGGAAGAAAATTATATCCCCACATCACATGTATAAAGAGCCACCCTGAAAATATTAAATTATTGTTATTTTATAACGCCAAAAATTGAATTTAAGTTACACTAATAGTGTGCCAAATTCCATTTATTTAAATATTCATAAATACAAAAGTAAGAAAGAAGGAGATAGACACGCGGATGGCAAAACGAAATTATAAGGGTTCCTTGTACTACGGAACCCTTAAAAGTAAGATGATCAATACTTACTTTGAACTGGTTGGCGGTTTCAGCCAAAGTGACTTGTTGGGCATTTTCTGAATCTTTTGGCTCGTACCAGATAGAGTTGATCGAGATCATTATTTTCCCGTTCTGTTTCGGTCTGTAAGTCTCGTTGTATAGATGGTAGGATTCAGCATGGGCCTTCAACAGGTTGTCGCTGCACAAATAGCTGCCTACTCCGTGACTGTCGATCGCTGGGGCTTTTTTGATATCGCCATATGCGTCCTCGCAAATCTCGTAAGGCTCGTTGAAGGTGATCCAAGACTTGATCTTGTCGCCGAACTCTCTGAAGCAGACGTCGGAGTAGTCGCGGAAGTAGTCGATCATTTTGGGGTTAGCCCAGCCACCCAGATCTTGAAGAGTTTGTGGAAGATCCCAGTGGAATAAAGTGACCTGTGTTAAAATAATTCATGAGTCTGTTTCTGTGTTTGTGCCTGTTTTACAATCTAATAATGTCGGATAGCTTATTTGGAAGTTTTCTTCTGCTTACTTTATATAGACCGTCAGAGGCAAAACATAGAAATATGCTATCTAAACGTCTTATCAGTAGATTGTGAAACAGTAGCCCTTTATGAAAATAGCTTGATTTTTCCTTAGAAGTATGTTTCTGAACAATGTAAAATTAAGCACATTATACCTAATTATTTTATGGAGCTAAGATGAATAATTTGGTTTTAGGGAAATATCTTTTACCCGAATGCCAAGAAGGGATTACTAGTCCTTAGATAAAATGTCTTACCAATGGCTCAATGTTCTTCGCTGCTAAAGCATCAAGAAGATCATTGTAGTATCTGATGCCGTCTGGGTTGATGTGGTCTATGCGACCCGTGGGCAGGATCCTCGACCATGAGAGAGAGAAACGGTAGAAGTCCACACCAAGGTAGTCCAGCTCATCAACATCTTCCTGGTACCTGTTGTAGGAGTCGCAGGCGATGTCGCCGTTCGTGTAATCAGCTACCATCCATGGCTTAGTGTGAGTTAGACGGTCCCAAACGTTTTCAGATTTACCTGGAATATTGCTTGTTTTAATACCTACGCAAAACTAGGACTTAGGCCTTAGGTCACAGAATAAATAATAGTACCTAGAGCAGTGGTCCCCAACCTTTTTTTTACGCGGGCCACAAACCCGTTGTACTCCTGGTGTCGCGGGCCGCAACCAAAATTTTTTAGGGGCAAAAAAATATGTTGTTTACAAGAGATGTTTGATTTTGGGCCAGCTCTATGTACACCACATAGGTAAATAGGAAAAATATAAGGGAATTTCATGAAAATACAAAAAAAGTAATTTGAAGAAGGGTACAAAAATGATTATTTGAAGAGTTTTTTAATGCGAGAACCCTATTTTAGGGCGGCATTGATAGTTGTTTTGACTTGACTTTTGACGTAGTTGATAGTTTTAGGAAGAGACATCTTCTTGAGTGTCATACGTCTTTCTTTGTGAAAAGTCATGTCATTGTCAAAATGATACAGTCTGACAAGGATCTTTTGGCACGTGGACAAAATCAGAACTAACATCGCCGTCTTGTAAAATGTCACTTTTAATATTGTATTGTTTTGTAGTTGCGACACTTACCTTTTGGCACGTGGATAAAATCAGTACTAACATCGCCGCCTTGTAAAATTTCACTTTTAGTAATAAGTATTGTTCTTATTTGCGACACTCATGCCCCCATCCAAGTGCCAAAAGATCCTTGTATGACTGTATTCTTTGGTTAATTCTGATCTAATCCGCCATGTTTTATTTTACGTTGTATTGCTCTCCTTGACGAATTTATTTTAAATGTGCATTGAAACGAAGTGAAAAAAAATAAAATAAAGGATAGGAAACAGTTACTATATTATGTAGCTATATTTACATATAGTGTACATAGGGCTGGCCCACGCCTCATACATTTCTAGAACATCTCTTTTAATGATTTAATAATAGAATAACACAAGGTAGTTAAAAGAGTGAAACTAAACATTTAAGATGAGCTAACGACACAAACTAAAATAAAATAACAAATATGTATTATAATAATTATGTTCACTCAGTGAGATTTTTGGAATTGTGAACGCTTTTTCACAACTTTATCTAACGGTTACAGATTTCACGCGGGCCGCAGATAAAGGCCCGGCGGGCCACATGCGGCCCGCGGGCCGCGGGTTGGGGATAGCGGACCTAGAGGCTAAGACTATGTCCAGAAACTGCGTATTCTTACGCACGTAAGGTCTACGCACGTAGTCGAGGTACTAGGGCCCCATACATTGCGTCCAGAAGCTACGTGCGTATTATTTTAGCTATGCGCGTATCGTACAAAATTTCGTAAAAAAGAAACGATAAGATAAGAATCTCTACGTGCGTAGGTTTACGCAGGCTTACGCACTTTCTGGACAGAGTCTTAGGTGTAGGTTCAAACAATTTATTGCGCGCGTGCGTATTATGTGCGCTAAAAGAAATATTGAGGGAACCGTACATTTTGCCGCAATGAAAAGTATCATATATCCTTCCCCATGGTCAAGTCTACCCTATATTAGGCAAATTATCATTTAAAACGGTCCAGTTTTTTAATATTATATATCTATGGGTCCAGTAGTAATTACGGAGCCTATTCGATGCAAACAAACAAAAAATCTTTCCTTTTTATTATATCAGTATATAAGACTAGTGATAACGACATGCCTTATAACGACATGGGTACTTAAGTTAGGTAATGAAAATATGGACTTCATAGAGTAGGTAGGTACTAGGTAAGCTGAAGAGGATTTTTATTACACCAAACGAGGTCGTGTGCAAATCAATAGTTTCACTTCATGGTTATTTGTTGTTTACTTAAGTTTCGAGGATCTACTTATTTATGTCAACCTGTCAAAATAACGAGACGATAAGAGTTAATCTGCCGAAACGTTGGGATAAAGGACCACGGGAGATGCGATAAGATACCTACTATAGGTGATTGCAAAATGTTTTGATAAGGTCACTGTTACATAAAATAGATAAGTGACCATTTTTTGTTCGGTAGGTTTTGAAATCTATGAATATCTAATAATATGGACATTGGACGTTTACATACCACGCCTAGGGCATCGAGACCGGTTTTACCCGAAACCGAAAACCCGGGTTTTCCCGGGTTTTCGGGCCTACAACAAAACCCGGTTTTCAAAATATTGAAAACCGGTTTTCGGTTTTTTCGAGCTTTTTTTCATTATGAAATTCTACAACAGTTTATAACAGTTACAGTCACAAACCGAACGTTATAGTGGCTTGTGATTGTCAATGTATAATTTTAGAATAATAGTTATAATGTTTTCATGTTGTATGTAGTACATTTGGGGGCACGGTAGTGCCCCCGCCCCGCTAGGACGAGTGAGCGAAGAGCAAGGGTACTACCAGACTACCAGTGGCAAAGGCTGGTTCTACTTCAAAGGGAAGCCGTAGCATGTATAATAGGTTGGGATTTGGATAAAGGTCTTCAAAAGGTAAGCGGTAAGGGAAGCCGATAGGAATGGAGTTATAGGAACCCCTCGCCACTGCAGACTACCTTTTCTCGAAGCGATTCGTCGATTTTTTGCACCTTAATAACTTGGTATAATATAATATTCGGTTCCATCAGCGCTCAGCGCGAATTGCTCTCCGTTCCCATGATACCCAAAAGTCGAGTGGGCCTAACGGAATCCGTCCCATTGTGTTGAAAATGTGTGTTCCAGAGTTGGCACCGGTCTTAACGCATCTTTTTCGGCTCACCTGCTTATGGCACAGTCCTGGCATCTTGGTAGACAGCTTTGGTGTGCTATCGCCTGCGCTGTTCATACTGCATATCAATGATAATATGTGATGACGACAGTACGGGTGATGCCATACACAGGTCGCCCGAACATCTCTCGGCAAAACGTCATTGAGAGTCGAAACGAACTTGTCTCTCAAATTAAGATTTCATTGGAGAAGATCTCTGAATGGGGTAGACTTAACTTAGTCCAATTCAACACCTCTAAGATATATGTTTGCGCGTTCATCGCTAATAAGTTACCGATGGTCGTATGTCCTCGTTTTGAAAGCATACCCATAACTGTCTCCTCCAACATTGGAAATTGGAATACTTGGTGTTAGCATATCGAGCGAGGTCTAGTTCCAATATCATCTGGAGGGCAAGGCCAAGTTAGCCTCCAAGAAACTTGGTGTTCTGAACAGGTCAAAGAAGTATTTCAGTCCGGTCCCACGCCTACAACTCTATAAGGCGCAGGTTCGGCCTCACATGGAATATTGTACTCATCTCTGGGCAGGAGGGCCAAAGTACCAGCTTCTCCCTCTGGATCGTATCCAACGAAAGGCCGCTCGAATTGTCGACTGCCATAGTATTTCAAACAGGCTTTACTTCTAGAGATGAGCATCGCTCTGCATCCTATATCGGTTATATTACGGGGAGTGCTCCGAGGAATTGTTCGGACTTCTACCTGCTGCAACTTTTCGCCACCGTTCCAAGGGACAAAATATTTATCATCCTCATGCCGCGCACTGTAAAACTCTGGAATGAACTGTCGCCAACAGTATTTCCGGTCCATTAGGACCTGCACACCTTCAAGAAGGCAGCGTATTCCCTCCTAAAAGGCCGGCAAGGCACTTCTGTTTCTACACGCCTTAACTCTACAAGCCTAACTTTACGAACTCTACACTTTAGTCAAATTATGTGGCTTGGTCAGTTCGTCAGGCAACGTATTTTGACTAAGGTGTAGAGTTTGTGAAGTTATTAATTACCTACTTTACATGAAAATGTTTATAGTGGGATCACATTTTACCAGTATTACGTTATAACAACAGAAAGCAGCTGATAAAAGTAAATTTTAGGATATTCCTAACAAAATTCTACAAAATCAACAAAAAACCCGAAATACCCGAAAAAACCCGGGTACCCGGTTTTGAAGATGGCTGGGACCGAAAAACCCGGTTTTTTAAAATATGACCGGTCTTCGATCCCCTAAGTCCACGCCATTAGGGTACCCGGTCCCTGGTTCATAATATCAAAAAATTGTGCTATGGCTGCCAGAGACAGAAAATAAACTTTAAAGGAGGATGGGCATTCTAGTCTTCCTACTTGATACACAAAAGCTATACGCTTAACAAAAGGTCTCATTTTTATACTTTATTTCTTTGAATGTCCGTAAAAGTATTGGGATGTGTGGCTGTTCATGAAAAAAAAGCCATAAAAATAAAAAACAAAATTTTTAAGTCCTCTTCTTTGAGTATACTTTACATAATTTGGACTAGGGCGTATGGAAAAGTTGTTTCTCGTCGTGGGCTGCTTTGCCATGAATGGGACAGCCTAATCGAAAAACTAATACAGCCTCATACAAAATCGGCCTGACTAAACAGACTATTTTTAAAAAACATCACACAATTTTCTATTCCACCATTAGATGGTGTTGGTTACTTAACTAATAAGGAACAAATTCAGGTAAGTAATAAAGCAAACTTAAGCATAACATAGTTATCTGTAAGTACCTATATATGGCTTAATATTATGAAATTGCTTCATGAACCTCAAAGAAACCGCTGATTTAACCTTCCGTGCACCACGTGGGGTTTAATACACCCCAGCGAAACAAAAATCGTCGTATCTTTTTAAACGGCTGCGCGAATTCCACGAAACCTCGAGTAGCTGGAGTTGTGACATTGCCGGGTCGCATAGTAACCAGCGTTGCCATTTGGCAACTTTGGTTGCCATTTTGGCAACATTTGACCCTTCGTGGCAACCAAATGGCAACCAGGCTCAAATGGCAACTTTTTGGCAACTTTTCGACTTGTCGCGCGATCATCAGTAAAAAAAATATTGAATATCTTTTGCAGAACTAAACGCATCGAATTGAACAAAATCAAAATATTGAACACATTTTTATTCCCAAATGAAAACAATTCGTAAGTAGTAGATAAACAAATTGTACCCGTATTATTACAACCAAAAGGTATATTTTAGTGAAACTAGAGATAAAAGTAATTTTAAGAAAACTCTAAAACAAAAATGGAAGAAAGTGTGTGTCTATGAGTAGTGTGTGCAGTGCAAAGGAAGTTTTTTTCATGTTTTTAATATTGGATTTTAAATGCATGGGCACTTACACATTTTTTTTTAAATGAAAACACATTTCAGCTTCTACAAAAATGTGTTTGTGTTTTGAAATAGGAGTCTTAATTTATTTTTTACTTTCAATTCTTTCTTTTTATTTATATTTTATAATATTTTAAATTTCAGGAAAATATGTATTTAAATTTTTAAGGAAAACAAAATTTGTGGAATTCATTATTTATCAACCAAAAAGTATTTTTGGACGTTGGATTTTGAACCATTTTTGGAAAACAGGATTTTTTGGATTTAAACTTTTATCAACCAAAATGCAGAACAATAAAAAGTATATTAATACATAATTTATAAATTATATTAATATTTCTATATTAATAAAATAAAAACGCATTATATATTTTTAACTTAAATCTAAAAAATAAAAAATCGGGAAGCTCGACAAGCTCAAAAATGATGCATTAGATAGAATGTAAGCGCTTAGCAGGAAGTTGCACGGATGGTCTTCTGTTCTCCTAATATTTTTACGATTTTTTTTTCTAATGGCAACCTTTGGTTTGAGATGGCAACATTTGACCCTAAAAATGGCAACCTGGGCTGAGTAGACTCTGGCAACACTGATAGTAACAGTGATTTAGTAGTAGCGTCGCAGGCGCAGTGGACGGTCGCCCGCAAATTGTGGCAGGGTGTCACAAACCCCACGTAGTTCGGCACGTCGTCTAAAAGGTAAGCAGTTTGACATGCAAATTATACCTATTTCTAAATAAATATTTATTAAATTTGTTCTTTAATTACTTTAATCGTTTGTGTAGGTATTTGTTTGCAGGTCTCATAATGGCTCGACGTTTAGATCAACATGAAAATATATTATCGGCATTTATGGACGATAGTGATAGCGACACAGATGAGCTATATTTACCCGGAGATGAAGGCGGTTCGAATTATTTGACTACTTAATCTGAAAGTGACATCGAAGAGGATGCAACCAGACGGTTGCGAGCGATGCGAAGTACCTATATGCTTAGAGCACGCATATTTTTTTTTGTAAAAATTGTGCACATTTTAACCAACTGGGATCTCATGAAAACTAATTATGTTTAGTTATTTTTATTTTATTATTGTTTCTTATCTCATTCGGCCCTGAAATAAAGGGCAATAAGAAGTTTTTAGATAAGTTTCTTTTTATAAGGCTAAACCAAATAATATGGTCTCCTTTTAGTTATTAAAAAGTACTATTTTTGTTACAATGCCTATAGATATTAAAAATATTTATTTTACCTAACAAATTTATTTCATTTCTATCTCCTAATAGTCCAAAAACAATATAAATAAGTATAAAATAAATTTTATAAAGATATTTTCTATATATAGATAAAATGATGTTGGGGTATAGGAAACCCCACATAGTGCAGGACGCAACTTTTACCCACGTGGTTTACGGAGGGTTAAAGTGGAATCAAAGACTTTCCCTTAATAACTTCAATAGAATCAGCCGTGTGAGGTCTACGACCATAACAGCGCCGTAAAAAGCGTACCTAGTGCAATTTTGATTTAGTATTTTTTTTCGTTTTTTTAATTGTTTTTCAGCCTAAATGGATTGACATAAGCAGTAGATCATATGCCCAAAATATCCGTAGGTAATTGATTTTTAATAACCTTATAGATTAAAATATGTGGCCAATGAAGGAAGTAATGTAGTTATGTACAACAAATGTCCTTTTCAATTACATTTGGCTTGTTCGTATTGTGTTGCTAGACCAGCGTTCATACATTTCTGTCCATCCTTCTTTCACACCAAGTATCATAGGTATCTACTACTATCTACCTAAGTCTCCGTTCCTTGGCAAAACTTGGCAAGACCACGAGTAACAGTAATTTTCATCTTCTTATCTTTTTCATATATATTACCTAATAAATAAATAGGTATTAGCAGTATTAGTTATAATATTTCTAAAGCAAAGAGTACTTGGTAGGTTTATTACTTAAATCATTCAACTTCATCAATAACTAATGCAGCTGGTGGCTCTCAGGTAAAAGGAAGGAAGTCGAAATAGGCTTAATTATTTTAATATTTATTATTCTGTTTTCCTTACAACAGCCTTGCAATGTCTGCAAAGGGATTCAGCCATTAAGGTTTATTATAGGTTCCCAAAAAAAATGTTTTGTAGGTCGAGTAGAGAATTTACACAAGTAGCAAGCCCAGTGGTATAATATAAAGAGGCTGGTAGCAATGTTAATCGCATCATAACAAAATAATATTTCATAAAAAATAAAAAATAAACTGTTTGCTGGGAGTCTTTAAATAAATTTTATTTATATTCCGTTGACTCTAACTACTACGTTTGGTTTCACCAAAGGAACCAGCAACGCGGTAGTTGCCTAATTGATACATCAATATGCACATCACATTGCACGAGTCACGACTCACGACGTACGACAATAAGGCCCACTGTCGCAGATCTGCGTTAAACTATTATGCCTTCTCTTTTATAAACACCAAGAACGAGAGAGAGACAACATGATATTTTAGCCCTGCATGGTTAACTTTAACCCACATCTGCGCAAGTGGGCCTTACAGTCTAAATAGCCATACCATTGACGTCCCAAGCTCCTTCGATCTGATGAGCTGCAGTCGCCACACCAAAAGTGAAACCATCAGGGAACTTCGTATACGCCTGGCACCTGCAATACATGAATCAAATAAATTGAGATTTAAACACAGATTACAGATAGCTTTAGCATAACGGTAAAAAAAACAGAGACTGGAAAAATACTTGTTTTCCACGTTTATAGCTTATAAGTTTAGGTACGTTTACTATGAAATATTAATGGAGATCTTATTTATCGAGGAATTACTTACGTATGAGTTAAGACTAGGATTGCAGCGAGAATTGTGATGTAAGACGCCGCCATTACGACGACTACCAACGACAAATGTCGTTTCGCAACTGGCTACAAAACGTCTCTTTTTAAAAGCAGCATCTGTATCACCTGGAACCACTTGAAGGAATTTGGATTAAATTTTTATCAAAACAACACTATCTTGTTGTTTACATAAGTGGCATATCAACGAGTGGTAGTTTACCTGATTGCAAATGTGAATAAGTTGTAACTTGTAAAAGTACCTAAGTTGTAAAAAACAAATAAATAAAATAAAAACAAATATTATAGTGTTACAATTTGCTCTATGCCTACGATACCTACACATATTATTTAATCTATATCTGCTCTATGGTCGTAAAATATATAATGGGATATAATTAATCGAGCGAACAAAAAATAAGTTGGCGGCTGCACGTGAGCATACTGTATTACTGAATTTGGCAGCGAATTAATATGTTGGCGACTAAATTACTAAACTGGCGAAAACACTCGATTGACAAAAAATTCAAAAGTCGGCAGATAAAAAGAGGCGAAATTTAATCCAAATTAGCACCGACATTTATAAGTTGGTGACTTAATTTCCGAGTTGGTGACCATTATACCATATAAGCAGCTATAAAATCAGATTTGGTTGATAAATTAATGGCTGCTAAAAATTCAATTTGCAGGCTACGGAAAAGCCTATTTTTTGATACTGTTGGAGTATGTTTTTCTTTGGCATGGGTGTCATTTTCTAGGTTTCTGGGGGTGCAGAATAATATGAAAATAAAATCTGTTTTGAAATTCCACAATGGCGTAAATTTTTGTTATTAATATTAATAAAGTTGTCATTTTCCAGGTTTCTGGGGGTTCTGATTACAAAATTGTCTTCCAATTTCATTTTTCTAAAATGGAGAATATTCAATCTTCGTAAAATGAATATGAATACTAATTTAAAAGATCTTGGGGATGCTAATTAGGATTGATGATTATTATTACAGTATGTTATGTAGTTGAAGGTACCAGCTATGTATAGATTTTTTCAAAATTCAGGATTCATGAATTTTTCTGCCATTCATGAAGAAAATATGCGATTTCTAGGTTAATAAGGGGGAGGAAATTTTCATTATTTTTGCAGTAGGATGCACCGTTTCTGAGATAGAAGTGACTATAGAAAAAAATATGGCAATGCTGTACTGAGATACGAGGGGTGTATCAATCTATAGAAATGTTGGAAAATTCAAGATTTTCGATTTTTGTTCTCCCATCATGAAGATAATATAATGTTGCGGGGTTCCTAAAGGGGATGAAATTTTCATTATTTTTTCAATAGGATGCACCGTTTCCGAGATAGAATCAATTTTATAAAAAAAAGAAGTAAATGCTGTACATTATAATATAATATATAATATTTATATATATAATTAATAAGGGGGAGGAAATTTTCATTATTTTTGCAGTAGGATGCACCGTTTCTGAGATAGAAGTGACTATAGAAAAAAATATGGCAATGCTGTACTGAGATACGAGGGGTGTGTCAATCTATAGAAATGTTGGAAAATTCAAGATTTTCGATTTTTGTTCTCCCATCATGAAGAAAATATAATGTTGCGGGGTTCCTTAAGGGGATGAAATTTTCATTATTTTTTCAATAGGATGCACCGTTTCCGAGATAGAATCAATTTTATAAAAAAAAGAAGTAAATGCTGTACATTATAATATAATATAATATATAATATTTATATATATAATTAATAAGGGGGAGGAAATTTTCATTATTTTTGCAGTAGGATGCACCGTTTCTGAGATAGAAGTGACTATAGAAAAAAATATGGCAATGCTGTACTGAGATACGAGGGGTGTATCAATCTATAGAAATGTTGGAAAATTCAGGATTTTCGAATTTTTTTTTCTCCCATCATGAAGAAAATATGATGTTGCGGGTTTCCTAAAGGGGATGAAATTTTCATTATTTTTTCAATAGGATGCACCGTTTCCGAGATAGAATCAATTTTGTAAAAAAAAGAAGTAAATTTTGTACATTGAGATACGACGGATGTTTATAGCTATAGGAATGTTGGAAAATTCAGGATTTTCGAATTTTTTTTTCTCCCATCATGAAGAAAATATGATGTTGCGGGTTTCCTAAAGGGGATGAAATTTTCATTATTTTTTCAATAGGATGCACCGTTTCCGAGATAGAATCAATTTTATAAAAAAAAGAAGTAAATGCTCTACATTGAGATACTGGGAATGTATAAAGCTATAGAAATGTTGGAAAATTCAGGATTTTCAAATTTCTTTTTCTCCCATCATGACGAAAATATGAGGTTGCGGGGTTACTAAGGAAATTTAAAATGGATGACTTTTATATATTTTATAATACCAATAAAAGGACACCCATATTATTTTTATAAAATTAAGTATGTCCGCCATATTGGAATTTCAAAACGAATGTCATTTTCGTATCCAGCACTCCCAAAAACCTGGTAAACGACACCCATATCAATTTTACGAAAAATAAATATCCGCCATTTTTAAATTTCAAAATTAATCTACACAATAATCTACACCCCCCTAAAACCGAGAAAAATTAAAAATTGGGAATTTTGTACGCTCCTTTATGTTTTTTTTTTGTGTGCGCTCGATTTGCTGCTTGTATGGTTTTTGAGTTACCTACATCAGGGAAAATATATGTGCCTATTCTTAAATTAAACGTGTACTCACAAATTGTCGCCAAGATGGTTATGTGTTCGCTAAAATATAATCTGTCTGCCAGTTTGGAAAATTCAGTGGTATTATTTAGTCACCAGATTTGTAATTTTTTTGTTCCTTACATTCTGTCGCCAACTTGGTAATTTAGTATTCAATATTGGGTATTTTCAAATCCAAAATTTAATTGTTTTGTCGCAAGTTTAAATACATGCCATATATAATTAATTAGGATATAACACTGTTCGTCGGAAGCTACTTTTAAATATCTTACTTTCTAAAGTGCGACTCAATACCAGACTGATACACAGATGGCGCTAGGTGAACAAGTTTAAATTTTTCTATTTCTTGTAGTGATGTTTTAGGCTAGATGAGAGTATATTTTGTTTAAACGGTTTTATTTAGCTTTTGTCTGTTTGTTTACTTATTTGAGTCAAATCTAGTAATTGAAAGACCCCCTTCCTGTTGACTGATCTGAAATTTGGTATCTACGCACCTTTAGTTCTGGTGACAATATAATTTAATTCAAATTCAAATTGTGTGTGTGAATAAAGAATTTGAATTTGAATACATTCGGTATCATTGTAAATCCAAGATGGCCGTCGCTACAAAATGGCGGATTTTATCACTACTTCCTCAATATTCAAAATATGAAAGGGCTTGATTAGTAGAATAGAGTTTCTTAGGAAAATAAAATGAAAATCCAATATGGTCGCCAACAAAATAGCAGGTTCATTTTTCTATTCACAACCCGGGTATCAAATAAAAGATTTTGACTATTAAGTAATAGTCAAAATCTTTTATTTGATAAATAACAACTTAGTAGAATACATTGTAACAAATTTTTAGGATTTTTAGGAAATTTTTAGGACAAAAACCTTGTAATAATGAGGCACTAAATGAATTAAAAAGAATGAGAATGTACCAAAATTAAAAACTTGAAAATAAAAAAAAAATGTACAAAATGTTTTCAAGTTCAACGGTTTTATTGAATACAGATTAAAATGATGTAGACAATGTACTATAGGCTAAAAAATAATTCGGTAGGTCCTAGGTACTAGTCATCACACCACTCTCGAGTCGAGCGCCTTAAGTGATAGGTAGGTACCTACTACGGAAGGACTAAGGAAGTTGGAACCATGCAAAACTTTTTAGTTACTACCTACGCCTTTTTACAGAAACAGTCTGTCACTACATCCTAAGTCCTAACTCCTGACCTTTGAGAATCAAAGCTCCTAACACAACAAATATATTTTATAAAACTTACGTTCAACTTGGCCGGTACGGTATCGACTTCAAAATTAAGAAAATCGAAATAAATAGGTACTTATATTAGTAAAAAGAGATGTTCAAGAAATGTATGAGGCCTGGGCCAGCCCTACGTACAATATATGTAAATATAGCTACTTACTTAATATAGTAACCGTTTCCTATTATTTATTTTGTTTAATTTCACTTCGTTTCCATGTACATTTAAATTAATTTCGTCAAGGAGAGCAACACAAAGTAAAATAAAACATGGCGGATCAGCAGTGTTATTCTCTAAGAACATTTTCAAATATCTCGACAGCTGAATCCGCGGCAAGTGTCAAATATCATATAAAAATTTGACATTCACCGCGGATTCAGCTTTCGAGATTTGAAAATGTTCTTAGAGAATTGACAGGCAGATCAGAATTAACTAAAGAATGTCATTTTGTCAATGATATGACTTTTGACAAAGAAAGACGTATGGCATTCAAGACAACGTCTCTTCGTAAAACTGTCTACTACGTCAAAAGTCAAGTCAAAACAACTGTTATGGCCGCCCTAAAAATAGTGTTCTCGCAATAAAAAACTCTTCAAATAATCATTTTTGTACGCATGTACCCTTCTTCAAATTAATTTTTACGTATTTTTATGATATTCCCATATATTTTTCCGATTTACCTATGTAGTGTACATAGAACTGGCCCAAAATCAAACATCTCTTTTAAGCTGAGTTGATAAGGTAATTATGTATTTCATACTTTTAGTGCATTTTTAAGAATGTTATTGTTTTTATTTCGGAAGTCGGTTTATATTTTGATGACGACCTCATCAGTCAGATCAGTTGGGTGAGCGTGTTGGTGCTCAAGCCGGGGGTCGCCCGCGCCGCGCCGCACAGTGGTCCCGATTTAATAAAATGTGGACATTGATGCTACAGGCACGAAAATTTTACTGAAAGTTAAGACTAGGATAACTAATAAGACAAAAAAATATTATTATCCTACCATGACTGTTTCTTAGTAAAAAAAAATAATTACTTTTTTTTTGTATGGAAGAAATAACATTTCTGTTAATTTCTCGAAATTCTTAAAAGTTGTCAAGATGGGGATCACATATGTTAGAAAACAAGTGATTCTGAGTATTTCTTGTGAAGATACTTTCTACTTATCTCTGCGTACTTTTGAGTTATTGCGGTTTGAAAAATCGATTTTTTTAAAGTTAAATGTCCATACTTTTGAATTACATAGTTACTGAAATGCTTAGAGTATTTGAAAATTTTAAACTTAAAAATAGTTTTTGAGATAAGTTTGAAGAAATACAAACTCAACGTAGCGGGGTACCTTCATTTATGTGTAGTATTTTAGTCCACTAGAAACAAAACTCACATAATATTTGGGTCAACGTTTTCTTGAGAAATCTATGTTTCCTGAGAAAGTAATTCATTGTCAAGGATCAATGCGCTAGCCTCTGGGAGTAATTGTTGTTGTGATTGAACAAATTTTGGTTTAATATGAGTGATGTAGGGATCTGAGCTAATTAGAAAATTGTGGATTATGTCAAAATTAGTTTGAACTCCACCGTTTTTTCTTGTTCACCGTTGTGGGCCAGTCTAACGTTCCAGAAATCTATATATATCAGATGCTTCTTCGGAAAATATGCCTATGGGAATCAATGAGAAACTTTCACAAATATCTGCACCATGAAGCAAGAGTTTATGGACACTTGAAGGCATGTAATACCATGTGTATAAGTTAATACAAAGTATTTCTGTTTCTCTGCAATATTCTCTAAAAAGGCTAGTATTAATGAGTTGCCCACATGAAATTGTTTGTAAAATAACTGCAAACCTTTTGATTAAATCAGGGTTTATACCAGTTATTTCAGCAGATAGTTCAAAATTTGTGATAAACCTTCGTGCTGTATTACAGTCGTTGGTGGTGCCAAATCCCTGTTTAACTATATCGATTAAAAAACTAATTCTTTCCCGTAATTCTTGGGTCATCTTTTTTTTGCTATCTTGAAACTGGTATTCACCCTGATTTAATCAAAAGGTTTGCAGTTATTTTACAAACTATTGCATCTGGGCAACTCATTAATACTAGCCTTTTTAGAGAATATTGCAGAGAAACAGCAATACTTTATACTAACTTATACACATTGTATTACATGCCTTCAAGTGTCCATAAACTCTTGCTCATGGTGCAGATATTTGTGAAAGTTTCTCATTTATTCCCATAGGCATGCTTTCCGAAGAAGCATCTGAAGCGCGAAATAAAGACTTCCGGAACGTTAGACTGGCCCACACAAGAAAAATCGGTGGAGTTTAAACTAATTTGGACATAATCCACAACTTTCTAATTAGCTCAGATCCCTACATCACTCATATTAAACCAAAATTTGTTCAATCACAACAACAATTACTCCCAGAGGCTAGCGCATTGATCCTTGACAATGAATTACTTTCTGAGGAAACAGAGATTTCTCAAGAAAACGTTGACCCAAATATTATGTGAGTTTTGTTTCTAGAGGACTAAAATACTACTCATAAATGAAGGTACCCCGCTACGTTGAGTTTGTATTTCTTCAAACTTATCTCAAAAACTATTATTATTTAAAATTTTCAAATACTCTAAGCATTTCAGTAACTATGTAATTCGAAAGTAAGGACATTTAACTATTAAAAAATCGATTTTTCAACCCGCAATAACTCAAAAGTACGCAGAGATAAGTAGAAAGTATCTTCACATGAAATACTCAGAATCACTTGTTTTCTAACATATGTGATCCCCATCTCGACAACTTTTAAGAATTTCGAGAAATTAACAGAAATGTTATTTCTTCCATACAAAAATAAAGTAATTATTTTTTTTTACTAAGAAACAGTCATGATAGGATAATAATATTTTTTTGTCATATTAGTTACCTTAGTCTTAACTTTCTATAAAATTTTCGTGCCTGTAGCATCAATGTCCATATTTTATTAAATCGGGACCACTGTGCGCCGGTTCGAATCCCGCCGAAGGAACAAAAAGTTTTTCTGTGTTCCTGGGTCATGGATGTGTATTAAATATGTGTATACCTAATAGAATAAAAATCTTAAATATGTGTATAGTATAAAAGTACTAATTAAATATATTTCCGTTGTCTGGTACCCGTAACACAAGTTCTTCGAGAACTTACCACGGGATCAGATTGACGTGGTGTAAAGCGTCCATAGATATTATAGATATTATAGATTTTTCATTTCAAAATATTTAATTATTTACATATGGCGATAACTATAAGCCAGTTCAATAGGTATTTCAAGTGTTTGCTTCATTATTACTTAGAGCTAATTATTATTGTTTTGACTCAAAACAACAGACTTGAATAACTCGATAGGTACTTGCTCTCTAGAATTTTTCGTTCAATACACGAATAAGTATTAGCAATTTCGCCTGCAGTCTCTTCCGTTTTAAATGAGAAGGCGTTTACTTCAAGAAATCGTCTTAACAGTTAACATACACGACAACATATTTATCGACGTTTGCCGAAAGGCAATAACAACGTGGTTTTACTGTACCTACATGTTTCAGACAAGTTTCAGAATAAAGCTATTTGTAGTAAGCGAAAGTTAATGATGTTTTATACCGTAAACTCATGACAGTAACATAGTCAGTAAAAATTTTTTATTCAAAATTGGAATTTTTATACACTTTCTGAAGGTGTCACATGTGGGTCTACATCAGAGGTTCCCAAACTTATTCCGTCTAACGTCCACTTTGAAAGTCAGTTCTTTTGTAGCGCCCCCTTATAGCATCCAACCAAAGCGCCCGCCGCGCCGCCCCTCATATTTTTTCACCATAAAACCTCAATAATATATTAGTCTCGTCTGGAGAGTATTTTTTTTATCTCTTCAAAATTAACCAATAGTCAACATTGAGCAATAATAATACTGCTTACATCAACGCCCCCTCAATTTTTTCTGGGCCCTTCTAGGCTTCCAGCGCCCACAAGGGGGCGTTATCGCCCACTTTGGGAAAGTCATGACGCCTACCACCAGTTCGGAAACTAGCCAGGCGAGAAGAACCGGTGTAAGAAACTCGCAAATAGATACCTACATATTATAGGTATATCCCCAATTTATAGAAACGTACGTACACACGGTACACAATTTAATACCCAGACACCTAACTTATTAAAATCGGATCACTAGTTTAGGCACTACGCTGGAACAAATATACATATACTGCCAAATCATTTCCCTTCCTTTTGGCTTCGCCGTAGTAGGGTAAAAATCAGGGTGGCCGCTTACCAACGTGAAGGTAGTTTACTAAGTAGGTACTTAAGGCACCGTTTCTCAACCTTTTGTATGTCGCGACCCACGAAAAAGCCAAAAAGTTAAGTAAAAAAAGTCTTGTGTCATTATAAATTTATAATACTATACATAATGCACATAGCGGGCTACTTTTATCAGCTGTAGCCTGTAAGTTATATTAGCCATCACTGGTCCGAATGTTTGAACGATTTTTTCGACGTTCAATACAAAAGATTCGTTCGAATAACTGAATCTTTTGTACCTATATGTAGTTTGTATAAATTGTTTATTTTGTTACTTTTAAAACAAACTCGACCCCCCAAGGGTTGAGAAACGATGACTTTAGGTGTTTTAAATAATAATATAACACAACTTTTTTATACACACTTTTCCACTTTATTTAGATCTTTTACTTAAATGCTGCTCCGAGGGCACTGTGCCTCAGGATATGCGTGACGCCAATATCATCACCCTCTACAAAGGAAAGGGTGACCGTGGTAATTGCAACTCATATCGCGGCATATCTCTCTTGAGCGTCGTTGGTAAACTTGTAGGTCGAGTAGTTCTTAATAAACTACAATGTCTTGCCGACCGCATCTATCCTGAGACTCAGTGTGGATTCCGAGTTGGTCGATCAACCATTGACATGATCTTTACTCTGCGACAAATTCAGGAGAAATGCAGAGAGCAACAGACCCCTGTTTTCATAGCTTTCGTGGACCTTAACAAGGCCTTCGACTCTGTGAGCAGGGAGGGACTTTATAAAGCACTCGAAGCTATAGGCTGCCCGCCTAAACTCCTCGCTTTAATAAAAGCTTTTCACGATGAAATGAAAGGATGCGTCATATTTGACGGCAGCACTGACGGAGCCATAACACATCCCTGTCGCACGCCTCTACGCATAACAAATGGATCAGACATTTGTTATGCGTAGAGGCGTGCGACAGGGATGTGTTCTGGCTCCTACCCTATTCGGGATATTCTTCGCACTGTTATTAAAGGCCGCATTTGGTGAAGAATCCCTAGGCGTGCATTTGTATACTAGACAAGACGGTAAACTTTACAATATTTCCCTCTTAAGATCGAAGCGAAACCGAGAAAACTTGCATGTTGACAATCTTCTGTTTGCCGATGATGCCGCTTTCGTTGCAACATCACCTCACGAGCTCCAAGCCATTATGGACAAGTTTTCAGATGCCTGTAAACTCTTTTCTATGAGCATTAATGCCAGGAAAACTGTAGTACTCTCCCAGGGGTGGACAGAAAAACCAATTATAACTTTAGACGGAACCCCTTTAGAAGTTGTGGATAAGTTTTGCTACCTTGGTTCGACTGTGTCGAGCAATCTCTCACTCGACGCGGAAATCGAAATACGCATCGGTAAAACAGCAACCATGTTTGGAAAGCTTCGTAACAGAGTATGGGATAATAATCATCTCACGGCTAGAACAAAAATATTAGTGTATCAGGCCTGTATTTTCAGTGTACTACTGTATGGAGCTGAAACATGGACATCGTATGCAAAACAAGAACGACGACTCAATGCATTTCACATGCGATGCGTGCGCAGAATTCTTAGCATTAAGTGGGAAGATAGAGTAACAAATGAAGCAGTCCTTGCAAAAGCGCAGCTGTCTAGTGTAGCGGCTACACTAAAACAGCGAAGACTATGGTGGTTAGGACACGCATCGCATGCCGCCTTACAGGCTGCCGAGACAGGTTATGTTGGGGGCAGTAGCGGATGCCAAGAGGAGCATTGGGCGTCCGAAGCTCCGTTTTAAGGATTGTGTCAAGCGTGACCTCGTCTCCTTTAACATCAAGCACAATACGTGGGAAAAGCTAGCTGAAGATAGAGGTCTGTGGAGACAGAGTTTAGCCCAAGGTGTCCGTTACCATGATCGAACATGGTTTGACAAGCTAGTTGAAAGGATCACCAAAGGAAGCACAAGCACCAACTTGCCATCCAATTCATCAAATACTTTATTTTTGTGCTCGAATTGCGGGCGGTCGTGTCGGTCTAGAATCGGACTTCATACTTCATAGTCATCAAAAGAAGTGTTTGTAATTGCACCCTACTTGAATCATCCGTGATGGATGAAAAGGCCAATGATGTTAATTAATTAAAACACGACCGGTTTCGATTAACTCATCATCAGGTGTAAATTGAAGGTAGATTTAACATAAGTAGGTAGATAAAAAATAATTCAAAAAATTGTGCAGATAAATGTTGCCCGCTTCATGAACCATTTTTATATTTTGGGCAAATATATACAAAATTATACCTGGATATCAATTATTATATCAATAATTAATTAAGTTTAGGTGTTTAGGTATGCCTATTTGTTGTTAGAGTCATTGTCACCCGTCCGGCGGGACACATGACACTTGATCTCATTTAGGCCCAAGTCCCAACCCGTTCGACAACAGTTTTAACGTGTATTATGTAAATTCTATTGGTCAAAAATGTTAAATAATTTTGCGGCTATTTCTGGAAAAGTACTAATTTAACATTTCATTTCAAAAGCCAAAGGTGAAAATACTCATTTTAATTGGAAAAAATGTGTAAATGACAATAATGGTATATAATTATAGCCCCTAACTTTAACAAGCGTTGAGTATTTGGGCGTAAGTCGACGAAAGTCGAAGAAAGAAAAATATAGTTAAAGTGGTTTAGGTACCTAAGGGACCGTCTATTAATCACGTGATGTTTTTAACAAATTTTTAGACCCCTCCCCTCCCCCTGGTGATATGTGGTGAGATTTTATACCAACCCCCCCCCCCCCCCACACCTAAGATCACGTGTGTTTTTTTACATAGTAAGCATGTCATGTTTGAAGAAAAACTTTAACTTAAAAAACAATTTAATCGAATAATTTAAGCAATTATAAACTATACGAGTCATTTGTCTTGTAAGTATTTAAACAACACTACGAATCTACAACCGATAATAATTTCGGTATGCATAGACTAGATTCGAAAATTAATACACGTGATGTCTCCTTATACCCCCTCCCCCCTTGGTGATACTTGGTGATTCTTTTTCGGACCCCTCCTCCCCCTTTAGGCATCACGTGATTAATGGACGACCCCTAAATAAGATATCCGTATCCATACTTTATAATATTATAAATGCGAAAGTGTGTCTGTCTGTCTGTCTGTCTGTCTGTTACCTCTTCACGCTTTAACCGCTGAACCGATTTTGATGAAATTTGGTACAGAGATACTTTGAGTCCTGGGAAAGGACATAGGATACTTTTTGTCCCAAAAATTTGCGGTGTTCCCGAGGGATAATGTATTATTATTGTGTGTACTTTGACTGTATTTTACTGCTAAACGGTTGAATTGATTTGAATGAAATTTGGTATGGCAGTGGTTTATGCTTTGGACAAACGCCCAGTCTACTTTTTATCCCAAAAATATACAGTGTGCCCGAGGGATAATGTTTTAATTTGTGTACATCCATACTTCCATATCCATACTTCCATATCCATCCATACTTAATATTATAAATGCGAAAGTGTGTCTGTCTGTCTGTCTGTTACCTCTTCACGCTTTAACCGCTGAACCGATTTTGATGAAATTTGGTACAGAGATACTTTGAGTCCTGGGAAAGGACATAGGATACTTTTTGTCCCAAAAATTTGCGGTGTTCCCGAGGGATAATGTATTATTATTGTGTGTACTTTGACTGTATTTTACTGCTAAACGGTTGAATTGATTTGAATGAAATTTGGTATGGCAGTGGTTTATGCTTTGGACAAACGCCCAGTCTACTTTTTATCCCAAAAGTATACAGTGTGCCCGAGGGATAATGTTTTAATTTGTGTACATCCATACTTCCATATCCATACTTCCATATCCATCCATACTAATATTATAAATGCGAAAGTGTGTCTGTCTGTCTGTCTGTCTGTCTGTCTGTCTGTTACCTCTTCACGCTTTAACCGCTGAACCGATTTTGATGAAATTTGGTACAGAGATACTTTGAGTCCTGGGAAAGGACATAGGATACTTTTTGTCCCAAAAATTTGCGGTGTTCCCGAGGGATAATGTATTATTATTGTGTGTACTTTGACTGTATTTTACTGCTAAACGGTTGAATTGATTTGAATGAAATTTGGTATGGCAGTGGTTTATGCTTTGGACAAACGCGCAGTCTACTTTTTATCCCAAAAGTATACAGTGTGCCCGAGGGATAATGTTTTAATTTGTGTACATCCATACTTCCATATCCATACTTCCATATCCATCCATACTAATATTATAAATGCGAAAGTGTGTCTGTCTGTCTGTCTGTCTGTCTGTCTGTTACCTCTTCACGCTTTAACCGTGATGTCTCCTTATACCCCCTCCCCCCTTGGTGATACTTGGTGATTCTTTTTCGGACCCCTCCTCCCCCTTTAGGCATCACGTGATTAATGGACGACCCCTAAATAAGATATCCGTATCCATACTTAATATTATAAATGCGAAAGTGTGTCTGTCTGTCTGTCTGTCTGTCTGTCTGTTACCTCTTCACGCTTTAACCGCTGAACCGATTTTGATGAAATTTGGTACAGAGATACTTTGAGTCCTGGGAAAGGACATAGGATACTTTTTGTCCCAAAAATTTGCGGTGTTCGCGAGGGATAATGTATTATTATTGTGTGTACTTTGACTGTATTTTACTGCTAAACGGTTGAATTGATTTGAATGAAATTTGGTATGGCAGTGGTTTATGCTTTGGACAAACGCGCAGTCTACTTTTTATCCCAAAAGTATACAGTGTGCCCGAGGGATAATGTTTTAATTTGTGTACATCCATACTTCCATATCCATACTTCCATATCCATCCATACTTAATATTATAAATGCGAAAGTGTGTCTGTCTGTCTGTCTGTCTGTCTGTCTGTTACCTCTTCACGCTTTAACCGCTGAACCGATTTTGATGAAATTTGGTACAGAGATACTTTGAGTCCTGGGAAAGGACATAGGATACTTTTTGTCCCAAAAATTTGCGGTGTTCCCGAGGGATAATGTATTATTATTGTGTGTACTTTGACTGTATTTTACTGCTAAACGGTTGAATTGATTTGAATGAAATTTGGTATGGCAGTGGTTTATGCTTTGGACAAACGCCCAGTCTACTTTTTATCCCAAAAGTATACAGTGTGCCCGAGGGATAATGTTTTAATTTGTGTACATCCATACTTCCATATCCATACTTCCATATCCATCCATACTAATATTATAAATGCGAAAGTGTGTCTGTCTGTCTGTCTGTCTGTCTGTTACCTCTTCACGCTTTAACCGCTGAACCGATTTTGATGAAATTTGGTACAGAGATACTTTGAGTCCTGGGAAAGGACATAGGATACTTTTTGTCCCAAAAATTTGCGGTGTTCCCGAGGGATAATGTATTATTATTGTGTGTACTTTGACTGTATTTTACTGCTAAACGGTTGAATTGATTTGAATGAAATTTGGTATGGCAGTGGTTTATGCTTTGGACAAACGCGCAGTCTACTTTTTATCCCAAAAGTATACAGTGTGCCCGAGGGATAATGTTTTAATTTGTGTACATCCATACTTCCATATCCATACTTCCATATCCATCCATACTAATATTATAAATGCGAAAGTGTGTCTGTCTGTCTGTCTGTCTGTCTGTCTGTTACCTCTTCACGCTTTAACCGTGATGTCTCCTTATACCCCCTCCCCCCTTGGTGATACTTGGTGATTCTTTTTCGGACCCCTCCTCCCCCTTTAGGCATCACGTGATTAATGGACGACCCCTAAATAAGATATCCGTATCCATACTTAATATTATAAATGCGAAAGTGTGTCTGTCTGTCTGTCTGTCTGTCTGTCTGTTACCTCTTCACGCTTTAACCGCTGAACCGATTTTGATGAAATTTGGTACAGAGATACTTTGAGTCCTGGGAAAGGACATAGGATACTTTTTGTCCCAAAAATTTGCGGTGTTCGCGAGGGATAATGTATTATTATTGTGTGTACTTTGACTGTATTTTACTGCTAAACGGTTGAATTGATTTGAATGAAATTTGGTATGGCAGTGGTTTATGCTTTGGACAAACGCGCAGTCTACTTTTTATCCCAAAAGTATACAGTGTGCCCGAGGGATAATGTTTTAATTTGTGTACATCCATACT
The DNA here is from genome assembly GCA_905404095.1 of Glaucopsyche alexis. NCBI lineage: Eukaryota > Metazoa > Arthropoda > Insecta > Lepidoptera > Lycaenidae > Glaucopsyche > Glaucopsyche alexis. Next base: position 16,981,327 of record FR990051.1, on the reverse strand, counting down.
TCCATATCCATACTTCCATATCCATCCATACTAATATTATAAATGCGAAAGTGTGTCTGTCTGTCTGTCTGTCTGTCTGTCTGTTACCTCTTCACGCTTTAACCGTGATGTCTCCTTATACCCCCTCCCCCCTTGGTGATACTTGGTGATTCTTTTTCGGACCCCTCCTCCCCCTTTAGGCATCACGTGATTAATGGACGACCCCTAAATAAGATATCCGTATCCATACTTAATATTATAAATGCGAAAGTGTGTCTGTCTGTCTGTCTGTCTGTCTGTCTGTTACCTCTTCACGCTTTAACCGCTGAACCGATTTTGATGAAATTTGGTACAGAGATACTTTGAGTCCTGGGAAAGGACATAGGATACTTTTTGTCCCAAAAATTTGCGGTGTTCCCGAGGGATAATGTATTATTATTGTGTGTACTTTGACTGTATTTTACTGCTAAACGGTTGCATTGATTTGAATGAAATTTGGTATGGCAGTGGTTTATGCTTTGGACAAACGCCCAGTCTACTTTTTATCCCAAAAGTATACAGTGTGCCCGAGGGATAATGTTTTAATTTGTGTACATCCATACTTCCATATCCATACTAATATTATAAAATATGCGAAAGTGTGTCTGTCTGTCTGTCTGTCTGTTACCTCTTCACGCTTTAACCGCTGAACCGATTTTGATGAAATTTGGTACAGAGATACTTTGAGTCCTGGGAAAGGACATAGGATACTTTTTGTCCCAAAAATTTGCGGTGTTCCCGAGGGATAATGTATTATTATTGTGTGTACTTTGACTGTATTTTACTGCTAAACGGTTGAATTGATTTGAATGAAATTTGGTATGGCAGTGGTTTATGCTTTGGACAAACGCGCAGTCTACTTTTAATCCCAAAAATATACAGTGTGCCCGAGGGATAATGTTTTAATTTGTGTACATCCATACTTCCATATCCATACTAATATTATAAAATATGCGAAAGTGTGTCTGTCTGTCTGTCTGTCTGTCTGTTACCTCTTCACGCTTTAACCGCTGAACCGATTTTGATGAAATTTGGTACAGAGATACTTTGAGTCCTGGGAAAGGACATAGGATACTTTTTGTCCCAAAAATTTGCGGTGTTCTCGAGGGATAATGTATTATTATTGTGTGTACTTTGACTGTATTTTACTGCTAAACGGTTGAATTGATTTGAATGAAATTTGGTATGGCAGTGGTTTATGCTTTGGACAAACGCGCAGTGTACTTTTTATCCCAAAAAGATAGAGTCTTCCCGAGGGATAATGTATTATTTTGTGTACTTTGACTGTCTTTTACTGCTAAAAGGTTGAATTGATTTGAATGAAATTTTGTATGGTAGTTGTTTACGCTTTGGACAAACGTGCAGTCTACTTTTTATCCCAAAAAGATATATAATAGTGTTCCCGAGGGATAATGTACTATTGTGTATATTTTTTTAACGTCTTTCATAGCTTAAGAGTTTAAACCGTTTAAATGAAATATGGTATGATAGTGCTTCGGACAAACAATTAGTAATTAAATAGAGAACGTAAGATAAGGAAGATACAGATTTAATTTAGAGTACAGTCGGGAGTGGCCAAAAAACCTCATTTCTCGCGGGCGGAGCCGCGGGCAAAAGCTAGTGTATATATAAAAGAGGCCAGGCCGATGCCCCGAGATAAGATTTTGTTTACTTACTTGCTCTAACTTCCCATTAGGAGAAATAACAGCTGATCCGTTTAATTTGGGGTCTAGAGGTCTTAGATAAAAGTTTTAACCAAAATAAAAATTTATTTTTCATTCATATAATCACGCCTCTTTCCCATAGGGGTAGGCAGAGACCACTTCTTTCCACTTGCTACGATCCTTACATACTTGTTTCGCTTCGTCCACTTTCATTCATACCATCCATTCCTCCTCTTACATTCAACGTAGCGAAGCGGCTCGTCATGGGCCACTTTTCGCCTCCGCGAGAACGAGACGTGACGGGAGGCGAACCGCATCGCCGCCATTTTGGATAATTAAATTATTTTTATGATTATCCATTGCGTTCCCACGGATTGGTGGAGAGGGTAGGAATAGGGAAAGGGAAGGATAGGTGGTGTGGAAAGGAAGATTGGTAAGTTAGAGTGGGAAATAGGAATGTAGGATATTACCGCCCAGGAGGGCACGGAATAGGACGGTAATAGTAGGTAATAGTTCTATAGGCTGTGGTAATAGCTAGGGAGCCGGGGTCGCATACCCGTATACTATACCACAACTACCGGACAGGTAAGTTGGGATGAGTATCCCTGACATTTATTATTATGGTAAAATGCTAAATCTCTTGTATGTATATTATAGTATAGTATGTAGGTATGATGTAGGTATAATTAGTTTGATATGTATTATGTTTATTCTAGTAAAAATCTAGTTTGCTACGAATATTATTGTATCTATTGTTATCATTAGTTTGACACGACCTTTCGTATAGGTAAATTTTTGTATTTTTCTAGATGGAAAGCACTTTGGTATTTTGACTCTGTCACCACCCTATGGTTGACTGGTAGAAAATGCCCTATGGCCTATGGCAATAAGTTCGCCATTGTACCTACATTGTGCAGAAAGTGTATAAATAAAATAAAATCTCGTATAATGAATAATTAATTTAGTTATGGTTAAAGATTTACTCCTCTACTCTACATTTCAGATCTTTTAGCAAATATGATTATCATGTAACGATAATATTTCAATTGCAAACTATTTATACTGTAGAATATAGGTATCAAATACAACGTTTAGTAAAATCGATTACAGAAAATATGCCCAGATGATTTTCTGCTTATATATATTTATTTAATATATTTATATTAAATAAAGAATAAAGATTAAAGATTTAAGAAATAATATATTTAATATACAAGATTTTGTAATATTACAGCCACGAGCAGTCACTATAAAATAAGATAATTATAAATAATAATAATAATAACTTTATTTGTAACTATTAGAGGATTGTTGTACAGTAATTATGTTTCTAAACAATTAATACAGTGATTTATGTTTAACAATCTGGCGAGGTGAAGTGTCTGCTATCCTAAATAGGTTAATACAACCTGTGGTAAGGGTTAGCAGTTTCTTACCCCCTGGATATTATTATAAAGCTATACAATATAATAAATTTGAATCAGTTTTTGAGTACTGCTTAAGTATAATTGATTTTACAGTCTTATTACTTACAAACTAATTGTTTGTTAGTTATTAGTGTTTTATTTAAGTGTGCGTGAGCGTGTGTGTGCGTGTGCGTATGCGTGTGTGTGTGTGTGTGTGTGTGTGTGTGTGTGTGTGTGTATTTGTATGTATATGTCAGTATTTCGATATGTCTGTTAAGGCAAAATATTTTCCGTTTCTTCGTAGGTCATGTTATGTAGATAGTCACGGATTAGCTTTTTGCAGGAGAAATAGTTCAGTCCATATATTGGTAGGCTTAAATTAATTTTGTTGTATAGATAGGGACCTAAGTAGTAAAAGAATCGTTTTGTGAATGAGACCCTTGGTTTCGGAATCAAACATATTCTGTCTTTACGTCGCTTGCTTATTGTGACAAACGGAGTGTTCTTGTGTTGAAGGAGGACTGCATGAGAGATGAACAACTGGCGAATGTTTAGCACATTGCATTTCTCATACAATAAAGTAGTTGAGAAGCGCAATGGTCGAAAGGTACTTTTAAGATAGCTCTATGGGCAATTTCTAGAGGCTTTAAAATATTTTTTGCTGAACCACCCCAACAGGAGATGCAATATGTGATAACAGGTAAGCATAAGGCAAAATATACTTTACGTATTACGCCTTGGTTCGCCACATGCCGTAAAGTTTTAAATATATATATATATATATATATATATATATATATATATATATATATATATATATATATATATATATATATATATATATATATATATATATATATATATTAATTTACGCACGCGAGCTACCAGGGAAGGCTAGTTGAGGAACTGGTCAATATTTACTCCTAAGTATTTGATACCAAGTCCATAAGTTTTGGACAGTTGCATGATGGTTTGGTTGGGCTGGATCGAGATATGCATCAGTGTGATTTCAAAGTGAGCGGTAATATTGGTTGGGAATTGGAGCTAACAGAATAAGTGATGAATTTGGTCTTGGCTGTATTTAGTGTTAGGGTGTTAGTTTGAAGCCAAGTTGAGGTCATTGTGAAACCACACTGTGCTATTCGCTCCAGATCGTTCCATGAATCTGCAACAAAGGTGAGTGCAGTATCGTCTGCGTAACAGATAACCTTTGCGTTTGGGATTTTGAGGTTACACAACTCGTTTACAAATACAAGGAATAGCGTAGGGCCCAATATGCTGCCCTGAGGTACACCGTAGAGTATGGGAAGTTCATCTCCCTTGTGTCCGCCAATACTAACCAACTGCGAGCGATCGGTTAGGTAACTTTTAAAAAATTTGACTGCCTCTAACACCAATTCGTTCGAGTTTATATAGAAGTAAAGCTATAGGAACGGTATCGAATGCTTTTGTGAGGTCTATAAATATCGTTAGCACAAAATAATTGAACCGTTTACCTAATATTTTTTGCTCCAACGTAATACTTCGATGTTCAATTATTTTTAATATAATTTTTTTGTCATCATCATTCCTATTTCCTATATATTATATACGTGAAGCAAAAATTTCAGGTACAGTTTTACGAGAATTGTGAATACGGATTACAAAGAAATTTGTCACGATTAAGGTTTGTGCTAAGAAAGGCGGGCGAAAAGCTTAAATTTCTTTAAATATCGCTTAGAAATACATGAAATTAATGAACATATCAGCAACACACACTACCTCACTCATACTAGCATTTTTGTATTTATTACCTAAGAGTATAAACCTAAAAAAGTTAAAACTTTAAAATTAAAACATGAACAATTATGGTCGAATTTCGGCCGCAGGTGGACCTCTAGTTTCTTTAATCTTTTGTTATTATATCTAGTAATCTGCAATAATTAGTATTGTTCATGATATCAAAATAAATTATAACACAGTAGGTACCATTACATAGGTAATTTAAATAATAATTGCGACGGTTAACATTATAAAATGAAATAATTAAAATGTAATGGAAATGGAAAATTTTAATCACAATATAGTATTAAGATTGTGTAAAAATTATATATTTAATACTATGTTACATTAGCGAAGGCTGATTCTCCTTCATGGGCAAGCCCTAGGGTATTTGGATGAGGGTCTTCAAAAGGTAAGTTAGTGAAGCCGATAGGAATGGAGTTATAAGAACCCCACTGCTATGTTCCGTCCAATACATTCTGTATCACGCACAAATAGTCTACTGATGTAGCCAAAGAGTAGACTACGAGTAGACAACGGCTCAGAGACTCTCGAACCTTCCAGACATCTTGAGCTCTACATGTGCGGTGCAACAAGGAAGTAGCGTCTTTCAAAATGTACTTGGGAAACAGCCGCCATTGTTGATCTAGCCAGAAGCTGAAAATAATTAGTATCAAAATACTCGTACTGCATGCATAGTAATACTCGATTGGTCACGTGAGTGCTTTAAAAGCCCGGGTCTTACAAAACCGAAAAAAAACTATATTGTAATAATTAATAGTAACAACTCCGATCTCATGGTATTGTAGTTTTAGATGATGTTGGCATGAAAGTTCTGTGTGGGGTTCACGTTAGGGTATTTAAAGACCCCACGTGACGAACCGCGTAAGTAAATTTGACAGTCTATCTCCATACACTTTACTACACTTTACACCAAAAGTAATTTATTGTGAAATTTATATTATATTTTATTAAGAATTGATAGAGTATGCATTAGTTATTTTAGATCACTTTTATCACCTTTTTACGGAACTTTAGAGGCTTAGTAACAAAAATACATTTTTTGCTAGCCTGGCAAAGATGATGATTATTTGTTTCGTCCCTACCCCTAAGAACCCTATAACTTAGTATATAAAAGCGATACTATAAAATTATATAGCAAAGTCCTTTGCGGAATTACATGCACTTAAATTTTTTGCTTTACATAATACGATCAATTATACAGAATATGCAAGACGAACAATTGCATATTTATTAATATTGTAGTTATAGCATGTTTGGATTTCCTAATGTTGTATTTATATATTACTTCCATTAAAAAAACCGACAAAATGTAATGACAGACAGATAACGTTTTTATGCTTACCTTAGAAATAAAGCTTTGCAAGTAAAATATGTGACAATGATCACGAAAATCGGGTAACATATAGGCACTAGTATGACGAAGCAGAGTAGTAACATGATAATTAGTTTAAAAAACGTAGGAAAAGCTGAACTATGGGTCAAAGTGCTTTGAGGTCTCCACAGAATTCCTTCATGAGCAGTAAGGCTTTTTCGAAATTGCTGGCGTTCTGCAGCTGGAAAATAAATAAATAAACGTTTATTTGACACAATGAGACATTACTCCACAAATAATACAACGACTTACATAAAAAAATACAAAAATAGGACAGAAAAATCAACATAACATGGATAAATTGGAAAGAGAAGTAAAGGAACACAAATTCAAACATAAATTTTCGTACCATGCATGGGTAGGTACGCAAGTGCTAAGTACTTTAATGGATCGGAAGGTAGGTAGTGTAATGCCCAACTGTCAAAAAGGATACCGCTCAGGCGTATCACTGCGGCGTAACACCACAGTGCCTGGTATTATGCGGTTCCATATTGTTGTCGTTTGATGGACATATTTAATACACTCAGCAACAGCAAATAAACAGTTACATATATACATTAACGATTAACGAAATAATAATAATAACAATATAAGTATAACATGTGTTACAAAATACAATAGATAATGCCTAATGGTGTGAGTCATTGCTATGGGCAATGGGCAGACGCACGCCTGGCTAGTTATCTGGCTAGAAAAAGTAATCTAGTTTTTTTTTCATGGCAACAAAAAAGTACATGCAGTGCACCACCTAAAAACTAATGGTAATGTAAAGTGACCCATATATTATTATGGTCGGTAAGGTGTAGATTTAACTGTGGGAGAGCCACGCTTCGGCATGAATGGGCCGGCTCGACCGGATAAATACCACGGCCTCACAGAAAACTGGCGTAAAATAACGCTTGCGTTGTGTTTCGCTGAGTGAGTGAGGTTACCAGAGGCCCAAGGGGGGATTGGGGAGACCAGGAACGCAAGTCGTAACACCAGAGGAGTTACAAGTATAACTCCTCTGGTGTTGCGAGTGTCCATGGGCAACGGTAATCGCTTTCCATCAGGCGATCCGTCTGCTCGTTTTATGGTTCATTACATTAAAAAAAAAGGTAAAGTGACCCTTTTGAAAGTTTGGATGAGTGGCTTGCAAGCGCAGAACTCTACAAATCGCTACGTTCGATGCGCACTTGACCGATTTTTATTTATTCCATCCATCGTATATAAACCATTTCACGCTCAAATAAAGAAACAATGAAGTGATTTCTGTAAATACGGAATATCATTGTTTTATTAATGCCTTCGTGGGCTGGTGCGTAGAAGTTGAAGGTCGCGTATTCGAACACTGCGCCTCTGTAAAACAATTTAAAATTACATTTCAAGCCAGCCGTAAAGAGGATACCAAAATTGCTTTATTTTATAATACTGTTTTAAAATAGAAGCCTCTTGTCTAGCATTAACTTCGATTTTACCACTTACCAACCAAGAGCGATTTGTCTGCTTGATTTGCAGTTGGTGGATAAAATTTCAAATTATATAAGTATTCAATACATGGCCTGGCCTTTACCTAGATACCACGAAGATTAAACTGTTAAAGTAAAATTTTTAGTAGCACCGACATGTTTTAATATCCCACGCTCCTCAATTTGTTTTTAATTTACTTTTTTATACATAATACATATATAAATAAAATACATTTTTATAAACACTCCGTCATTAAATTATTTATTTTAATATAATGGATAATATAACAATTGTAATCTTATACTTTAAACGAGTCATATATAAGCTTATGATATTTGGGCAATTTCGTAAAAATATGTCCACATTGACAGCGCACATAAGATGCTACATCGACGTAACTAACATTTTGTAATTTTGCAGGAAATGCAATCTAAGAATTATTTTACTCTCTTGACATCATTGGCTGGAAAGGAAATGGGCTAGAATATTCCGACAACTTGGTTTAAATAGCTCATAATATATCCTTCTATGAAGAAAAAAATATCACAATAAAAAAATCGGATCACGCTCACTAACTAGCTTTTTTTTAAATTATTCCCTCAGTTGCGTTTCTGTTTCTCCAAGGGGAAGTAGTACACTTGGAAATAATACATCTTTTTAATTGAGTCTAAATTAATATATTGAAATCATTTAACTCTTTTATCGGTATTACCTTAAAGTACACGTCTTCAAAAGACAAAAGTATGAAAAAACATAATATAAAATTATTAAATTTAAAAGTTACCACAAGATGCGTCTTTGTAGTTCTTAAAATACGTTTTTTTTTGCACTTAATACGTATAACAATAGTAATTAAAAATAATATAACCTGGAATGATCACTAGTTTAAAGGATAAATCCTTGACAAATACGCTTATTATGAACAGTGTTGCCAATTCGCAGAAAACTTTTTCACTAGTTTTATTTTGAAATATATCCAGATTAAGGAATATTTCAAACTAAAAAAATCACTAGAATTCACAAAATAATTTATAATGTAGTGTAGTGTAGTAGTAATCAAAGTAAGTTAAAAAAGTGTGTGTGGTGTGGTTTCAAATTGACATATTTGAAACCACACCACACACACACAAGACCACAATTATTGTATATAGAGTCGAACTTATTATATTATTACTCTCATCCTAAGTGGAAATGGCGCGGCGCGGCGTAGCTCAATAGATTGGCGGCAAATTTAAAAATATATTTTAAGCTGTTAACTTCAAGTATAGTCGAAAAACTATCTTGATACTTTAACCCTTGGCATGCCTGGTGGGTCTGTCAGACCCACACCAACGCGTGGTCCGTTGTAGTTCCTTCAAATTTGAATTGCGCACCTCGCCGTTCTCAGTAGCTTACTGTTACTAACCGCGGAATGTTTTCCGCCTGCTTCCCCAGTTCGCAGCTAGCTAGGAGCGTAGAAAAACGTGCGTAAAGTTCGCGCGGGTCCCATAGACCCCACCAGGCATACGACGTGACATTATTATGTTAGTATTGATTTCTTTTTTTTTTCTTATGTAAAATATAAAAATAGTTTAAAACATAATAATATTATTCTAGACTGAAAAATAAAGGAAATGGCGAAAAAAATTTCAATATCTGTTGATAAATGAGTAAGATATGAGCGGTCAAAGTTTGTAATCTATCTCTTTCTAGCAAAACGACATTTAGTATGAACTTTCTATGAAAGTCGTGTTATGTAACGTCACGATACACGTCCGATCTCTCTGTCTAATAGACTACTTTAAACGTTCATATCTTAGTTATTTTTAATGATGTCAAAAAACTGATTTTACCATACGATTTACCAAACAAGATAGATCTATATAAAAAAATATAAAAAATACGTGCATATTCCCTATTGGTATTTGTGTGTTAAAAGGTTGTAGTTTTTACATATTTCAGATTCAACATGAATAAACTTTTACCAAACGAGGGCATAGCCAGATTTTTACTCTAAGAGATGAATGAGGTAGATGAAATTGTATTTAACTCAAGTGGAGAGAGTTTGACATTGCATTGGAGAATGATGAAGAATCTGATTCTGAGATGGAATATAATGATAAGATCGCAAAATCCAGTATATTTGAGAAACTTGTACTAGCCATATTTGTCTTGACCATTCAATTTTTCAATATAAAAAGTGTTATCAAACTAAAGCTCTAGAAGATAATATACAAGTGATGCAGACTAATATTTTGTTTGCTACATTTAAGTATTGTAAAGTCCTCTCTGAAATCCTTATTCATATCCAGTGATTAAAACTTCAAATAAATAATATACAGGATTTATTCTCCATAAATTAACATAACATGTGCCTCCATGGCCGTCTCTCGGTAATAATGCCAAACCCGGCGTCCATACCAAACAAGCGACGATACTGATCTTGCATTTTTTATACAAATTGAACATGGCACTGAATATTATTTCTTATGCCTAAGAAATAAACTATAAAATCATTTCATCTCATAACCAAATAATAATAATTATATATTAATGCACATTTAAACCATTCATTGCACGTTTACATATTATTAATTAGAAGTATTTTATGAAACCTTCAACTATAAGCTTACAGCTCGGCCTTCCTGCAAGAAGCGAGTCCCTTCGCTTCAGTTATATAGATAGATAACACTTTATCTACACACAATCATAATATTATAACATACAACAATAGTTAGTAATAGTTAACTAACTATTATTTTGGTAGTTTCTCTAGTGAGAAACTACCAAAAGAAACGCTCAATTTAATGAAATATCCCCTTGTCTGTCGAATGCCATCTCATGGCGTTTTTATAAACAGGCGTATCGATAGATGTGCCAAATATATATTTTTAAAAAGCTTGTGGTTTAAAAAAACACAGTATGTAAAGGTGTTGTTTTTTTTTAAATGAATTATTGTAAAACAGTATATCCATTTGTAAGAAGAATATAAGAAATTTGAATGAATGATTTTTTTTTATATTATCACTCGAAATATTCGCGTATACTTTCACTTACTTTCACCTATTTTCTCCTTAGGATTACAAAATATTTTAGGGTAAAAGAATATAACTTGTATTAATTCTGTTAGTTTACATTGCACAGATTCTAACAACATATGTTTTATATAATTATATCTTTCATACAAAATTAGGAAGTTTTCGTCATTTTAATGCGACGGGGCGCTATTTCTAGACCTAGGCCGAAATCTAGTCCGACAGATACAAAATGGACACTTTTGACAATTGAGAGGTAGAGATATAACAACGTGGTTATATACTCAAAGATAACAACTATGAATTTCTTACTGACTATTGTTATTAAAATATATTTATAACTATTAGGACCACTTCTTCATTCTCAGAAACATCATCGTCACCACTAGTATCTAAATAGGCTACTTTTCGTGACAAAATTTTCTTTGCGCGTATGAACATCTAGTATGACATAATTTACATTTACTTTGCAGTACACTCCCCGATAGGGACTTATTTGAGTAGTAATTTTGAAACTGACCATCTGCATCGTGGGGAATCTGCCTCTCTACTTGCGCTTCCTACTACTATAATTATTTTTTTAATTTTTATTTTTATTCATTTTTAGGGTACCTCGAAAGGAAAAAACGAAACCCTTATAGAATCATTTTGTTGTCCGTCCGAATGTCTGTCAAGACCCTTTTTCTCAGGAACGCGTACAGGTAAGGGTTACGGTCCTTTAGAGCTGTGAAAAAAAACAAACTTCTAAGCCAATGCAATCAAAAGATACAGCTGTTAATGCCGCAAATTTCCGCAAATTTTTGAAGTTCACAAACTCAAAACCAACAGGTTACTTCCCGTGAACTCAGAATCTTGAAATTTGAAATACATAGAGTAACGTCTTATAGCACATATAAAGGAAAAATTACGAAAACCGTAACTTTTTAGTTTTTACATAATATAATAAAAATATTTTTAATAATTTTAAACTTACTACCCCTTTCCTCATGAACGCGTAGAGATATTAAATTAATATCAAACACTCAGGTTTAAAGTACATTTAAGGTGTAACAAAATCACTACCGGTTTGTACTGAACCTTCGGCGCGCGTGTCCGACTCGCACTTGGGCGATTTTTTTTTATTTTTAACCCCCGACGCAAAAAGAGGGGTGTTATAAGTTTGACGTGTCTGTCTGTCTGTCTGTCTGTCTGTCTGTCTGTCTGTCGGTCTGTCTGTCTGTCTGTGGGTGTGTCTGTCTGTGGGTGTGTCTGTCTGTCTGTCTGTGGCATCATAGCTCCCGAACGGATGAAGCGATTTCAATTTAGTTTCTTTTGTATTAAAGGTGACTTACATGCGAGTGTTCTTAGACATGTTTGATGAAAATCGGTTGAGCCGTTTAAAAGTTGTGGGGGGTGAAAGCGGGGAAGAAAATCCGAATGTGCAAATATACTCGAGTAAGGTCTCAAATGAAAGCGCACTGAAAGAGAATATTGATGACTTAATCGACAGTGTTCGTAGCTTCGTTTGATGAGAAAATTGGTGGTGGGAAGATCAGCCGTTTGAAGATGATCAGCTCTTTCTAGTTGATGAGAGGATCTAACTTTCCAATGTCCGATCGATTCAAAATTTAGTACTGTGTTACTTCAACGATATTCAAAGAACATGCTAATGTAACCATGACCTGATCAGCCGTTTGAAGATGATCAGCTCTTTTCTAGTTGATGAGGGGATCTGACTAACTTTCTTATGTCCGATCGATTCGAAATTTGGTACCGTGTTACTTCAACGATATTTAAAGAACATGGTAAGGTAACCATGACCTGATTAGCCGTTTGAAGATCATCTTTTCTTTATTAGTTGATGAGGGGATCTGACTATCGTCCACATGTCCTATCGATTCGAAATTTGGTACCATGTTACTTCAATGATGTTGAAAGTATGTATATGGTAAGGTAATCATTATTTATACCTACTTTAAAAAGGATAAAATAAAAGTAAAATTAAAAATTTTAAAAACCCCCCGACACAAAAAATAAACTCTAAAAAATAATAAATAATATTTTAAACCTATTATAATTATATTATCACATATAATATTATGTAAGTTGAAATAATTTTATTTTTCAATCGACGTCTCGTCGGGGGACCGCTATGTGAAAAAAACACGTGTAGTCGCAGAATGAACAAAAGAATTTACTCCGAAAAAAATTTGCTCATACCTACTTAAATGTAATTCGTAATAATTAATTAGCTGTTGTTGTAAAAATATTTATAAACTTTAGCGGTCCCCCGACGAGGCGACGATTGGAAAATAAAAATATTTCAACTTACATAATATTATATGTGATAATATAATTATAATAGGTTTAAAATATTATTTATTATTTTTTAGAGTTTATTTTTTGTGTCGGGGGGTTTTTAAAATTTTTAATTTTACTTTTATGTTATGAAAGCTTACAGCAACAAATACAATGATAATAAATTAACATATTAAAAAAAATAAAGTACCAATGACAAGTTTTCACAACTAAGTACAAAACAAATTAGCAAAGCTCAAGTTAAGCCCCTGAATGTGTCAAAAAAATATCCATATATACCTTAAAGTAAAAGCAGTCATAACCACAAACATAATAAACCGAATGAATGTTAATATTAAAATTCAAAACTACACTCGTACACATAATTATTTGATAGTCTTATATTTGTTTAGTAATTAAGATTAATATTTAAAATGGTTTATTAGTTACAATTGAAGAAGGGTATCAGTTAGGAGTCTCCTAATTTTAGGTGGATTTAATGAAAATATATCTTCAAGTGGATTTTCATTAAGGAATGTATTCATTTGAGCGCTTGATCTAAGGATGAAAGAGTTTCGACGATAATAGGTGTTAAATGGTGAGACATAAAAAGGCATAAAACTATGATTACCTAGTGGGAACGTTAAACTGTATCAAATTAGTAAGTCAGGAACATCTATTTTGTTAATAATTTTACATAAGTAGACTAGATCGGAGATGTTCCTACGATAATGCAGGGGAAGAAAGTGGAATCTTTGCATCTAGTACCTATCATAGTCCGCAAGGTCAAGGTGATATTTAAACTGTAAAAACCTAAGAAAACGTTATTATTTATATTGTATACCTACTATAAATATACTTTCTCTATCACTTGTCTATTTTTTTAACCAGCCAGCTCGGTATCCTCAAGTTCGATTATTATTTCGGTCAGAAGCCCATATTCAAAGCCAAAGCCCAAAGAAAATATTAAACTATGATTATTTAGTTAAATTTTCATTTTAGATAAGTAGTTATTGTCTATTCAAATCAGAATGACAATTATCCAAAGTTTCATCTCTTTAAGTTTTACAAATTGTAATCGTTCAAGTACACATGTTTAAAAGAATTTTAGTCTTTAAAATTTTACTAGTGCCTCACGTCATATCTTTATCACCCTATCTTTTATACCGTACAGCTGTTAAAAATCTACAGCTCACAACCTTACATCGATTTAACAATTTTTTTACATACCTAGTCGTTCTATTCGATTCATTAGAACAAAAAGCCGTGTGGTGTCGTTGGACACCAGATAGGAACGAAGTTCCTCATTATAAAATTTTGATTTCAAGTTCTATTTGAGGTTTATAGAAAACAATATTAATTTCCTGGGGCTTCGCCTGCGTAAAGTTAGGTTTTAAACTTTAATCCAATATTTTGCCCCCTTGGGGGGGTTGAATTTTGAAAAATCCTTCCTGAATTTTCCAAATTTTCTACAGATTTATACACCGTTCGTGTCTCAAAGTAGAGCATTGCCGTATTTTTTTCTTCTATAATACTTCTATCTCAGAAACGGTGTATCCTATTTGAAAAAATAATGAAAATTACCTCCACCCTAATAACCCCGCAACCAATTCCTGTCATATTATGAGAAATACATGTGCAATATTTCAAATTTCTAGCAATGGTCTGTGCATTAATACATCAGTCGATCAGCTTTACCTTTTAAAACTGTACTTTGTCTCGATAAGAACTACGATCGCTTCCGATATGAACCCTAATAAAGTACCGTTTCTAGATCACAGGTGGCGTTTTACGTAACATTGTTTGCAAAAATATTATTTTTATGTGAAGAAAGTTTGTGTAGGTCACATTATTATTATTATTAAGTGATAATTATAAATACTTATTTGAGTTAAAATAATGTAAAAGTTTAATTCCAATACCGGGAATCAAACGCGAGCCTCCTGGGTGAGAATCCAGGCATCCTTGCCACTAGACCATAATGTAGGATGTCAATTGATCGATCGATCGAATTTTGCTTTTTACTAATTTACATAAAAATCTTACGGTTTTATTTAACGTTACAGACCCTTTTGTTTTTTTTTTTTTTTTGCCGGCTAGAGTACCTCTCCGCAACGCCCCATAGGAACTTTCATTCCAATAACTAATACTTATATTACTTGTAAGCCACATTAACATTGTCTGCTCTTTACACATAGGGTCAACTCAATATTTATGGTAAAAGTAGGTTAATAAATTTTTGTCTATCCAAACCGTTGACTGACTCTATTATTGTCAAAACCTTGTTCTATATTGATTCTGTAAATTCATTTAAATCTCAGGTTACTAAATTTTTGTCTATCCAAACCATTGACTGACTCTATTATTGTCAAAACCTTGTTCTATATTGATTCTGTAAACTCATTTAAATCTCATATATGTATAATCTCTTACTATAAGCTACATTAACATTGTCTTATCTTTAGACATAGGGTCAAACTCAATATTTGTGGTAAAAGTAGGTTAATAAATTTTTGTCTACCCAAACCATTGACTGACACTATTATTGTCAAAACCTTGTTCTATATTGATTCTGTAAATTCATTTAAATCTCATATATAATCCCTTACTATAAAATTGATACAAACAAAATCTGTACCTTACTTCTCTCACTTTTACACCTCGTTTCAAATTAATTTTTTTTTTTATATCGTTCTCTCCACTCTACTCGAACTGTTATGTCGAAAGTACTATATAGTGCTCTTAAATAATTATGATTGATCTCTATCACACTTTTGGTGTTCCACGGTAGACCCACGATCTGGCCTGGCTACGGCAGAAAAATACACCATCCTCACTCCTCATACTCCATGAATAATCAAAACGTTTCGTGATCGACACACTCCATTAATCCCATCCTCAAATCTCGTCTGGAATAGGCGCTCTCCGCCAATGCTCTTGAATAGGCACCCACCAATACTCTCTGATAGGTGCTCTCCGTCAATACAGTCCTCGTCTCGTTTCGTCTCGGATCGGCCTCCACCAATCCCCTTAAAATTTGTTTCGTCTCGGATTGGCCTCCACCAATCCTGGGATCGGCCTCCACCGATCCCCTTACAATTCTGGTCTCGGTAGCGCTACTCTCCTGCGCCACCCCTGACCACTCACCTCCACCGGCTGATCTAACCACTTACACCTGGGTCGTCCTGAGCAACCGGCAGTAGTCTATTTCCTGACCCTGTCCCAATAACCTTGGGCTCCCTGGGTATCCCTCTGTATTGCTCCACCGGCTGATCTAACCACTTACACCTGGGTCGTCCTGAGCAACCGGCAGAAGTCTATTTCCTGACCCTGTCCCATTAACCTTGGGCTCCCTGGGTATCACTCTGTATTGCTCCACCGGCTGACCTGACCGCTTACACCCGGGTCGTCCTGGTCAACTGGCATATTAATTTTGGCATTTAATTTCTCACCTAGTACTTTCTAATGGTATTAGGAACTTCCTGACTTTCACTCTCATTTTGGGCTCCCTGGGTCCTTAAATACCCAAAATAGATAGTCGTAATCGGAATTCCATCTGATCTGAAACTGACAGAATACAGCTTAATACCATGTCACTCCAAATAAAAAGAAATTAAGAATCTTAAGCGTTATTCTATATTAAAAATTAATAAATCATATATATTGAAGTTCAACTAATAAATGCTCTTTTAAACATAAATACAAATCTTTTGCTCCAGTCGAAAAAACCCATATTATTATTTTGAGTTCTATTTCGATCAAGTTGTCATAACGTTTATAAATTATAATAGTCAAAATTATAGAAATAATTATATTACATTGTTACAAGACGAAAAAAAAAACCATATAATGTAGCAAAAAAATGCACAGTTCTCCAGATATAAGCCTTAGTGAGATCGATTTTACTCCCCCACATTTCTCTGCAAATTTCATGGTAGGTAATACTTGCAACTGTTTTCGAAAAACCAATTGTACTTACATATTAATAAACAATAATTATGTATAAACAATATCGTCTCGATTAAAGTATCTGATATAATATCATAAAATCGCAAAACCTATTTATTAATAACTAACTACTATTTAAATTATTATTTTAATAATATTATCTCTTCCATCATCATTCTATCTCTTTTGCACTCATATGACGTCATGACTCATGAGCACGTTCGAGAATAAAATATGTATTCCATTTTCAAATTTCCTCCGATTCTCTATGCCCCTTTTTCACGATATGCATCAAAAATTTAATTTAATCCCTTTAGATAATATTACGATTTTTCACTTTACTATTATCTAAGCAATTAATTATAGTTTACCATAACATTAATCATTATTAGGTAGGTAGTTAGGTACCACAAAAACAAAGAAAAATTTTCAAAATAAATGTCGATATAAACAACGATACTTACGTAGGCTCAGAGCGAAAATAAATATAATTTTCGCCGATCACACTTCTGAAATGTAAAGTCCTCTCTGAAATCCTTATTCATATCCAGTGATTAAAACTTCAAATAAATAATATACAGGATTTATTCTCCATAAATTAACATAACATGTGCCTCCATGGCCGTCTCTCGGTAATAATGCCAAACCCGGCGTCCATACCAAACAAGCGACGATACTGATCTTGCATTTTTTATACAAATTGAACATGGCACTGAATATTATTTCTTATGCCTAAGAAATAAACTATAAAATCATTTCATCTCATAACCAAATAATAATAATTATATATTAATGCACATTTAACCCATTCATTGCACGTTTACATATTATTAATTAGAAGTATTTTATGAAACCTTCAACTATAAGCTTACAGTATATATAAGTGTCTTACACTTTATGGAAGTCTGATAAAGATGTCTTTATTTTTAATACTTATTATTATGTTACCAAAGTTATGATATCTAAATTTTGTTTCAAAATATGATTGTTGTTTAATTTAAAAAAATATAAATAAAGTTGGTTTATTCCTAATATGATTTGATTTATTATCGTTTATTTTCCTTTTAAGCATTCGTTTTAACGCCTTAAATCACTTTACATAATACAATTTACATAAAAAAATCTATTTGAAAATCTGGGTCTGACAGACCCACCAGGCATGGCGTGTAACTTTTGCCCACCAGGCATGCCAAGGGTTAAATATTTTGAAATATGTTTAAACATAGAAACCTCAGAAAAACATGTTTGTGTAAAATTGTGCAGTCACTACAATATTAAGAGACAATAGCATAAAATTTTTAAAGCCACGATTTGCTGGTTCGACTTTCTTTGTCTAGAGCAACGTTTCAAAATAGGTAATTTTTACTCAGCAAAGTGTACATTTTACTTTAAGCCAAATCCAAAACATTTATCTGGGCCTTTAGCGAAGGGTTGCCAATATGTACTTTCTAAATTCATTGAGAGTCTATAAATATCACTAAAAGTCATCAAATAATTTTTCAGTGATTTCTTTTTTAGAATATTACTGTCCAACTCCGAAAATTCACCAAATCTAGTGACAAAATCACTAAAGTGGCAACACTGATTATGAATACGTTAAACCATAATCTATCCTATATTATAGGTAATATCAAGACAATTACTGTAAGCTGTCTGTTGTTTGTCTAATAGGATTTGTCACTAACGTTAAAAGTATTCACTTCAATAATTCTCCATACAAAAGTGACGAATAAACAGTTACAATTAATGATTAAATTAATAAGTAGGTCTTGTACCTACATTGAGGTATATACATGGAGGGGCCCTTACAGTTCTATACATACTAGCGCTTATACAAATATGATGGAAATATGAGACAGACGGTGAAATATCATTTGGTCTCTTTCTATCTAATGCAATAATTTTCATGTTAGAAGAAACAGCAATATTTTTGTTTTTGCTCATTTTAGAAACATTAGACTTCAAAACTTTGACAATTAACGAAATGTGGAACGATCCGCCATTATTTGCTCATTAACTGTCAAATAACTGTGGTAGGTCTCCTGTCAAAAGGTTGTTTATGTTTTGTATATTTTAAGAATTTCCAAGAAATTATAAGGACTTATTCTTTAAAATTTTATTTGAATGTTGTAAAAGTGATAATTAACATGCCTAAACGTTATATTGCAAGGTGCAATGCATTAAAGAGTATAAATCAACCTCAATTGTATTTACGCGGGTTAGTAGCCGGTTTTATGCAATACTATAAACATTTCATTAAATAATTGCGTTGCAATTTGATTTTTTCATTTATTATATTCATATCCGCATGTAATTCATTAGAACAGTCCTTTAAATTGCATTTTAAGTCTTTAGATTTATTTACGTAATTGAAAAGTGTTGTACCTAACTACCTACCGTTTGTAATAGTTATCGATAAAGGCGCAAATAATAATTACATCGATAAAAACATAATAATTACATTTGTGTTATGTCTCAAAAAGCAATCTGAATCTATTCGATGTGGTTTTAAAAATATAAGTTTAATAGCTTTTAATAATAATATTATATTGTTGTGACCAAAATTATTTGACAAATGATAAAACTAATAATACTTGTTTTTTATAGGTTTCCGAAAAGTGATACAATAAGCAAATTATGGTTGAAAGCTGGAGAAGAAAATATTAATCCCCGGACCCAGTCAAGAGAATAGCATAGCCAGTTTTTGAACAAACTTAATTTTATTTAGAAATGGATAGACTTATTCATTTTAATATAAGTGGATATATTCCTTTGTCTTTTATTTCTATTCCACCTTAGATAGTTCAAAAAGTTTTTAGTTCCATCTGTCGATGCCACAAGGACTAATTATTTGCCAAGCTGTAAAAATGTAACACCTATTAATTGTAACCATATTTTCACCAAATAAAGCATCTTGTCATTATGTATAAGATTAGGTTACGATGGGACTGACTTACGCTGTACATCAAAAGTCCCTAAATAAAGAATAAAAAAAGCACCATTTCATTTCATATACCAATTTATACAGTTGGCTCAGCTCGTATGAAAATAAATATTTAACCATATTATAACCTCTAAGTACCTAGGAGTTAAAGTATCCTTAAATAATAAAAGATAAACGTGTTGACTTTAATAAAGAAATGGCACTTCTTTCCCATGGTAAATAAAGTTAAGTCTTACTTGATTAATACAGGTATTACATTTTTTTTTTGAAAAAATGGTCCAGTTAGAACAAATAGAATAAAACTATCCTCAGCAATCAGCATAGAATACTCAGGATGTCGGTTAAAAGATATTATCGATTAATAAAAGTAGTTAAATGTACAATGTCTATAGTAAAATAAGTTTTTTTACTTACGTATGCATAAATTAAGAATAAAAAAAAGCATAATTTCATGTCATAAACCAATTTATACATTTGGCTCAGCTCGTATATATATCCTTAAATATTTATTTGTATACATACAAATAAATATTTAAGGATCTTTTATCTCCTAGGTCCTTAGAGGTTATAATATTATAACCTATAAGGACCTAGGAGTTAAAAGATCCTTAACTAATAATTATACTTAAGCGTGTTGACTTCAATAAAGAAATGGCACTTCTGTCCCATGGTAAATAAAGGTAAGTCTTACATGATTAATAAAGATATTACAAAAACTTTTTTGAAAGTGGTCCAGTTAGAACAAATAGAATGTATACCTAAATATATCGTCAGCATCGAATACTTTTTTGGGTGTGCGTGTGGTTTGAGGGACCAACCCGAATTTCCCCAAAATAAGTATACCAAGTTTTAGTAGAAGTCTAAAAACAATTGTAGAACAAATCTGGGAATTTGTAAAAAGATAGTTTAAAAGATATAGCCCTCAGAGTGTGGTCCCTCAGTTCACACACCGCTATTTTCCAGATCTCGAAAAGTATGTGGAAAATTATGGTTTTTTCACTACAGAATTTTAGTAGAACTTTTGTAAAAGTTTTTACAAATTTATCAGATACATAGCATTAGAAATAAAAAAGCTACAACCACCGAAGTGTGGTCCCTCAGTTCACACAAAAATGACATACTCATTTCGCGATATATGACTGACTTTTTTAATTATTTTTCTACGTAGAGTTTTAGTAGAAAATTTGTAGAATTCATAGGCAAAATTTCAGAAAAATCTATCGGCGCATTTGGAAGATATATACCATTATGTTGGGTCCCTCAGTTCACACACTTGTGTATAAGAAAAACTCAAATAACTAATAAACGAGAAAACTAACAGAAAGTCTACTATACTTAAGTTTTAGTAGAAGTTTTTTTCTCTTGGATTAGCACATAAAATATTTAATTTCTTGCTTCCTAACTGAGATAATGTTAATTTTTTGATTGTATGAAAATGCAGAGTAGGGTTACCACACAAGAAGCAAAATTCGGACAGTACCTAATATTATTGTGTGTGTTATACCTTATTAAATTTACCTTTTCACTATTATATGGGTTCATAGTACTACAAACAACCTATATACCTACTTATGTACCTATTTGTGGTTTCGCTCTGCCCGCCCTTTTCTCTGTCCGTTCTTGCTAACTCCTTATATGTTATTACATATATATTATATGAATAAAAAACTGGCCAAGTGCGAGTCAGGCTCGCGCACAAACGGTTCCGTACAAAACGGCAAAAAAAATCACGGTTGTTGTATGGAAGCCCTCGTTAAATATTAATTTTATTTTGTTTTTAGTATTTGTTGTTATAGCGGCAACAGAAATACATAATTTGTGAAAATTTCAACTGTCTAGCTATCGCGGTTCCTGAGATACAGCCTGGTGACAGACAGACGGACGGACAACCAGCGAAGTCTTAATAATATTTTGGGTCCCTTTGGGTACAGAACCCTCATTTATGAAATTTCATATTTTTATTATACCTACCTATTTTCTATTAAAGAAATATAGAAATCTTAGGTCTTTAAATTAATGTCAAGCTTTTATGAAAAGGAGAAAGTTAATTTGTGGGATGTACGGTGTACATAAGGCTTTTATATTTTAATACTTGGGGTAGTCACATTTATAAAAACAGAAAAACAAGAAAATCTGGTACAGTATATTGTTTCTCTTCATAAAGAACTTTCTTTGCCATATGCCGGAACGGTGCGTGCGACAGAGACCTTTCGTCGCGACGCGACGACACGATCGACGGACGGGCGCGGGCACGACGACTTGGCACGAGCAATACGTCTATCTTTGTTCTTTACAGTAATGAACCTGCCTGTCTACCAGTCCTAAGCCTGGAAAAAGTATGAAGGGAAGTTCATTTCCACCGCTCACAGATTAAACCGTCTCGTCGTTCGTCGTCATCACTAGTCGCGTCGATCAGCAAACGACAACAAGTTTGTCAAAACAGTTAATGCTGAAAGTCGTTCATTCAACAAAACTACTTTGTTTGTCATAGTTTATTGCTTCAGTATTCGTCGAACACGTAAACTAGTCGAAAAAAAAAACTGTTTTTTCAACTAGTTTACGATGAACGATAAACGGTCTCGTTTCGTTGATCGAAAAAGCGTCGACGACCCACCACTAGTGTCGAGGCGAAACTCGAAAGGGTCCAATTTTTAACTATTTGCATTGGGTAAACCTAAAAACATTTCAGTATTGTATCAGAAGTATATTGCTGTAAGTAGAGACTTAGAGAGTTATTCGCCGAAGTAGTTTTTTCTCCAAGAACACTATTCCATGCGGGCGAAGCCGCAGGCAAAAGCTAGTATAACAAAAATATTAGGTGCAGTCATAATATTACATTGAGTACATACTCAATGTAATATTATGACTGCACCTAATATTTTTGTTATACTAGCTATATATATATAATCTTTGGTGCTGGGGGCGAGACGACGACGAGACGAGGACGAGGGCTCCGATACAACAACCGTGATTTTTTTTGCCGTTTTGTACGGAACCGTTTGTGCGCGAGCCTGACTCGCACTTGGCCAGTTTTTTATTCATATAATATATATGTAATTACATATAAGGAGTTAGCAAGAACGGACAGAGAAAAGGGCGGGCAGAGCGAAACCACAAATAGGTACATAAGTAGGTATATAGGTTGTTTGTAGTACTATGAACCCATATAATAGTGAAAAGGTAAATTTAATAAGGTATAACACACACAATAATATTAGGTACTGTCCGAATTTTGCTTCTTGTGTGGTAACCCTACTCTGCATTTTCATACAATCAAAAAATTAACATTATCTCAGTTAGGAAGCAAGAAATTAAATATTTTATGTGCTAATCCAAGAGAAAAAAACTTCTACTAAAACTTAAGTATAGTAGACTTTCTGTTAGTTTTCTCGTTTATTAGTTATTTGAGTTTTTCTTATACACAAGTGTGTGAACTGAGGGACCCAACATAATGGTATATATCTTCCAAATGCGCCGATAGATTTTTCTGAAATTTTGCCTATGAATTCTACAAATTTTCTACTAAAACTCTACGTAGAAAAATAATTAAAAAAGTCAGTCATATATCGCGAAATGAGTATGTCATTTTTGTGTGAACTGAGGGACCACACTTCGGTGGTTGTAGCTTTTTTATTTCTAATGCTATGTATCTGATAAATTTGTAAAAACTTTTACAAAAGTTCTACTAAAATTCTGTAGTGAAAAAACCATAATTTTCCACATACTTTTCGAGATCTGGAAAATAGCGGTGTGTGAACTGAGGGACCACACTCTGAGGGCTATATCTTTTAAACTATCTTTTTACAAATTCCCAGATTTGTTCTACAATTGTTTTTAGACTTCTACTAAAACTTGGTATACTTATTTTGGGGAAATTCGGGTTGGTCCCTCAAACCACACGCACACCTTTTTTGGATGTCCGTTAAAAGATATTATCGATTAATAAAAGTAGTTAAATGTACAATGTCATTAGTAAAATAAGTTTTTTATTTACGTATACATGTAAGTTAATGTAAAACTTATGAAAATTTAAAATATCGATACTGTCGATACCCATAATTGCAACTCTAGTTCGGCAGCCATTTTTTGCTCATAATCAGCTGATAAATTGGACACGTTTTTGTCATAGGTAGGGCCTGTCCTTTGAATTCTTTAGTCATTGTGTACCTATTTATTGGTTCGCAATAAATTTAAATAAATCGGTGGTGACACTAAGTATAAACGCCTTAGTAATTAGTAGGTTTTAAATGTTATTGAATCAGCATACTTAATCAAAATATCAAAGAATCAAATAA
This sequence comes from Glaucopsyche alexis, assembly GCA_905404095.1. NCBI lineage: Eukaryota > Metazoa > Arthropoda > Insecta > Lepidoptera > Lycaenidae > Glaucopsyche > Glaucopsyche alexis. The sequence goes on along the minus strand of FR990051.1, from coordinate 16,957,155 downwards.
TTTAACATCAAGCAAAGTTGTCACCTATCGCGTTTGCTAATAATTAATGTGAATATTATTTATCAGGTACATTCAGCATGAAGTAACAAATGGGTTTGGCAAAATATCTTATTGCTTGACTTATTCTAAGCAGTATTTTAGTTGACTAATAATAAGTGATTAAATCTGTCGCTAGGCACTAATTTTAAATATACGAGGGGAGGTCCAAAAGTTCGCGGAATGAAAGGGTTGTTAATAAAATATAACAATAAATTTATTTTTCCTTTTCAATGTAATCACCCTTAAGTGTAATACATTTATTTGATCTATGGATTAATTTTTATAAACCATCGAAAAAATATTTTTTGTCTTTGGCCTCAAAATGCGCCGAAATTGCCTCCTTCACTTCGTTATCGTCGGAAAATTTCCTTCCCCTTAGCTCTTTTTTTAAATTTGGAAACAAATAAAAATCGCTAGGGGCCAGGTCTGGACTGTAGGGTGGGTGAACAAGTGCTTCGAATCCATGCGTGTGAAGAGCAGCCATGGCAACTCGGCTCTTGTGAACCGGCGCGTTGTCTTGCAAAAGCAACACACCCTTGGCCAATTTTCCACGACGTTTTTCTTTAATTGCCTCCTTTAACTTTTCCAATATTGTGGCGTAGTATTCTCCGGTTATAGTGGTACCTTTTTATTTATAATTAATCAGTAATATTCCCTCACAATCCCAAAAAACAGTGGCCATCAACTTTCCAGCCGATTCTGACACTTTGAATTTCTTGGGAGGTGGTGTACCCTTTTTGTGCCATTGCATGGACTCCTGTTTTGATTCAGGTTCAAAATGATGAACCCATGTTTCATCTCCAGTAACAATCCGCTCCAAAATCTGCACAGGGTTGTCTCCACACACCTCCAAAAAGTGCTTAGACGCGTCGATGCGCTGCTGTTTTTGAAAACTGGTGCCACAATGACCTAACATATAGTTGCGGCACTGTTTCTCCAATAAACAAATACAACAAATGGCATAACTTACAGTTACGACGAACTATGACCAAGATGCGTCCACACTTGACGGGGCCCCCCGCGCAACTGGCTGATCGGATGTTGTCGCACCAATTATAGTGAAATTCCACGGCAAAGCTACAAAGACAACTCACGCCATCTACCGAAAAACTAAGGAAATGATTATGTGTCTTTGTTTCCTCTTAAAATATCGCACTTTTTAAATCATTTTCGTCATTTTTGTAGTTACGTCTATGTAGTATCTTATGAGCGTTGTGTTATTAGGGTTGCCATATCTTACATATGACTCCCCGGACAAGACGCGTGAAAACCCCGGATTTTGGAGTACGAAACCCGGACATAGAACAATTTTTACCCGACTACGGCAATGTCAAAAAGAAAGGAAGATTTATAATTGCTGCAAACCAAAAAAAAACTTAGGCCTTCCTAATTCTGCCTACAAAAACCCGGATAGCAAATAAAATCCGGCCCGGACGCTCCCCGGACGCCCTTTAAACTAGGACAAATCCGGGGAAACCCGGACGGATGGCAACCCTATGTGTTATGGGCTGTCCTATCAGTTCTTACTTATTTTTCATAGAAACGGAAGACTTTGTACAATAAGATATTCACTTTATTTGATTACTATGTTCAAATTATATTGAAAGCATATACAAATAACTCAGTTATTATAAAATATATTGAAATATTTAGTAAAATTTGGTTATGTACCACCTTATTTTCACGTGTCCTATAGAGACCAGTTACATTTTGTATTCGGTTTATTTATTTATATTATTCAGTGCGAAGCTAAAGAGGGTTTAAGGATATTAAAATATGTTAGAACTATCATAATAAAACAAGAAATGTGGGTACTGCTATAATATTTTTCATAAATTTTATAATTTATATTGTGTCCTACGATTTCAGCCATGTGCGGAAATTCCACTTTGTAACCCGTCTATAATAAAAGTTTGAAAAAGAAACTACTAAGTTTATCACTCGTTTCATTCCTGGCAACATTACTATTTTGATACTGCCATTTTGAAGAGATTATCATATAATACTAAAAAGTTAATTCATTTTGGTTATTCAAAGCGTTACTGTGCAAAATTTTTGTTCCGATTTGTAACTGTGATTTTGCTGGTAAATTTGTATATTTTTATTTATCAAGCGATTTAAATTGAAATAATAAATAATAGGAAAAATTAAGAAACTATGTTTTTGGTAATTTAAGAACAGCAAAGTTAAAGTACATGCAATTGTATCATAATATTCAGTAATCTGTTACTTCCATTTTGTTTGGTTATATACATGGGGAACATTGAAGTTACAAAATGGAAACATAAGGTCAAGTTCTCATACGTAATTGTATACATTTTTTAAAGATGAATTTTAATACTACTTAGGAATTTCAATAAAATCTTTTGACATTTAAATTTGAATAAATATTAAATAGGGTTTTCGGCGATTGAGAGGATTTTTTATAGATTATTACTTACTTAATACTTATTTGTTTACTTTTTAACAGATATCTGCATTTTTCAATATTGAGCCACCTTATATTCTGATTATAAAATAAATTTTACTGAAGTCGGAAGCCATTTTTTTTAGAAAATATTTAATTTAAACATATAGTTTGTTTTTAAGTAAATTCATTGTGCATCTTATGAAAAAAAGTAACAACATTATAGAAAAAAAATCAAAAATATTTTGGAAAAATAAGAAGAAATATATAAAAAAAAAGAGGATAAATATTTAAGATATGACGAAAGAAGAAATAATGAAAAAAATACATTTTTTGTAGTTTTTTAAAGGTTATTAATACAAAGAAAGTGTTACATGTTATAGTATAAAACAGTCCTTTTCAAGTTCATTTTATAAAACAAAAACATTTTTTTTAGTTTCGAAAGCATAATCATAATTTAAAAAAGTTCAAAATACATAAAACAAATTCAAAGAAGTTACCCTAAGTTACCTTAGTAGGTGCAGACTTGTGAACTAAGCTTTATACTATCCAACGCGTTACTGCGTCTTTCCAATTTGTTACTGTCTCATGTTTTTTAGGTTTAAAATATAAAATATTTCGAGTGTTTTATAAGACAATATATTATATTCTTTTGGTTTTTGGTAAAACAGATTATAAGTTGTTATTTCATACTATTATCAGTTTTAAAACTGTTATTACAGTTATCACAATCAAAAAATAATGAGACTACTTTAGCTAAAAGTAACAAAGTGGATATAATTTTAAGATTTAATGTTTGATAGATAAGTATTTGAAAAAAAAAACTTTGTTAAAACATAAATACTATGTTGTACATTTCGTAATAAAGAAGTTCTTTAATAAAAAACTTTGCGTTGTTAAGTAGTATTCGTTTCAAGAAGTTACAAAATGGAACCCAGAAGCCCCATCATGTACCAAAAATTCATACTTTCTGAAAAAAGTTAAGGTTTTTGGGTAATATTGTTATGAAAATAATATATTTAAATAAAAAACGAAGCAATCGGCATCCTGAAAATAGTTGTTCTAAACTTTATTTTTTACTGTACTCCATTTTGTAACCGGGACATATTTTTACGAAATTGCCCATTTATCTTGGCACGTATGACACATAGATAGTACGTATGTGTGTATATGTGTATAAAAGTGTGCAGGGCCGGATTAACCTTAAGGTATTTGGCCTTAGGGCCCGTGCCTTTTGACGGTAATATTATGTATATGCAAAATTCTTAAGTTGTTAAGTACTTTTCAAATGGAAAACAGGTGGATAGCATTTTACCACAATTACAATGGCTCCGACGGTCAGTCCGCTTCTACATGCTTGGTGCTTTATACATTTCCTGAAGAAATAAATGGCAACGTCGCGTAAGCAAGATCAGTACCTCAATTATCGTATTTAAAGTAGACTTTAATTTTACTTTGACTGTATTATAAGTGAAGCGATGTATTGTCATAAACCAGAGTGCGTTTCACGATGGTTTGACGTTTACTAGAATACCGCTTGGCAGTTTGAGCGTATCGGGATTTGGTTGTAATTGTAATAGTCCAGATTATATTTAGCAGAATTGACCCTCAGGTGTATTAACTTTTCAACCTTATTGCCAAGTAGTAACATTGATAAAATATTGTACACTATAATCCGGACGATTCCATAATTCGAAAGGGGTCTTGTTTTTTCCCTCGCCGGATTACATTCTGTATATTGATACGTGTGTAAGTAGAAGTATACTTCCTGAAGGCTATTCGATTTAAGTAGCTGTGTTAGAAATAAGTTGTTGTCAAATTACTTAACTCAAGCAACTTCGTCCTAACAATTTTATATTTTCGGGTGTTTCCTCAATATATTATGGAGTTAAGCTATAGTCAGCTCACACTCTCTACTTATAAACCTTTACCAGCATATTAAAAAGCAATAAAGATTACTTCGATAGGTTGGCACCGAAGAAGAAACGGGCCTTGGGCCTCATTTTGGTTATGCCGGCCCTGAGCGCTCTAAGTTCTGTTTACAAATACAGCGTGATACATAATTTTTTAAATTTGTTTATCAATGACGGTCACTTGTCAAATCGATACTTTCTAAGTGAAGTTTTGCATATAAAATGTCTTCTGAAAAATTGGTTCCGGCAAAATATTGACAGGACAAAACAATTATCATACTTACTGTACAACAAATAATTTTTTTTAAATAGTTGTGACAGAAACGGCTGCATTCTAAATAGAACTATGCAATAGAGCTGAAAATCGTGTAGAGTTGTCAAATCGGGGCGAAGACGACAACATATTTCAATTTACCTTGTACGAGTAGTATAGTATATTATATAATCGGTTTCTCGAAAACGTCTGCAAGTATGTATTACCATGAAATTTAGTATGCTGTGGCCTGCGAGTTATGGAGATCGATCTAGCTGTCTTAAGGTGCCTGGAGTATTCGTGTGTAACGTTATAGATTCGACTTAGAGCATTACATTACAATACTACCTCTCTAACGAGCATTCGCATGTAATGTAACGTTTATGAGCGCCGAGCGGACGGGATCATTACAAGGTTGCAAGGTGCGCATTACAATTTACAATGCTCGGTAATCCAGGAGGATTACCGAGACTACACCTATGTAATGTATGTAATGTTCGTGTAACGTTACATTACACGCGAATGCTCCATGTGAGGGAAGCACCTTTATTCCTGGAAACTGCGCATTTTAAGCAACATATGCTTTTATTGTCGTGCAAGAATATAACAACAATTTCGAGTTTACTGTGTCAGCATTTTTTTTTTTTTTTTTTTTTTTTTTTTTTTTTTTTTTTTTTTTTTTTTTTTTTTTTTATTGTTCCCCCAGCCATTAGCCAGGCCAATTATTTGCATTTTTGTTTTACTGTTTATAGTTTTGTTTATTTACATTCTATTTTGCAATTCTATCTTATTTTCTATATTTGTCTATATATGTTTACATTTTATGTTTTCTTTCTACTACGTTTCTATTATACATTTTATTTTCTACATTTATCTATATATGTTTACATTGTATATGTTTCCTTTTTACTACATTTCTATTATACATTTATTTCCTATATTTATCTATATATGTTTACATTTTATGTTTCCTTTCTACTACATTTCTATTTTACATTTTATTATATGTTTACATTGTATATGTTCACATTCTACTACATTTCTATTTTACTTTTCCATTTTGTTTTACTATAAATTCCACTATATATTGACCTTTTTGTTTCTATTTTCCCACTACAATTTTGACTACGATTTAACACTACACATTTCCGACAGGACTCATTGTTACTTGCATTTACTTACTAAGATTAAATCTATTGACATTTTTATTTTTATGGTTTACATACTTTATGCAACAATCTTATTTACTTTCTACTTGACATATCTATTTCTTTATTTATATCCGCCGCCTTCAGCGCAAAAAGCCCGGCCGGCAGATATTTTGCTACAAATTATAATTATTATAATTGTGTTGCAAGCGATAGTTCGATGCATATCGTGGTTCGAGTGCCGTACGTATAACATTACCAGTTATTTACATAACATATAGGTACATAACATTTACAAATTACTTACACAAAGTCACAGAGAGATAGTACAAATAACACATTTTTTGCTTAGGGTATATATGCTGTGCTATAGTAGTAATATTACTATAACCATATATGCTAAGGGTTTTTTTTTTTTTTTTTTTTTTTTTTTTTTTTTTTTTTTTTTTTTTTTTTTTTTTTTTTTTTTTTTTTCCTGTCCTTACTACTAGTTTGGTTTCTTATTAAAACATAGTTTAATAATCTGCCAACTGTTTTTTACAAGTGTCAGGTTGTCTGGCATATTTTTACTGGCAATGTTACACGCAATCGGAAACCGGACTATAGGCAACGGTTGCCCGTGCCATTGCATCCCATCTCCGCCGTACCGGGCACTCTGCGTTGAACGCGTTGTGGTCATTTTTATCCAATTTCTCATTCTTACAGTTTATGCAGCACGGCCTATTTCCTGCTTTTATGCCCTCACACTGGGACCGGTGGTGATCCCCGGAGCAGTGGCTGCACTTCACTTCCGTGTTGCTGTTACAGTGTCGCCTTCCATGTCCATACCCTAAGCAGTGCGAGCACTGTATTAGGGGGGACTGGTCGGCGACACGAATGCGCTGCATCTCTACGTATAAGTAGCCCGCCTTTGTAAAGCGCTGCCACAGCCCCGGCGACACCGTCAGAACCACATGGTCTGTGCTGTCATCTTTCCCTCTCTTCCTATATTTTACCGCCATTCTATCCATTTTATCCGTTTCTGCCTCCGTCTGTGACTGCATGAGGTGCTTATTTTGAGCTCTGATTGCATCTAGGATGTCTTCGTCAGTACTCGACTTAAGCACCCCATACAGAATCACCTGCGGGTCCTTGTTTTCTATATTTTCTACTTTTAGTTTACTTCCGCTTTTTTCTATTTTACTTTTAGCTTTTTCCCTATCCATTTTATTATTAAACCCTATTACTACTTTCCTATCTTTTCCTTTTCTAATCCTTTCGATTTTTATTCCTTCTTTCTTTGGTTCTATCACTTTTCCTGCCTCAATTACTATTTCCGATCCTGTCATAATACTTTCCTCGTCTGTGACAATCAAGGAGTGGAGGGTTTTGTGCTTCAGTTCCGGGGGTGAGGTTTCAGTTTCCCCACCACCACTGACCGCACTCGCATACGTCGCCGGTTGGGTTTCTATGGGTTGGACCCTACAATATTTCACGCATTCTTCCATTCTATCCACATTCTCCTTACTCTCACTGATAACATTCTCGCTACTCTCCCTTACCGCTTCACCTATCAACTCCACTATCCGTTCTTCCGTCGTCGTAACATGCTCTTTTATCCTTTCTATTCCATCCTTGCTCTCGCCTATAACGTTTTCACTACTCTCCCTTACCGTTTCGCCTATCACATCCACTATCCGTTCTTTCGTCATCGTAACATACTCTTTTATCCTATCTATTCCATCCTTGCTCTCACCTATAACCATCTCACTACTCGTTTTAACTGTTTCACCTATCAACTCCACTATTCTTTCATTCGTCCTCGTTACGTGATTTTTAAGTCAGACTGTGTCAGCATTAGGCCCTAGTAGGTATGCGTAATGCGTATGTATAATTTTTGTTTTGTTCGAAAATTCGGAATGTGGTGAGTTCTAATCCCGGTCCGATAATTTTTTGTGATTCTTTTTTTTTAATTTATTAGAACTCCGAGAAAAGCTCGCTTACCGGTACTTACTAGAAATGATAGACGGATAGTGTGACTCTTAAAATGCGAATACATAAGTGGGCCAATGATCTCTGATGTTGATTAATTATAGAATCACGATCGAAAATTTGAACAGGTTGTAATCACGTTCATGGCATTTATAATACAGAGTGTAGATATTAGTTGTTTATCGAAGCCGATAAATGCAAAATCACCCCACAGTCTGTGTAGAGTTTACATAATTATTGAACTCTACATTTTGATGGATGTCTTGGCCATCTAAATGTGTATATCTTAAGGGCCAAATTACTAATATGTGCATGTGTACATGTAAACTTAGGCCTTTGCATCCGTTAATGGATGATTTATACAGTATTCTCCGAGCGAAGTAACCACTCTTGAAATACTGTAGTGCCTGGGACAGTTGGTTTTTTTAAATGTCGTATGGTTGCACAAGCACATACGACATTCTTACAACATAGTCAGCCTAGTCCAGAGGAATGAACTGGTCAATACGTCTGGGGCCAACTATGTGCGGATTTCCTCACGATGATTTCCTTCACCGTTAGAGCGTCCGATAATGTACTTGAGATCTGAAAAAGTCTCATCAGTACACGCCACAAACTGGGATTCGAACCTACACTCTATCGAGTGCGAACCAAACGGTCTACCCACTAGGCCACGGAGCTCTTAAATAAAAAGGAGGACTAGTAATCCTTACTGTTAATAAGCAGGTTTCAACGTACTTGAATCTTAAACGCCTTATCGGTTCTCTTGTAGGGCTTCATGTTCTTAGAGATTGTTCGAATTGATTCTGTTGTTACTCGAAATCCATTGTTTTACCGAATTCCTGAAACGCCATCATTGCAGCTAGCTAATGTTACTAGGGAATTATTGAGCACTTTTTCTATGACGAGTCCATGCCCTATTTTTAGATCATTATCCTCTTTTAATTTATTACATCTATGGTTATTTTACATAATATTTTATTACTTTTTTGTTTAGTAGATACTTGACGATATAAGGCCGGCCACATACATCAGTTTTCCTGATTCGATTTCCTGATCCGTTTTCCGAAACCGGGCCTCCGAACGCAGTAAATTCATACAAAAGTAATTGCATGTCACACACATTCGATTACTTCCCGTACGGTTTTTTTTCCGTCCGTTCTTTCTGAATGCAAGCCCATGCATCCGGAATTCCAGAAGGAAAAAAACGAAACGGATGCAAAGCCTACATACATTTTGTAGAGCCCGCCACACACATTCGAAAATAGGGAATATGCATGTATTTTTTTTATTCTTTTAAACGTTTCTACTGGTTATAACATTTCAAAATATATATATATATATATATATATATATATATATATATATATATATATATATATATAACACATCTAAAATATTATTTATTATCCTGGAAAAAATGTTTTAAAGTCACAATAATTTTTGGGCGACTTAAAAACGCCATTTTCGAGCGCTTGAATTGTGCACTATGACGTCACAACGTCAATCAGTCAAGTCAGTCGATACAGTAAAGTGGTAGACGCTTTACTGAAACTTCCTAGGGAGTTTTGATGGGAAACCCAATTTAGGACGCATCTTGTAATTGTATCACTTTTCCACACTAGTGCACTTCAACGAATAATTAATGGTCAATATTCCACCAATATTACACATTAAAAACCGAAATAACATGAATTTAAAAAAATAATACAAAATTATAATTGTAAACAGAAATTTTCAATGCTCCGAATTTTCTTCGGCCTTCCGGATTGCGGATCATATTAATGTCCCAGCCTTATATGAAATTTCTATTTCACTTGACACAATGAAATTTTTTACATTGGTAATGGTTTAATACCTTCCCTCTTAAATAAAAAAAAAAGTTTTGAAAGTTGACACACGTCCGTGCGGTCTATGACGTCACGTTTTGTTCAGCCAATAATATCCTAAGCCAAATTTAGGACGCATCTTGTAATTGTATCACTTTTCCACACTAGTGCTCTTCAACAAATAATTAATGGTCAATATTCCACCAATATTACACATTAAAAACCGAAATAACATGAATTTAAAAAAATAATACAAAATTATAATTGTAAACAGAAATTTTCAATGCTCCGAATTTTCTTCGGCCTTCCGGATTGCGGATCATATTAATGTCCCAGCCTTATATGAAATTTCTATTTCACTTGACACAATGAAATTTTTTACATTGGTAATGGTTTAATACCTTCCCTCTTAAATAAAAAAAAAAAGTTTTGAAAGTTGACACACGTCCGTGCGGTCTATGACGTCACGTTTTGTTCAGCCAATAATATCCTTTTTTGAAACTTGCGAGGCATTTTCAAAAACAATACTTTTTGATGATTAATTTTCACTATTAATTCACGATAAATTAAAAAAACAATTGTACGGGTATGTTTCTTTAGCGATAAAGATTACAAATAAAAATATTTTATCCATTTTGGTGTCACATGCATATTCCCTATTCCCAACGGAACGCTCAATCAGCGCAGCGCGATCAAGCTGAGCGGACGCGTAGCGTAGTCATTGCTGGGACACCCACGAATACGACTATTGACGATGAGTGATATTGAACATTTAATTATAATTACTGTAGAAGGGTTCCCATGCCTGAGGGATCGAAATAACGAAGATTATCATAAACAGGGATATGAAAGATCTTGCCTGGCAACAAATTTCTAAGGAAATCTACACTGACTGGGAGACATTAGATGCCACACAGAAATTAAACTCATGAAAGTTGCTTTTCTATTTATATTTTTAATTTCTATACCCACTAATTGTTATTACAACTTTTAATATTTATTAGTTAATTACGTATTATAAAATATTTACATTGATCAATCGTTATTATTACCTATTATTCTTTCGTTATATATAATAATATATAAATTATATTAATCTTTGTGTGTTTAGTGGATGTACCCAGTAACGACGACGCTTCTTCTTTTTCTGAGAAATTAAAAATGCGATTGCAAGGAGGAAATCGTCGTCGAAATCCATGTATCTCCCAAACGTGTGCACTCCACTGAAGCTACTCCAAGACTAATCTAGGTATTCCGAACGGAAAAAATCTAATGTGTGTGGTAGTTGTACGGAATTTTTCATGATACGGTTTCCGAATCAGGAAAACTGATGTATGTGGCCGGCCTTAGACTCGCCTTATGAGTTTTCTTGAAGTTTGTCATTTTCCCCATAGATAAAAAAAAATAAAAATATATTTTTGAAGAGTAGTATAGTTATTCTACGGATAATAAATAATTATTAATAACTACCTACGTTCTAGAATAAAATAGAAAACACTTTATTTGCACAAAAAATATACTCATAATATTAAAATTATTATTTTTAACAAAAAATTAAACCGACTTCCAAAGTAATTAAACAAAAAATTAAACCGCCTTCCAAAGTAAAAATACACAAAAAAGTATGAAATAAAACTTATTTTCTAAATAATTCCCCTTTTAAATTTGGCTATTTCTCTACTCAATCTTCTTAACTTTGAAGTCGCTACCAGCCCAAACGATATCCTACAATATTTTATAGAACTCACATTCATATTCATACCGACTTCAAAATTAGGAAGATTGAGTAGAGAAATAGCCAAATTTAAAAGGGGAATTATTTAGAAAATAAGTTTTATTTCATACTTATTTGTGTATTTTTACTTTGGAAGGCGGTTTATTTTTTTGTTTAAAAATAATAATGTAACTCTGTTTAGTGATATATTTTGTTCAGTTATTATTAATACGTCTTAAGAACGTCTAAAATAATCGATCGAATGTTTATTTGAATACGCGCCAAGCTTCCATTAGGTATTGTTATTAAGATAATGATGATGATGACTGTAAGTTACAAAGTGGCATATGCTTGCAGTTTTTTAAGCAATGCCGAAATTTCCAAACGCATATCTTTAAAGACTGAGGAGTTCTGTTCAGTGCTTTTGGATCCAGGGTATACCTTGGTACAACATCTTACTTTTTGGTAGAATGTGCTTGGACTACTTCAGAAAAAGTCGAAATCACCATATGTGTCCATATAAATTTCGAGGAGTTCCCTCGATTCCTCATAGGTCCATAGGTCCATCATCAGGTTTCCACTTTAGTTACTAAAGGACCAATTTCGAATTAAACCCTTTACAATACCAAAAGAATTTTGTAAATAGGTCTATAAACGACAGAGTAATGTTCAAAGATCTGCGTGTTAGCGTAAAATACTATGAGAAGTACCTTTTATATCATCATAATGTGATGTATGGTGTGATAGTGGTGGTGATTATAAGGAGTCAGGAATTCTGTTCTGTACTTTTGGATCCAGGGTATAACTTGGAGCAAAATCTTACTTTTTGGTAGAATATGCTTCGACTACTTCAGAAAAAATCGAAATCACTATAAATGTCCATTTAATTTCGAGGAGTTCCCTCGATTCCTCATGGATGCCATCATCAAATCACCACTTTTTTGAAAATGGGACCAACTTGGGATTATACCCATTACATAATCACTTGGTTTGAACGATCTCGGGATTATAGTAAGAACAATATACGAACATTTTGTAAACACATAGCTTCTCTAAGTTTTTCAGAAGTATACGAACAATCTAACGTAAATGATGCGTTTAATAAGTTCCACGAATTATTCAAGCTTTTCTATAATTTATGTTTTCCGGAGATAATAATTAAAAAGAGTAATTTAAATAACAAAAATACATGGTTGACGAAAGGTATAAAAAAGGCATGTGTTATAAAAAGAAAATTATTTTTTAGTTACAAATATACCCCTTCAAATAAAAAATTAAACTTTAAAAAATATAGACAATACCACACGATTTTAAAAAAGTGCATTCGCAAATCATTGCAACTGCAGAATCAAAATTATATTCACAAGAAAAAAAACAAATGTAAGGCAGTTTGGGATGTTATTAACAAAAATATTGGTGACATTAATAAAAATATTGACATTGACACAATTGTATATAAAAATCAATTATTTTCGAATCCTCGTGACATTAGTGAAACATTTAATAACTTTTATATCAATTTGACGAATACTCATGACTTTAATTTTAATATCGACGACATAAAATCAACCTTGAGCGACAATTACGTGAATACAATTTTTCTAAAACCAACTGACAAAAATGAAATAACTAATATAATAAAAAATCTTAATAATACTAATTCCGTAGGGTATGACAATTTAAAGACAAGTGTAATTAAAGCGTGTGCTAATTATATTTCAGGACCATTAAGTGATATAATAAACCTATCGATTGAAGATGGTATTTTTCCGGATATTCTAAAAAAGTCTATCATAAAACCATTATTTAAAAAAGGAGACAGTAATGATGTGAATAATTATCGACCGATAGCATTAATACCGGTCCTGTCCAAAATATTTGAAAAGGTCATGCTAAAGAGACTCTACGATTTCGTCACTGGTAACGGCGTACTGAAAGCTGAGCAATTTGGGTTTAAAAAGAACAGCAATACGACCCTAGCATGCTTCGACCTAATAAAATATATCACAGAAGCCGTGAACAACAAGTTACCAGTGGCGGCAATCTTTTTAGATATGACCAAGGCATTTGACTTTGTTGACCACAAGCTATTGCTACACAAATTATACAAATACGGCATACGCGGAAAATCTTACGAGTGGATTAAGAGTTATCTCAGTAATCGAACTCAGTGTGTAGAGATCGCTAAGATTGAAAAAGGTTTTAAAATGATGCACAGATCTCTATTCCAACTTAATGAGTACGGAGTCCCGCAAGGAAGTATATTGGGACCATTTTTATTTCTATTATACATAAATGACCTTCCTAACATCACTAATCACAAAACCATATTATTCGCAGATGACACTACTTTAATAATAACATGTAATGACCAAAAAACATACCAAAATGAAATTAATATAAATCTTGACAAAATTCTTAAATGGCTACATAATAATAATTTAAAAATAAACTTAAGTAAGACTAAAATGATACAATTTAAAAATCCTAGACGGCCAACTATTAATCTTGACATTTGTTACGGTGATACAAAAATTGAAGAAGTTGACTCTACAAAATTCTTAGGTTTAATGGTGGACAAACATTGTGACTGGAAAGCGCACGTAGAATATATATGTAATAAGCTCGACAAATTCGTATTTGCTATTAAAAAACTACGTTTGACGGTATCTACTGAAACTGCATTAAAGGCTTACCACGGGTACGTGGCCTCAACGCTATCATACGGTCTTATAATATGGGGCAATTCCGTGGACTTTAGCAAAGCTTTCCGTGTTCAAAAGAAATGCTTAAGAGCAGTTTATGGTGCTTGGTCGTTGGATAGTTGTAAACCACTATTTAATAAATCTCATACTTTACCATTGATTTGCATGTACATCAGAGACATCTGTACTTTTGTCAAACAAAATCCTGAATATTTCGCACTAAACTCTAATGTAATCAATAGAAACGTCGCTCCACGAAATAAATTTAAATTATATTTACCTCAATGTAGAATCGACATATTCAAACGCAATGTTTATGTTAGTGCTATCAGAGTGTATAATAAACTGCCCAATCGATTTAAGGAATTAACTACCACTTCTTTTAAAAGAGAGATATCCAAATGGTTGCTAACATACAAAAAAAATATAAAAAATAATATATTATATATACAGCCGAACGTATAACCGCCTCCTTTTTTTGGAAGTCGGTTAAAAATACACAAAAAATTATGAAATTAAACTTATTTCCTAAATAATTCCTCTTTTAAATTTGGCTAAAATTTTAACTATTTCAATACTCAATTTTGAAGTCGGTACCAGTCATAGGTGTATTATATTAAAAAGAGGGTACTAGTCCAAACAATATTCTACATTATTTTATAGAACTCACGTTCAAATTTTCTGGTAGGTACCGACTTCAAAATTGCGAAGATTGAGTAGAGAAATAGTTAAAATTTTTGCCGAATTTAAAACGGGAATTATTTAGAAAATAAGTTTTATATCATACTTTTTTGTGTATTTTTTGTACTTTGGAAGTCGGTTTAATTTTTTGTTTATTAAAAGTATCAATTGATGTCGATTCAAAAGAATAGATTCAGGTAAAGCATTCCGTAGTCTTATAGCAGAAATAGTGAAAGAGGAGTCGTAGTAGGCAGTTTTGTGAGAAGGAAAAGCAAGAGTTAGTTTCTTCGAGGAATGAAGAATAGGATTTTTATGACCAAGAAAGGAAAATGATATTTTAGATAATGAGGGGTTTTGGGATACATACACCTACAATTTCTACACCTACGACTACGCCTACAACCTACATCTGCAACTAGCTACACCAACCTACAACATCTACCTACACTTACACCTACAACCTATAGGTAATAGGTGATATGTGAAAGAGTTATCACTTATCGACCACTGAAGGTTGAAAATTATTAAAATACTAATATAGCTATTAAGACCAGGTAGACCAAGCGAAATAGGCATTTAACGCTTCCAAGAGTTGCCCGCAATTGCCGCAAAGCGAGCCGCGCGCCTACGTCGCCGGCGTGAACTTACATGAACCCAAAGTGTTACAGTGTAGTCGTGTCGGCAGTAGATCAATTTATTTTATTATTTGTATTGAAAAAGATAATAAAATCCATAGATAACTGTTTTAATGCAACACATAGCACACATAATTTGCATAGATATTATAGGTACTAGGTAGGTACCTAAGTAAAAAATGCTTAAATTTTATTCAATTATTTTGACAGTTTCTATACAGTGTGTTCTGTTACAAGTATAAAAACACGCTGTGTTCGATGTGTGCATGGAGACGAGTACCTATCGTTAGCTCGTGTGGTCACTAAAGTACGTGTCGTTTCGTGAGATAAAAATACTGTATCAGGTACATAGGTGCTGACGATTTGATGGTAACTACTTAGGCAGACACTTGCAAAAAATGTATTCCTACTGCCGAGTCCACACGTTTGCCATTTGCCGCAAAATCCAAACCTCCACAAACGTTTGACTTTTTGAAAATCCGGATTTTCGAATTTTTTTATCCCAAAATCCGGATAATTCAGAATTTTTAATTTTTTTTAAATTTGTTGCATATTTTATAAAACTTTAATGTTTATTTTACTACTATGTTGTAGCAAAACTTACACTCATTAGTAAAAAAACAGTTACTTGTTTTATAATTTAATTTAAATAAATTCTTATTTTTAAGTTGTAAGTATTAGAATTACAATCTGAATAAATAAAAACATAATGAGATTATATCAAAATTATATACTTAATTATATTTATTTTTTCATTTTTAGAAATATTTTTGATTACGTTTCAAATCCTACAATGTTCAGTTTTATAGTTAGTATTTTATTTTGAATATGGTATGTAAGCAGTAAAGAATTATAAAAAAGTGGAATAGCCTGTGATCTTTTTAACGCTTTTTTTACATATCTACGCCACAGTTCACCACTACCGTTTTCGTAAAGTTCCATTTCTATGTGAAAGTACTAACGTAGGAAAATTATTACAGTTTAATAAAACGTAGGAAACTGAAAATCCTTTAAATCGAGATCCGGGGAGTGAAGACAAATCATTTGCATGGGGCTGAACAAATAATTTTGTATGGACGAAATAGGGCCACTTTTGAGTTATTGAAAATAAAAACCACCCACCTATTTGGGTAATAATTAAACACATAAATGGTGCTTTTAATTCCCTCGGTAACTAACAGAAGTACAATAAACAATTCTAAGCACAATTTAAAATCTATAACTGTTGTAAGATCTTTATTTTAACATTTTACTTACAAATAAACAGTAACATCTTACTCTTCATTGCACTTTGAATTTTCCGCTATAAGATGAAAACTACATTACTTAAAAAAAAAATAACAGTGGTTTACACAAATCGTTGGTGCTATTTTTGGCACCTATATCTTATCTTTGAAATATTATCTAAAAAATAATTATTTCTACGCAAAAACAGGAGCGTTGATTTTTATTTAGTTTTGCTACTGACTCGTTAGTTTAGGTTAGTTTAGTTCAATCAAATTAATTTTAATAATAAAAAAATATTACCTTCATTCATTCGGCAAAACTCTTTCTAATCTTAAACCAACCAGTCAGGTATTATCGACTCCAAAACTTCTTCCCAAAATTTTTAAGATTTTATTCTTATATCATAGAGATAAGATTTAGGTATTTGGACTTAGATATTCATTATTTAGAAGATAATTAAATATAGTTAAACCACTACATTTCTTTTTAAGCTGTCATATTAATTTGGCATTTTATGATTGTAGAAATTAAAATTGCAATAATATGTTTCGACTTTCGTTAGTACGAATTCAATAAATAATAAATATAAAAATACAAAGCTTTAATTGGGTTTAGATTTGCTTATTATACTTCTTACTACTTGTGCAATTGAAACTGAAACCATATTCAGTGTTTTTATAAATTGAATTACCTATTACTGAACTGTACTACTACTGAAAAAATATAAAATGGTAAGTATCTTAGAAACAGTCCATACATATACATTACACATATATAGCGGCCATAATATTTTAGCAGATCTTCATCCCTCGCATCTCCATTTAATGGATTGACTATGTTCTACCAAATAACTTGAATAAATGGAAAAATGTGTCAACAATTTCAACAGGACAACAAATATCAAATTATCCAAAGGCATGTATTTAAACTCAAGACAAAACAATTAAATTTTGGATGTGAAAGTACCGAATATTGAATACTAAATTACCATGTTGGCTAAAGAATGTAAGGAATAAAAAATTACAAATCTGGTGACTAAATAATACTACTGAATATTCCAAACTGGCAGACAGATATTATATTAGCGAACAAATAACCATCTTGGCGACAATTTGTGAGTACACATTTAATTTAAGAATAGGCATTTTTCATGAATGCCAAAAAAAAAATTTAAAATTCCTGAATTTCGAAATTTTTTATACCTTATATAGCTGGTACCTCGAACTACATAACATACTGTAATAATAATCATCAATCTTAATCAGCATCCCCAAGATCTTTTAAATTAGTATTCATGTTAATTTTACGAAGATTGGATATTGTCCATTTCGGAAAATGAAATTGGAAGACAATTTTATAATCAGCACCCCCAGAAACCTGAAAAAAGACATCAATTTTTAATAAAAACAAATATACGCCATTTTGGAATTTTAAAACAGATTTTATTTTCATATTATTCTGCACCCCCAAAAACCTTGAAAACGATACCCATGCCAAAGAAAAAAAACCTCCAACAGTATCCAAAAATGGGATTTTCCGTAGCCTGCAAATTGAATTTTTAGTAGCTATTAATTTCTTCAAATCTTGTTTTATAGCTACTTACATGGTATAATGGTCACCAACTTATCGGTGCTAATTGGATTAAATTTCGCTACTTTTTATCTGCCGATTTTTGTATTTTTTGTCACCTGAGTAATTTCACCAGTTTGGTAATTTAGTCGCCAATATATTAATTCGCTGCCAAATTCAGCAATACAGTATGCTCACGTGCAGTCACCAACTTATTTTTTGTTCGCTCGATTAATTATATCCCTTATTCAAATATTGTACGTTATAGTAGTAACCAAGATTCGAAAAATTCGAAAAATCCGGATTTTTAAATAAAAATCTGGATTCTTCGAATTTTTCGAATTTCGAAGTATCCGGATTGCAACCCCTACTTGCGAGTGACTTAGTGTGTTCTGAAAAGGTAAGCATGACGGATGTTGAGCTCGTATCCTTATATAATATTTTATTGTAAAAACAACAGCCTCCGTGGTCTAGTGGTTAGAGCTTGGCTCTCGACTCGGAGGTCGTAGTTTCTCATTTCGATTCCCGCACTGGAACAACAAAAAATGTTGTTTCCAAGTTTGGTTAGGACAATGCAGGCTGATCACCTGATTGTCTGACAAGAAAGATGATCCATGCGTCGGGTGGGCAGGTAAAAAGTCAGACCTGCGCCTCATCTCTCGTCAGTCGTGTCGGTTATCCGTCCCACTGGACTACGAGAGTAAAAAAAAAGGCACTATAAAAATACTCCTGCGTAACTGGCTAGGTTTCAATAAAACCAGCCACCGTCACCGAAATCGGCGTGGGGAGTTATTTATTACTATTATTGTAAAAACAGAAATCGAAATAAAAAGAAAGGAAAAGTACGGCAAAGAAGATGGTAGATGTTACAAATTCATAAAAACCGTTTACTGGCTTATTCAATAATGTACTAAGGCTACTCCACGCATCAGCTACTTTTTTCTCATAATACACAACACAATAATATATCTATGGACGCTTCACACCAAGTCAATCTGGTCCCGTGGTAAGTTCTCGAAGAACTTGTGTTACGGGTAACAGACAACGGAAATATATTTAATACTTTTATATTATACACATATTTAAGATAATATATATAATAATAATATCTATGGATGCTTCACACCACGTCAATCTGGTCCCATGGTAAGTTCTCGAAGAACTTGTGTTACGGGTACCAGACAAAGGAAATATATTTAATAATTTTTTATATTATACACATATTTAAGATTTTTATTATATTATACACATATTTAATACACATTCATGACCCAGGAACACAGAAAAAATGTTTGTTCCTTCAGCGGGATTCGAACCCGCGACCCCCGGCTTGAGCACTAAGACGCACAATCACTGAGCCACAGAGGTCGTCTCATCAGACAGTACAGACACACAGACAGACACACTTATATTAATATTATTAAGTATAGATATAAGATTATCCAAAATGTATTACGAAGCGCTGTCTGTCCCGCGCCCCTGCTGACCTCTGTTATTAATAAATGGAGGAAATGTACTTAAAGATTGTGTGGTGAGAAAGGAGAAGGTGAACCGTTTTCGAGTAATCAACCTCTAAAGTTCTTTACAACTAGAGCGTTTACACATTATCCGAACCGATATCGGACCAATAATGATGAAGACAAGTTTAATGTGTTTCAACTTTCAATATGAAACACTTACCCGTCTTTCTCATTATCATTTCGAAATCGAATATCGGATCGGATAATGTGAAAACACTCTTATTAAAAGAAAAAGTATTGATTTCAATAAAATGACCGTGGTTTCTTGTGTTGTGCGGAACTAGAAAATATTTGGCAACAAGCCCCTACATTGTACAATTTCCATATCAAGTATTTTGAACTTCTTACCTTGGCCTTGATTATTTTAACTATTGTAGTTTGTAGGCAAAAAACGATTTGGACTTATATATTGTATACCTTTCACTTTTTAATATTATATATCTATGCCTTTCACTTTTTATTTTGTTTTAACATATTTTTTATGTCATGTATTCAAGCAAGTCATGACTCATGGGATACTCATTCCAGCTTACCTGTCCGGTAGTTGTGGTATAGTATACGCGTATGCGACCCCGGCTTCCCTAGGTATTACTGTCCAATCCCTTCCCCTCCTGGGCGGTAATATCCTACATTTCCTTTTTTCCCACTCTAACTTACTAATGTTCCTTTCCACACCACCTATCCTTCCCTTTCTCTATTCTTATCCTCTTCGCCAATCCATGGGAACGCAATGGATAATCATAAAAATAATTTAATTATCCAAAATGGCGGCGACGTGGTTCTCCACCCATCACGTTTCGTTCTCGCGAGGGCGACAAGTGGCCCATGGAGAGCCGCTTCGCTACGTTGAATGAAAGAGGAGGAATGGATGGTAAGAGTGAAAGTGGACGAAGCGAAACAAGTATGTAAGGATCGTAGCAAGTGGAAAGAAGTGGTCTCTGCCTACCCCTACGGGAAAGAGGCGTGATTATATGTATGTAGGTATATTTTTTTCAATAACATATTATCATCAGTCATCGCTCATCGCACAGTAAAAAAAGCAATAAGTAGTTTAAATAAAATACATGTATAAAAAAACATTAAAGAATATAATTAATTAAGTTATGTTATCATCTGAAAATTTGTTAAAATTTATTAGTTATTACACGCTTTTTGCTCCACTAAAATTTATGTAAAGTTTTCAAGTTTTGTGTAAGATTTTATTCAAAAAATATTTTAATTATCTTTGATTAATTATTAATAATAATTAATCCCACAAAACTGATATTTCTGTGCCGTGAGTCACGACACACATTGACATTAAGGGACGCGTAAACGTATTAATACGTGCTACTTGTCGACCGGCACGACGCACACTAACACAAAAATTGGCCCGCAGGGGGCCAATTTGAGTCTTAACTTTTTACGCGCTTTTAATACATCTATGCTACTTATAATAAAAAAGTGAAGGATAGGATGTTATAGAGCTCTATAACCGTTACCGAAACTATCAGATATTCGAAATAAATAACTATTCATAACCGTAACCGAATCCGATATAAAAGTTTCACATAATGTATATGTTACAGCCAAAGTAATAAATCCGGATATTATATATACTATCCAGTCATTATTTATAATGTCTACCCAATTTAGACAAAGTGATCAATGACACAGAATTAATCACATTGACTGGCAATTTTATATAATATCTTCGAAGAATTGGATAAAGTAATAAAAAAGTAGGTACAGGTAAAGATAATAAAATTGTATTTCAATCTGCCTTTATATAATAATAATTATAATGTTTATTATAATTATTATAATAACATTGTCATAAATACAATTTTATTGTGATCTATATAAAGTAATTTAACTTTATGAAATATTTTTTTTATAATAATTTTACCCTTTTTAGGGTTCCGTAATATTTAAGTAACCCTTATAGTTTCGCTCTGTCCGTCTGTCTGTCTGTCTGTCTGTCTGTCTGACCGCGCCTCTAGCTCCTGTAATTATGAATATAAATTGATAAAATTTTGTGCAGTTATAGATTGTGTATAGATCACAGTTTCGGGATCATAAAAAATAATAATTTTATATTTTAGGGGTGGCTCTCCATACATGTGAAGTGGGGATGAAAAATATTTTTTCACTCTACCCCATCGTGTGGGGTATCGTAGAATAGGTCTTTTAAAATAAAGGCAAGGTTTCATACGTTACTTTTTTATATTTTTATAAAGTTGACCATTTTCGAGTAATCGGCCTCCAAACTCGTTTGTAAGTTGGTCCCCCCCCTAGCATTTTTAAACTATAGGAGACAGAAACTTGCAAATTTTCATGCTGATAGATCATGCTAAAAACTCTTTAGGAAAATTATTGTGATCCAAATCGGACAGTAACTTTTGGAGTAATTAAAAAAAAAGCATATTACGCATTTATTTTACGTGGTAGAGCCATGCTTCGGCACGAATGGGCCGGCTCTACCGGAGAAATACCACGGGCTCACAGAAAACCGGCGTGAAACAGCGTTTGCGCTGTGTTTCGCCGAGTGAGTGAGTTTACCGGAGGCCCAATCCCCTACCCTATTCCCTTCCCTACCCTCCCCTATTACCCTATTCCCTCTTAAAAGGCCGGCAACGCACTTGCAGCTCTTCTGATGCTGCGAGTGTCCATGGGCGACGGAAGTTGCTTTCCATCAGGTGACTGTTTGCTCGTTTGCCCCATATTTCATTAAAAAAAAATATATAGTTACGGAACCCTCCTTACACATGTCCTGACATGCTCTTGGTAAGGTTTTAGTGATATATGTTAAATTATTAACTAACGTTTTAAATAAACAATCGAATAGGTATATAATTATTGAATACGCGCCAAGCTTCCATTAGGTATTGTATAGTTGTAAAAATAAGATGACGATGATGATTACTGTAAGTTACATAGTGGCATATTATGCTTGCAGTTCTTTGAACTCAGTTCTTAAGTTTGAGTTTGAGTTTGAATGCCGAAATTTTCAAACGCGTATATTTAAAGACTGAGGAGTTCTGATCAAAGCTTATGAGTTATGTGATCATCAGGTCACCACTTTAGTGAAAATGGGACGAACCTCGGATTATAATCCGAGGTTGGCCCCGTTTTCCCGAAACAAAAGTGAAAAGACATGCAGAACTTCCGCGGAAGCGGAAGCAGAAGCAGAGTTCTGTTGCATCACTAAGTTGAATCGTGTTTATTACTTTAGCTAACTTTGGCCCGCTATTATGAATAATATCCGGACAAAGTGATTAATTTATCACATTATCTAGACAATATAGTTATTATATATAATGACCAGTCATTATGTATAATAGCTATTTAATCACATTGACTGTAACATATATATATAAAAGAAAGTCGTGTTAGTTACACTATTTTTACCTAACTCAAAAACGGCTAAACCAGGAGAAGAACATAGTGTTACGAACACACAAAAGCGCCATCTAGCGTCAACCACTGAAACCACTTGGTGTGAACAGGGACAGCGTGGGGCCCCCTACTCAGTACTAGATGGCGCTACTGTGCAAACGTTCCAGAATAAATCTCATCATCTAACACGGTCACGCGACTCGGGAACCTTCTGGAATCGTCTGGGACTCGTATCGACCGGTATAAATACGTCGGAAGAATGCGAGTGAGTCGAGTTCTTTTTGAGCTTCCATCGAAGCGATACGGGCGATACCAGCGAAAATTAGTGATCGGGAGTTCAGTTTGAGCTTCATCCGAAGCGATACGGGCGATACAAGCGAAAACTAGTGATCAGGAGTTCACTTTGAGCTTCCTGCGAAGTGAAGTGGCGATATCGATGTGAATATTAGTGATGTAATGATACCGTGAGCAAAACCCGCGACTTGGCTACGACTTAAGGACACTGTTAGTGCTTAGTGTTTGGACTTAGTGTTTAGTGTTTGGACCTAGTGCTTAATTTTGGACTAAGTGCTAGTGAATAAAGTCTTCAAAAGAGTCAGCAGGCTTTCTCTCCAAATCCCTCGTACCCAACACGTAACAATAGGATACTTTTTATCCCGTTTCCGAGGGACTCAAAACTCGAGAATGGCTGGACCGATTTGGCTATTTTTGGTCTTTTCAGGGAAGGTTTAAACGGTGAGAAATATTGGAAAGGGTGTAGGTTTAGTTATTTATTTATTTATTCCAGTCAGAACGACATTTAAATAAAGGATGAGTAAATTTTTTTTTCTTTTATAATTATTAAAAAATCGATTAATAATAATCATGATTACCCAAA
Organism: Glaucopsyche alexis; assembly: GCA_905404095.1. NCBI lineage: Eukaryota > Metazoa > Arthropoda > Insecta > Lepidoptera > Lycaenidae > Glaucopsyche > Glaucopsyche alexis. The sequence goes on along the minus strand of FR990051.1, from coordinate 16,933,289 downwards.
AATAATTACCTACATATATCCGGCATAATATTATTCTCATATTCGTATCCAGATCCGCAATTTTATAATAATACTAGCTGATGCCCCCAACTTCGTTCGCGCAGAACTAACGGAAACAGAACCCTATTTTTTAAACGGAACCCTAAAATAAAAGAAGCCTATGTTAGACCTTATAATATCAGCTATCTGCTGGTGAAAGTTCCTTGAAAATCGGTCCAGCCGTTTCAGAGATTAGCCGGAACAAACAGACACACAGACCGACAGACAGACAGACGGACAGACAAAAATTTTTTGGTATTTTATTGTAAGTACCGAATATACTTTTAGATGCATTATGTGAAAAGCTGTCAATTTGAAGTTATAAACAGACACTTCAATTTTATTAATCTGTATAGATGTACGTATAGATCACACAACCTTTTTAGACACTTTTCCTACTTTATTTAAATTTTTACAATACAATATACATAATTTATATATAAACACGACCTTTTGATTAACTCATCATCAATTCTATATCCATTACATCTCTAGTCTGAAGCTCAAAAGCTTATTAATTAGGTAGAGACGAGCCTATAGGTAGGGCGCCTTTTTTCCCCTTGCCATTTATACCGCCAAAATATACCGCCAAAATACCTATAAGTACTTCTGTAGTGTCTGTAGTAACACTGACTGCTCCGACAGCGATAACTTTTTAGTTCCTGTAAAAAAACCGATAAATTACGCGCTTTAACTACAAGTGACTCACATCGCAAACACCTTCAGGATCATAACATACTTATTACATACGTTTTGTTAATTTAAATATTTTTGCTGTAAAATGTTGCTTTCAGTTTGGTTGATTTTAATATGTGTGCTGTTAGTATTTTTGTTTAGTTTTATACAGTGGTTACAAGATGATGATTTTTACAAGGTTCCCGGTCCTAGGGGATTGTTTTTACTTGGAAACTCGTTAGATTTTTTAAAGGACAGAGGTAAGTATTTAAAAATATTTTCTTAGCATTATAATTTCTTAGCTATATATGGCTCGTCGATATAGTTTTTTTTTTTTCAAAATGACATGACAAACATTTTTTTTTTTGCATTTGTAAGCTAAATACCTAGTTGCTCTATTTAGCTTAAAAATGCAAAAATTGTTTTGGTGCCTATGTATCCCTGTAAGCTGTAACTCTCTAATATTTTTTTGTTTCTATTTTATTTTTTATTATTAGATTTAAATTGATTTATGGTTTAGTATACATAATACACATAGGTATATGTATCATTTGTATCGATCTATTTCACTTAACGAGTCACTCTTATTTAAAAGCAAGTAAAGTGATGAGATGACTTACCTACAGCTAAAAAGATCTAGTTCACATGAAGCATGCAAGCAATCCGCATGAATTTTTAATTGTTTGTTGCATTTTCAGTGGACACTTTCGCTTATTTTCGGTATCATGCAAAAAAGTTTAAGGATCTTTACAAAATATCAGTGGGAAGCTTCAAATGTTTGATAGTCTACTCTCCGGAGCACACCGAGGTAAGTGAGCACAAAATACTGATCAAACATTATATTTATTATATAGGTATATTTATTAAATATAGCTAATAAATAAATAAATAAGCACAGCCTCAGAATTTAAATCGTCAGATATGTATAAGTATGTATACCTATATGTCACCGTAGAATTGTAAAAACCGTTACATTGTAATATTTCTAGAGATAAGTATTATAATATGTATTATAATATCGACAGATTGTCAAATTAAAATTTCTCCTTACAGTTGTAAGCATTATTAACCGACTTCCAAAAAAGGAGGCGGTTATACGTTCGGCTGTATATTTTTTTTTGTAGGTTAGACCACAATTCTGCCGCCTGTGGACCGATTTTCAAAATTCTTTTTTTGATGTAAAGGGTATAGTCCCAAGTTGGCCCTATTTAAAAAAAAGTGGTAACCTGATGATGGTATCCATGAGGAATCGAGGGAACTCTTCGAAATTTATATGGATACATATGGTGATTTTGACTTTTTCTGAAGTAATCCAAGCAAAATCTTACTTTTTGGTAGCACATGCTACCAAAAAGTAAGATTTTGCTCCAGGGTATACCCTGGATTCAAAAGGACAGAACAGAACTCCTGACACCTTATAGATACATGTTTGGGAATTTCGACTTTGTTTAAAGAACTGCAAGTATATGCCACCATGTCAATTAGAGTATATAATAATCATCATCATCACCACCACCATCACACCATACATCATCACATATAACCTTTTATATGTGATGATGTATGGTGTGATGGTGGTTACCAAGTACCTTTACTTCTCATAGTATTTTACACCAACACGGAGATCTTTGAACATTACTCTGCCGTTTATACCTATTTGCAAAATTCTTTTGTTGTTGTAAAGGGTTTAATTCGAAATTGGTACTTTAGTCACTAAAGTGGAAACCTGATGATGCGATCCATGAGGAGTCGAGGGAACTCCTCGAAATGTATATCGACACATATAGTGATTTTGACTTTTACTGAAGTAACACAAGTACCTATATGCTACCAAAAATGAGATGTACCAAGGTATACCCTGGATCCAAAAGTACTGAACAGAACTCCTCAGTCTTTAAAGATATTATGCGTTTGGAAATTTCGGCATTGTTTAAAGAACTGCAAGCATATGCCACTTTGTAACTTACAGTAATCATCATTATCTTAATAACAATACCTAATTTAAGATTGGCGCGTATTCATTTATGCATTAAGACGTATTAATAATAACTTAACAAAATATATCACTAAAAAGGGTGAAATGATTATTTTTAAACAAAAAAATTAAACCGACTTCCAAAGTAATAATACACAAAAAAGTATGAAATAAAAGATAATATTTTCTTAATTATTCCCCTTTTAAATTTTGGAAAAAAAGAAATCTCCCAGGTCGTCCCCACCAGGCAGAGTACCTATAAGGCTCAAAGAGTTTCCCTGCTGGATTGCTATACTCACTCTTTGGGCCAGATAGGTGCCGGCTCTGGGGTCTCGGGTGGCCTCAATTAGTTTTTTGGAAATCTCTCTGACAAGTTTGTGCGCACCCGGACCCCATGACCCCATGTTTCAACCCCAAACGGTTCAAATATGAGATTCCCACTAAGGTTCTCATATTTGCGCCGCTTGAGGTTCTTCGCCTGATTGGCGGCCGCACCTGCAGTGCTCGAGGTGCCCTGGACATGGGATGGAGCAAGTGTATCGACGCAAGTAGCGTCCCATACAAGAGCCCGTCCCACTCTCCAAGGGACCAGGGTCATACCGTCTGGTCTCTTGCCATCGTCGCGCGCCAAGCCAGAGGGTTCCAGCAAAGCTGGTACTCCGGCGGTGACAAGAGCCCGACGGATGAGGTCGTTCAGGCAGTGATGTCATGAGATGCGGCCGGCGCTTCGCTGACAGGACAGACCGTGGTGTCCGAAGCTGTTCACGTTTGCGCCACAAACGCAGCGGTGGGGGACGACGTGGGGGGTGCCAAGACGCAGGGAAGTGGCTATTCGAAAAGCGGTTCGATCCAGCAATGTGCCCGTATTGGGTGACGGCAACGCTTGTAGCCAAAGGCCCGACTCCCACTACTCCGCAGCTAAGAGGCGAGCCTGCTCCACAGGACTGGAGGACGTATTAAGGAGATTATTCCGTACCAGTCTGCAGAGTGGCTCGTCCCAGAGCCTTTGGGAAAAAACGTTGTCAGGCAATTCGCTACAAGCACTAGTTGCGCTTCAGGCGTCCTTGGCCAAGTCCATAAAGGGAACTGTATTGGAGTAGGATGGGTGATGTAGTATTTTGGAGATAAGAGTGTGGTTCGCGTGGACTGAGGACAAGAAGGCTGGAAGCGATATGTCAGAGGGCTTTCGAACACCCAGGCCACCGAACCTAACTGGAAGCGTTGCTTGAGTCCATGCGCAGTCATCGAAATTTGTGTTCAAAATAGTGGAGAGCGTTTGTCTTATGGTATCATCCAACTGTTTGAGAAGTTGAGGGAACTTCCACAGTTGACAACACAGCAAGACATACGTAAATTTTAGTACGAAAATGCAATAACGGATTAGGGTAAAGGCCATGTGACAGTTAATTTGGAGGAGGCGGTCTAAAGTTTCACTAAAATTTTGTAGTTTATTATTTATGAAATCTGGGAGAGACTCGTCTAAAATAGGTGAGCCCAAAAGGAAGAGCGAATCTATTTCTTTAAAGCTGGATATAATCGCGTTTCTATCCTCACAGCTGTCTGGCACAAAAAGTTCGCACTTTCCTAGATTTAGCTCCAGACCTATTTTTGGAACTCGCGGATCAGAGTCTGGAAGTCGGATAGTACCGTGGGTGCATCGCTTCCAATGGTCCCGTCATCTAAATACCAAACATTAAATTTTGAATTTAGAAGCTCGATGACCGGGTGTATGGCAAGGCTGAAAATTGATGGACCTAGAGGGTCGCCCTGTTGGCAGCCCACTTCGGATGAGATGAGGTGGTCTTTGTAAATGAGTTTGGTGGGATCGTTGTAACACTGGAGTATGAATGGTAGAATGGCAGGGGCTTTGGATTTTATTTGGGCCAACATGGCACCTCGCTCAACTGAGTTAACGTCGTAGTCGTCAAGTAGTTTTTGACGTCGACCTTCAGAAACACATTATCGCCTTTTGTGTTGTGAATAGCTGTTCTGAAAGAGTGAACGGCGGCCTCACAGCCCCCTTTGCAGGCAAAACCAAGCTGTTTTGGCTGGAAGTACGACGCGAGGGAAGTGACCGATTTGCAGGCTAATTTGGCTGTAAGGCGCCGGTATGTGAAGCCGACAGCAATCGGACGAATGCCACCATCTCTCTTCTTCAAGGCGCAGAGGTTAGCTCCATATAGATATCCACGATATCTGATGCAACCCCTCCACGTAGCATCAGGTTGCACAGATTCGTGAGTTCATTCAGGAGCTTCTCGCCGGCCTCCCCGCAGCAACCGCTGGTGAGGTCCTTCAGATGCTGAGGGTTGAGACCGTCTAGGCCGCCAGCTGAACCCGGAAGAAAGGACATGATGGCTCCGCGTACTTTGTCTGCCGACGTTTGTAGTGGTGGTAGGGCGTCATCGGAAGCTGTGAAAGGATTGGATTGTGACGGATGTTTGTTTGCAGGGCGATGAGGGTCTCCGGGCAGTCGGGGGCGACCGTGTCATTGGAAAACAGGAGCCGCGCTGCACCCTTAATGTCTCCCTCACTTATTTTATTTTCTACAGATTTCACGAGGTTAAATTTGACCGAGGAATGCAAAAAGAAATTTGGGTTGAGGTCAATGTCCGAAACACAGTTCTTTTTTATTCTTGAAGTGAGGGAGGCATTGTTGAGCGGATCCCTAGTGACATGCAGAAATCGGAAGGGAAAGGTGAGTAGATTTTCCCAGGCTTGCCTCCAGCACTGTGTGGCGTATTGTCTCGGCAAGCTTCTGGGCTACGGTCACCCTGGCACCCCTAGGGATCCGTTTTAGAACTGGTACAAAACGTTTAAATTTGGATATTTCTTGCCAGCAATTGGTTTCATAGATGGGGTTCGGAAGTGAAGTGGTTATTGGAGGAATGAGGGTGGGAAGCTGTTTGTGGCATTTGCCTATATGAATGTTCAAACCTCGCAGGCTTTTAAAATATCGGGATCGGTGGAAGCATTGCTGCAGATTTCCTAAGGACACGGTCGAAATATCGGTGGATCCCTGCATCCTGGCTTCTTGTCATATGTTAGTAAGACTAAACAGCCCCCTTACTCCCGGCACAATCGAGAATCGAATCAGGGGCCTTACTCCCGAAACTGATACGATTTCGATTTACGAGTCTGATCCGATTTCGATTTTGATCTAGATTCGATCCTGATGCGTACTCCCGAACAAAATCGTATCGAAATCAAGATCGCGTTGAGATCGTGTCTTATCAGCGTCGTTAGCTGTATCCGGTTGCTGACGTCACGTCCACAAAGTAAACAAGTTACAGCTGAGTGCCGTAGTCTATGGTGAAGATTATTAAAAATATGTAAAAATTGTATATTTTTCACATTAAATATCATTTTATATTTGTTTATTCAAATGGATCAGCCTCAATATCATGTAATGGTAGGTTAATAAAGGTTATTTTTCTAAAAAAACTGTGACCATAAACAATAGTTTTTATTAATTGACGTTCTGTCAAATGTCAAAGTCAAATGTTGATATAATTTGTCAGAAAGTCAAGTGTTGTGACGTCAATAGTACTTTGTATTATTCAAAGACAGATTGAGACAAATGAAGTCTTCATATTATTTTATTACGTTAATATAGATCATATTATGTAGACTTCGTTTGTCTCGGTCCCTGTCTTAAGTGAAAATATAATATTGTTTTTAATATTATATATTATCTATGATTGTAAAACATGATTGTGTAAATGAATGCGTAAAGGTTTTAAGTAACTTTACATATTATAACGGTGAGTTTGTTTCTTCATAAGAGGAGTTAAATCTGCGACTAATAATAATAATAATATAATAATATCTATGGACGCTTCACACCACGTCGATCTGATCCCGTGGTAAGTTCTCGAAGAACTTGTGTTACGGGTACCAGACAACGGAAATATATTTAATACTTTTATACTATACACATATTTAAGATATTTATTATATTATACACATATTTAATACACATCCATGACCCCGGAACACAGAAAAACTTTTTGTTCCTTCGTCGGGATTTGAACCCGCGACCCCCGGCTTGAGCACCAACACGCTCAACCAACTGAGCCACAGAGGTCGACTAATAAAACGAATAAATAATTTTTCATCGAAATTCGTTACAAGTTACAATCCATGTTCATTGCTAATGTGTTGAAGTGGGTAATTATTCGTGAGTTTTAACTTTTACATTTCCTATTCTATTAGGTCCTTTAATAACATGAAACAATGCTTAAAGACGACCCATATTGTAATAAAAATCTCATAATTTAGTTCAAATACATTAACAAGCAAACTCGATACTATAAATGAGACCTCTTTAGCTATCGTGTAATTTGACGTTTGTTTACGATCCGGCCATTTGATTCTCAATCGATTGATTTCGTCGGGAGTATCAAAAGTTACGATCTAACGAATCTGTCGGGAGTATCAATAGCTTTTGATACTCCCGACACCTACACTAGCGCACGATCGCGCGGTGGCTCAATTTGTAACTAGCCTGGATCGAGAAGTTCGTTAGATCGTAACTTGGTACTCCCGACGAAATCAATCGATTGAGAATCAAATGTCCGGATCGTAAACAAACGTCAAATTACACGATAGCTAAAGAGTTCTCATTTATAGTTTCGAGTTTGCTAGTTTGTATTTGAACTAAATTATGAGATTTTTATTACAATATGGGTCATATTTAAGTATTATATTTTAATGTTATTAAAGGACCTAATAGAATAGGAAATGTAAAACTTACGAACAGTGATTAATATTATATATCTATGCTTACGAACAGTAATAACTATATATCTATGCTTACGAATAATTACCCGCTTCAACACATTAGCAATGGACATGGATTGTAAGGAATTTCGATGAAATTATCGCCTTTAAAATTATTTATTCGTTTTATTAGTCGCAACTCGCAGACTTAGATTATTAACTTCGTCGCAGATTTAACTCCTCTTATGAAGAAACCAACTCACCGTTATAATATCTAAAGTAACTTAAAACCTTTACGCATATTTCGTTTACACAATCATATTTTACAATATATTTTCACTTAAGACAGGGACCGAGACAAACGAAGTCTACATAATATGATCTATATTAACGTATCATAATAATATGAAGACTTAATTTGTCTCAATCTGTCTTTGAAATTTGAATATACAAAGTACTATTGACGTCACAACACTTGACAAATTTGACATTTGACAGAACGTCAAATGTTTATGGTCACAGTTTTTTTAGAAAAATAACCTTTATAAACCTACCATTGCATGAGATTGAGGCTGATCCATTTGAATAAACAAATATAAAATGATATTTAATGTGAAAAATATATAATTTTTACATATTTTTAATAATCTTCACCATAGACTACGGCACTCAGCTGTAACTTGTTTACTTTGTGGACGTGACGTCAGCAACCGGATACGGCTAACGACGCTGATAAGACACGATCTCAACGCGATCTTGATTTCGATACGATTTTGTTCGGGAGTACGCATCAGGATCGAATCTAGATCAATATCGAAATCGGATCAGACTCGTAAATCGAAATCGTATCAGTTTCGGGAGTAAGGCCCCTGACTTAAATAATAAAATAAACTATAAACAAAAATTTTTATAAAAATCCTCTTTTTAATATTATATATCTATGATAAAAATAATGTAGGATTGGACAGGAGAACGGTACACTTCATTGATTGCTTTGGACAGCTCCTGGGATCAGAGCCGTGCCGCCCCTGTGTGCGATGTGTGCGGCGCACACAGGCGCCAAGACGATGAGGGCGCCGCGGGCCGCCACCGAAAAGTTAAAACATGAAGATACGTAAAAATAAGAGGCGCTTCATGGGTTTCGCACGCAGGCGCTACCGGGGGTCGGCGCGGTCCTGCCTGGGATCGATTTCGAAAAAACAACATACGGCTTCCCGAGGTTGCCTCGTTCCTTCCTTCGTTGCGGCCTGCGGGTCTTTTCAGTTGTATGGGAGATTTGCTTGGGATATCTACTCAGTTTGGCGCACTTGGGGCGCTATAAATTATATTGGTTCTAACTGCAAATACTTAAAAATGTTTATTTATTTCCATGTGGCGTCACGTAAATTGGTTATATCGATTTATTTTCAATATTTTATTCACAAAGATGTATTATATTAAATGTATTATATTAAAAAGAGGTAGATATGGCATTGCGCGTAAAAAGTGAAGAAGAGAATTGGTCCGACGTCGGGCCAATTTAGGTTAGTGTGCTCCGCGAGTAATAGCGTGTTCTGTGCGTTGACACATTGACACGCGTCCCATGTCAATGTGTGTCGTGGCACAGAAATATTGTCAGTTTTGTAAGGATATAACGTATCTATGTAATAATTAATCAAAGTTTATTCAGAGAATTTAGTGACATGACAGTGCCAACTTTTTTATATTTTATATTTTTCTTTTTTTATACATATATTTTTCGTTATATTTACCGGACCGATTGGTTAAACGGCAAGTGCCCTTATTTGTATTTTTCATAATAATAATTATAACGAAAAATAATGCACACAATAGGGAATATGCATAAAATATAAAAATAGCTTAAAACATAATAATCCCACCAAAAACATTCTGTAAAAAACTAGCCAAGTCTCGATGGAGCTGCTTGTTTATCTCTAAAAAGTAATGAAATCTAGACAAAGTCGTGCCAAGTCTAAGGATCCTTACTGCGATTTATTTATTATTATAGTTAATGTTGTGTGACTTGGCCGTTGAAAATTCTTTATACGTTACAAGTCAATTTTGTTTACACGTAATGTTATATCAGATTCTGTTGTAACTACCTATGTTTGTTAAGCGAGATAATAGCCCATACTGGTATTGGTAATTGGACGCTAGTGTCTTATTTTAGGCTGTTGTTGATTGTATAGCACATGTATTGGAGCAATGCTGTCATGGAGCCCCTTTTGTACCCTTGTGTACTCTTCAACGGCCAAGTCACACAACATTAACTATAATAATGAATAAATCGCGGTAAGGATCCTTAGACTTGGCACGACTTTGTCTAGATTTCATTACTTTTTAGAGATAAACAAGCAGCTCCATCGAGACTTGGCTAGTTTTTTACTGAATGTTTTTGGTGGGATTTCACTTCTTTTTGTAAAAACGTAGGAATATTGATTTATTTTACTAGATTTTAGTGTCATTTGTTTATTTAATTTGTGTAATGTTCGAGTAGAATAAAGTTAATTGTTCGACTATTTCTTCTTGTAAACTTGTAAGTATAAGTATAAAAGCCAGTCTAGTCTTATCCAGAGTTTTCCTTTAATTTTATTTATATGCGTATTAAAAGCAGAAGGGGAGGCATTCGCCCAGCAGTGGGACGCTACGGGCTAGATTAAATTAGAAGATGCTCCCACTTCACTGGATTTTTGCAATGACAGTCGATTTTTTTATGTACCAATAGTAGAAGGGGGCATTACCATATCTCTAATCAGCTGAGACCAGCTGAGGGTTCTTCATCAGATACTTCAGACCTTCGATTTTTGACATCAAATGAAGTGGCCCACCAAGTTGAATATTTTTTGTAAAGGCAGTATGTCGATCTCTAATAGTTTGGTTGGGCTCTTGTGTTTTCTAATAAGGGTCACCAGGTACTCCAGATTATCCTAGTTTTTATAGTTTTTCCTTTATGTGGCCATTAAAGCCTACCTCTGTACCAAATTTCAGCTCCCTGAGTTTATGGGAAGTACTAGTTCTATTCTGATGTTCATGAGTGAGTAACTGGGTGAGTGTCATAAATGCGAAACTTTGCTTTCGTTTAACTTCGGAACTAAATGACCTACAGACTTAAAATTTTGGATTTTAAGTATGTGATTATACTTTACTGGATGACGAAAATTTCTGCGTTCTGGTCTTATCCAGAGGTTCTCAAATAGGGGCCTGAAAATGCGGCGAAATGGTTCCAGTAAATAATGGTACGGCAGTGTTTGCTTCGCGCTCGACTTGGCGGGGGCACTGCCGTGCCCCCAGATCGACATTTTGGTCTTATCCAGAGGTTCTCAAATAGAGGCCTTGAAAATGCGGCGAAATGGTTCCCGTAAATAATGGTACGGCAGTGTTTGCTTCGCGCTTGACTTGGCGGGGGCACTGCCGTGCCCCCAGATCGATTATCCTAGTTTTTATAGTTTTCCCTTTATGTGGCCATTAAACCCAAACTCTGTACCAAATTTCAGCTCTCTGAGTTTATGGGAAATACTAGTTCTATTTTGATGATCATGAGTGAGTGAGTGAGTGTCGTAAATGCGAAACTTTGCTTTCGCTTAACTTCGGAACTAAATGACCTACAGACTTGAAATTTTGGATTTTAAGTATGTGATTATAGCTGGACTGGATGACGAAAATTTCTGCGTTCTGGTCTTATCCAGAGGTTCTCAAATAGGGTCCTGAAAATGCGGCGAAATGGTTCCAGTAAAGGATGGTACGGCAGTGTTTGCTTCGCGCTCGACTTGGCGGGGGCACTGCCGTGCCCCCAGATATGATACTAGACTGAAAAATAAAGCAAATGGCGAAAAAAATTTCAATATCTGTTGATAAATGAGCAAGATATGAGCGGTCAAAGTTTGTAATCTATCTCTTTCTAGCAAAACGAAATTTAGTATGAACTTTCTATGAAAGTCGTGTTATGTGACGTCACGATACACGTCCGATCTCTCTGTCTAATAGACTACTTTAAACGTTCATATCTTAGTTATTTTTAATGATATAAAAAAACTGATTTTACCATACGATTTACCAAACAAGATAGATCTATATAAAAAAATAAAAAAATTACGTGCATATTCCCTATTGTAAGAAGAAATTTTTATTTGAAAATCTGTTGACATTTTATAACATCTCTTACTAGATATATTACAATCTAACGGTTTTTACAATTTTACGGTGACATATATAATGTAAGCTATAATTAAAATTGTTAATATATATGCATGTGAATTTAACGCAAACTGATGAACAGAATTATGACCGTGAAGAATGTATGCTAGAAGAATGTACGGTAGGTATCCGAGGAAAAGATAATTGTTTTTTTTTCAGACACTCCTAAGTGGTATCAGCTTCCACAAAAAGGGTAGAGTGTACGATTTCCTAAAACCCTGGCTGAAAGACGGCTTGCTCTTAAGTAAAGGTATGTACCAAGCTACTACTAAACATATTATAAAATTTACGTTTTATAACTCTCTTTAAATCAGTCCCTATATTTTTACCGGCGATTCAAGTCTATAAAACCTTTATAATTTAAACTTCACTTATTAAATGTAATCTAACGAATTAAATTAAAATACGTTTTATCAGCATTTTAAGTAAGATCACATACATCAGAACCTAATATTTGAAACTTAAGGGTAAGCTTACCTACACCAATACGCGACGCGACGCTGTATTTTTTAAAATAGTAATTCGAAATTGAATTTTATTCAAAAATTCACGCATAAAGATACGTTTACAGGATTACAGGTTAGGTCGCACAGAGTAAGCGGCCATGAAAATCCAGTATAGTGGAGCGGTGTAGGTACATGTGTGGGTACTTGGGTAGTCAACCCATGCATGTACACCGCTCCACCATACTGGACTCTCTGCGAAGCATATATATCGCCCATTAGGTCACCTGTAGACACTTAAGCCTTCTATCAGAAGTTAAAGTAAGAATCGGGACTCACCTGGGAACAAAATTCTTGTCCATTATTCTTATGCCACTGTAGTTCATAGGCCTATCACAGTCTCGCTACTCGTTTCAGATTCGGTTCAGCAAGGCCTCTTATCACTGTACCTACTGTCAGTAATGTAGTTCCTTCGAGTCTGAAGAACCTGTTGCTCGACTTATGCGTTTAGGTTGTGGAGGGTACGGAGGAGGAACGGAGGACCATACATGAAAAATGTCCATAAATAAGCAAAAATAACAGTTTCAAAACTGACTCAATTTAAATAACAAACCTATAACTAACTCTCAACTAACTTCACTCCATCTCTTATTGATAACTTCATATCACACCCAATTTTGACTCTAGCGCCATTATGACCAGTTTTGGAACTGTTATTTAATTACTTTTATAGCACAGCGTGACCTAAACCCGGCGTTAAGCACCCTCGCTTCGCTCGGGCGCTAACTTCACGCCGTGCAGTAATAGGCAACTTAGGTCACGCGTATCGTAATGTACTATTACACACCGTGCAGAAATAGGCAACTTAGGTCACGGAAAAGCGTGCGTAAAGTGCGGATTTAGGTCACACTGTGCTATAAATATTTTTTCATTCTACCGCATCCTGTAGCGTATCGTTGAAAAGGTCTTTTAAAATAAAGGGAAGGTTTGAAACAATGCCTTTTCACAAAGTCAACCATTTTCGAGTAATCGGCCTCCAAAGTGGTTTATAAGTTGGTCCCCCCCAGGCATTTCTAAACTATGAGATTTAGGTAGAGATAATGTTTTTTTTTTGTCCAACACACGAAGTAGAGATACCAGGAGTCCGAACGTAATGTTAAAATAATGGTCTCAATTACAGGGACATATTTTTGCCGGTAGAGCGCGCGACAGTTTGACAAGCACTCGTTTGAAATTACGCGGGAAGTTTAAATGTTGCTATTGACAGCTCTGGAAGAAAATATTATGAGAAACGTGGATTTAAATCTAATTATATAAAAGTTTTAGGAAATTCTTAGAAACTGTTCTCGAAGTATAGATACCGAAGAACACGGTAATTGTCTAACGGTAATTTAAAAATAATTGTAATAAATAATAGTATTGGCAACACTCGGTATAATAGTATTGACAACACTCGGTACGTAACAAATTCTCGCACAACTAGTGGCAGAAAAGAGAACTAAGATCTGGTCCTATTATCTATACTATAGCGCGAGACGCTATGCGGACAGTCCGCGCTCCGTTTCGCGCAGGGGTGGTCGACTTTGTATGAATGACCTTGGACCAAAAAGGGGGCAGTTCGGTGCGACAAGAATGGTTATATTTCAATATATCGCTCTCTGTCTTACATGGTTAATATTACATAAACTTTACTTAAAAACCACAACAGATGGCGCACAACAGATACTATGCCGGTTCTAGATCGCGCTATCGAAAACATTACACGTATGTATAAAAGTCGCTATTTGGTCCCAATTAGCGCCTCTAGTGAGCTGCCCCCTCAAACTTTTAACCCGCCTTCCAACAAAGGAGGACTATATATTTGATTATATGAATATGGCGGGAAATTAAAGATACGTAATTAAAGTTTAAGTTAACGTTAAATTGCTCTTTAGAGTTAAATTTTACATTCCAACAAAACCGAGCAACCACCTCCACGCACCAATCATAACTACTACGTCACCAAATCTTCGTGAGCCCTTATATACATACGTCTAGTGTTTTCGATAGCGCGATCTAGAAGCGGGATAGTGTCATCTGTTGTGGTTTTTAAGTAACTTTTATGTATATTAACCATGTAAGACAGAGAGCGATATATTGAAATATAACCATTCTTGTCGCACCGAACTGCCCCCTTTTTGGTCCAAGGTCATTCATACAAAGTCGACCACCCCTGAATAGTGTTCTGTGGTTTCGCGCCACTACCTTGGCGCCGTCCGCTCTGCCTCGGCGTTCAACTCGTCAACGCAGGCCCCCTGGCGCTCGCGCACCGCGCAATTAGTGTTACACACAGACTACTCAGAAGAACTAACGTTACATAATCCGCCGAACGGAGAGGCCGCGTTCGCGCGTTGAACACCGACGCGATACAGTAACTATTGTCTGTAACTGTTGTGTACCCGATAATACACGTTATTTACACTATTTTCGTTCGTTTATTAATTCACAACCCGAGCCCCGCTACAAGTGGCAGCCCAACGTGTGGCCGAAGGGACTTTAATACTTACTTAGGTTTCCGAAAGTACCTAATAGTGCAACGGTTTTTTCCGCGAACTAAACAGTAGGTGTGTTGGCCTATAGTTTTCTGTTTAGTTTTGTTCCGCGAACTGTTTACACTACGAGTAAAATAGTGATTTTTCCATAATACCTAAGACTTTGTTTGGGTTTTTTCCGTGAACTAAACAGTATACCTAGTTGCTGTGTTAGTTTTGTTCCGCGAACTGTAATAAAAAAGTATAAATAGTGACGTTTTCCATAATACCTAAGACTTTTTTTTTTGGGTTTTTTTCCGCGAACTAAACGTTGTAGTTTTAGTGTTGTTCTGCGAACTTAGTAACTTTATTTATCGAAATGAATACGAGATCGAGTAGTGCAAAACAAGCGGGTTCGTCGGCTGTCCAAGAGTCGTCTGTGGACGGGACGCCGCCGCCGCCGCCCATTCCGGCGGCTTCGCTTGCGTTCGAGAATATTCCATGCACTGCCGGCGTTAACGCCGCGCAGGCGCTCATGGAGGACCCGCAGCCAGCTGCTGGTGCTGCAACGGCCCCGGTCACCATGACAACGGACCAACTTCTACTACTTATAGACAGGTTGAGTCGCAGCGATCCTGTAAGTACATTACCAATTTCTACTGGCAATTTCGCCAAGTGCACAGCGCGTTTCGACGGAGAGAAATCTAGTAATGTTGAGGCTTTTATCGACGCGGTTGAAACGTATAAGGAGTGTCTACGCGTTGACGATCACAACGCACTTCGTGGGTTATCTATGCTTCTCACGGGATTGGCCGCTACTTGGTGGCAAGGAGTCAAAGACACTACCCCATCATGGCGAGCGGCTATAGAATCGTTACCTAAAGCAAACGTTTGGACCACGTTTACCTCCTCACAAGTTATATCTAAAAATATTTGAACGGGAACAGCGTGTAGATGAGTCTACAGATTTATTTATTTGCCATGTTAGATCACTTCTTGCCCAGCTCCCACAGTTTACACTTACGGAAACGGTGCAGCTAGATATGGCTTATGGATTGATGCACCGGCGAATCCGCGAGAAGGTTCCGCGTTCTGGTTTTGACAGTTTCTCCGAGTTACTGGCACAAGCGCGGCGTGTCGAAGACATTATAGATGAGAGTAAGCCACGTGCCAATGTAGATACTAAACCCGCGACATACTCTGCGGTGACGGGTCAGGCGGAACCTATTACAAAAATGCATCGGCCTCAATGTAAGTACTGCAAGCGGTACGGCCACCTCAAGGAGGAGTGCCAGCGACTTGCCAAGCAGCCAAAGACCAGAGATGGTCCAGTCGAGGGAGCTTCGCGTTTCCCTTCAGTTACGTGTTTCGGGTGTGGGGCACCCGCAGTTATACGCTCTAACTGCGCGACATGTAAGGAAAAGAAATCAAGCGCGCCGCCCGCGCCGTCCAACAGTGCGTTTCAGTCAGTGTCCGCGAGTTGCGCTAATATTGATTCGCGTGTGCGTCCTGTGTTACGTGTACAAATCTGTGGTGAATTCGGTAATATATTAGTAGACACTGGAGCTAAACATTCTGTAGGAAGTGTTAGTCTAAGAGCCCATTTATCTAAGAATGGTTGTCAGTTCCATAATGTATTTACTGAACTAAAGTATGCGGACGGTAGAATCTCTGCGCAAAATGTTGAAATAGCGCAGGTCAATGTAACAATGTAAATCAACCGAGAGCCTATTAGGGATGAATTTTATAGAGGACATTGGTATGGTGTTAGACTTCGATCGTGGTGTATGGTATGTGAGACACGATAGGTCGCCGGAGTCGATTCTTTTTGAAAACAAGTCATTACGGCTACTCACCTGTTCGTCTGTGGGTCTTCGCGAGGACGAGGGATCCCATCTTTGTCCGGACGAACGTAAAAGGTTATCGTTAGCAATTTACTTTCAAATACGAATTCATTTCCAATTTGATCGAAGCAATTGATAGCCCGTGAGTGGGGAGCTTTATTTTTAATTTGACATAATATATTGTCATCATGTTGAAAAATAAATCTGACAAGAATGCGAAAGTTAAATTTGATGATAATGTCTTTGAAAAACTAGGCACCTAAATATAATTGCGATTGCTGCATTAAAATATATTCATAATACATAGGTATTATATTACATTTGTATACTATTTCAGAATATTTCAGTAGAATATTTTGAGTGTAGGTATACCGACTTAATTAAATTTATTTCTCTTTTGTTGTTATACCTACAATGTAATATTTAATTTATTTGTGCTTAAGAGTGTTTAATACATAGGTTTTTAGTTTTTAACCCAAAACAATGACTAAGATTATTTTAAATGATCTGTACGTTTGTGCGCGCTAATCTCAGAAACTACAGAACGGATTTTTATAAAATTTGTTACCGTAGTAGTTTAGCCCTTGGATAAACACATAGGACTCGCTTTTTATCGCAGAAAATTTTTGGGTACCTAACTACCTACGGATTCCACGCGGATAGGAATTAGGATAGCTCTGCTTATAATTTTGTGTAGGTATTTCAATTCAATCGGTTCATACCTACAAAAAGTTTTATCAATCTAAAAAATAACGTAGTATAAAATGCTATAAAATAACCAGATATTTTAATTGGTTAAAACTTTACCTAGGTTAATCCTAATCATTAATGTGTATGATTATTATAGGAGGAATAAGTGAGAAGCTAGATGGGTTCGTGGTCGTACTGCTAACTCATCTCTCTCTCAAACTCTGTCGTGGTCCCAACTAGGACGGGCGATCACAATCCAAATTATTTTTATTAAGTTCAAAGTCCACAACGTCTTCCCATTCAAAAGATTTTCGAAAACGTTAAAATACTAATTATCGGCTACAAAGAAATCCTTACCTAATATTATACCTAAACGCGAAAGTTTGTATATAGTACATAATAATATGTTTAGTTTTTCATGTAATAAAGTAAAGTAAAGAAAACACGTAAAGAATTTTGATGAAATCAGGTATGGTAGTAGTTTATCCAGAATTAATACATAATACTTTTTGCAGCTTATTAAATTTTATTTATGGTAGAGTTCCCGGTAGATTTCTTGAGTGTACGAAGTCGCAGTAAACATTCAAATAAAATACAACGGATACGGCTGTGCAGTGCCTACACCATTAAGTATTCAATTTTGGTATTGGTATTTTCCCGAACAAGCTTTCCCTCTGGCGCGAGCGAAGCTGCGGGCAAAAGCTAGTTGTGTACATAATTACTATGGAAAAGCCTATACCGTTCGGACTCCTGGTATCTATACTTCGTGGTACTACCTTAGAGTCTGTAGAAACATTTAACTTGCTCGGAATAAATATAGACACACACGTAAACTGGAAAACTCACGTAGAAAACATAAAATTAAAACTATCAAAATTCACTTACGCGCTATACCATTTAAAATGTAGCACAGATTATAAAACAGCTCTTTCAGCAGTGTGCGTTACCCCAGCCAGATGTTGTGGATTTTGTTAACTTTTTACCTATGCTCAATTAGAGCGTTGTCTCCTGTAATTGAGCGTTGCATTTTCATAATTTGCTCCTTTGTAGTTTTCGAGAAAAACTCGAAAAACAGATCTGGCTGGAGTAACGTTTCAAAACGTTACTCCAGCCAGAGATTTTTTCTTCTAAAGGATATTTTAAGAAAAATAATATGCAAATAATTAAAGCGTTGCAGGGTGTAATTGAGCGTATAAAAATTTCATTTGTAGCTTGATCCGTTATGAAGATATTCAAAATCCTGCTGGAGTAACGTTTGGCGATTTCTTAGATCTCGAAGACTGTTAGATGCAGATGTACAATTTTTGGCACACGGCTTCTCCCAAATGTGCTTATATTTGCTCGCCAATAAAAAATAAAAAATAATACACGCTTTAAAAGTTTTTTGATATTTTATAAAAACTACTTAGCACGTTCTAGCACTTTTTTTAACAGGTCTAGAGACCTAATTCAAATTTCATATTATAGTTTACATCAATCTTCAATTGAGCATTAAAGTCTTATCAAGATCCAGTTGGTAGTTATCTAATTATGACGAAAATTAATTCATAAAAGTGCACAATACCAGCGAGATCCTATAAAATCGGTATCTTGTGTGTTTCCTATTTCTAGGTGATACCAATAATTAGAGCGTTAGTTTAATTATATACAGGTAAATTTTTACCTAAAAACACTCAATAATTTGGGAGATAATGGAAATAATAACAAATCGATAAATAACGCTTGACAACCTGACCGAGTTAAGATGGTCACAAAATTCTGAAATGTATAGGATGATATTGGTACTAAAAGTACAGTTAAGTAAGCAAGTATTAAAATGTTATAATACTAGAATTTAAGAATCACCCATATACATAATACACAATAATACTTTTTAGGGTTCCGTAGTACTCAAGGAACCCTTTTAATTTTGCTCTGTCCGTCCGTCCGTCTGTCTATCCGTCCGCCCTTCTAGCTTCTGTAATATAAATATAAATTGATGAAATTTTTTGTTATATTTATAGATTGTAATATATAGATCTCGGTTTTGGCATAATATAATCATAATTTTATATTTAAGGGGTGGCTCTCATACATGTGAAATGAGGATTAAAAATATTTTTTCATATTACCTCATCGTGTGGGGTGTCATTGAATAGGTATTTTGAAATTATAGGTATTTCTAAACTATGAGACTTAAAAACTTGCAATTTTTCCAGCTGATAGATCATGCTAAATACTCTTTAGAAAAATTGTTTTGAACGAAATCGGACAGTAAATTTTGAAGTATTTTGAAAAAACCTACTACGCGTTTATAGATATGGAACCCTTAGATATGTCCTGAATTCCTGACATGCTCTTGGTTACAATTATTGGTGATTAATACTAATCACTACATACTCGGCATGGAGAATAGAGGTAAGGAGAACCATCTCGTGTATTAAAAAGTGTCCGTTGAAAGGGAGCAAGATAAGATGGCGCAATAGTAGCGAGTGGAAAAATTTCAAAAAGAGCGCCACAAAATGGCCACAAATTATTATAGTAACTAACCAATAATTAACTTTCAAATAACTTCACTCCATCTCTTATTGCTAACTTCATATCATTTCTACTTCCTTCACGCTAGTGTATAGCGCTATTTCGGTGAGTTTTCGAACTATAATTTGGTCTTTACGGGTGGACACTTTATCAAGTTATCCCCCATACAAGATGGATCTCCTTACCTCTATTCTCCATGATACTCGGGTTGAATCGGCCCATTCCTCTCGAAGCATCTTCTCGAATTTAAAATAACCTACAACTTCTCAATTTGTTTGGTAAACAAATAAGGATTACAAGGTTACCAGTGAACTTTTACATTTTGTTTATGTGAATTCTTAATATATATACATACATATAATCACGTCTTTTGCCCGTAAAGGGGTAGGCAGAGACCACTGTTTGCCACTTGCTACGATCCTAACATACTCGTTTCGCTTCGTTCAGTTTCATTCTTCACAAAATGACCTAGCCTGGCAGAAAATTTAAATTTCTAAGTCTGCTATAAGAATGCTTTGAATTGTGCTTACGATGGCTCCATACCTCCATCCATCTTTCAAAATCGTTTTCGTTCCCGCTTACCTAATATCTCCTAAACTATATACACGATTTTTATGAAATTTAAAATATTAGCTTGTGCCGCCAACGACGTTTTCGTTACAAAATTTCAGACCGCTAGCTTGATTACAAATACAAACGAAAATATGGGGGCACGAAAAAGCCGCAAAATGCTTCGAGAAAAGATAGTGCGCCTGCTTATAGACTAGCTAGCTAGACGACCTCTGTGGCTCAGACCACTGAGCCACAGAGGTCGTCTAGCTAGCTAGTCTATAAGCAGGCGCACTATCTTTCGTGGATATTTCTTCGAATATTTCTTCGATCCCGCGACCTCCGGCTTGAGCGCCAACGCGCTAACCATAGCGCGTTGGCGCTCAAGCCGGAGGTCGCGGGATCGAATCCCGCCAGGGAACACAAAAAGTTTTCTGTGTTTCTAGATCATGAATCATGGTTCATGAATATGTATTAAATGTTTGTATTATATAATACAAATCTTAAATATAATATAACTAAATATACACTATATAATATATAATAATATTATAAAGAGGAAAACTTTGCATGTTTGTTTGTTTGTTTGTAATAAATAGGCTCAAAATGTACTGGACCGATTTCAAAAATTCTTTCACCATCCGAAAGCTACATTATCCACGAGTAACATAGGCTAAATTTTATTTTGGAAAAAAATAGGGTTCCGTAAGATATTTGGGTTTTTCGGACACAAGGTGCAAAAAATCAACCAGAAAAGTTACTTATTTTGCGTACGCTGCCTAAACTATAAAAGATAGAACCATAAAATGTTCTAATTAATTGGAGATCTTATAAATATCTACAAAAAAGTCCCAACGACCATTTTTTTATTTAGAAAATTGAATTTTTTTTTACTACATTTAAACGCGTTTATTTTACTCATGCTATTAATCCTTATCAAAATAAATTATTTCATCACTAAGTACAGTTTATGTAGATAATATTTGGTCTTTGAATGATTAAAATTGGACGTTTGGTTTTGAAGTTTTGGCGAAATTAAAATATTACGATTTCTGCTGCAAGGCCCGTTGCGAAGTGGGCGTTACCATGGCGGGCGCGGGGGTGCGCGTGCGGGAGGGGAGTTTAGATCTATGAGACATGAGTAAGGTACCCGCAGTATTAGTATTGTACCCGTGCGAAGCCGGGGCGGGTCGCTAGTATTATATATTTCCGATGTCTGGTACCCGTAACTCAAGTTCTTCCGATACTTAGAACGGAACCAGATTGTTGTGAAGCGTCAATAGATATTATTATTATTATTATTATTATGGACTAAATACTTGGCAGCCGCGCTGTCAGATTTGGTTTGAAAGCCTTATTGATATATTTTGGACCAGACTGCAGGCGGACTGTTAGTATTACCTTAAAATTGTAAATAGTAGACCTTAAAATTGTCCGCCGTTTATTAGTTTATCTTGTATTAGATGTTGCCCGCGACTTCGTTTGCGCAAAAGTTAATTTCGAAGAAACCGTACATCTTTCCGCGATATAAAGTAGCCTATGCCCTTCCCCATGGTCTACTCTACATCTTTGCCAAAATTTTCCATGAAAGAATCGTCCATACCGTAAACAAATTTTCTGAGCACACTGAGCATACAAAGCCCATTTAATCTGCCTTCGGTCATAGTCGATCTTATGGTGTCTACAGAGTACAGACACACGAATTTGGTACGGAGCGTACAGCGGATCTGGTACGCTCCGTACCAGATCCGAGCGTGTGTAGGGCAGTCCGGCGAACATAAGAAGAAGGTAAAGAGTTCGCCGTTGTCCGCATCGGATCTGGTCCGCTCCGTACCAGATCCGTGCATGTGTAGAGCAGTCCGGCGGTACGGCCGTACAACGGCATCAGTGTTGCCAAATTAGGGATGTACCCCCCAAAATTAGGGAAAATATCTACGGGGGTTTACTAGGGGACAGGATGTTTAGAGTTTACTCCTTATGAATCAATTTGTATGTAATAATAAAAATTATTTTAATGTGTGTATAGAGCCAGGGATATGAAAATGTATTGGGAGTGAAATCAGATTAAGACAAGTTAGTTTTATGTTACTCACGCGTAAGTCTTTATGATAAACATATAACCTTTCTTTCTAGCTTATTATCTCTTAGACCTGTCAATTGTATAAGTAATCAGGGGTAAAATTTGGTGAGAATATTTTTTGAAGTGTTGGTATCACTACCCGTTATCAATGAATTGCGGGATTCATCGTCGTCGTTTAAAAACAGCACTGTAAATAGAACTCTGTGCTAATGTAATAGAGCATAAAATCGAACACACGAGTGTCGAGCTTTACGCTCCACTGCACCGTACCAAATCCGTGCGTGTGTAGCGACACCGGATTTGGTCTCCGGATATGGTCCGCTGTACGCTCCGTACCAAATTCGTGTGTCTGTAGATAGCATTAGGATTTAGCCACGTTTTTACACGTCTAAGTTTGCCGAATGACCTTTCAATTGTAGCAGTGGAATAAGCATAATTTAACCAAAACTCGTTGTGCACTTTGAAAACGATATAACATGTCAAATAAATGAAAGCCGCTCGCTCGTGGGTACTCTCTCACAATTTGGCTATTTTCTACCAGCAAGCCAAATTTTCGGAATAATAAAATAAAAATCGACAAGTAACAGGTTTAGAAATTGCGATGGTTATAATATTATAATTGTACCCAGTACCAAGTACCAAAATTGTAGCAAGTACCCAGGGGAGCAGGGCCTACCTATCTACCTACGTCCATTGTTGAGTGGACTAGAAAACTTATGCACTCAACGTCTTTTACGTAAAAGATGTTGAGCGCTTAAGAGTCCAAAAGCTTTGTTTAAAGCTCGCAATGCATTTATTGTGTTATCAATAATTATGCCTACCATTTTTAGGAATGGTTTGATTTAGAACTTTTCGAGCGATATTAATAAAGTGAAGTCTGATGATCTCTTAGATTGAAATAAATTTAAATTTTTACACTTGCTTACATACCTGTACTAATATTACCCTATAAATTTCAGAATGTCAGCTTAATGTATTAAACGGCCGCTTTTTTGTGACCATCTTAACTCAGTCAGGTTGTCAAGCGTTATTTATCAATTTGTTATTATTTCCATTATCTCCCAAATTATTGAGTGTTTTTAGGTAAAAATTAACCTGTATATAATTAAACTAACGCTCTAATTATTGGTATCACCTAGAAATAGGAAACACACAAGATACCGATTTTATAGGATCTCGCTGGTATTGTGCACTTTTATGAATTAATTTTCGTCATAATTAGATAACTACCAACTGGATCTTGATAAGACTTTAATGCTCAATTGAAGATTGATGTAAACTATAATATGCAATTTGAATTAGGTCTCTAGACCTGTTAAAAAAAGTGCTAGAACGTGCTAAGTAGTTTTTATAAAATATCAAAAAACTTTTAAAGCGTGTATTATTTTTTATTTTTTATTGGCGAGCAAATTTAAGCACATTTGGGAGAAGCCGTGTGCCAAAAATTGTACATCTGCATCTAACAGTCTTCGAGATCTAAGAAATCGCCAAACGTTACTCCAGCAGGATTTTGAATATCTTCATAACGGATCAAGCTACAAATGAAATTTTTATACGCTCAATTACACCCTGCAACGCTTTAATTATTTGCATATTATTTTTCTTAAAATATCCTTTAGAAGAAAAAATCTCTGGCTGGAGTAACGTTTTGAAACGTTACTCCAGCCAGATCTGTTTTTCGAGTTTTTCTCGAAAACTACAAAGGAGCAAATTATGAAAATGCAACGCTCAATTACAGGAGACAACGCTCTAATTGAGCATAGGTAAAAAGTTAACAAAATCCACAACATCTGGCTGGGGTAACGCACACCTTTCAGCATACCATGCAATATGCATATTCTTGGCTAAGATATGGAGTAATTTTGTGGGGTAATAGCGTCAATATTCACGAATTATTTATTTTACAAAAAAATGCATTAGAATAATAGCCCAAATAAAAAATCGAGATAGCTGCAGGCCATATTTCATTAAATACAATCTTCTAACACTCCCATCTATTTACATACAGGATATTAGTTTATTTGTTTTTAAAAACATGGTTTATTTCACAAAGGTTAAAGATACACATAACATCAATACTAGACATAAAGACCGATTACACTTACCATACTCTAGGATAAAAATGCATGAAAGTCAGTAAAGATATATGGCAGTAAAGATATATAATAGACTACCAGATAATATAAAAAAAGAAACTAAATTAATAACATTTAATAGAAAATTGAAAACATAGGTACCTACTTATTAAAAAAATGCTTCTACTCTTTAGAAGAATATTTTTCAAAGGATGAAGATAAAAATTAAATAGTATTCAAATAATAAAAGTTCATAGAATAGATATATATTTATTAATTATTATACTAAGGATTTTAAAGTTATATAATAAGTTAAGAATATAAATTGTATGTAATTATTCAACATTTAGCAAGCGCCTGAACAAGGCTACTAACATAGATATAATAGGTTGGGGAAAAAGTCTTTTCGCATTATAGTATGTATGAACTTGTCATAAAATATCTTGGGCTATACCAATTGTATCTGGCTGATTTTGGTATCATTAAAAAGTTTTAATTTTACAGAAGACAATTCCAAATTCAAATTAGGTAAATTTGAGATTTTCATTTGTTTTTCTTATTGTTAAAATGAGTGATTCTTATGAAGAATTTCCATACATTTTAAAATTTTATTACAAAAAAGGTAAAAATGCAACACAAGCCGCGAAAAAAATTTGTGATGTTTATGGACCTAATGCAGTATCTGTGAGAGTAGCGCAAATTTGGTTTAAGCGTTTTCAATCCGGAAATTTTGATATCAAAGATGCACGTCGCTCTGGTCGCCCTGTTACGGACAAAACTGTTGCCATTTTTGAAAAAGTGGAGCAAGATCGGCATATTAAAGGAGTAATTACGATGTAGCTGAAGAACTGGGGATTGACCACAAAACGGTTTTGGCGCATTTGAAAAAAGCTGGGTACACAAAAAAGCTCGATATTTGGGTGCCTCATGAGCTCACTGAAAGAAAACTAATGAACCGTGTACTCATTTGTGATTCTTTATTACGACGTAATGAAACCGAACCATTTTTGAAGAAGCTGATAACTGGTGATGAAAAGTGGATCACGTACGACAAGAACGTGCGAAAAAGATCGTGGTCAAAGGCCGGTCAGGCTTCACAGACTGTGGCGAAACCCGGGTTAACTCGCAACAAGCTGATGCTGTGTGTGTGGTGGGATTGGAAGGGCATTATTCATTATGAGCTGTTACCGCCAGGCAGGATCATCAATCTGAACTGTACTGCGAACAACTGATGAGATTAAAGCAAGAAGTTGAGAGAAAGCGGCCGGAATTAATCAACAGAAGGGGTGTGGTTTTTTACCATGATAACGCTAGACCTCACACATCTTTCGCCACTCAGAAAAAATTACGGGAGTTTGGCTGGGAGGTGTTAATGCATCCGCCGTATAGTCCTGACCTTGCACCTTCAGATTTCCACCTGTTTCGGTCGCTGCAGAATTCCTTAGGCAGTGTCAGGTTGACATCACAAGAGGACTGCCAAAACCACTTGTCGCAGTTTTTTCATCAGAAGCCCCAAAAAATTTATAGCAATGGGATCATGTACCTACCAACAAGATGGCAAAAAGTTATCGAACAAAATGGCACCTATATACTTTAGTCACTTGTAAATAAACTTTATAAAAAAACCTTTTGAATTTTTATATAAAATGCGAAGAAACTTTTTCCCCAACCTAATATAATATTAAAAAGAGGGCTACTAAGCAAAGCTACTAAGTTTGTCCTAAATATGCTTTTGTCATTGTACCTACTTAGTGCTAATAAAGATTTTGAAGTTGAAGTTGAAGTTGGTCCAACGATTACTTCGCCGTCTGAGGTCAGATTTTCAATTTTTCTTTATGTATAGCCAGTATAGGGTATAATCCCAAATTGGTCCTTTTGACATCAAAGTGGTGACCCGATGATGAGATTATTATTTTTAAACAAAAAATGAAACCGACTTCCAAAGTTAAAATATACAAAATAGTATGAAATTTCTAACGAGATTGTAAAATTTCGACATATTTTTACAATCTCCTTAGTTATTTTATAATCTAACGGTTTTTACAATTTTACAGTGACATATATTTAATCAGTTAAGCGTCGTGCAAAATCAATTACGAATATTTTGGGCATATGATTTAGGTAGGTACTGCTTAAGTAAAGATGTTTGGGCAGAAAAATAATTTAAAATTTCGAAAAATAAAATACCGTAATAGATAGGTATGTACTATTATTATAAATGCGAAAGTTTGTGAGAACGTATGTATGAATAATGGACAGATGTTTGTTACTTTTTCACGCAAAAGCTACTGAACGGATGAAATTTGGTATGGTAGTAGTTTAGGCTCTACTCTCTAGAATCAAGATTAAAACGTAGACTACATTTCCGAAAAAGTAAAGTGTTCCCATGGGATACATACTGTATTTAGGTGAGCGGAGCCGCAGGCAAAAGCTAGTACTAAATAAAGGACACTGGCGAATCCTGCCCGATTTACCATCACGAGCGGCCAAGTTTCAAACATATTATGTGATTCGTACCTACTTAAAAAGTTATTTTAGAAAAATATATATTACTAGCTTTTGCCCGCAGCTTCGCTCGCGTCAGAGGGAAAGCTTGTTCGGGAAGAAACCAATACCAAAATTGAATACATAATGGTGTAGACACTGCACAGCCGTATCAGTTGTATTTTATTTGAATATTTCCTGCGACTTCGTAGGTACACTCAAGAATTCTACCGAGAACTGTACCATAAATAAAATTTAATAAGCTGCAAAAAGTATTCTGTGTTAATTCTGCTGATAGGTACCTGATTTCATCAAAATTCTTTACGTGTTTTCTTTAATTTACTTTATTGCATGAAAAACTAAACATATTATTATGTACATACAAACTTTTGCGTTTAGGTATAATATTAAGTAAGGATTTCTTTGTAGCCGATAATTAGTATTTTAACGATTTCGAAAATCTTTTGAATGGGTAGACGTTGTGGACTTTGAACTTAATAAAAGCAATTTGGATTGTGATCGCCCATCCTAGTTGGGTTGGGACTTGGGATCATGACAGAGTTTGAGAGAGACATGAGTTAGCAGTACGACCACGAAGCCTAAGCTTCTCACTTATTCCTCATATAATAATCATACACATTAATGATTAGGATTAACCTAGGTAAAGTTTTAACCAATTCAAATATCTGGTTATTTTATAGCATTTTATACTACGTTATTAAAAATTAAAAATAATAATAATAAATAATAATATTTTTTTAGATTGATAAAACTTTTTGTAGGTTTTAACTGATTGAATTGAAATACCTACACAAAATTATAAGCAGAGCTATCCTAATTCCTATCCGCGTGGAACCCGTAGGTAGTTAGGTTCCAAAAAAAATTCCGCGATAAAAAGCGAGTCCTATGTGTTTATCCAAAGGCTAAACTACTACGGTAACAAATTTTATAAAAATCCGTTCCGTAGTTTCTGAGATTAGCGCGCACAAACGTACAGATCAAAAATCTTTTAAGAAAATCTTAAAAGTCATTGTTTTGGGTAAAAAACTAAAAATCTATGTATAAAACACTGATAAATCAAGCACAAATAAATTAAATATTACATAATATAACAACAAAAGAGAAAGAAATTTAATTATACCTACACTCAAAATATTCTACTGAAATAGTTTGTAATATAATAAGTATTATGAATATAATTCATGCAGCAATCGCAAATATTTAGGTGCCTAGTTTTTCAAAGAGATTATTTTAACTTTCGCATTCTTGTCAGATTTGTTTTTCAACATGATGACAATATATAATGTCAAAATAAAAATAAAGCTCCCCACTCACGGGCTATCGATTGCTTCCATCAAATTGGAAATTAATTCTTATTTGAAAGTAAATTGCTAACGACAAACTATTATACAAAATGTTTAGTGTAAGACCTACCAGCTAGTTTTTGCGGTGGGGGTCAAAAGTTGTAACAAAATTTACGCGTATATATACGAGTTTCATATAAAAAGTATAGTAAGGTGGTCCTAGGATCTCAGACTATATTTAATTTTTATCTAAACCGATTTACTTGCACCTACGAATCCAGTAAATGTTTAAATTATAAAGACTAAATCGATCGATCGCTTGTGAGTGGGAGCTTTAAATCAAAAGCACTAAGGAGTATTTATATCAACTTTAAGGCAAATCGCTCCCAAACAACTTTCTTTCCCTTTTTATTCCCGTTAGGGGACGAATTTCAATAAACTATGATACACGAATTTCATCAATTCTGTTACATAATTTTTGTGCAAAATATGAAGTAGATTGGACCAAGGAATCACGTTGCCCCATACAAACTGTTTTCCCCCTTTTCACCCCCTTAGGAGTCGAATTTCGAAAAATCCCTTCTTATCGGATCCCCACGCATTACAAAGAGCAAGCCCTGCAAGTTTCAGGTCTCTACGATCAGCGGTTTAGGCTGTGCGTTGATCCGTCAGTCATTCAGGACAAAGGATTTTATATGTATAGATTATAATATTATATTTAGGACTTGGGATAAAAAATTATGAATCTTCGAATATCAGAGATTTCATGTGCAAATACTGCTCCATCTAGTGACCCAATAGATAGTTTTATTTATATTGGAGTACTAGCTGGTGCCCGCGGCTCCGCCCGCGCAAATACAGTATCCCACAGGAACACTGTACTTTTTCGGGATAAAATGTAGCCTATGTTTTAATCCAGAGCACCAACTACTACCATACCAAATTACATCAAAATCCGTTCAGTAGTTTTTGCGTGAAAGAGTAACAAACATCCATCCATCCTCACAAACTTTCACATTTATAATATTAGTATTTTCTATAGTTCAACAGTTTAGTACTAGTTTAAAAAACGTTAATTGGGGTTTGAAATAGATCCCTCTATACTATTTATACTAAGAAATAACGAACGTACGTTCGTGTAACGTAACGTTTTTGGTTTTCGTAACGTGAAAGTTTATCTGATTTTGAACAACCCCGTTATTTAGGAGATTTATATTTTCAGGTCAAAAATGGCAGCACAGAAGGAAAATTCTAACTCCCGCATTCCACTTCAATATACTACGTCACTTTTATACGACCATATTGAAAAAATGTGATATGCTAGTGGAGCAACTAGAACCTGAAGTTAAGAAGGAAAAGACTGATATTCTACCGTTTGTGGCTGATTTCACATTGAACACTATCTGTGGTAAGAATGATTGCTCTTTACCTTATTGTTTTTAACCGACTACCAAAAAAGGAGGCGGTTATACCTACGTTCGGCTGTTTATATTTTTTTTTATGTTTAACGAAGCAGTACAGAGACCTTTTACCGCATACATATATCTTCGCATACAGATTTGTTTAATTTTTAAAAAATTAAACAAATAATTTCACTTTGATCCAACTGTAGTCCTAAAAGATCGTTTAAGTATAACAAAAACAGAGTAGGGCCGAGGACACTGCCCTGAGGGACACCAAAGTTTACAAACATAAAATTGCTCACGGTATCGGTTGCTTTTATAAATTGTTGCCTATCAGACAAGTAGTGTCGCAGCCATAACAGCCATTTCTCTGACACCTACATATTCTCGTTTTCTGAGAAGGAATGGGATCGAAACCGTGTCAAACGCTTTGGCGAGATCTAGAAATACACCAAGACAGTGTTGTTTTTTATCTAGAGTAGAGGAATCTAGAGTTCAAAAGCAACGCAGCATCCTCGGTAGACCTGTTACGCTGAAAGCCAAACTGTTTGTTAGAAATCACATTATGATTTCAAGAAGCAAAAATTTTTTCAAGTAGTTAAAATTTTAGCCGAATTTAAAAAGGGAATTATTTAGATAATAAGATTCATTTTATACTTTTTTGTGTATTTCTACTTTGGAAATCGGTTAAATTTTTTTTTAAACATAATTCACTTAGCAATCTTAGTCCTTCCAAAAAAGTTATTGTTTTCAGTTTTATACGGTTATATCGATTATAATATGGTCATTACTATTGAGTATTGTCATTGTTTACAAAGGATTTACGAGTAGTTTGCAAGTGTTTTACTAGATAAAGGGCCTATACCGGCAGTTTTGTCGCTGCTTACTTTATATTGAGTTACAGAGACAAAACATGCAAATATGCTATCTGACGCTTCTCAGTAGATTGTGGATTGTGTAAGAGCTCTATTACGTACTGTCGACTGGTCTAGTTTGAATAGGTGTTTAGTGTTTTCGCACTTGGTCGCTGGTCGCCTCGACGACTCACCGCTTAGTGGCGATGCACAAGTGACTGCAGCGGGTCTAAAAAGGCCACTTACGCAATATCATCGCAATATTGCTATTTGACACTAAAGCAATTCTGCTTGTAAATTTGTCAAATGAATGCATTTCAGCCAATTTCTGCATATGAATTGTATCCAAATCTTAATATGAATTGCAATTCAAGTGGCCATTTTAGGATCGCTGTCAGTAATTCATAACAAGAATTGAAAATGAATTGCCAAAACGGCCTTTTTAGACCTGCTGGTCGCCGGCGACTTGGTCGATAGTGCGTAATAGCTCTAAGGCTGGGACTATATGCAACGGAATCCGGTAGGCCGTAGAGAATTATGAGCACTGAAAATAGATCTCTGCACTAATACAATACAGTTGAAAATCGAACATCCGTGTGTCGAGTCAAATGTCAATGTCATATATGACAGCTCGACACTCGAAACTTCCATTTTCAACTGTATTGTATTAGCGCAGAGTTCTATTTTCAATGCTCATAATTCTCTACGATTCCGTTGCATATAGTCCCAGCCTAACCATGATTGGTTTGACGACCTCTGTCAAAGACCTCTGTGGCTCAGTGGTTTTTCCGTGTTCCTGGGTTATGGATGTGTCTATTAAATATGTGTATAATATAAAAATATTAAGTAAATATTAAATAATATTTCCGTTGACTGGTACCCGTAAAATAAGTTCTTCGAGAACTTACCACGGGACTAGATTGACGTGGTGTGAAGCGTCCATAGATATTATTATTGCTAAATGCATTCAAATTTAAACATTGCTGTTTCACTTATATATTAAACAATAGCACCTTTATCTATAAAGATAAAATAAAAAACCATTACAGTGGTAATTCTGATCATTACACAAGTTAACAAAAAAAATAAAAAATTTTGGTGCCGAGATATTGTTAGTGGTTTTGTATTAGGTATGCACTGGCAACACTAAACATATTTTTTATCTTTTTTTCCTACGTGTAATTTTTGATCTACCCGCAGTTTTAAATATTGGTAATAATCAGTACTTTCTTGTGCATGATTTGTTATCTTATCGATACATTTCTATAAATAAGTTGATTTTTATATCATATCTTCATCGCGAAGAAGTTGTCTCAATGACCCAAATGTGTTTTGTTACATTTGTGGTGAATACACAGTTAAAAAGTTCAGAAAACCAATAACAGATTTTATAAAAAGTGCTTATTTTTCTTACTTTAAGTCCAAAATTGTCGATGAATACAAGCCGTGGACACCTCAAATTGTTTGTAAAACATGCTATGAACATTTGCGACAGTGGATCAGTGGTCAAAGAAGTCGTATGAGGTTCGGAGTGCCTATGCAATGGAAAGAACAAAAAAATCACTTCGATGATCTTCTGCTGTGTCAATTTGCGTGGTGTTAATGTTAAAAAAATGACTTATACTGGCTTGGAGTCGGCTAGAAGACCTTTGCCACATTCAGAGGAAATACCTGTTCCAACAATATGTTCCATTCGTGAACCATCATTTGAAGAAATCGTTAATAAAGGGAGTAGCGACAGTGATTTCGAAGGAATACCATCTACAGAACCAAAACTTTTTACTCAAGAAGAATTAAATGATTTGATTAGGGATCTTGAACTACCTAAAGAATCTGCGGAGGTTTTGGCTTCTAGATTAAAATAAAAAAACTTGTTGGCGTCAGGTACAAAAGTGACATTCTATCGTACAAGAGAGCAAAACTTGCTACCATTTTTTCAATTGGAAAATGATATTGTTTTTTGTTCGGATGTGCAAGGCCTTATTCTCGAAATGGGTCTTTCAGAATACCATCCAAATGAATGGCGCCTCTTTATAGACAGCTCTAAACGAAGCCTTAAGTGTGTCCTTTTACACAATGGCAACAAACATGGTTCAGTTCCCATTGCTCATTCAACAAAGTTAAAGGAAGAATATCAAAACATTTCACTTGTGCTAGACAAAATAAAATATGCCGAACACGAATGGAGTATTTGTGTTGACCTAAAAATGGTTAACTTCTTATTAGGACAGCAAAGTGGATACACAAAATACCCATGCTTTTATTGTATGTGGGACAGTCGTGCCAAACATCAACACTGGGAAAATAAAGATTGGCCCGTACGTAAGACGATGGAAGTGGGAAAGCAGAATATCATAAATCCGCCTTTGGTATCACGAGATAAAATTATACTGCCCCCCTTGCACATAAAGCTAGGCCTTATGAAACAATTTGTTAAAGCGCTAGACAAAAATGGGCAATGTTTTTCTTATATTACGAGAAAATTTCCTGGTCTGAGCACAGAAAAGATAAAAGCGGGAATTTTCGACGGCCCACAAATAAGAATATTAATAAAAGATACTGATTTCTTAAGTACAATGAACAATTTGGAACGACTCGCGTGGACATCGTTTGTTGAAGTTACCAAAAACTTTCTCGGAAATCACAAGTCGAGTAACTACTCTGAAATTGTAAATGGTATGCTAGACAATTTTAAAAACTTAGGATGTAACATGTCCATCAAAGTGCACTACCTTCACAGTCATCTTGACAAATTCCCAGACAATCTTGGATCCTATAGCGAAGAACAAGGGGAGCGGTTTCACCAGGACCTAAAAACTATGGAAGACAGGTACCAAGGCCGATGGGATCGGCATATGATGGCTGACTATTGCTGGGGGATGCAACGTGATAGTCCCACCACACCTCATACTCGAAAGTCGCGAAAAAGAAAGTTTTTATTTAATTAATATTGTAATAAATATTTTTTTTATGTAAATTTGTTTTTTTCTTTACAAGACAAAATCTATAAAACTACACGTAGGATAAATATCTTTTGCTATTAATGTAATCAGTTTATGGTCTTAAGTCAAAAAAACAATACAGCTTCTTGGCACCAAAACAGTCTAGTTGATAATTATCAATAATAATCGAGAGTCAAATAATAACACCGTGGAAAATTGGGCACAATGATTAAAGTTCGAATCCTTTACAAATAAACTCGTTTAAAAAAGTTATTATGGGTATACCTTCGTACAAGTTAACATAAACATTAGTAAGCAGAACTATCGGCTATTATTTTTGTAATAAGTAGGTAGGTATCATATTTAGTAATATTCTATTGGCGAGAAAGATAAGTTATCCTGTTATTTTCTTTACTATACGAGTAGTAAGCCGAATCACCGAGTAGAAAATATATTTACTTACGTAGCTTAAAAGAAACAGCTTTCATAGAACGAGCCAAATCGATCCAAATTTGACAATTTTGACGTCCCCTTCAACGGCCCACAATTTGCCCACACAATCGTGGACACAGCGTATGCTTGTAAGTTGTAGTACTGAAATCAAATAGCTATGTAGCTGTTTATCTGTTCCTCTTTTAATCTCAGAGTCCATGAAACATAACCAAGTCAGATACGCAGGAGATATTTAAGTGCACAAGTGTGCGCGCAATTCACAGGTGCACTCTCTCGTCTACTCGTCCTTGCTCTAATGGAGCGTTAAGCTGTTACGATTAGAGAATGGGTAGATGTAGTTTCTGGTCACGACATATTTGTTCCATCGTCCCCTTAGGCCATCAACATTTGCCTTGTTGTCTCGCCACTGGAAATTGATTGAGTTACCACCAAGACAAACAGCACTAAATAGTACGGGGACAGACCGTACAACTCCAATCCTGAAACACATGTCATCACTTGAACAGCATGTGTGTCAGTACTGGAGCCCCCTCCACCAGATTTAGCCCACGAGTCGATGTAGTATTCCAGGGTGTGGCCGCTGCGTGCTGACAGCTACTTGGAGCCACTGGTGAGGGGACTGTAGGCTATTAACGAATTTAACATTAGTACCACTCTATCTCGACTATCTCAAGATGGTACTCCTGTACCATCTTGAGATAGTCGACTAACAGAAGTAGTCGCTAAAAAAACCTTCTACACCCCGGTATAACAACAATTATAATATTAATGAGTTTCTTGAAGACAAACAACAGGCCTATGCGAAGTGTGAGTTTCGTGTGAGTGAGCCTCATGAGTCATGTCACTTCATCCTCTAATCTAAAAAATGCTTGGGTGAAAATGTATGTGACCGGTTTTCTATATCACCACCAATTCCAATCAACACCCCATTGTGGTGGTAGACACCCCTTGGGTCCTAGAAAAAAAGTAAGGGAGTTTGGTCGCGGTGGGTGGAAGTGGGTGGCTGTGGGTGGCGAAAATATGAAAAATATATATCTGTCCTTCTTTAACACATGAGAACTTTAGAAAAGTTCTGAAAATTTGTGGAATGATCTAGAAAAGTCCAGAATGTGTGTAAATGTTTCAATCGATCTGGAATGTTCTAGAAAGTTCTAAAAACATCTGGAAAGTTCTAATATTTTCTAAAATAATCTAGATCGTTCCAAAATGTGCAAAACTGAATGTAGTTGATATAGAATGTTCTGGAAAGTTCTGATATTTTCTAGAATGATCTAGAATGTTCCAAAATGTGCAAAACGGAATGTAATTGATAAACAATGTTCTGGAAAGTTTTAATATTTTCTGGAATGTTCTAGAACGTTCCAAAATGTATAAAACTAAATGTAGTTGATATAGAATGTTCTGGAAAGTTCTAATATTTTCTAGAATGATCTAGAACGTTCCAAAATGTATAAAACTGAATGTAGTTGATATAGAATGTTCTGGAAAGTTCTCATATTTTCTAGAATGATCTAGAACGTTCCAAAATGTATAAAACTGAATGTAGTTGATATAGAATGTTCTGGAAAGTTCTAATATTTTCTAGAATGATCTAGAACGTTCCAAAATGTATAAAACTGAATGTAGTTGATATAGAATGTTCTGGAAAGTTCTAATATTTTCTAGAATGATCTAGAACGTTCCAAAATGTATAAAACTGAATGTAGTTGATATAGAATGTTCTGGAAAGTTCTAATATTTTCTAGAATGATTTAGAACGTTCCAAAATGTGCAAAACGGAATGTAGTTGATATAGAATGTTCTGGAAAGTTCTAATATTTTCTAGAATGATCTAGAACGTTCCAAAATGTGCAAAACGGAATGTAGATGATATAGAATGTCCTGGAAAGTTCTAATATTTTCTAGAATGATCTAGAACGTTTCAAAATGTATAAAACTGAATGTAGTTGATATAGAATGTTCTGGAAAGTTCTAATATTTTCTAGAATGATCTAGAACGTTCCAAAATGTGCAAAACGGAATGTAGATGATATAGAATGTTCTGGAAAGTTCTAATATTTTCTAGAATGATTTAGAAAGTTCCAAAATGTGCAAAACGGAATGTAGTTGATATAGAATGTTCTGGAAAGTTCTAATATTTTCTAGAATGATCTAGAACGTTCCAAAATGTGCAAAACGGAATGTAGATGATATAGAATGATCTAGAACGTTCCAAAATGTGCAAAACGGAATGTAATTGATAAACAATGTTCTGGAAAGTTTTAATATTTTCTGGAATGTTCTAGAACGTTCCAAAATGTATAAAACTAAATGTAGTTGATATAGAATGTTCTGGAAAGTTCTAATATTTTCTAGAATGATCTAGAACGTTCCAAAATGTATAAAACTGAATGTAGTTGATATAGAATGTTCTGGAAAGTTCTCATATTTTCTAGAATGATCTAGAACGTTCCAAAATGTATAAAACTGAATGTAGTTGATATAGAATGTTCTGGAAAGTTCTAATATTTTCTAGAATGATCTAGAACGTTCCAAAATGTATAAAACTGAATGTAGTTGATATAGAATGTTCTGGAAAGTTCTAATATTTTCTAGAATGATCTAGAACGTTCCAAAATGTATAAAACTGAATGTAGTTGATATAGAATGTTCTGGAAAGTTCTAATATTTTCTAGAATGATTTAGAACGTTCCAAAATGTGCAAAACGGAATGTAGTTGATATAGAATGTTCTGGAAAGTTCTAATATTTTCTAGAATGATCTAGAACGTTCCAAAATGTGCAAAACGGAATGTAGATGATATAGAATGTCCTGGAAAGTTCTAATATTTTCTAGAATGATCTAGAACGTTTCAAAATGTATAAAACTGAATGTAGTTGATATAGAATGTTCTGGAAAGTTCTAATATTTTCTAGAATGATCTAGAACGTTCCAAAATGTGCAAAACGGAATGTAGATGATATAGAATGTTCTGGAAAGTTCTAATATTTTCTAGAATGATTTAGAAAGTTCCAAAATGTGCAAAACGGAATGTAGTTGATATAGAATGTTCTGGAAAGTTCTAATATTTTCTAGAATGATCTAGAACGTTCCAAAATGTGCAAAACGGAATGTAGATGATATAGAATGATCTAGAACGTTCCAAAATGTATAAAACTGAATGTAGTTGATATAGAATGTTCCGGAAAGTTCTAATATTTTCTAGAATGATTTAGAAAGTACTGAAATTAATAATCTGTCCTTTTCTAACTCATTAGAACTTTAGGAAAGTTCTGAAAATTTCTTTAATAATATCGGTTATTATCATTCTGGAACGTTTCAGAAAGTTCTAAAAATAGAATAAACTTTTGGAAGGTTCTAGAGTCTTCCAAATCTAGAAATTTCTATATCTGAAATTTCAAATCTAGAAATTTCTATATATAAACCCGAAATCAGTAGCTTTTCGTTAGTTTAATCGTGTCTGCAGTCGAGTGAAGATCAGTTGGAATTAAAAGTGACCAGTACTTAAAACGATTTACGTGATTTTGACAAATAAAACAAAACAAACTTTTGGACGGTTCTAGAGTGTTCCAAATTTAGAAATTTCAATATCTGACGGTATATAAACCCGAAATCAGTAGCTTTTCGTTAGTTCAATCATGTCTGTAGTCAGTGAAGATCAGTGAGAATTAAAAGTGACCAGTACTTAAAACGATTCACGTGATTTTGACAAATAAAACAGAACAAACTTTTGGATGGTTCTAGAGTGTTCCAAATCTAGAAATTTTCATGTTCGATTATTTATATACCAAAATTTATGAGTTTGTTAGTGTTATCGTCGTTATAAGCGAGAGATCGACTTTGTGTAATTTTATTACATTACATATACACAATGCCAAAACGTAAAAAAGTATTTACAAAACCTCAAGTGAGAGCAAAAAAATGAAAGAAGCACGTCAAAATGAAACAGAAGAACAAACGGAAAAACGACTTTCGAATAATCGTGAACGTATAAAGAAACTCAGAGAAAATCAAACCGCCGAAGTAAGAGTTCGCACTAACGAAGAAACCCAGTCCCGAGTACAAGCAATTCGAAATCGATTACGACAAAGCTTAGAACTTCAGGCGTTCTATTATGATTGTAAAAAGCAATATAGTGAACATCAGAATATAATTATTGGAAAAATGGATACGATATGCAAGTATTGTAATGCACGCAAATTTCCAGGAGAAACTCCCGGTATGTGTTGCTCAAGTGGTAAAGTAAATTTACCACCATTGAATACACCGCCACCAGAATTACTCGCATATATGAAAGGAGAAACACCAGATTCCATTCATTTTCTACAAAATATACGACGATATAACTGTTGTTTTCAAATGACTTCATTTGGAGCGACTTTAAT
The DNA here is from genome assembly GCA_905404095.1 of Glaucopsyche alexis. Lineage (NCBI taxonomy): Eukaryota > Metazoa > Arthropoda > Insecta > Lepidoptera > Lycaenidae > Glaucopsyche > Glaucopsyche alexis. The sequence continues at coordinate 16,895,151 of FR990051.1, read as the reverse complement.
ATGTCAGGAAGAAAATTTCAGTTCAGTTTTCAAGGTTCAAGGCCAAATTTACCATCGGATAGGATCTCTGATGCCGATGTCAGATGGAACTCCAAAGTTTCTTCAAGTATATTTTATTGGGAACGAAGAGCTTGAAATAGATCAACGTTGTTCTCATATTCAGGGGCTACAACGAGACATCATTCAAAAATTACAGTGTCTACTTCACGATAATAATCAACTAATCAATGTATTTAAAACTTCATTAGATAAAATGGTTGCAGACAATTACAAGATCGTCATTCGAGCGGATAAAAGACCAGCCGGTCAACATGAACGAAGGTTTAATGCTCCTCAAACGGAAGAAGTTGCTGTAGTAATTGTTGATAATGAATATAGCCATCGTGATATTATTATTCAACGTAGAAGTAATCAATTGCAACGTATTGCTGAAACACATCGCAGTTATGATGCACTACAATACCCGTTAATTTTTTGGCAAGGTGAAGATGATTATCACTTTAACATTCAACAGATCAATCCGGCTACAGGTGTAGAAACTAATAAAAAAGTGTCAGCTATGCAATTTTATGCTTATCAAATTATGACTAGAAATAATGAATATAACCATATTTTAAATTGTCGTCATTTATTTCAGCAGTTTATCGTGGATATGTATGCTAAAATAGAGACAGAAAGATTACAATTTATTCGCCACAATCAACGAAAGTTGCGTTCTGATGAATACATTCATTTGAGAGATGCTATGATAAATGATGGAAACGTTGATAACATGGGAAAATTGGTCATCTTGCCTTCTACGTTTACTGGAAGTCCACGTTACATGCATGAATATGCCCAAGATGCGATAACTTATTTCAGAAAACACGGCCGACCAGATTTATTCATAACATTTACATGTAATTCTTCATGGGTGGAAATCAAAGATGAATTACAATATAAGCAAACGGCCAGCGATCGACATGATATTGTTGCCCGAGTTTTTCGCCAAAAACAAATTAAGTTTATTGATGCCATCGTAAAAAATCAAATATTTGGTGCTGTTATCTGCTGGATGTATTCAATCGAATGGCAGAAACGAGGACTGCCACATTCTCACAACTTAATTTGGCTTCAAAATAAAATACATCCGGATCAAATAGATAATATTATCAAGGCTGAATTTCCAAACCCGGACGAAGATCCTGACCTGTATAATATAATCGTGAGAAATATGATTCATGGCCCGTGTGGTGTACTAAATAAAAGTTCTCCGTGTATGAAAGATGAAACATGTACAAAACGTTATCCAAAGCCATTTTTGAATGAAACAATTACGGGTGAAGATGGATATCCGAAATACAGGCGTCGATCACCAGAACAAGGTGGGTTTACAGCTAAAATTAAAATACGAGGCAATCAAGAAATTCTAATTAACAATCAATGGGTAGTTCCATACAATCCACTTTTATCCAAAATGTTTAATGCCCATATCAATGTCGAATACTGCAGTTCTGTCAAATCAATTAAATATGTATGCAAGTATATTAACAAAGGCAGTGATATGGCTGTTTTTACGGTGACCAATGAAAATCAGCATGATGAAATAGTACAATATCAAATGGGTCGTTACATTAATACTAATGAAGCGGTTTGGCGAATTTTAAGTTTCCCAATTCACGGTCGAGATCCGCCAGTTCTCCATTTTTCCGTGCACTTAGAAAATGGACAACGTGTGTTTTTTACTACAGAAACAGCACAGAAAGTTGCGACAGAACCACCAGCAAGAGCAACTTTAACAGCATTTTTTGAATTATGCCAGAAAGATTCATTTGCTAAGACTTTATTTTATTCAGAGGTACCATATTATTATACGTGGAATGCAACAAGTAAAGAATTTAATCCTCGAAATCGTGGAATACCAGTAGAGGGACATGATGGAATATTTAAAAGTAACGAAATAGGACGAGTCTATACAGTACCTACACCCAAAAAAACGCAGAATGTTTTTATCTGCGTTTATTACTACACAATATTCGTGGCCCAATGTGTTTTGAAGACCTCAGAAGTGTCAATGGTTTCATTTGTGAAACATATCGTGAGGCATGTCAAAGACTAGGTCTATTAGAAAACGATAATCATTGGGAGTTAGCTATGAACGAAGCAGCCCAAACAGCAACAGCGACTCAAATTCGTGAGCTATTTGCAATTATAATAACTACATGTAACCCTTCTAATCCAAATCGACTATGGCTAAAATATCGAGAATATATGAGCGATGACATTTTGGCTGAACTACGACGACAAAATCCGGACTTAAAAATAACTTTTAATGAAGAATTTTTTAACAAAGCTTTGATATTGATAGAAGACAAATGTTTAGCAATATCTAACCAAACATTAGAACAACTAGGTGTTCAATCTCCTCAACGAAGTCATTTAGATGCTATGAATAGTGATTTTTTAAGAGAAACAAATTATAATATAGAAGAATTGAAACATTACATCCAACACAACAAATCCCTATTAATTCAGAGTCAAAAACAAGCATATGATATAATAATGGACTATTATAGAAAACAGCAAGGTGGCATAATATTTATAGATGCATCTGGTGGCACCGGAAAAACATTTCTAATCAATTTAATTCTAGCTGAAATCCGTGCAAATAAAGATATCGTTCTCGCCCTGGCGTCATCGGGGATAGCGGCTACTCTTATGGATGGTGGACGAACAGCACATTCTGGTTTAAAATTACCATTAAATGTAGCTGACTGTGAATTTCCGGTATGTGACATCTCAAAATCATCAGCGCGTGGACGATTATTGAAACAGTGCAAAGCCATTGTATGGGACGAAAGTACAATGGCCCATAAAAAATCTCTAGAATCGCTCAATACGACACTTCAAGATTTATGCAACAATAATAATATAATGGGAGGTGTGCTGTTAATACTGTCAGGCGATTTTCGTCAAACTCTGCCTGTTATTCCCAAATCGACGCCGGCTGATGAAATTAATGCTTGCTTGAAGAAATCGTTCATATGGGACCACGTGAAAATTATTAAGTAAACAACAAACATGAGAGCGCAAATGTCAGGAGATAAAAAGGCACAGGAATTCTCTGAAAAACTATTACAAATAGGAGAAGGCAACTATCCAGTAGACGAAAATACTGGTCAAATAGTATTAACTAAGGAGTTATGTAAGTTGTCGTTGAAACACCTGAAAAACTAATAAATGAGGTATATCCAAATATTGCTGAAAATTATACTCATTCAGAATGGTTACGTGAACGAATTATTCTAGCCACAAAGAACGACATTGTCAACGACATCAACAACATCATCCAGGGAATGATTCCGGGAGAAGAGAAAATTTACACGTCAATCGATACAATGACTGATGAGGTAGAAAGCGTTAATTTTCCTACTGAATTTTTGAATTCATTAAATGTTCCAGGAATGCCATTACACTGCCTTAAATAAAAAATTGGTTCACCAGTTATTTTACTACGAAATCTGAACTCGCCGAAACTGTGTAATGGTACGAGACTTTGTATCAAACAATTACACAATAACATTATCGAAGCCAGTGTAATGACTGGTAAAGAGAAAGGACAGACAGTATTTATACCACGGATACCTTTGATATCAAATGGATTGCCCTTTACTTTTAAACGATTACAATTCCCGGTAAAGTTGGCTTACAGTATGACAGTGAATAAAGCACAAGGTCAAACATTTCAGTACTGTGGCGTTGACTTGAAGGAACCATGCTTTGCACATGGCCAACTATATGTCGCATGCTCACGAGTTGGATCACCTCAACATTTGTTTATTTACAGTCCAAACAACAGAACCATAAATGTAGTGTACAAGCAAATATTATAAAGATAAATTTAAAACAAAAAATAAAACTAAAATAACAAATGTAAATATGTAATAGTATTACGGTCTTATTCATAAAAAAAGCTTATAAAACGTTTATAACGGATAATAGTTAAAATGCTCGATAGGCTTATATAACGTTCGATAAAATTATCTATTCATAACAGTTCTATAAACCTTCTATAACTAACAATTGTCTTTAAGCAAAAATGTTGCCATTATTAGGAAGTTGGACGAACATTTTGAATCGATCATAGATAATATGTATAAAACTACAATAATTTGTTGTCTACGCAATACGGAACGTCAAATAATTTCAAGTTGTCAACTGTTGTCAACGATCAATAATTTAACGTATCTATTTGAATTTATTTTTGTAGTACCTAACATTATTATACAAGTAGTTTTAATGGCATTGCAATTGATATCGACTGTTAAAAGGCAGAGAAGTGAAAACTGGTTGGAGGTAGATAAGGTTAGTACTGATACACCTAAAATCGGACCATAGTAAGGACGGACGTCCAAAGAAAACGGATCAACCGGTTCAACCCTACTTCTGTACACTTTTCTTCGACGCGTATTTCTAGTTGTTCAATGACATCAAAGATGTGTAAAGCTTGCATTATTTTATAAAATCAGAAATAATTATTTTGTTTACAAAATAACATTGACAAAATATTTGTGTCAAATGTCAGTTTTTTAGTAATCAGCTGTTAAGAGTTTGGCCATCTTGTATCTTATAGTACTGTTAAAGTAGGGTCCAGCGGGGCTATTACCTAATATTATGACAATCGGGATGGGCTTCATTTTGACGTTCGAACTTTTTAAAACACAATTTAAAAAGTGAAAATGTCAAAAAAGACAAGCCTACTGTCATGTCAAACTAAATAGTCCGCCATTTTGTCCTTCATAGAACGAATGAAACGCTCTTTCGACCAATTAAATCGTGTGACGTAGTGCTTTTGACATAGTTCATGAAGCGTTATGACATAGTTCATGAAATGAGAACTGTCAAACAAAACAGGGGCCTATTGTACTCCCGGCTTCGACACTTCCAAAAAGAAGACGGATAAGGCACAGATTATTAATAAATTTGTCCTTGTTAGTACACGTATGAGGCTATGACACCTTGATCGCAAATACAAATTCAAATTTGAATTCGAAATCGCCAATAACCGCTCTTGACTCTCGTTGTTTTCTGTCATATATGTATTAAAATATATTGTGAGTCTTACGTTTTTCGAGTTTTATCCGCTTTTGCTAATAAACTTCCGAGAAGTGTTATTTAACTTTGATCGGTCGTGTGTATACACAATATTACGTGTAAGTCTGTCTGTGCTTAGATTTTAAGCTTGTTTTTTTACTATGCAAGGGAATCTAATCACAAGCATTATTAGCTATAATTCATCATCATACACTCGTTTCCTGCTTACAAATGTCGAGGCTATCTTAATTTTTTAAAATTTCGTTGTTATTACTAATAAAAATATTTACACAGTGGATAAGCTATACAATGATTTGTCCTAGTCTTATGCATTGGAAAACTCACTTTTGGGTTTGTTGCAGTCGGTTAAAAGTAGTTAAATAGAGAAGTTTGTGTATTTTTTTAAAAACATATAATTTAGTTTTATGTCAGTGTTGCTTTTTGTTATATTGTTGCTACAGATTCTAAAACTTTTATCAGGATTATGCACTACTCCCCAGTCAAAGCTGGTAAAATAGTTAATGCTTGTGTCGTCCTCCATAACCTAATCAATGACTCTCGTATTTCCATCGATGACAATGAGTTGAGTGGGGACAGCAATCTTCAGCCGGCACAGCCTGTAAGAGAGCAGAACATGATGGAGGGCGTCAAGTTTTAGTAGAGGAATCGACAACATTAAAAAAGCAACAATAAGGCAAGGTTCATGTAAGGTCATAGACGTAGAAAATAAGGCAGACACCGCTTCGGTAATATGAATAGTGAAGCAATCAAAGCAAGCCGTATCTTAGCGACACGTGCCGCACGCGCACATTCACAGCAAAGTAAGACGACAGGCCGCCAATACGCCAGTGGCAATTATCCTTAATCTCACACAAACGTAAGTCGCCGTCATTTTTATGCTTCACTCAATGCTTAGCTCACCTTCCGTCCGCCTTATATATATATGATAAGGTATGGTATGGTAGAGTAGATACAGGTAGGTATGTGAGACAATCTATTCCATTAGATAAAACTCAGTACCTAGAATATAAAATCAGGTTAGCAGTGTTCAATATTTACTGTGTATGAAAAACATTAATAAAATTTTATAAAATCAGTAAGAAGTTGTTTTATTGTACATGTTATTGTAAAAAAAAACATAGGCCTTTGCATCCGTTAATGGATGATATAGACAGATTCTCCGAGCGAAGTAACCACTCTTGAAATACTGTAGTCCCTGGGACAGTTGGTTTTTTTAAATGCCATATGGTTGCCTAAGCACATACGGCGTTCTCACAACATAGTCAGCCTAGTCCAGAGGAATGAACTGGTCAATACGTCTGGGGCCAACTATGTGCGGATTTCCTCACGATGTTTCCCTTCACCGTTAGAGCGTCCGTATAATGTACTTGAGATCTGAAAAAATGTTATTATATTACTTAATTAATATGTTATTATATTAATTAACTAGCTGTTGCCTGCGACTTCGTCCGCGTCAATTTCTGTTATTATGATCGCGATTAAGAAGTTTTTAAAAGAATATATTTTAAAGGACTTCTGCGTAGCAAGTCTAGCAAGTCTGCAAGCACCACCTCCCCCTCGCCCGCAAAAATTTACCAGTCAACCTTCTTTTCGCCCTCTTTTAAAGTAAGGATTTTGCAGATGTAACTTTGTCTACATAGCCCTGGGGCTATGTAGATAGGCATTGCTCTGGAGCAATAGCAAATTTAAAGCAGATTATTTAAAGCATGCCCAACTAAAACGACTCCCGTTACAACGCCTTTACAGTTTACCGTGTATTAAGTGGTGTCTGAATATTATACGGATTTTGAATTGTGATTATACTCAAGTGTTTTCTTTTAAATAAATATTTAGACAATCTCCTTCACCACTTGTACCACTTGCCCATACTTGTACACGTCAATGAATTCTAATGGTTAATATTCTACCAATATTACACATTAGGAACCAAATTATAATAACACAAATTTTCGAGGAAATATAAGAACAACAACGTCGCTTAATATTTCTGGCAAAACTCCAATTTATGTTTATAAATTTAAAAAAATAATTTTGAAGTGAAATGACAATAGGTAAAATTGCGTTTGAATGTTCCAAATGGACTTTTTAGAAAATTATATAAATTGATTTAAATATTAAATTATAACATCGGCGGTGTTTCAAAGTATGAAAATCAGTTCATTTGAAATGCTCTTTTTAGGTCCTTATAGTTTTTATAATTAAATAATAGTATAAAATTTTATATTTATATTTTTATAAATTACGTGGTGCTTTAATACACACAACAAAACGCAAATTTCAATACAATTATTATAGTTCACTCAGGAGCCATTTTAAAAAGAAGAAGAAGAAGACCAAGAAGCAGTTCATGAAGTTCAACGAAGTTAGGTAATCAGCCCGCTGGCCTCTATAACTTTATGATAGGTTTATAGAACTCTTTGTTGATATAATGCTGTTATGAATACAATTTTTTGCCAATCTTCTTATAGTGATCTTATAGAACACTTTAGGTGTTCTATAAGTTTTTATGAATAAGAGCGCTAGTGTATAACGTTTTATGTAATCTGTGTATGAATGATATGATGTATAGACAATTATATAAATAAAATGAAAATTTTTATATTTACTAAATTCTTTCTTTACATTATTTCGATTTGCTAATTATTAGTCTATAAGATGTACTCTATATCCACCGTAAGTTTAATGGTCGAATAAGTCTTAATATCTAGGATAGGAATCTATAATATCTACATCAAAAATGTATCTTCATGTATTTTTTACACCATTAAACATACGGTGTATATTTTAACCCGTGCAACGCCGGGTTTCGCAGCTAGTGTTATCTATCTATACATATAAAATCCTTTGTCCTGAATGACTGACGGATCAACGCACAGCCTAAACCGCTGATCGTAGAGACCTGAAACTTGCAGGGCTTACTCATTGTAATGCGTAGGGATCCGATAAGAAGGGATTTTTCGAAATTCGACTCCTAAGGGGGTGAAAAGGGGTAAAACAATTTGTATGGGACAACGTGATTCCTTGGTCCAATCTACTTCATATTTTGCACAAACATTATGTAACAGAATTGATGGAATTTGTGTATCATAGTTTATTGAAATTCGTCCCCTAACGGGAATAAAAAGGGAAAGAAAGTTGTTTGGGAGCAATTTGCTTTAAAGTTGATATAAATACTCCTTAGTGCTTTTGATTTAAAGCTCCCACTCACAAACGATCGATCGATTTAGTCTTTACAATTTAAACATTTACTGGATTCGTAGTTGCAAGTAAATCGGTTTAGATAAAAATTGAATATAGTCTGAGATCCTAGCACCACCTTACTATACTTTTTATATGAAACTCGTATATATACGCGTAAATTTTGTTCCAACTTTTGACCCCCACCGCAAAAACTAGCTGGTAGGTCTTACACTAATCATTTTGTGTAATAGTTTGTCGTTAGCAATTTACTTTCAAATACGAATTAATTTCCAATTTGATCGAAGCAATCGATAGCCCCTGAGTGGGGAGCTTTATTTTTGACATAATATATTGTCATCATGTTGAAAAATAAATCTGACAAGAAGGCGAAAGTTATGGTGTCTACAGACACACGAATTTGGTACGGAGCGTACAGCGGATATGGTACGCTCCGTACCAGATCCGAGCGTGTGTAGGGCAGTCCGGCGAACATAAGAAGAAGGCGAAGATTTCACCGTTGTCCGCATCGGATCTGGTACGCTCCGTACCATATTCGTGCGTGTGTAGAGCAGTCCGGCGCGGCGGTTAGGCCGTACAACGGTATCAGTGTTGCCAACTTAGGGATGTACCCCCAAAATTAGGGAAAATATCAACGGGGGTTTACTAGGGGACAGGATGTTTAGAGTTTTCTCCTTATGAATGAATTTGTATGTAACAAATTGATTCATAAGGAAAAAATTCTTAATAAAAATTATTTTAATGTGTGTATATAAGGTTCGGTAAAATCAATTACGGATATTTTGGGCATATGATCTGCTGCTTATGTAAAGACGTTTAAGCAGAAAAATAATTGTCATACTCGAAAAAAAAATTTTTTCTTTATATGGGCGAGTTTGCGTTTTGCGGAGAGTCACCCATACAAGAGATGATTTTTTATTTTGAGTATGACAATTATTTTTTTGCCTAAACGTCTTTACATAAGCAGTGGATCATGTGCCCGAAGTATCCGTAATTGATTTTCGGAGACCTTATATAGCCAGGGATATGAAAATGTATTGGGAGTGAAATCAGATTAAGACAAGTTAGTTTTATGTTATTCACGCGTAAGTCTTTATGTTAAACACATAACCTTTCTTTCTAGCTTATTATCTCTTAGACCTGTCAATGGTATAAGTATTCAGGGGTAAAATTTTGGGGAGAAATATTTTTTAAAGTGTTGGTATCACTACCCGTTATCAATGAATTGCCGGAATCATCGTCGTCGTTTAAAAACAGCACGTAAATAGAACTCTGTGCTAATGTAATAGAGCATAAAATCGAACACACGAGTATCGAGCTTCACGGTCCACTGCACCGTACCAAATCCGTGCGCGTGTAGCGACACCAAATTCGGTCTCCGGATATGGTTCGCTGTACGCTCCGTACCAAATTCGTGTGTCTGTAGATAGCATTAAGGCGCTGTGAGTAGTCAACTATGAAGTATTCGAGGGGGTGAAGGAGATGAGTGGGGGACGTGCCGCCCCCGTTACTGCGGGGGGCTTCATGCGATTTACGTCAAAGTGATGTGTCTATAATGTACAAAAGCGTAATTTCGATAAAATCGCAATATGCTTCATAGCCTAGCGGTATTTTGCCCGCCTAAAGCAAAGCGTAGCGTCTAGGTTCAAATCTCATTACAATTTAATATATTTCAAAATGTCTATTTTCTGTCTAGGTCAATTAACATAAGTCTAATTCCTAATTTTGTGCCAAATTTAGCCATTGCGATTTGAGAAAGTTAAGCTTTTTAGTAAGTAATTAAAGGGTAAAAAAATCTAAAAAAAAGCTCAATTTAGTCACTGAACTCCTAAACGGCTGGGCCGATTTTAATAAAAAAAATTGTGTGTCTTCAGGTTGATTCGAGAATGGTTTAAATTTGCAATTGGACCTGGTAGGTGGCGCTGCTGTCAGTAGTTAGTACGTCAACAAATTTAATTCTAAGGCGGTACGAAGACTACGAAGTTTCCCGGGATAGCTAGTATTATTATAATATGCGGTCGAAGTACTTTGGAATACGCACTACAACATGTAACACATTATGCTATCTACAGACACACGAATATGGTACGGAGCGTACAGCGAACCATATCCGGAGACCAAATTCGGTGTCGCTACACACGCACGAATTTGGTACGGTGCAGTGAAGCGAAACGTTCGACACTCGTGTGTTCGATTTTATGCTCTATTACATTAGCACAGAGTTCTATTTACAGTGCGGTTTTTAAACGACGACGATGATTCCCGCAATTCATTGATAACGGGCAGTGATACCAACACTTTAAAAAATATTTCTCCCCAAATTTTACCCCTGATTACTTATACCATTGACAGGTCTAAGAGATAATAAGCTAGAAAGAAAGGTTATGTGTTTAACATAAAGACTTACGCGTGAATAACATAAAACTAACTTGTCTTAATCTGATTTCACTCCCAATACATTTTCATATCCCTGGCTATATACACACATTAAAATAATTTTTATTATTACATACAAATTGATTCATAAGGAGTAAACTCTAAACATTCTGTCCTCTAGTAATCCCCGGAGATATTTTCCCTAATTTTGGGGGGTACATCCCTAAGTTGGCAACACTGATACTGTTGTACGGCCAAACCGCCGTACTGCTCTACACACGCAGGAATATGGTACGGAGCGTACCAGATCCGATGCGGACAACGGTGAACTCTTCGCCTTCTTCTTATGTTCGCCGGACTGCCCTACACACGCTCGGATCTGGTACGGAGCGTACCAGAACCGCTGTACGCTCCGTACCAAATTTGTGTGTATGTAGACACCATTACACAATACACATTATGACATCACACACATTGACGTTTCTTCCTAGGTCGACATTTCAAAATTTTATATATTTCGCATTTTTCAGCGGTTACAAAATCTAAACTTGCTTTTGCCCGCAACTTCGTTCGCGTAGCACAAAGCTAAATTTTATCGACTGATTTTATACAATACATAAATACACAATAAAATTCAATATCAAATATTCCCATTCTACATACATGAAACTTCGGCTATCTGACAGCAAAAAAAATACAATTTCAAATACCTAGTTTCTGACATTTGTGGTTTAACCAAATAGTCTCTTCGGCTTCATCATATTAATTGTAAATATTGTTTTATTTAATCTATTACTAATATAATACAGAGAGAAGGTTTATTTGTTTGTATGTTTGTTTGTTTGCATTGAATAGGCTCCGAAACTACTGGAATGATTTTGATGAAATTTAGGACAGATATAGAATAGACAACGGGGAAGCACATAGGCATACTTTTTATTGCCGAAAAATGTACGGTTCCATCGAGATTTCCTTTTGCGCGCATGAAGTCGCGGGCAACACCTAGTCTAAATATATAAAAGGCAAACCTGACTGACTCATCTATCAAAGCACAACCGAAACTACTGAACAGATGTTGCTAAATTTTGGCATACAGATAGTTGTAATGACGTAGGCATCCGCTAAGAAAGGATTTTTGAAAATTCGCCCCCTACGGAAAGGGGTTAAAATTTTGTATGGAAACCGAACTTTACGCGGACGAAGTCGCGGGCAAAAGCTAGTAAAAAATAAACGTAGATTACTGAATAAGTACATGTTCCTAATATCTGCTCATGGTGATTAGAATTAGAATTGATTATAATAATTGATATAACTTTACAAACCAACAGAATAATAATATTTAGGTATATATATTATATTTACTTATTCTGTTGTCAATCAATGTTGTCAATTTTGAATCAAATATTTTTTTTCTTTCGTCGTGTAATAAATTATATCAATAATTTCGGTTATTTTACGCCAGTCTGACTGGCAGCTCGGTTTGCATACCGACGTTTGATTTTTGGTGGTGAGTTCAAATCCCGGTAAGATAAATATTAAATATTATTTTTGTGATTCTTATAATGTCTTTGTTTTTCTTTAATATTTTTTTTATTTATTTTTTATTAATTTTTATCGTTGTACTAAAACTACGACCAAAGCTCGGTCTCCCTAGTACCTACTTATAAAGAGTTTTTGTACCTCCATCTTAAAACTTTGGACTAAAAATTTGGACATTCATCGAATACAACCTTTTCATATTTTATATAATATAATCTACACTAATATTAACAACAACTTAAAGTAACTAATAATAAAATAAGTACATAATTAACCATATACTTTTATTACTGCGAAAACAAGCATCGCTCGGAGTTTTATAGTGCGACAAAAAAAAAAAAAATCGTCTGACCGGGATTCGAACCCGAGACCAATTGGTCGCAACAACGCAAAAAGCCAAAGGGCTACCAAGCGTCTTACATCAGATAGCGAAATTACGTATATATTATAAGTATTACACGACGAAAGAAAAACTAATATGTAAATATTGACTTGACCCCGACTTGACCTTTATGCAGACGACATAAAGGTCCATTCGGGGGTAAAATAAATTTGAACGGACTTTCAACATTAAATTCGAATAATTTTTGAGCAGAAAAGAGGGGAAAAATTTGACATACGTCTCATTAGCAAGAGGCCTAAGCCGGTACTGTCTTATTCAATAGATATGAAAGAGAAGGAATGACAGGTCGCCATTTCGCGATGTTTCATTCGACTCGTACGAATTATTTATCATTGAAATAAATTAATACTAACAAATATCACATTCTATACGAAAAATCAAAACAACAATTCCCTTCCTTTTATTATATTTTACGAAACTGCAAATAATTTTCTCATTTCTGTTCACAAATAATACAGTTACAACTCCAAGAATTTCTATTTTAATGGTAACTTTATGATTTTTTTTTATCGACAAATTTTTCAGATAACGTATTTTGAAAATGAAGGTCCCCTAGCAAATATGATCAAAATTAACATATATTTTTTTGCTGCACTAAAATGTATCCATTCGTCTCAAAAAATTTTTGAAAGAAGCGCATTTCTAGGGTAAGAGCGCCTTAAATTTGATGAAAATCTCTTTGAAAAACTAGGCACCTAAATATTTGCGATTGATGCATTAATTATATTTATAATACTTTTATATTAGGTACATACTATTTCAGTAGAATATTTTGAGTGTAGGGATAATTAAATTTCTTTCTCTTTTGTTGTTACCTATATGTAATATTTAATTTATTTGTGCTTGATTTGTCAGTGTTTTAACCCAATTATTTAAATTTAAATTTAATATATATTTAAAGTAGATTTTTAGTTTTTAACCCAAAACAATGACTTTTAGGATTTTTTAAAAAGATTTTTGACCTGTACGTTTGTGCGCGCTAATTCCAGAAACTACGGAACGGATTTTTATAAAATTTATTACCGTAGTAGTTTAGCCCTTGGATAAACACATAGGACTCACTTTTTATCGCGAAACATTTTTGGGTACCTAACTAACTACGGGTTCCACGCGGTTAGGAATTAGGATAGCTGTGCTTATAATTTTGTGTAGGTATTTCAATTCAGTGGGTTCATACCTACAAAAAGTTTTATCAATCTAAAGAATAACTTAGTATAAAATAACCAGATATTTGAATTGGTAAAAACTTTACCTAGGTATTACCTAATCATTAATGTGTATGATTATTATATGAGGAATAAGTGAGAAGCTAGATAGCTTCGTGGTCGCACTGATAACTCTCTCTCTCAAACTCTGTCGTGGTCCCAACTAGGATGGGCGATCACAATCCAAATTATTTTTATTAAGTTCAATGTCCACAACGTCTTCCCATTCAAAAGATTTTCGAAATCGTTAAAATACTAATTATCGGCTACAAAGAAATCCTTACTTAATATTATACCTAAACACGAAAGTTTGTATGTACATAATAATGTTCAGTTTTTCATGCAATAAAGTAAAGTAAAGAAAACACGAAAAGAATTTTGATGAAATTTGGTATGGTAGTAGTTTATGCAGAAATACTTTTTGCAGCTTATTAAATTTTATTTATGGTACAGTTCCCGGTAGATTTCTTGAGTGTACCTACGAAGTCGCAGGAAACATTCAAATAAAATACAACTGATGATGGTGGTGCAGTGCCTACACCATTATGTATTCAATTTTGATATTGGTATTTTCCCGAACAAGCTTTCCCTCTGACGTACCTAAAACCCAATTTCACGCGAGCGAAGCTGCGGGCAAAAGCTAGTTTTTTTATATTCTTACTGATCACCGCCTTAGATTAAAATATACCAATCAAAATATGGGATAAATATTAATAAAGTATCCAATGGGAAGACTGTACTTTTTGGGGATAAAAAGTAGCTTATGTCTTATTCCAGAGCCTAAACTACTAACATAACAAATTTCATCAAAATCTGTTCATTAGTTTTTGCGCGAAAGAGTATCAAACATCCATCCATCTATACACACATCCTCACAATCTTTTACATTGCTTGAATACAAAACTGAACTCACCAAATCCAAAATTCTCTTGAAAAAGATTACTAAATAAGAGTACCTTAATTTCAGAAACAGCCATGGGAACAGCAGTGGAGGACTCAAATATTTCTGGAAGGAAATACAGACACGCAGTCCACGAACTAGGCTTGTTTATCTACGAAAGAGTAGTACGTGTGTTATACCACAGCAATTTTATTTTTAAGTTTTCGTACTTGGCTCGCAAGCAAAACGAGCATGTAGCCACTGTTGCGTCCTTTAGAAACACAGTTGTTAACAACAGAAGACAGAATAGATGCAAGATTGACGTAGACTCGGCCATTGCGAATGACGATAGCGATATTGCTGAGTATGGCCAAAAGAAATTGGCCATGCTGGATATCCTACTAAAAGCTGAGGATGAAAATAAAATTGATGAAGATGGTATTAGTGAAGAAGTGGATACTTTCACTTTTGGGGTAAGATTTTTTATACGCTTTATTGGAATACTGTGGAGATTTTTTATATTCTAGCTTTTGTCCGCTGCTCCACCCGCATAAATAGTAAAAATAAATACAGTACAGTATCTCACGGTAACACTGTACTTTTTCGGGATAAAAGTAGCCTATGTTTTAATCCGGAGCCTAAATTACTACCATACCAAATTTCATCAAAATCCGTTTTGTAGTTTTTGCGTTAAAGAGAAAAGAAACATCTATCTATCCTCACTAAGAAAATTTTCTTTTTCGTTTTAGAAAGACTGTGTAAGTACCTACCTAATTCGGAAAAATACAAATATTTAAAGTCTAAAACTAAACGTCGATACTAAATTTTATAATATCTTCTTTATGCCAAAAACGAGCGAACCCATCGAGCAAATTTTTTTCCTATTTTACAGGTTAAAATCTATTCATACGTTAAACTTAAACACTGAATAACGGAGAACTTCGGAAAAATATCATAAAATCAATCGGCTAAAACAGAACATCGCTACTAAATAATATAATATGTTCTTTATGTTGTAAATGTAAAATTAGTGTATTTCTGATTTGCAAAATAGATGACAAATAACTTATTACGTTAGGTTTGTCATATAATACTTATTTCATACTTTTTTTCGTAGTACAATAATAACCAATTTTGTGATCAGTGACGTGCCCAAAATATTGTGTCGCATGCTATAGGTTCGAGGATTCGATGGCACGCGTGCCATAGATTCACGATCCCTGTTTTAGACTATTGATTTTATTGTTTTTTCTTCAAATTACAACATTCTTTCACGGCTTAAAGTATAAAAAGATTTTAACAAACAAAAGAGTAAAAAACATCTGCTCGCTTTCTCAGTTTGAACGCATTTAACTTAATATTATATAGAATAAGTTAGTATCAAAGTTCTGTTTTAGGCTGCTTTTTTTTTCGATTTTCTTTCGCCTGTTCCTCTCGGCGGGTTAAAATTGAACCGATGGTAGCTTTTTCTTTTGACTTTCCGAAAATAGCTTGTTAAGTTTACTTTGGAAACATTTTATTTTAATTTCATTTCATTTCTTAAATAACTTTAAAAAATCATCATTCAGATAGGGTTAATGGGGCGGCAAAATATGTTAATTGGCTAGGGGCGCAAAATTTATAAAAACGCCTCTGTATATGGGTCATCCACTTGACCAGCCGGCCCATTTCTGGGCTACGCCCATGTCGCAACTTATTTTTTTTGTTTACTGATGTGTAAAACTATATACTTAGGTACTTAAATATTTAGCTCTATCTACAAATTTTAACTCTTTCTAAAAAATGAACACACACAACATTTTAAGGGGGCGGCAAAATCTCATTCTTCTATATATACACCTACATACCTTTAGTGCAAAGTATTGCTTGAGTTTTGCGATGAAGTAGCCTAGCCTAAACCTGTGTTAGCTAATAAAATTGTACCTATGATATTAGAAAACAACGCTAGTTTTCATTATTCGTACTTAGAGCAATTTATTGGGCGAGGTAGAATGTTGTAGTTTGCCGAATCGAGCGCGCGTGCACATAGCGCTTGAGTCGACACGGGCGGCCGGCGGGAGTAATTTTGTCAAGTAGTCTTCCATGATATAATGAAAAACCAATATTTATTTCAATTTTTCATTTGTTTTTCATAAAATATGTGACATTTTAATAATTAAACTACTAACTACGTCTCATGCGTCGAACCAATTATTATATTAATTATTATTAACTATTGAGCAAGATGTGGTGCCATAGACATTGATGGTGCAATAATATACTTTTCTCTTAAAAAAGTAGACGTATTTTTTAATTAAAGACGAAAGTTCGGTTTTACTTCTTAGCTACTTACTTAGAGATTTTTTTAAATAAAGTTCTAGTGTTCATTTAAATTAATCTGTTGAAATGTCATTTAAATGGTTGAAGTAAAATTATCTAAAACTTAGATACTTTTTTATATTTCAAATCTAACCTGTATAATGCAAAATAACAATGACTGTTCGTGCCGAAAAGTTATCTAGAATTAACGTATGTAGGTAATGTACTGTATACTTACAAAAAACCTAAATATGAGGGCGGCAAAACCTAAGTAAGGGGGCGGCAAAATTGTCATCCGCCCCGGCGGCAGACATCCACGCTACGCCACTGGACTTCGAATGCATACAAGTAAGGAAGCTCAAAGGCAGGCCCTTAGGCCGGCCACATACAGCCAGAATGTCTTAGATCTGAATTCAGTTAGTGAATAAACACTTTTTTTAATGCGTGCTCATAATTTAAGAAAACTGCATAGAGAAAAATCCAATCAGAATCTGTATTGTCAGAATGTTTGTGGGAGGCCAAAGGGGATTCCCTAACTTCGCCATCCTGTTTTTCATAGGATTGCAATATAATATGGAGGTGTTTTTCAAAGAATGACACACAGCGTTTGGTATTGCATCTCAGTTTTAACGGATGCCAATAGATGGTGGTGTTAACCACATTCGGTTGGATTTTTTTCCAAACTATAATGATTGTAAGAGTCGCTCGATTTGCCGCCCCCCTGGGCGTGCCGCCCTTGTGCGGTGCACGCTTTGCACGCCCGCTTACGGCGGCCCTGATTGCCGAGAACACTATTTTAAGGCGGCCATGACAGTTGTTTTGACTTGACTTTTGACGTAGTAGACAGTTTTACGAATTAGACGTCGTCTTGAATGTCATACGTCTTTCTTTGTCAAAAGTCATGTCATTGACAAAATGAAATTTTTTAGTTAATTCTGATCTGATCCGTTTTATTTTACTTTGTGTTGCTCTCCTTGACGAAGTTAATTTAAATGTACATGGAAACGAAGTGAAATTAAACGAAATAAAGTATAGGAAACGGTTACTATATTATGTAGCTATATTTACATATACTGTACATAGGGCTGGCCCAGGCCTCATACATTTCTTGAACATCTGGGGGCACGGCAGTGCCCCCGCCAAGTCGAGCGCGAAGCAAACACTGCCGTACCATCCTTTACTGGAACCATTTCGCCGCATTTTCAGGCCCCTATTTGAGAACCTCTGGATAAGACCAGAACGCAGAAAATTTCGTCATCCAGTAAGCTATATAATCGCATACTTAAAATCCAAAATTTCAAGTCTGTAGGTCATTTAGTTCCGAAGTTAGGCGAAAGCAAAGTTTCGCATTTATGACACTCACTCACTTAATCACTCACTCATGATCATCAAAATAGAACTAGTACTTCCCATAAACTCAGAGAGCTGAAATTTGGTACAGAGTTAGGGTTTAATGGCCACATAAAGGGAAAACTAGGATAATCGATCTGGGGGCACGGCAGTGCCCCCGCCAAGTCGAGCGCGAAGCAAACACTGCCGTACCATTATTTACTGGAACCATTTCGCCGCATTTTCAGGCCCCTATTTGAGAACCTCTGGATAAGACCAGAACGTCGATCTGGGGGTACGGCAGTGCCCCCGCCAAGTCGAGCACGAAGCAAACACTGCCGTACCATCCTTTACTGGAACCATTTCGCCGCATTTTCAGGCCCCTATTTGAGAACCTCTGGATAAGACCAGAACGCAGAAATTTTCGTCATCCAGTAAGCTATAATCACATACTTAAAATCCAAAATTTTAAGTCTGTATTAAGTCATTTAGTTCCGAAGTTAAGCGAAAGCAAAGTTTCGCATTTATGTCACTCACTCACTCATGATCATCAGAATATAATTAGTACTTCCCATAAACTCAGAGAGCTGAAATTTGGTACAGAGTTAGGGTTTAATGGCCATATAAAGGGAAAACTATAAAAACTAGGATAATTGAAGATCTGGAGTACCTGGTGAGTGGTGACCCTGATTAGAAAACACAAGAGCCCAACCAAAGTTGGGACACATCTTGTAACTTAATCTAGCCCGTAGCGTCCCACTGCTGGGCGAATGCCTCCCCTTCTGCTTTTAATACGCATATAAATAAAATTAAAGGAAAACTCTGGATAAGACTAGACTGGCTTTTATACTTATACTTACAAGTTTACAAGAAGAAATAGTCGAACAATGAACTTTATTCTACTCGAACATTACACAAATTAAATAAACAAATTACACTAAAATCTAGTAAAATAAATCAATATGCCCACGTTTCTACAAAAAGAAGTGAAATCCCACCAAAAACATTCTGTAAAAAACTAGCCAAGTCTCGATGGAGCTGCTTGTTTATCTTTAAAAAGTAATGAAATCTAGACAAAGTAGTGCCAAGTCTAAGGTCCCTTACTGCGATTTCTTTATTATTATAGTTAATGTTGCGTGACTTGGCCGTTGAAGGGTACACAAGGGTACAATAGGGGCTCCATTACACCATTGCTCCAATACATGTGTTGTACAATCAACAACAACCTAAAATGAGACACTAGCGTCCAATTACCAATATCAGTATGGGCTATTATCTCGCTTAACAAACATAGGCAGTTACAACAGATATAACATTACCTACGTGTAAACAAAATTGACTTGTACCCACTAACGTATAAAGAATGTTCAACGGCCAAGTCACACAACATTAACTATAATAATAAACAAATCGCAGTAAGGGACCTTAGACTTGGCACGACTTTGTCTAGATTTCATTACTTTTTAAAGATAAACAAGCAGCTCCATCGAGACTTGGCTAGTTTTTTACAGAATGTTATTGGTGGGATCTCTTTTGCTGGTACCGACTTCAAAATTAAGAAGATTGAGTAGAGAAATAGTTAAAATTTTTGCCGAATTTAAAACGGGAATTATTTAGAAAATAAGTTTTATATCATACTTTTTTGTGTATTTTTTGTACTTTGGAAGTCGGTTTAATTTTTTATTTAAAAATAATAATTTCACCTTTTTTAGTGCTATATTTTATTAAATTATTATTAATATATCTTAAGAACGTTTGAAATAAACGATCGAATGTATAATTCTTGAATACGCGCTAAGATTCCATTAGGTATTGTAAAGAAGATGATGACGATGATTACTGTAAGTTAGTGGCATATGCTTGTAGTTCTTTGAACAATGCCGAAATTTCCAAACGCGTATCTTTAAGGACTGAGGAGTTCTGTTCAGTGCTTTTGGATCCAGGGTATACTTTGGTGCAAAATCTTATTTTTTGGTAGCATATGCTTATGTTAATTCAGAATTAGTCTAAATTACTATATGTGTCCATATAAATTTCGAGGAGTTCTCTCGATTCCTCATGGATCCCATCATCAAGTTTTCACTATAGTGACGAAATAGACCAATTTCGAATCCTCTTTACAACGTTTTACGACGCCTTTATAAGGTTAGTAAACGGTAGAGTAATGTTCAAAGATATCCTTGTCAGTGTAAAATACTATAAGAATTACCTTTTATATCATCATATTTTAATGTGATGATTTATGGTGTAATGATGGTGGTGATGATGATGATTACTCTAATTGATAAAGTGGCATATGCTGCAAGCTTTTCGGAAATCGGTTAAAAAATGGATTATTAGACAGTAGACACTATATTTTTTACAGGTCAGGGTGTAAGGGTTATATATTATATACTCGTATATAAATTTCCGATTTCCAAAAAAAGGAGGCGGTTATACGTTCGGCTGTATACAGCGTGTCCAGTAGGTAAGTAGTGCGACATACTGCAGGGGGTGATAGCTGGGATCAATACCTACCAATAAAACACAATATATGTTCAGCATCATGTTACGGATTTAAAGTTATACGACATTTTAAAAAATCGATAAATCTCTACCTTGAGACAGATTTTTTAGCATATCGACATGAAAATATCCTTTTCTAATATTTTTTTTACATCAAATTATTCGCGAAGTCTACTAAGTCTACTTATTGATAAGTGGTTTTTTAATCAAAAACATTTATTTTTTAAGATATACTATTTTATTGTTTTAATATTCGCAGAATGAGCGTTTTGTACAATAAGCTTAAAGAGTTGCTTGTTTAATGGTGATTTTGAAAAGGTACAATACTAGTGGATTTTCATTATAAAATATTAAAAAAAATAATGGTATTCTACTTCAAAGGGGTAATTTTATTTTACATACATACATATAATCACGCCTGTTTCCCGTAGGGGTAGGCAGAGACCACTTCTTTCCACTTGCTACGATCCTTACATACTTGTTTTGCTTCATCCACTTTCATTATTCCCTTCATACATGCTCTTCGGTTTAGGGTACTCTTGACCTGGCCTTTTTTCAAGACGTCCCCGATTTCTACCCCTTCCAACACTTCCATTCACACTAGCATTATACACTTTTTTCGTCAATCGTTCTTCATTCATTCTCTCAACGTGGCCAAACCATCTCAGCATACCTTTCTCAATTTTTGTCACTACATCTTCTTTCAGACCACAACGTTTCCTTATCTCACTATTTCTTATCCTGTCACCCAGTTTAACTCCTATCATGCTTCTTAATGCTCTCATATCAACTGCATTTATTCTGCTTTCATGTTTCTTCTGCCATACCCAACTTTCACTTCCGTACATGAGTGTCGGAACCAACACCCCCGCATGCACAGCCAAACGAGCCTTGTTAGACACCTTCCGACTGTTCATAAAGGAGTGCAAAGCTCCATTCACCATGTTTCCTGCATTCACTCTTCTTTCAATATCACTCTCACACTTTCCATCTCTTGTAAACTTTGAACCCAAATACACAAAATCATTCACCTGTTCAACTTGTTCATCTCCAATCACGATATTGCAGTCGCCTCATCTCTTTCAAACACCATCACTTTCGTCTTCTTTACATTTATCTTCATTCTCTTTCATGTTAGAGCTCCACTTATCGCAGTTACCATATCCTGCAACTCCTCGGCCGAAGACGCAAGTGATACTTGGTCATCAGCATAGAGAAAACATTTGACGAGTAACTCATTCATTCTCAGCCCATTTTCATTCTCTTTTAAATCTGTCAAGCAATTGTCCATGAACAGATTAGAACAGCCACGGTGACGCTACACATCCCTGTCTAACACCTTTTTCGATATTGAACCATTTAGTGTATGCCCCGTTTATCCTTACACAAGCACTAGAATCCCTATAAAGAGATTGTAATGCTCGTATGAGGATACTGCTCACGCCGTTCACGAACAAAGCTGACCACAATTCATTCCTCACCACTCTATCATAGGGCTTTTCTAGATCCACGAACGCGCAGTAGACCTTCTTGTTTTTAGCCAAATACTTTTCGGCTATGCACCGCAAGGAAAAGACCTGATCCGTACATCCCATTCCCTTTCTGAATCCCGCTTGTGCATCCCATACTTTTTCATCTGTTTTATTCACAACTCTTTCAATCAACACTTTCGCATATAATTTACCGACGACGCTGAGAAGGCTTATACCGTGGTAATTTATACAGTCCTGCCGCGACCCTTTTCCCTTATACAATGGCACGATTACGGCTTTACACCAGTCTCCTGATACTTGCCCATTTCGCCAGCATAAATTAAAAAGGCGGTACAGCTGGCTAGCCGCTATGCCCTGTCCAGCCTTCAGCATCTCGACGGTAATCCTGTCATATCCTGCAGCCTCACCTAATCTCATACTTTTCACTGCTTTCACTATTTCATCCATGCTTATCTCACTTTCATCACCATTTATATTTTTTTCCATGGAAGGTGCCGGATGTTGTACCTGCACTTCCTCTCTTTCAAACAAACTTTCAAAATACTCTTTTCATCTCTTTAACACACATTCTTCTCCTTTTATAACGCTTCCATCTTGACTCCTGATTGTACTCAGCTCCGAGGTAGAAGTTTTTCCTCTGGCTGTTTTAATGGATTTCCAGAAAAACTTGATGTTTGACTGGAAATCTTCAGTGAGTCTCCTATCAAAATCATCCTTTCGTTCTTCTTTCTTTCTAGACACAACTTCTTCCTCTGCTGATTTCAATCTTTTATACTTCGATCTTGCTTCCTTTATCTCATCATCCGTTGCCTTTTGAACTTTTTGGTTAGCCTTTGTTGCTAAACAATCCAACCACGCTTTCTTCTTTTCTTGCACAGCCCTTTGTACATCTTTATCCATCCACACATTATAGTTATTTCTTCCTTTCCTTCTTTTAGCCACCCCGCATACCTCAATAGCAACATTCACTATTCCTTTTTTAAATTTCTCCCACAACTCTTCAATCACACCTATCTCTTCTATACCTTTAAAACTTTCGTTCAGTTTCTCTACATACTCGTCCCTCTTTTCTTTTTACTGTAGATATTCCACATTCACTCTGTCCAAAACACTCGTAGGCTCGGCCCGTCGGTGTCGCCACCGTTTAAAGAGGCCACGCATTCGGGCTATAACCAGAAAGTGGTCTGTGTCGAGTCCTACACCGCGGTAAGGCCGAGTGTTTAGCACTTTCTTCCTCAGTCTTTCATCCACAATTATAAAATCAATCATACTTCTAGACTCACCCTCATCTCTTGTATACAAATGGATCTTTTTGTGATCAAACATTGTGTTGGCCACGCACAGATTCCATTCCAAGCATACTTCAAGCAGGCTTTTCCCATTGTCATTCACTCTCTCGTCCCCAAACGTACCCAGAACTCCTTCATACCCATCACGCTTTACTCCAACCCACTCATTAAAGTCCCCTAACATCACGATCCGTTCATTTTCTCCGCATTTATTCAAGACCTCTCTCATGCTATCCCAAAACTCCTCTCTCACTTGTTGGGCTTTTATTGACCCACCTCCTCGCAGATCCGTCGGTGCATAGACCCCAAGGATGAACAGGCGAGTGAGTCCGACTTTTAACCTAACCCAGAGGAGTCTTGGGCTTACACATTCATGCTCCATTACACATTCAACTATCCGAGACGAAAGTATCACACCAACTCCCTGACAGCCTCGGCTGGTTTGGGGAACTCCCGACCAGTATGCCGTGTAGGGACCATGAACCGTGGTGTCACATCCTTTCCTCTTGGTTTCGTTCTATAGAATATCTATACATCTTTCATCCATCATCTGACATACTTCATCTATCTTACCATCCATTCCTCCTCTTACATTCAACGTAGCGAAGCGGCTCTCCATGGGCCGCTTTTCGCCCCCGCGAGAAACGAGACGTGATGGGTGGCGAACCACATCGTCGCCATCAAAATCAAAATCAAAATCAAAAAAGTTTTATTTCCATATGGGTTACAAAGTAACGCTTAAAGAATTGTCCCTACTTGATGCCTACCACCGGTTCGGGAACTAACCCGGCGAGAAGAACCGGCGTAAGAAACTCGCACGGGGCCATCTTTTAGCAAAAAGATGGAAAATTGTTCTTTTTAAAAAAAATGAAGATGTTTACAATTTGAAAACTTAGGTCTAGGTATATAATATTGACAAAAGTCAGATACATATTGTAGTACATAGAAGTAGCCTTGCAGGTGGTCATCCTATTCCCAAGGTGTGCGATCGTCAATAAAATCATTGACCTTATAATAGGCTTGTGCACACAAACGTTCTTTAACTACTTTTTTAAATTTATTAATGGAAAAATTTTGAACGTTTTCTGGGATTCCATTGTATAGGCGTATACATTGACCTTTAAATGATTTGCTTACTTTACTTAGTCTGATCACCGGTATATCTAGCTTGTGCTTATTTCTAGTGTTTCTGCAGTGATTGTCGCTTTTAGTTTTAAAATTACTAATATTCTTTCTAACATATAATACATTATCCAAAATGTATTGAGAAGCGACGGTTAGAATACCTATTTCTTTAAACTTTTCTCTCAGAGATTCAAAGGGGGACATTTTGTAAATTGAACGTATTGCTCGCTTCTGCAGCACAAATATCGTATTAATGTCTGCGGCACTTCCCCATAAAAGGATGCCGTAAGACATTCTACTATGAAAGTAACTAAAGTAAACAAGTCGCGCCGTGTCTTCGTCAGAAATTTCTCTAATTTATCTGACTGCATATGCTGCAGAACTGAGCCTATCTGCAAGATTAGCAATATGAGGACCCCACTGTAATTTACTATCTAGTGTTATACCTAGAAATACAGTGGTGTCCACAAGATTCATTTTCTCATCATTTAATAGTTATATTATATATTATGTTCAGGTTCAGGCCATTTTGGTTAACCAAATTATTTTTGTGATTATCCATTGCGTTCCCACGAGTAGCGAGGGAAGAGTTTGTCCACCCCAGCAGAGCCCCGCATGCCAGGGTAAGGCTGGCCTAATTCTGGGTGCGCCCGGTCCCAGGGCAGTGTCGCACGCTAAAGACTAGAGCTTGCCCCTAGCCATGCATCCATCCGCGCGGCAGACGTTGGATTGGCGGAGAGGGTAGGAATAGGGACAGGGAAGGATAGGTGGTATGAAAAGGAAGATTGGTAATTTAGAGTGGGAAATAGGAAATGTAGGATATTACCGCCCAGGAGGGCAAGGGATAGGACAGTAATAGCTAGGGAAGCCGGGGTCGCATACCCGTATACTATATCACAACTACCGGACAGGTAAGTTGGGATGAGTACCCCATGACAGGTTTTTTTTTTAAATGCAATTAATGTGAATTTGACTTACAATCGTAATACGACCGTACTACGATTCGAATTACACAATAATTAATCCACGGCCAACCAGACTGTGAATTTAATCTCGAGAAATAATGTGATAATAATAAAAAAAAAGGAATTTTATAAAAAAAATATTTAAACAATAAATCACAATAAGTGTTCAAATTTAAAAAATCATTCTCCGAAAATTAAAACAATAAAATAGTAAACATATCTTAAAAAATAAATGTTTTTGATTAAAAAACCACTTATCAATAAGTAGACTAACTATTCGCGAATAATTTGATGTAAAAAAATACTAGAAAAGGATATTTTCATGTCGATATGCTAAAAAATCTGTCTCAAGGTAGAGATTTATCGATTTTTTAAAATGTCGTTTATCTTTAAATACGTAACATGATGCTGAACATAATATATTGTGTTTTATTGGTAGGTATTGATCCCAGCTATCACCCCCTGCAGTATGTCGCACTATTTACTGGACACGCTGTATACAGCCGAACGTATAACCGCCTCCTTTTTTTGGAAATCGGTTAAAAAATGGATTATTAGACAGTAGACACTATATTTTTTCATAGGTCAGTGTGTAAGGGTTATTGTACTATTATTTATTCTGTGGTATCAGTTCATTGTTTATACAGATAAAAAAAGTCAACAAAATAATTACTGCTTTATCATTTTAAACATACATATTTATGTTTTTATTATAATATAATTATACATTTATCTATTAGGTTATTATGAAAAAAAAAATAGTACCTATTTAGGTTGTCTGGCAGAAAATGCTGTTTAAAGCATTAAGACCGCCTTTTTAACCGAATTCCAAAAAGCTTACAGCATATGCCACTTTATCAATTAGAGTAATCATCATCATCACCACCATCATTACACCATAAATCATCACATTATGATCATATAAAAGGTAATTCTTATAGTATTTTACACTGACAAGTAGGGAATATTATTCGAATATTCGAATATTCGTTTTATTCGAATATTCGACGATTTCATTATTCGAATATGGCTGGGTTCAATATTCGAATATTTCGAATAAAACGAATAGTAAAAATATTTTATTTATTTATCAAAAATATGTTAACAATAGCAATAAGCTTGTACATAAACCGGAATGTTTCGTTATTTAATACATTACTTTTATTATTTATTAATATTGTCGTCAATAATATCCTAAAACAGATTTTACTACACTGTTTGTGAAAGAATACATACAAATAAAATAATATTTAAGGTGAATATTTCCCACAGGCGTCAGCGAAAGAAATCCATACAAAGTCAAAATAACCTAACCAAGAGCGTGTTATGACGTATCTAAGGAGGGTTCTGTACTATAAAGCGTAATACGATTTTTAGTTTCTTAACCTTATTGTTCGATTTCGTTTAAAATAACATTCCTTAAGAGAATTTACCATTATCTACCAGCATGGAAAATTGTAAGTTCCTAATCTTCATAGTTCAGAAATGACAGAGAGGGGTGAAACCAATTTGGAGGCCGATTACTTGGAAATGGTTAACTTCGTAAATGTTATGTATAAAACTTTTCCTTTATTTTAAAAGACAATATTCAACACACTTGGCAACCGGGATGGCTTTCATACACGTGAAGTGTTTATAACTATATAATAAAATTATATTTTTTTATCAAACCAAAACCGATATCTAGACGCAATATAGCTAGAAGAGCATGTGGCGGACCAATCAGCGCACAGTCCTGAATCGCGCTATCGAAGTTTTCTAAGATCGGCGACATATATACGATATCTGAAAACCACTACAGTGGGCTTCGGCCTGACCGGGCATACCACCTCGCTCGGTCGGAGATCTCCCTTTGGGGCTTACTTCCATATTCCCACATTGGTGACCCTCGACAGAACACGCCTCCTTCTGGACATCATCATCATTACTCCCCACCCCTCCGCACCACGCTAGCCAGCTTCAGCCTCTTCGGGTACCTCGACCACCAGTCGCAACGCACCGCGGCCTGGTCGAACCCTCATCGGCTTCAACGGGCACCCTCACTACACGGACCGGTCAGCAAGCAGAGCATGAAGCACCTCTCCTGGTCAGCACACGTAGCTACACGATCAGTAACAGAGTACGCGGCACCTCTCCTGGTCGTCACACGTAGCTACAACGATCGGTCAGCAAGCAGAGCACACCTCTCCTGGTCAGCACGTAGTATCGGCCCCGCATGGCAGCACTCCGACTCACTGGAGCCCGTGCAGCAGCAGCACAGTTCCGGCTCACTGGGACTCTGGCACTGGCGACTCAAGCTGAAGACTCAAAAAAAAAAAAATTCGACCTCCGGTCTTAGGGGGGAGTGATGTGGCGGACCAATCAGCGCACAGTCCTGAATCGCGCTATCGAAGTTTTCTAAGATCGGCGACATATATACGATATCTGAAAACCACTACAGTGGGCTTCGGCCTGACCGGGCTATAGAAAGAGAGACAGGTGGACGAACAGAGTGAAATGATAAAGGATACATGTTAAGTTGATTATTACAGTATTACACTGGCCTGCAAAATACTTGTACTAACAAATCGTTTCAAATTTCATATTTTTCAAAATATTATAACAAGATTTATCAGCTTCTTTAAAAGTAATAAATTATATATATCAGTAAATTATTTTTATCTTTAAACAAAAATTAACCATTTTAATCTTAGTCTTAAAGACTACATTTACACGTTATATAAAATTGCAGTTTTGAATAACGGCCTGACAACAGCTTGGAGGAGGAGGTCATACTGAAACGAGGTTTTAGAGCTGAATTATGCAATGTTCTCTCCCATTCTTATATCAGTGCGTGTTTTAGTGCTGTGAGGGTACTAACTGTAGGTGATAATTTGCGGCTTCTGACTAGCCTTCTAACTCTTCTCAGGGTATACTTAATCGGGTTGAGGTGAGGACATTAAAGAGAATCTTTAAGAATCTCTTGACCATATCTTTCTCCGGGTAGAGGTCCAATTGACATTATGTGGCCACATACTCAGCGCGGATTCCTGAAAGTATGCCAGCCCATTCTATATGTACTATACTTGAGAATACTGGACTCTATCTGAAAAGTAAGCTTGAAGATATCCCCTACCAGGTCCCGTTTACTTAGCCTCCCTTCAGAAGTTAGCTTGTGAAGTTAGTGAGTTTCTGGACCATTCTCGTTCATCCTTTTGCATGTGTTCACGGACGTGTCACAGTGTTGCTACTCGATACTAGGGCTCTTGAGTTAGGTCTCGAGGTGAGACTCGCCCTTCGCCTCGGTCTTATGGGATTCAGATTTACTTAAGCAAATCTTCTTCACTGTGCCGTCAGTAACATAGTTCCCTCGGGTCTGAAGAAGTTGTTTCTGAACTTAACTGCATTTAAGTGTTGATTTTCTACAAGTGGAAACAAATGAACAGTCTTACCAAGCGCTGAGACTGCCATTCAATCCAAAGTCTTGCATGGTCTTGTCAAATATTTTTCAGTCTTTTTGTACCGTCGCTGCATCTACTGAACGGTTCGTAACTTGACACACTCTGTTCTTGCAGTACAACGCCTGATGCCTACTTCTGCACTAATGTCAACTTTCAGAAAAGCCATCAACTCATTCTTCAGGCTATGATACAATTTTTAAATCTATTGTTTTCTAACTTCCTTTTTGTAATAAGGCTCGTCGTTGAAAAATTGAAAACATAAAGATACCAAAAACACGGATAACTTGAAAATGGAAACAGGTTATTTTTGTTTTAAATTTTTAGTTTTTTTTATGCATTCGGGCAATGTTTAATATGCAAGTAACGGATAGCTGTAAACCCTATTTCATAAAATATAAAATTCTATCACTTCCGTCGCTATATATTTTAGAAATTGTGTTGTTCGTATATAAAAATCAGGAACTATTTCCTAAAACTTCCGAAATCATAAAAAGAAATAGACGTGATAATAATAAAATATTCACAAACAGTTATAAAACATCATTTGTAAGTAAAAGTGTACTGGGTATGTCATCCAAAATATACAATAGACTGCCATTGTCAATAAGAAAAAGTAATGTCAGTATAACTCACTTCAAATCAGCTGTTAAAGATCTTCTTATAAACAAATGCTACTACAGTCTTGCAGAATTTTTTGATGAAAAATAATGATAAAATATAATAGGTTTGACAAATTATATATTATCAATTAAAATGAATGACATAATTATTATTTTAAAATAAAATCTGACATTATTTTTTTTATTACTATTTTTATCTTTAATATATTTTATTATTATCGATTTATAATTTAATTCCGTCTTCTTATGTCTTATTTAATTTAATGTACATTTTTATTTCCATTTGCAATTTGATTGTTATTTTTACCACAGTGATATTATTAAGTATATTAAGATATTGACTAAATATTTTAGGTTTAACCTCTTTCCTTTTATATAAAGAGTAAAAGTTTGCATGCTAAAAATATATTAGCGAATTGTGTTGGTACTTTTATCAATTATTGTCATCTTTTCACCCACATTTCTGGCAAATAAAAGATATTATTATTATTATTATTATTATTAAAGATTTTCCTCCCACTTTTTACTAACTATGAAGTTTTTTGTTATGATAAAATAACATTAAAATCATTTTTGAGTGCTTTTTATTTTGACGGTTTATCTTGTTTACTTATTACGGTTTATATACACATGTACCGATTAGGTCTGGAGTAGACCATTATGACAGAGTATGTTTAGAGTTTTCAGCTGCACTATATTAGAACAGAGCACTATTTACAGTGCATTCCGTGCAGTGTTCCAACTCTGAAAATATATTTCTCTCCAATCCTAAACAAACTGATATATAAATAATAAAGAAATATGTTCTGTAATATTCGTGTTCTTTATATATTCGGTATACATTAAATTATACTACCAAAAGTCTGACTCTTTAAATCGATTGACTATGTTAAATCGATAAATGGCTTAATTAAAAACCAGAAAATACGAACCTCTAAAACAAACCTCAAAAATTCTCTCCCCTAGAGGATCTTTTCCTTAATTTTTTGAAGAAACCACTTAGTTGACAACCAAATCCATGGTCTGCTCCAGACCCATTGGCGTAGCTAGGAATTTTGTCTAGGGGGGGCAGCCGTCCGTGGCGTGGGGGGGGGGTCATTTAAGTTAGTAATTCATTAACACCGTCTATGGTCTAGGGTGGGCAAAGGAGTTTCTAGGGTGGGCGCTGCCCACCCTTGCCCCCCCTAGCTACGCCTATGTCCAGACATAAACGGTTCATGTGTTAATAGTTTTAAAAAAGTAATTGCGATTTAGTATTTTAAGTTTGCAACTTAAAAGAAGATTTTTTTTATCAAAAAGACGTTAATTTTTTTAGAGTAATTTGTGAAACATGTCACATTTTGATATTATTAAATATGCAGGTATATATAAACGCATTATATTACTTGTATTTAAAGTTTATTACTAATATTCGTATTATTCGAATTATTCGAATTTATTCGAATAGTGTTTTGCCATTATTCGAATTATTCGAATAGTAAAATTTGTCGAATAATAACATTCCCTACTGACAAGCATATCTTTGAACATTACTCTACCGTTTACGAACCTTATAAAGGCGTCGTAAAACGTTGTAAAGAGTATAATTCGAAATTGGTCTATTTAGTCATTAAAGTGGAAACCAGATGATGGGATCCATGAGGAATCGAGGGAAGTCCTCGAAATTTATATGGACACATATTATAGTGATTTTAACTTTTTATGAAGTAAACAAGCTTAAGCTACCAAAAAATAATATTTTGCACCAAGGTATATATACCCTGGATCCAAAAGCACTGAACAGAACTCCTCAGTTCAATCATCATTATCTTATTTACCTAATAGAAGCTTGGCGCGTATTATAATTATTATTTAAACAAAAAAATAAATCGACTTCCAAAGTAAAAATATACAAAAAAGAACGAAATAAAACTTATTCTCTAAATAATTCCCCTTTTAAATTCAGCTAAAATTTTAACTATTTCTCTACTCAATCTTCTTAATTTTGAAGTCAATACAACATGAACAATATGAACGTGAGTTGTATAAAATATTGTAAGATATTGTTTGGGCTGGTACCGATTTCAAAATTAAGAAGATTGAGTAGAGATTTAGTTAAAATTTTAGCTAAATTTAAAAAGGGGAATTATTTAGAGAATAAGTTTTATTTCATATCTACTTTTTTGTGTATTTTTACTTTGGAAGTCGATTTAATTTTTGTTAAAAAATGATAATTGTACAGTTCCTTCATATAATTATTGTTATATGTGTGTATTTTTTTTTGTGCAAATAAGTTTTCTATTCCATTCTATACCTACTCGTAGTAGACAAATAAGATCATAAAAATAATCATATTAATTGGAAGAGTAAATGAGCTTATTATTTACTCGCCCTATTATTATTGACAGTAATATTAAGTATATTTAATTTTATTATTTATTTATCGTGAGAACTGATTTTTTTACGAATCATAAAATTTTAGGGTCACGACACGACCGCCTCAGCCCTGCAATACATCTTCATGTTGCTGGCCAACCACGGAAAAGTACAGGTAGGTTATAAACCCTGGGAACATTTTTTGCCTACTTGTTTTTAATGTAGTAATTAATTAATGTTTGATGTAATTAATGTTCATGTTAGGTAGATGCTACGCTGCGCCTGACTATTCCAATTATTTCATAATTTAGATTGCTTTTAAGTGTAGATACCAGTGCAGTGGTGTAGACTAGGGATGTTAGTCCCTAACGTCCCTATGATATTCCGGACCTGGATATGGATACGGATATAGGAATAAAATTATATCGGCTGTGGATACGATATGAACGAACGGAATTCGTATGATATACGAATGGAGTTATAGGAACCCCACGCCACTAATGTGTAGGTACTTAACTCTGGTGTAATATACCCAATACCGGCAAAGGCAATGCACTCCTTTTGTACTGTGTTCGTCTGAGTGTGGTGGGTGGGCAATGTGATCGGTGGCGGACGGCGGTGGTAATTGCCTTTGCATAATACCTGATTTATGCGGGTGACTAAAGCCTCACAGGCCACAGCGATAATCGACCGCCTAAATAAATTCGGCGATGTAGCAGGTGAATCGATCATGAACAAATCGCAATTCGACTGTCAAAGTTACAATTTAGACGATGATTTTCGCAGTGCGGTAAAAACCGTGCGGCTTTAGTCACCGTACCCGTGTAAATGCCGTAGGTATAACTACGATCTCTCATCTCTCTGTTTGATGTTGAATATGGAGATAGCTACAACCTTTGATTAATTATTACATAGATACGTTACAAAACTGACAATATTTCTCTGCCACGACACACATTGACATGGGACGCGTGTCGATGTGTCAACGCACAGAACACGCTATTACTCGCGGAGCACACTAACCAAAATTGGCCCGACTTCGGACCAATTTAGGTCTTCACTTTTTACGCGCAATGCCATATCTACCTCTTTTTAATATAATACATCTTTGGCTACAACTTTTTATTCCATAAAAAATCCAACTTTCATATTTCGACCAATTATTGATATTAAGGAACAGACTGATTCTGAACACTGTGTTCAGAACTACAGTCCTGCAAGGATCTTTTGGCACTTGGATGACATCGATATGGGGGCGTGAGTGTCGCAAATAAGAACAATACGTAATACTAAAAGCGACATTTTACAAGACGGCGGTGTTAGTACTGATTTTGTCCACGTGCCAAAAGATCCTTGTACGACTATACTATTAGCAGAGTGTTTTGAAGGTTTCAACATCTGTCAGCAGTTTGTCAGGAGTTTAGACCTGACACATGGGGGGCCATACGGCTATGTTAGCGGCGTATCGAAAACTATCAATGATGGTTTTCAATAGTTACGTTATCTGCCGTCTTAGCCGCGGGTCCAAGCTGTAATTAGATTTTCTCATTGTTTTAGGACCAAGTCGTAGAAGAGATCGAGAGAATATGCGGAGCCACGGACAGGGCGCTGGAGCTGAGCGACCTCAACGAGATGAAGTATCTAGAGTGCTGCATCAAGGAGTCGCTGCGACTGTACCCGCCAGTGTACTTCATCACTCGAAACGTGGATAGACCGTTCGACCTGAGTGAGTCCAGGGCCTCTAGTCTAGATGCATTCGATAATTTCGACGGCGAAGTTCGAAAACAAAATGTATGGGATTTGACATAACACATCGCAAGCGACATGTCACTTAGCGATGACTTAAAAAAAAAACCATACATTTTTTATTTCAAATTTCGCCGTCGAAATTATCGAATGCATCTTGACTAGAGGCCCTGAACCTCAATTCTCGTATTTTAAGCGGACTTTCATTTTACTTCGATTGAATTGTAAGTGAAGCGACTTGTTATCATGAACGGATTTTATGACGTTTCGACCAATCATACCGCGTTTAACGTTGGTTTAACGTTCATAAAAACACCGTTTGCGAGTTTTAGCGTATCTGGAGTTGATTTTAGTTGTATTAATGCCGGTTTTATTTAGCGGTAATTCTGCTAAATAAAACCGGCATTACACACTTACAGACTACAGTGCCTGGCCAATGGCCATAGAGAATTCGGAGATTATGTTTGTCATGGGCTTAGCCAGGGGGGGTGGTTTAGGGGGTTCAACCCCCCCCCCCCCCCGAAATGGGCCGGCTGGTATATATAATACAGAGATCTGAGCAATATACAGAGGCGTAGTTAGAAATTTTGCGCCCGAGACCAATTAACATATTATATTTTGCCTCCCCATTAACCCTATCTGTAAGATGATTTTTGAAGTTAAATCAGAAGCTTAAAATCAGAACTTTGATACTAACCCCCCCCCCCCCCCGGTAGTCGTTTTATTTTCTTTAACCCCCCCCGAAACTAAAACCTGGCTACGCCCGTGATGTTTGTAGAGCATCGTCTCTGTCCAGCAATACCAATGAGACAATGAGGACCAACATTTTTAGTCTCACCAGAATATAGCGTCACTGTAAAGTGAGGTCCTAACCTTAAGCGCGGCTGTCAAAGTTTGTTATTACGGGCGTCAAAATAATAATCTACATTTCAAAAAAAAATAATACTATATAAAAGTACATAGAGTAAACACAAAACAACAAAGTGGTTATATACTCAAAGCAAAACAATGTATAATTTTTTTAAACTGATTGTTTTCTTAAATGACGCTAAATATAATTCAAGCTGACAGAAGTTTCGTTTAGGAAGAAGTAAGGAACATTTTCAGAATTAGACAAATAACCGAATTAAAACTACTGACTTACATAATATTAATTGAATATTATAATTTTAATTTGTATTCCTGTTCATCTCATGTGAGTAATTACTATGAGTATTTTATTTCTTATTGTGAGTTCACTCAGATTAACACAGTTAGTAATTGCATGAATCGGCAATTAGATTTGGTGCTCCACTCGCTGGCAGATTACGATGAAGTGAGTGTGCGCGCAGCAGCGGAGCCTTTATTACCGGTGCGGTGGATGAATACCATCCTCCTCTTGAGGTGGAGTTTAGCTTGTGCTCAAGTTCATCTAGTTATCAAACACTAAATATCCAGCCCTTAAATAAACCGTATAGCTGGAATTTCAATAAAGCTAATCTAGTTATGTTGTATGCCCAATTCGGTGAAATAGATTGGAGTCCTATTTATAATTTGAATATTGACGAGAGCTTAGATTTCTTTTACGACAAAATTAATCCTATTTTAGAGCGGTGTGTGCCCAAGAAATGCATATGGTGTAAAAAATTTAAGTATAATTACCCTGAGTGGTACACAGCCGAAATAATTCGTTCAATAAAAATTAAATATAATCTACATCTACACTAATATTATAAAGAGGAAAACTTTGTTTGTATGTTTGTTTGTTTGTTTGTTTGTTTGTTTGTTTGTTTGTAATGAATAGGCTCAAAAAGTACTGGACCGATTTCAAAAATTCTTTCACCATTCGAAAGCTACATTATCCACGAGTAACATAGGCTAAATTTTATTTTGGAAAAAAATAGGGTTCCGTAAGATATTTGGGTTTTTCGGACACAAGGTGTAAAAAATCAACCAGAAAAGTTACTTATTTTGCGTACGCTGCCTAAACTATAAAAGATAGAACCATAAAATGTTCTAATTAATTGTAGATCTTATAAATATCTACAAAAAAGTCCGCGACACACTATACCTATCTATGTCGAGTGAGGCACAACAACCATTTTTTTATTTAGAAATCTTGAATTTTTTTTGGACTACATTTAAACGCGTTTATTTTACTCATGTTATTAATCCTTATCAAAATAAATTATTTCATCACTAAGTACAGTTTAGGTAGATAATATTTGGTTTTTGAATGATTAAAATTGGACGTTTGGTTTTGAAGTTATGGCGAAATTAAAATATTACGACTTCTGCTGCACGGCCCGTTGCGAAGTGGGCGTCACCAAGGCGGGGTGCGCGTGCGGGTTAATGTTTAGTTTAGTTTAGTGAAATAGTTTAGTTATTTTATAAACATCAAATTGATAATATCTTAAAATATAATACACAAACAAACATACAAACAAAGTTTTCCTCTTTATAATATTAGTGTAGATTATAATATCTATACATCTATACTTTTAAATACAATTTAAGTGTCTGTTTGTAACTTCAAATTAACAGCTTTTTACATTATGAATCTGAAAGTATATTCGGTACTTACAATAAAATACATTTTTAATTTTTGTCTGTCCGTCTGTCTGTCTGTAAGTCGGTCTGTCTGTCTGTTTGTTCCGACTAATCTCTGAAACGGCTGGACCGATTTTCACGGGACTTTCACTAGCAGATAGCTGATGTTATAGGGAAAATAGGCTACTTTTATTTTAGGGTTCCGTTTAAAAAAATAGGATTCCGCTTTCGTTAGTCATAAATAAAGTCGCGGGTAAATTTCAGCGATATCCCAAAGTATTGTTCCACGCGGACGAAGTCGCGGGCAAAAGCTAGTAAGAAATATAAAAAGAGTAAACTAAAGTCGGATTATGATGAATTCTCTGCAAGTAGGGCTGCGTTAAAAAGAATGTTGAACAGTGCGCTTGAAATGTATAAATATAGAGTAGAAAGTAGATTGTTAGAGGATCCTAAATCTTTCTGGAAATATGTAAAGGCTAAAAAACAAAGTAAACGCGTAAATAATATATTAAAAAATGGAATTATATTGTGTGAAAAAGACTGTGCAAAGGAGTTCGCAAACTATTTTCATTCAGTTTACAGCACTCAACGGCCTGAGTTAAATATAAATAAAGCTATTCAGGAGGCGGTGGATGACAGTGCTAATATGGTTTTTATAAATCAGTTGGGTTTAGACGATGTGCGTAAGGCGCTTAAAGAATTAAAACCGAAAAAGAGCGCAGGCCCAGATGGAATTCCACCTTACATATTTAGAGATTGTCGATCTGTATTCGAAATGCCATTACTACACATATACAATCAGTGCTTAAACACAGCCACATTTCCAGAAAAATGGAAAACTACTAGAGTAGTTCCGGTCCCCAAAACCACTACGGGATCTGAAATCAAAAACTACAGACCAGTGGCAGTTCTATCGTCTCCGGCTAAGATATTCGAGGCAATATTACATGCACGGATATTTGCACAGGTGAAGTCGCGACTGTCGGACGCACAGCATGGATTTCGGCCTACCAGAAGTACCACTACTAACCTTATGTCTTAAGCGGGGAATTCACTACACGGACATGCCCGCGGGCAAGCCTACAGGCATGTCCGACAGGCTTCGCTACTATTAGGTCTGTCTAGTGTATTACCGTCGCGGGCCGTCCGGCAGACTGCCCGATGCAGGTCCGCGAGATCTCATTTTGCCTGCGCGGGCACGGACATGTCCGAATGTGAATGCTCACCGCGGGCTGCCTGTCCACAGACGTAAGTGATAAGCAAGCCGTGCAGACGTCTGTTTATTTATTAATTGCGGATGATATTTACTTTATAATGAGTTTTAATGATTAATAATTTATTAATTATTTACAATTGTATGCAAGTAATCGTTCTCTTGGAGTCACTAACAGCCTCATCTTGGTCTTTTGTTTTGTAATTTTAGGCGCGATAATTTGTAGTAAAAATTCAAATGACTATATTATAGAGTCATTTGAATTTTTACTACAACTTATCGCGCCTAAAATCTGTACAATAGGGAATATGCACGTAATTTTTACCCGACTGCGCGACGCAAAGGAGTGGTAATGTGTTTATCAGCCTATGTATGTATGTATGTATGTATGTATGTATGTATGTATGTTCCTTTGAAGCACTATACAGACCAAACGCCTGGGCCGATTTTTATGATTCACACGTCAATCGATTCCTCTTAGTCCGGCGAGTGTCACTAAAGACATGACGTTAGTGAAAATTCAATATGGCGACTACTGGACGCCATATTGTGAAAATGAAAAAAATGAAAGTCAACAAACTATATCAAGTGGGATATCGTTGAATAGGTATTTAAAAATCATTGTTAGTTTTCTCTCAACATTTTTCGATTCGACTGACCGTTTAGGATCTATATCGATTTAAAGTTGCGTAACAACCATTCTCACATTCCAGTGATGTAGTACTGATGCTGATAGGAAATCCAGTCTGGTAAATAGCTAGCTAGGTACTCATAACTAAAAAGTATAAAATAAAAAAATATAATTTAAAAAATTTAAAAACCCGACTGCGTAAAAAGTGAACTAAACTAAGTAGGTACATAATTAAAACTGAAAAGAAAAAAACAAGCACTTAGATATCCGGTGGTCTAGAATTCTATAATATATTATTGAATTAATACTATTGGAACATAACAACTGAACAGTCGGGATCCATTATTCGACAGCCAATCTAATTTTTCAATGGATCCTGACTGTTTAGTTGTTATGTTCCAATAGTATTAATTCAATAATATATTATAGAATTCTAGACCACCGGATATCTAAGTGATTGTTTTTTTCTTTTCAGTTTTAATTATGTACCTACTTAGTTTAGTTCACTTTTTACGCAGTCGGGTTTTTAAATTTTTTAAATTATAACTTTTTTTTTCATTTTTTTATATAGGTCTATCTTGTTTGGTAAACCGCATGGTAAAATCAGTTTTTTGATATCATTAAAAATAACGAAGATATGAACGTTTAAAAATAGTCTATTAGACAGAGAGATCGGACGTGTACCGTGACGTCACATAACACGACTTTCATAGAAAGTTCATACTAAATTTCGTTTTGCTAGAAAGAGATAGATTACAAACTTTGACCGCTCATATCTTGCTCATTTATCAACAGATATTGAATTTTTTTCCGCCATTTCCTTTAATTTTCAGTCTAGTATCATATTATTATGTTTTAAGCTATTTTTATATTTTCTGCATATTCCCTATTACTTACGTATGGAATATGGATATATTATATCCATATTCCATACGTAAGTAATTGTACAGTTCGCCTAGTTCTTAAATTTTTAATTCTTAAGGCAAATTTATATGACTTTACTCGTTTCTATTCTGATTCCATTTTTTGCATCAATTGTTTTTCCTTTATTTTCATCTAAAGCAATTTTTCGCCTTTGCATTGCCATATTGTGCACAAGAAGCCGTTACAAGGCAAACTGATCGGCCTGTGTAGTGTATTGCCGCGACAGACTTGCCCGGACAGACTGCCTGCGGGCATGTCCGTCTAGTGAATTCCCCGCTTTACATGTCTGACATAATACCGGCGGTCGATAGTGGGGCGCAAATCGATGCTGTGTATTTCTATAGTAAAAAAGCTTTCGATTTGGTTGATAATGACATATTACTAATTAAATTAGCGAAATTCGGTTTCTCGTTGCATCTTCTTAAATTTTTCGCTAGTTATTTAAAAGATAGACGACAATACGTAGATTACGGTTGTTATATGTCTGACTGTTACTTTACGTGGTCTGGAGTAAGCCAAGGCAGTAATTTAGGTCCTCTTCAGTTTATTATCATGATAAACGACTTAACCCATTCAGTGCCGAGCCCGCCCATCGGCGGGCAATATTTTTTAACATACACGCCGAGACCGCCCTTGGGCGTTTAGATTTTAAACTGCAATATCTTTATGAAACAGCGTTAAAAAGTAATGAGATAATGTAGAATAATTTGTTTCATAAAAATTTATTGGCAACTCAAACGGCCTGTTGATATTTGAAGTTCTGAAAAAAGCCAATTGTAATCTGTCATGCCGAGCCCGCCTTTGGGCGGGCATGATTTGATTTTAGAAGTCACAAACCTTTTATAAGTTAGTACGACTAACTATAATATTATATAAGTATAATATTATATAACTGGGGCACCGCTTTAAATAGACGCTTTAAGTATGAAGAAAATAAATAAGAAGTATGTAGAAAATAAAAATTAAATAATAAAGTAGGATAGTTATCCGAATTGAAATTTTGAATTGTTTAAAGACTGAGATTTATTTCATACTTTTTATTGCATTTTTAAGAAATTTAGGGTTTTTACATTGGAAGTCAGTTTTAATTTTTGCTTAAGAATAATTATTATTAGCTACTTTATCGGTTTCTGGTCTAAAATTTCCCAGATGGTAATTTCAAACAAAAAGCCGGTCGCCCATTGTTTGCCGACCGGCCAGCCGGCCGGAGCAATAAACAAATGGCGGCTCTCTTTATGATAATCTGAAGTCAAATGGACCTTTTACGAAGTCATAAATTACTTATAAGTAATTTTTGTAACTAAATATAATTTAACAATAGAAAAACGTTTTTTAAAAAATCACTTCTGCTTTGCTGTTCTTAGTAATCAGACGTATGTTCCGTTCCTACTCTTTGGTCTTCCGACGATATTTGCTTGCGTAGCTGGACTCTGATCTAATCTTGAATTTATGTTGACCGTGGCCTGTGAACCTGGATTTTGTGATCTGCATTGACGTTATTGAACTGTGTACCTGGACTCCCGTGATAACATTTTTGGCACAAACCGCGCTAAAAAAGATCAGGCACTTCTTAACAAATTTCGAATGTAATAAAATGTTGTTTCACGTATAGACATTATTATTGTTGCATATTAATAAGTTATCATTTAATTTTAATTCAGCAGATTTTAAACTTTTTAAAAAAAGGTTTATTTTTTAATTATTATCAATTAAATTCGTCGTTTCCACAATAAAAATAATACATTTTAATCTAAAGCCCGTATTAAAATATTTCAGGGTAAAATTGACTATTCACAAGTATTAGAAATTCAAAATATAACCTTAACAATAACCAAAGTTTAAAAGATTGACAACCACTGCTTAAATTACGAAACAAACTTACCTTTTATTTTATCCAAAGAGTTTTTTGCCATTTTAAAAACCAATAACACTGTCACAAATTTGCCACAAATCTAACAAATATAACAGAAAATTGCACACACACGCTCTACGCACGGTACAGTACATCTAAACTGAACATATCAAACGATTCGGGTCGAAATCTTCAGCTTCATGCCGAAAACGCCAATGGGCGGGCAAGAAAACATAATCGAGATGCCGGGTCCGCCGATGGGCGGGCTGCATAGTGCAGTATGGCGGCACCTGGGTAATAGTGTTACTTTTCAGAAAAGCAGTGAATGGGTTATTAACAGAGAAGGTAAAAGAAGCGAAACATTTGTTGTATGCTGACGATTTTAAGTTGTATTTATTGGTTAGACATAGGGTCGACTGTATTAGACTTCAGGCAGATATAGACAGGGTGTTGAGTTGGAGCACACAAAATCGCTTGGAGTTTAATATCACGAAGTGTGTGGCTAAATCTTTTACTCGGGTGCTATCTGCAGTTGTATATAACTACCGGATCGGCGGAAAAGATATAGAGAGAGTATCGGAAGTAAGAGACTTGGGTGTTAGACTGAACGGAGCGTTTAATTTTAAGGAACATATAGTAATATATGCACAAAGGCGTATAGAAATCTGGGCTTCATATTGCGGACGGAGCGTGGTTTTAAAAATATTAACGCCATAATGGTACTGTATAATACGTTGGTGAGAAGTCACCTGGAAACTTGTTCTGTTATCTGGTCGCCTTACGAGATAAAATATTGTAAGATGTTAGAGAAAATACAGAACAAGTTTGCTAGATTTCTGTACCTAAGGTTATACGGTGTATATATCCCTTTTATCCTCTGTCTTATCCGACACTATTCGTGCTGGGCATGGTAGGGTATACGGAACTGCGGGTCAGGAGGGAACTGTCACTTGTCTTGTTCGTGGTTCAAATTATGAGGGGTCTGCTATATATTCCGGATATTCTGGCGCGGATCGACCTTAACGTGCCGGACAAGTACGTATGGCGGCGACGACCACCTAAGCTGCTGGCGGAGCCGCGCGCCCGCACCAACCTCCTGAAGGAGGCGCCGCTGACGCGGGCACTTCGCCACATTAATCTTATTGCATCGGATACCGACATTTTTTGTTGTGCTAAGAGTGAACTCACAAGGAATGCTATGTTTAAAATAAGTTACTGTCTGTAAGGTTCTAATATTTTTATTGATTAGTAATAATTAATAGTAAGTACCTATGTAACTGGGTTTTTTCTTAAGTTTAGTATGTAGTTTCTATCGCATTGGGGAAAACCTGCAATGATAGAAATAATTATGGAAAATAAATAAATAAATAAAAATAAATAAATTTTTCGTTTTAATTATTGTAAATAAATAGACACAGAATTATTTAAGATGGTGAGAACCTCCCAGCATGACTAGTAGACTAGGAAGTGTTTTGTAAAAAATACTTTTTTAAATACTTTAACTACAACTAAACTTACCTACTTTTTTCTTTTTTTTCAGAGAATGACATGTTCGTAAACAACGCGGAGATGGTAATTTCTATATTCGACATGCAGAGGCGGGCAGACCAGTTCGTGGAGCCGCTGAAGTTCATCCCAGAGCGATTCATGGTCGAGCCCACTTGGCACCGCTACGCGTATATCCCGTTCAGTGCTGGCCCACGTAACTGTATAGGTAAACCTATGATTTATATTAAGGAATATAAGAAGATTCCAATATAGCAGAGTTATTTTAAGGGTTCTGTACCGAATGGTTTAAAAACAGCGGAGTCTCAGTACTGTTACTGTGACTCCGCTATCCGTTCGTTTGTCTGTCTGTCTGTCACCAGGCTGTTTCTCGTGAACCGCGATAGCAAGACATTTAAAATTTTCACATATGATGTATTTTTGTTGCCGCTATATCAAGAAATCCTACTAATACTATAAATTTATAAGTTTGTGAGGATGTATGGGTGTTTGTTAATCTTGCATAAACTATTGAACGGACTTTGGACGGACGGACGGACGGACAGGGCTCTGAATTAAAACATAGGCTACTTTTTATCTCGAAATTGTAGTGTTCCTTTGGGACACTGTATTTACGCGGGCGGAGCCGCCGGCAACAGCTATGTTGCCCGCTTTATATGCCTTAATATCATAGATATATAATATTAAAAAGAGGTAGATATGTTATAAACGCGTAAAAATGAAGACTCGAATTGGCCCGAGTCGGGCCAATTTTGGTTAGGTTAGGTTATTATGCGACCAGC
Organism: Glaucopsyche alexis; assembly: GCA_905404095.1. NCBI lineage: Eukaryota > Metazoa > Arthropoda > Insecta > Lepidoptera > Lycaenidae > Glaucopsyche > Glaucopsyche alexis. The sequence goes on along the minus strand of FR990051.1, from coordinate 16,851,854 downwards.
TGGTCGACGCGTAGCACGTACTACGCGTGCCGTGCGCCTTGCACAAAATTCCATCGTGTGTCTATATAAGCTGTAAAAATCATGACAAAAAAGAGAATAAAAGTCAAGGAATTTTATTCCCCATGTAACTTTACTACATTTATTACTCAGTCAAGTATTTTGTTAAAAATATATTTTTCAACAATAAATAATTTCAAGAAAATACTTGACAGTTTATGTCATAAGAAAAATGGAAAGCAATGTCATTATATACTTTTTTTGTGAATCTAATAAGGATGCATGCATTTCTGACATAGAGTAAATAGTACAGAAGCGAAAGTCGTTAACTTGTACAGAATTTCAGACCGTTCACTTATTTTATATTTTATCTAGCTCGAAGGATATTTTGATAAGATTGACGAAAATAATGTTATTATATTGTTCAATAAGTTAAATTAATATCATTAACTTTTTAAAATTGTAAAATACAAAAGAATTAGTTGTGAGATGTTAACGAAGTAACTTAGAACGATTTGAGGGCCTAACAGTAACAGTAAAGTAACTGCTGCTTTTATTTGATTTAAGTTCATCAATCTTGAATTTTAGTTTTTTTTTTGCTTTATATTGAGCGACAGGGACAGAACTACTATGATTACATACATATACGACTTGTCCCTCTAGTGATAATAAGTTAATATAGTTAAATCAAAGAAACGCGTTTTTCACACATATCACTATAAAACATCGGAACAACAATAGTTTACTTAAGTAGGTAATTAACTAACGATTGTTTAGCCTTTGTGTTAGTTACCTACTCAAAAATAATACGGAGATGTTCTACTTTTTGAAGAGGGTTTTTCATCCGAATTATATTTTCCCAAAATATTACGTAAGTTATGGCAGAATGCATAGCTAAAAGTTTCTTTAATTTACAGAAAAATAACATGAATATTATTTTGTAACAACTCACACAATGTATGGACACAATCGCACTGAAATACGCCTTACCAGCTTGAAGGTCACGTCGTGACCGCTGTTCTAAAATTAGACTTCAAAACATTAATTTTATAGGACTTCTCTTCACTTCAAAATCTAAAGTCCTTTGTTTTAATATATTTTTGGAAGGATGATTCAATCTGGATACTCAGAACAAAAGCTATTGGGTAATATAATTTTTTAAATTTTTACAGTCTAAATTACAATATTAAATCGGAATACAGTCTAAATTACAATATTAGTCTTAACAAATAACACACTGTAAAATCCCATTAATTCTAGTAGTAATTATTGGGTAGTTAGTAGCTAATTTTATTAGACAGAATATTTAAACAACATTTGACTTTTACAATCCCATTCCTTTTACATTTTCCCATAAAATGTAAAGATTGGAGTTTATAGTTTAAAATCACGTATTAATTATTATTTCGCTATTAATTCATGAAAAAAATATTTCGTTACCTGACTCGTTTGTCGATTTACCTCCAATTTATTTGTGTAATTAATTGTTTTACGTCCTTTTTTTTAGTCACTGGCAGGGTCGCCATTTGTAGAATAGGAGTTGGTAAATGAAACACTTGTATATTGCTGTAAAGCACACCCGCTCTGGTCGGCGGTCGGTAAAGGAATAGTAGTGCCAGCGAGTGCGTGGGGAATCCCACCACTCACCCTGCCCCCACCACACCACCGATACCACGCCCCATAGTGTGCGTGCTATATATTTATTATTATGAATGTCAATACACTACACTCCCAAACTAAAAAAACGGGATTATAATAAAAAAATAGTTTTTTTCTATTATTCGAAAAGTGCCCATAAAAACACCGAATAGGTACCTATTCGAATGTCAAAATTGTCGATTAAATATTTGCAAGCTCTACTTCTTATCCTTTACCTTTTCCCAAGGCTGGGAATATAAGATCCGGAATCCGAAAGGCCGTAGAAAATTCTGAGCATTGAAAATAGAATTCTGCGCCAATACAATAGAGTTGAAAATGTCAACATATGAGTGTAGAGTCAAATTTCAATGTCTTAAATGACAGCTCGACGATCAAAACTTCCATTTTCAACTCTATTGTAGTTAGGTATTATATTAGCGCAGAGTTCTGTTTTTAACTTTCTAAATGTTCACCGGCGGCGTTCCGGATTCCGAACCATATAGTTCCAGCTTAATGCGGAACAAATTCTTGAAAATAAGCTAACTTTTAACAAACTACTTTTTTGACGTAAATGTCAAGGAGTATTTTTATAACAAAATAAGCTTTTTCTTCATCTGTACCGTTCTTTGCAGAATTTGTGCCCCAACATCGCACTATAAAAGAGTGCAATAATAGAAACATGTTTTTAAATATCAAGTTTCAATTCCTTTTTGACATTGAAAAAAAAAAACTAAATATGTTTTATGTAAATAATAGTAGGCGTTCATGCCATTATCATAGTTACTAATAAGAGGTAATTTTAATAAATTACCTCTTAAATCTTAATAGTACCTATGAACGAAATAGAATTTATACGCATTTTGTTCCTTCTGCGTCGTTAAATAATCTACGTCAGAGATTCCAAACTTTAAATGTGGAATCGTATGTAATTGGTAGTGACAAACACTAGTCATCTTTTTCTTTGTTATTGAATTAGGAATGCCATCCTTGTCACGAATTTTTGCTGTGAGTGAAATGTCACAGTAATTAAAAGTGTCAATGTGTGACGCGGCACAAAAATTTTGTCAGTTTTGTAAGGGTATAACGTATCCTCGCGCTCGGCCATGTCCCGCGCGCGGGCCGCGTCCGCCCGCGCGCGCTCCTCCGCCGCCGCCGCCGCCTCCGCGCCCGCCGCCGCCTCCGCGCCCGCCGCCGCCTCCGCGCCCGCCGCCGCCTCCGCGCCCGCCGCCGCCTCCGCGCGCGCCGCCCGCTCGCGCGCACCCGCCGCCGACACCGCCCTACTTAATATTCTATGTTTTAATCGAGCCTAAACTACTACTATACCAAATTTCATAGAAATCCGTTCAGTAGTTTTTGCATGAAAGAGTAACAAACACCCGCCCATCCTCACAAACTTATACATTTGTAGTTTTAGTAGGAAGTAGGATTTACGTTGAATATAATGTGCACCCTGTTTTTTTTAATTAATTCTATTGAAATTAACGATGTTTGTTCAGGTCAGAAGTTCGCGATGATGGAGATGAAAGTGGCAGTGGCTTCGGTTCTTCGCAAATATCGTCTGCAACCTGTGACTAAACCCGAGGATATTGTGTTCATTTTAGACCTCATATTACGCTCCAAAGACCCTATTTACGTTAAGTTTGAGAAAAGATAAGAATTTAATTATATTTTTAATTTGTAAGCTTAATTAACCGATTCTACATTAAAATAAAATAAATAAAAACAGATTAATTTAATGATTTATTTACCACAACAAGTTATTATTTTCAACAATAAGTATTTATTTACAAAAAGTTTAAACAGATCATTAGCATTTAAACAATATTAGTAGGTATAGAGACAATTCACAGGCTAAATGAAAATAATGAGCTAATTTTTAAAAGCGTATATAGTAGGTAGGTACTCCTCATTGACGTCAATATTATCAGCTCAGCTATAATGTGGTTAATGCGACCGTTCAAAACCACAATGAGCAATTTTCCCTTCAATTTATAACCGCGACGATACACGACATTACACGGCGCTACATTGTTAAGATAGCTATTGAAAATTGAACCTTATTCACTACACAAAAAGACATATCGGTTTTTTCTCCATACAAACGGTGATTTACCAACAGCGGGATTATGTCACTGTATATCCGGATACAATGTAGTACTTACAGTCATCATTTTATTATAGTCATCATCATATCTTAAATTTAGGAATTTAGAACGCTCCATTTCTTTGGTGTGAAGAATACCATATTCTATTGCAGGGCATGCGGATACAAGTAGACCTACGAGTTGAGCTAGTTTTCGTATTTGGCAGCGTTTTAAATTCCTGAACTTTTCTAATTCATTTCTGATTCTTGTTCTTTTTTCATTTGGCAGACTTAAATTCATTTCACGTGAGTTAATAATCATACCAAACTGGTATAATTTATCGTTAAAAACAAATCGTAAATACTTTTTTGAATCTTCGTGAATTTTTATTAAAAAATAGGCGTCTTTGAGATCAAGAGTCGCCATAGAACAATCACGTGTAACTTATTTAAGTGCTGTTCTAAGATCCTCCAGTTTGAAATGTTCCGTCACTATGAATCGATTTAGGTTTTTAAGGTTTAAAATAAAGCGCTTAATACCATTCGGCTTTGGGGTTAGAAAAACACTTGAAATAAATTGTCCCTTGCACGGCTTACACTCTGAAATGGCACCGATTCTTTGTAAATCAATAATTGCCTCAAGAAACAGAGCATTTTCTGATTCTGAATGTTTGTGCAATGGAGGTAATAAATCCTGTTGTACAGGGCCTATAAGAGGTATCTTATAACCGCTAATCCAGGATAGGATAGTGCGATCGTTTGTTATAAGAGACCACTGTTCGAGGTAATAATGGAGGCGACCAGCATACTTAACTGTATCTAGTATCGGCGGCGCTGTGGAATTGTCTTCGCTACCGGCTGACGCAACGACGTCTTCGATGAGTGCGCGAGCTGTTGCGTACGGGGAGCTGCAGGCTGGTATTTCTTCCCTGTCTGGGTCTGCGGCCTGTACGCTGCACCCAGGGGCTTGCGGTTTAAAGTCTTCGTAGAAGACGAAGGGACTGGTCGTTTAGTTTTGGCCGGTGTATTTGCTTTAAGCTCGGTGCCAGATTTATTGATTGTCTTGGCGGACTTAAGCGTTTCAGGTAAAGCTTCGCTAAACAAGAAAGAATCGATCTTCGTATTGCAAAGATGTTCTTTTACGTCTTTCTTAAGGGAAAATATTATAAAATTCCTTCTTGTGATTGAGTCGTTGTGTTGAATGTCACACAAAAGTCTCGCTAGATCCATAAGCTTTTGCAATAATTCTTTATTTTTGTTTTTAGAATTCATTTCATTGGATATAATTATCCCCAGACACGAAATGGCATGTGCCATTTGTTTTTGTTTAACAATTAACCCTTTTTCTTTTTTGGCCACCGCTTCTGGAATAGCGGCTTTGATTTCAGGGTTAATTTTAGGAGCATCAATATGTAAACAGTTAGATGGGACTAGATATTTTGCAGATATATCCTTGCGCATCTCATAGCTAAGTCCTGTTGTTGCTATGTGTTAAAGGCGGGAAGCTAGTTCAGGAATAATTTCCTTTCCATATTTTACTGTTATTGATGGATCGTCACCAAGGATTTCAAGAGCATCAGCGTCTAAGGCTGTATTTTCACTGTCCACATGCTGCGTTATTGGGTTTGGGTTTACCTCTTCAATAACGCTAGCTTCTATCGTGTCTGTATCGAGCACTACTTCTTGAAAGTCAAAATTATTTGCATAATTTTGATCGTAGAGACCCGGTTCGAGGTCGTATTGAGACCAGACAGATTGTTCGAGTCCTTGTGTGCCTATAAAGATAATTAATAATAATGTAGGTAATTTTAATTTTTATAATTTTATTAATTCAAGTTTTATATAATATGCGTAAAAGTATTCAATAAGTATATAAAACTTAAGCTCCGAATACAGATTGTGACTTATTATTTTATGTTAGGCACAATTCTCATTGATTTGTAATTTATAATAATTTTAACGCCAAGTAAGATAATTGCGATGTGCCGTATAAAACGAACTGTTGCTTGCTTGTACAATTGCAAACGAAATGAACGCCAATAATAAACCATTATGTTAGGTACAATTCTAAACGAATTGAACACCAACAATAAAACAGTAGGTTAGGTACAATTCCAAACGAATTGAACGCCAACAATAAAACGTTAAGTTAGGTACAATTCCCAGTGAATTGAACGCCAACATTTAAATAGTAAGTTAGGTATAATTCCCCAAGAATTAAACGCTAACTTATAGGTTAATAACGAATTGTCGTTTTTTCTCGGTAAGGAGCAATTCCAAGCGAATTGGTCGCAAACCGTTAAACTATGTGGGTAGTTGGGTACAATTCCGAGTGAATTGAGCGCCAATTATTATGATTTCGAAGATTTACATACGTTGTTTTAAGTTGGGTACAATCCCCAATGGATTGAACGCCAACTATCGTACGTAGGTATACATTTTAATTTCAAACTATAATTTATAGTATATTTTGCTAAGTATTTCAATACTAATGATTTCGAAGATTTACATACGTTATAATAAGTTAGGTACAATCCCCAATGGATTGAACGCCAACTATCGAATATATTATACGTTTTAATTTCAAACACTATAGGTAATTTATAATATATTTTGCTAAGTATTTCAAAACTAACCTGTCGGTGCCAGTGTTGCCAACTCCTAGAAGTTCGAGTCGCTAGACTCAACATCAAAAGTCGCTAGAAAGTCGCTAAAACTTATTCCACCAGCAGCGAACGCAGGATTTTGTATGGGAGAGGCAGAAGAGGCCACCGGCATGCAGTGTGAAAGGTTGGGATAGGTATGTGAAAAAAATTAAAAGTATGTACATAAATAATTAGATTATAATTCAAATACATATCGTGTAGAACATAGGTACATACATATAAAAAAAATACTTTTAATTAAATTATATAATCATTGTAACAATCACATAAACTAAAAATACTTGGAATCGTGCATTTACAATTTAAATGTGTAATAAACAAATAAAAATAATCAAAATTACAATAAAAAATATTAAATCACTTATATTCATCGTCGTCACCTAATAAGTCAAATAATTCTTCAGTCTCATGCTCATCTAATACAGCCGCAGCGAAGTAGAGGGTCGAACGTCGCTCAAAAGCGGATGTTGCAGTTCAACGTTTTTTGTTGTTGCAAAGGAATAGCTTTTGTTCGTTCCAATAAGTTGCAGCACTTCCGACGGTATTTCAAAACAATACACAATTTTACATTTTTATTTTGTTTTTTTTACTGATCTCTCAACAGGATCAACGCATTATTAGTTTTTAACGACAATCTATTGCGTTGTTTTGTTTTTATTATATTCATAGAATTGAAAACTCTCTCGACTTCAGCGTTTGAGTGTGGTAGTATTAAAATAGTGATTGCCAATTGTGAAAAGGGTCTGGTCTTTCTGGTCTGTTCTTTTAGAATTCATTTCAAAGAAAAAGGATTTTCTCCTACGGCATTTGTATACTGCAAAACCTCAATCCAAAATCGTATTGTATTGTATCTCTTGGCACTGTATCGAGTTGACTAAAAATTTATCCAATAATGACTCTAGAACTGATTTAATTATACCTACTACAAAAGTCGCTAGATAAGTCGCTAAACTATTATTGTCGTCAAAACTTTTTTTTAGTCGCTAAGACTTAAGCAAAAGTCGTCATTTCTAGCGACAAAGTCAATAAATTGGCAACACTGGTCGGTGCATGATTCGTGAGGGTAGGTGGCGGCGATGGCGCCGGCGCGGCGGCCGGTTCCGCTTGATCGCACGCCGGGTTGATGTTTTCGCGATCACGAATTTTTCTTTCTAGTCTTCGGACTTTGTTCAAAAGTCGATCCAAATCCTCTTCGCACGTCCGCGAACGTTTCGGCATTATAACGGTGTATAAATGTAAAACGTGTTGAGTGGTCGGGCACTAAAGTGTCAATGAAGAGCCTCGAGGCTGACGACAGTGGGCTAGTGGGGGTGGGATGCCAGCACAAAAATTAAAATTAGCTCGAAAATTCTCAACTAAGTGCAAGAGTGGGGCCAGATGGTGTTACTACATGTCAAAACAAATAAATTCAATTACCAATCTCGAGGACGAGGCGCGAAATATAATTATGAATATAAGTTGATGAGATTTGGTATAGTTATAGATTGTGTATAGATCACGGTTTCGGGATCATAAAAAAAAAAAATTATATAATTAATGGAATCAGGCGTTACTTCTCCGTAACGCCGTACAATCCGGTGTCTATAAAATCGATTGTCCTGAATGCGATAGTGTATACGTGGGTCAAACTGGACGTAACTTTGAGACTCGGTACAAAGAACACATCGCGGCTTATAGAAATGGTCATCGTGATAAATCACATTTTGCTAAACATCTTTTAGATAGTGGTCATAGTGTACCCGATGGCCATTCCTATAAGGTATTACATAAATGCGACAAAGGCTTTCGACTGAGCGTGTTGGAACAATTAGAAATAATTAAAGAAAAGAACAACAATAGACTTGCATTATTGAATGACCAAACTTGCTTGACTACGTCACCGCTCATTAATATGTTTGGTGGGGGTACTAGTAGCCAGTAGTCTATATAAGGCGGCGGTTTGCTTGGCAGCATTACTAACGAACTTTGTTCGCAGGTCCACTTCCTGAGGATGCTCCGGGTTCGGGGCGAAACGCGCGTCGAGTTTTGCAACCTGCATGGTGATGTGGGGCTTTGCACGATCTTGCTGACATTGTTGCTTGTGTGGTGGTGATGTTTGCACGATCTTGCATCTGAGTGCACGCATAAGCAGTGTGGGAGGAGGGAGGTGCGTTACGCATGCTTATGCGTGCACTCACACATTTGCTTGCAGATTGTGGGTATTATTTGGCGGAAAAACTGCTTAAAATAATCATATTAATTAATTGTATAATTTTATATTTTAGGGGTGGCTCTCCATACATGTGAAGCGGGGATGAAAAATATTTTTTCACTCTAACCCATCGTGTGGGGTATCGTAGAATAGGTCTTTTAAAATAAAGGCAAGGTTTCATACGTTACTTTTTTATAAAGTTGACCATTTTCGAGTAATCGGCCTCCAAAGTAGTTTGTAAGTTGGTCCCCCCCCTAGCATTTTTAAACTATAGGAGATAGAAACTTGCAAATTTCCATGCTGATAGAACTCTTTAGGAAAACTATTTTGAACAAAATCGCATCATAATTTCTATTTCTAGAGCAATTATAGAAAAACAAATTAACATAAAGCAAAATAAGAATAATTATACATAATGTGAAATGATTATTTAAAATAATGTTTCAAAATTGGTTGCATAATTAAAAAAAAAAACTGAAATTAATAATTAATAAAAAAAACACGAATTAATAATAACTAAAACACGCTGTCAGGTTTGAACCTACATTCAAGGACAAACACTGTGATTAACTGAGCTGCAGTAATAATATAGATTGTTACGAATTTATGTTTCTTTACCAGAATTAGAGCTAAGTTTTGAAACACATGTAAAATTTTAATTAATAATTAATTTTACGAATATGTGCCTCTTTTACCAATTATTACAATAATTTAATAACACTGAAAACACATTAATATGTATTATTAATTACCATAGTATTATTGTTTTTTATTATAATTTAATACCTACCTTTAATATTAAAAGCATCAATTTGCTAGTAACTTTACGAAAACAATATGGCGCTACTCGCTAGTCTGTTTAAATCAGTATCCGCGAGTAAAGGTCCGGACGCACTAGGCGGAACTGAACTTCAGCGGAACTGCGCGACACGTTTTGGTAAGTCGCACTGCAACTGCAGCGGCGCTACAAAAATATATTCAGTAGCTAGGCAACCTCCGAGCAAGATGGACAAATGGACGATTGAAATTTAAAAGGTTTTTTTAATAAATATGTACCTACCATGGACGAATAAAACTATAGACCTACAGATCCCATACATTAAAACGTACGACATTTTTTAATTTTCTTATTGACCGTTGTAGCCTAAGAGCTACTGAGAAATTTAGAGTAGGTATTTGAGGCACGATGAAACCTTGTCTTGTACTTCTCCTATTGTACCTCAACACGAGAATGCAGGCCTGGCTGGTCAGAAGCGGAACTTAGCCAAGTTACAAATTTTTGAAAAGTTCATTTTTTAATGCCAAAAATACATGTTTGAGGCGCTTTGAAATATTGATATACAGTTAGTATAATGTATAAGGAGTTGGGGAAAAAAAGGCCATGTAATTTAGTTGGAACATTTAACCTAGCCATGTCAGTTTAAAAGTAAACTGGCTTTCGATTCATGATTTTCTGACATCTATTGGTCATATTATGAACTGCAATATACGTATGGGCGAAAATGCGACATCTATGAAGCCCTCAAAGAACTACGTGGTCAAAAAATAAAATTGCGTATTGTGCAATAAACTTACTCGTCAAAATGTATTTATAAAACAAATAGGTATTAATGAAATAGAAATGGCATACGAACCAGCATAACCTACCATCTACATGTTTTAGATAATAGTTAAGTTAACTATAAACGTAAAAGCGATATCTAGGAAGAATCAAAGAACTACGTGGTCTTGATAATTTTCGCAAAGTCGATATGAGTCGTTTTTAATTGATTTTCCTATAAAAATCGAAGATATCCATTCGTTGTTTATACAATATTGTGTGCAATAAAATTATATATTGTGCAATAGTCTAATTTACTCGACAAATTGTATATAAAAAACAAATCTAGACACGCGGTAGTGTGTCAAGCCAAGTTCAAGTAACAGAACTGGCGAGCGGCACCGTGTGTGTTACACGAATCATTTGGAGCCCAAACGGTTATTTAGATATTAACGTCCAAAAATCGTCATTTTGATCACTGACTAACCTTTAGATCAAAACTTTAACCCAGTTCCAGATGACCTAAAAATTCAATATTATGTTTGTTCGCAGATAACTTCGTCGTTTATGAACCGATTTTCAATTTTTTTTTGTGATGTAAAGGGTATAATACCAAATTAGTCCGGTTGTCAAAAAAGTGGTGACCTGATGTTGGAATCCATGAGGAATTGAGGGAACTCCTCGAAATTTATATGGACACATATGGTGATTTTGACTTTTCTGAACAAGTCTAAGCATGTGCTACCAAAAAGTAAGATTTTGCTCCAATGTATACCCTGGACCCAAAGGTACAGAACAGAACTCCTGACTCCTTATAGATACATGTTTGGGGATTTCGGCGTTGTTTAAAGAACTGCAAGCATATGCCACCATGTCAATAGGCATGTTGCCGAAAAAAAAATTTTTTAGACAACATGTTAATAAACAATCCAGAACCCATTTTTGTATATCTGAAAAAATAACTTAGATACAAACCATTGAAATTTACAATATGAAAGAGAGCGATATATTGGCCTGTGACGTCACAGCCTGCTACCGCTATACATTTCTTATAACAAAATTTATGGCGGTAGCAGGTTGTGACGTCACGAATCGTTTTGCGAGAAAGAGATGGACAATATTTTTTATTTGCTTATATTTTTAATCCCGTCACTCTAAATACCTATTTCTTTCAGATTTATGTATCTTTAATCAACAATTTTAAAATTTAATTTGTTTAACTGTGAAATTCCACACTAGGCAACATCCCTATTAGAGTAATTTAATACATCATCACATTATTATGATATAAAAGGCTCTTCTCATAGTATTTTACACTAACTCGGAGAACTTGAACATAACTCTGCCGTTTATGGACCTATTTGCAAAATTATTTTGTTGTAAATGGTTTAATTCGAAATTGGTCCTTTAGTCACTAAAGTGGAAACCTGATGATGCGATCCATGAGGAATCGAGGGAACTCTTCGAAATTTATATCGGTACATATAGAGATTTTGACTTTTACTTAAGTAACACAAGGCATATGCTACCAAAAAATAGGATGTTGCACCTTGGTGCTTTTGGGTCTTTTGTATAACCTGGATCTAAAAGCAGTGAACAAAACTCCTCAGTCTTTAAAGATATGTGTTTGGAAATTTCGGTATTGTTTAAAGAACTGCAAGCATATGCCAGTTTGTATCTTACAGTAATCATCATCATCTTATTAACAAATTAGTGAAAACTTAGCGCGTATTCAGTTATACATTCGATCGTTTATTTTGGACGTTCTTAAGATGTATCAATAATAACAAAATATATCACAAAAAAGTATGAAATTATTATATTTAAACAAAAAATTAAACCGACTTCCAAAGTAAAAATACACAAAAAAAATGAAATAAAACTTACTTTCTAAATTATTTCCCTTTTAAATTGGGCTAAAACTTTAACTATTTCTCTACTCAATCTTATTAATTTTGAAGTCGGTACCCAAAGATTTCAACTCAAGATAGGCTATCACGTACATTTAGCCGAAAAAATTTTCATACAAGAAAAAATTACGCCATCTATGTAAAATCAACGGAACTTCGATGTTCCTTTGATTTTACGATTTTACCATTCCGATGGAACAGTCGCTAGTCGTATGATATAACTTTGTAAGGGCGTACAACGCTGCATACATTTTTTTTAAATACATATCTTGACTAAAGAAATGTTAATAAAATTGTCCGGCGTATTTAATATAAGTTTAGCTCGCATTAATACTGGAATTACTAAAATATTAGCAACAATAAATCAATAAGGCTTACAAACAAATATAAATTTTACAGGTACGTAATGTAATTTAAATATTTCATATTTCTTATTACATTACTCTCATTATCATAAAGCATAGACGAGGCGTGTTGAGGCAAAAAGTGTCCACACTTAAACTGCCCCACTTTTGGTTTTTTGGGGCAGTCGAGATTTCATATTTTGTCCACTTGACATTTCGACATTTGCTTTCCGCAGAATTTTCAGTCCACATTTATTTGAATAAATCTTCTGAAATCAAGATGGCGTAACTTTTTCTTATACCTACATTATTTGTCAAATGTATGCCAAAGATCAGGAACGCACTTTTAACTCCTCTGGTGATTAGTACCCATAGATGACGATAATTACATACTAGAATATTATACAGATATTATATCGGTGTAATAGATTAGTGCAATGGCTATTATGGTGTATGGATACTAGATATTTTAACCTAAGCAAGATATTTTAAAGGATTTTACAAGAAAACCAATTTTTTTCTTCTATACGGCGTATGGACCTAGACCAGACAACAAATTTGTTTTTACACATGTGCCGTAGCTCCAGCGGCGCCACAGAAGGGGCGGAGCCGTAGGAGCTGTGACGTTTCACAGCCAGCGCTGCAGCAAAAATTACATACAAATCCTAGCGCAACAGCACTTAATATTCCTTTATTACCTAGATAAATAAAACAAGACTCATTAAAAACAAAACTAATTATATTAAGTACCATAAAAAGAATATTGAATTATAATTTATAAAAACTTATACATAATCTAATTCAGTTTGAAAGTAATAATCTACATCTACACTAATATTATAAAGAGGAAAACTTTGTTTGTATGTTTGTTTGTTTGTAATGAATAGGCTCAAAAAGTACTGGACCGATTTCAAAAATTTTTTCACCTTTCGAAAGCTACATTATCCACGAGGAACATAGGCTAAATTTTATTTTGGAAAAAATAGGGTTTATCGGACACAAGGTGTAAAAATCAACCAGAAAAGTTACTTATTTTGCGTACGCTGCCTATACTATAAAAGATAGAACCATAAAATGTTCTAATTAATTGTAGATCTTATAAATATCTACAAAAAAGTCCGTGACACACTATACCTATCTATGTCAAGTGAGGCATAACAACCATTTTTTTATTTACAAATCTTGAATTTTTTTGGACTATATTTAAACGCATTTATTTTACTCATGCTATTAATCCTTATCAAAATAAATAATTTCATCACTAAGTACAGTTTATGTAGATAATATTTGGTCTCTGAATTATTCAAATTGGATGTTTGGTTTTGAAGTTATGGCGAAATTAAAATATTACGATTTCTGCTGCACGGCCCGTTGCGAAGTGGGTGTCACCAAGGCGCGAGCGGGAGTTTAGATCTATGAGTAACTTTTTTGTTAGGCTCATTTCGTTGTTCTCGAATAAGGCGAGTCCAAATCTCTTTGCGCTCTGGATTATTGGGAAATCTGTAATTTAAATACTATAAATTTCTGCGATGTTTACAACAAATGTTCACTAAATTAGACAAAAGAAAAAAATAATAAACTAAGTATGCCAAAGTACTCTATTTTGTGTAACTATTATACACTGTTTCTCTTGAAACGGATTAAAAAATCACTCGGTATAAAGGTGCTTCCAGTAACATAGTAATATTTCAGAAATATTACTTTTTTTTCTCCAAAAGTGCATAATGTTAAATCGGCTGGCCCCTGAACATTGTAGGTGGTTGTTTAGGAGTAGAATAGACAGTAGGTGCAGGTTATAGGTGATCTACATCTAGTAGATGTAGCTTGTAGGTTTTTAGTGGGGTAACTACTGTTTACCTACCAACCTATCACCTACCAACTATAGGTATGTAGTAGGTCTAGATGTAGGTTGTAGGTGTAGGGTATGACTTATGGGTGTAGCAACCTACGCTTACAACCTTCAAGTGTAGTTCTCCCGTAGAAAGAAAATTCTCCCGAGCATTTTTATTCAATTTCATAATTCACAGAACAACGTCTGTCAGGCCAGATAGTAAATAATATTTTTAAATATAATATGTAAAAATCAAATAAATAGTAAGCCTTAGTTTCATTTTATTTAAATTAATCAAAAATGTGAATACTGACGGGTAAGGTTAGGTTTGGTTAGGTACTGAAATAAAAAAAAACTGAATCTCTTATTTCTGTAATTTACAATAATAAAAATGACGTCCCTACAAAGTTACCTTTTCACTGTTGCGCATACAATAACCAGTGTTATATTTCATAGTTGGCCGCCATTTTTTGAATATTTATTTAAAATTCCATAAGTATTTGAATTGTAACAAAAAATATTGTGATAATTACCTGTGATAAGATATCCCGTCTATCTTTTTTACACGTTTGTCATAGTTTTTACAGCCTTTAATTACGCAACTACTCGGCATTTTATGAATTATATGCGGACTGGATAAACTGCATATAAAGCAAATGTAGAAATGGTAAGATCACAAGTGCCAAACCTCAACTGTCAAAATGGCCCCAAAATTTAAAAATTGGGGCCATTTTTTTGGAGACACTTTTTGCCTCAACATGCCTCGTCTATAATATACGTCTATGTCGGTACCAGCAAATATGAACGTAAGTTCTATAAAATATTGTAGAATATTGTTTGGGCTGGTACCGATTTCAAAATTAAGAAGATTGAGTAGAGAAATAGTAAAAATTTTAGCCGAATTTGAAAGGGGAATTATTTAGAGATTAAGTTTTATTTCATACTTTTTTGTGTATTTTTACTTTGGAAGTCGGTTTAATTTTTTTTTTAAATAATATGCTCCAGAATCCGAAACAGCGGATTAAAATTCAGAGAATTAATTAATTAAAAATAGAACTCTGTGCTAATACAATAGAGTTGAAAATCGATTATCGAACACATGAGTGTCGAGTCAAATGTCAGTGTCATTAGTCATATAATATGACACACGAAATCCTTTTTCATCTCTTTTGTTACACAGACTACCAGCAGGCTTAGCATACACATTGGATGTGCATGCATGCTAAGCCTGCAAGAAATACCGAAGAATCGACAAAATGAGAGATTGAAGAAACGTTAATACCATTCGGAATTCAGAATAGGTCTTATTGTAAGGCAGCACGGTTGATGCTTCGTCGTTATGAGAAAAAATATTTCTTTTCTTCCCGAGCATGAGGTCCAAAAATGTCCTCTTTTGACAACTAAAGTAGAAACTTTTTCTTAATTTAACGTCAAATACTCTATACTAATATAATAAAGAGGAAAAGTTTGTTTGTTTGTATGTATGTTTGTTTATTTGCATTGAATAGGCTCCGAAACTACTGGACCGATTTTGATGAAATTTGGTGCAAATATAGATGAGACCACGGGAAAGGACATAGGCTCCTTTTTATCGCGGTAAAATGTACGGTTACCGCGGGATTTCCTTTTGCGCGTACGAAGTCGCGTGCAACATCTAGTCTTACAATAATGTCAACTACTCGACATCATGGCGCTCCTAGACAATTAGTTTCAGTCTTTATATATAGAATATTTCTTCTTTAAATTTATTTCTTCGGCTCGCGTCGCCGCGTCATGCTAAGCCTGCTAGTACGAGGAAAAACTTTGGAAAAACTTATGCCAAAGCATAGAGCGTGCGGACAGATACGGTGTATCATTTTCAACCTTATACCTTAGCAATAAGGTTCAAAATAAAGTTCACCTGATCTGTCCGCGACTGCAAAATGACTTGTCAATCGTAATTTCAAACATTTTTGATTTTCATTGTGGTTACTTATCGTTTAATTCAATATTCTAATTAAGTTACACTTTGATTTCGTGTAGTTTTCTATTTAAATAGGTAGGTATTTTAAGCAAAATACGATTTCTTGGTATTTTAAAGAGTTGTATTATTTTTTATGATAGGTAGGTAGGTACATATTTAGTTTTGTTTTCATAATAATTAAGGTTGTCTTTTTATCCAACCGCGATAACCCATATTCATGCGAACGAAGTCGCGGACATCACCAAGCTACAATAATTATGATCAATATCTACATTATACAACATTGTATTGTACCTACCTGTTTATATAAGCAGGTACCTACTTTTATTCGATGCTTTTGCGCGCCATCTCGTGATCACATGTGGTACCCTAATACTACGCTATCTACCATAATTGTCTAAAAACAAGCTACTGAGGTGATTTTTTGGATTTAGAGACAATTGTCAAATATCCGCCTATGAACTTTAAAATCACACTGGAAAGAGACGGAAAAATAATTTTTCTTGTTTAAAAGAGAACTTAATTGATTTACTTCGCTAATTTGTGCAATTTATTGATTTTCGTGCTAGTAACTAACGCCATCTAGAGCTAAGCAGAATTCGGACCTTTATTTTGTGTATGTTTTAATGTATGGGATCTGACAGTCTATACTTTTTTATTCGTCCATGGTACCTACATACCTACAATCTAAATAATTTACATACGACCTCCGTGGCTCAGTGGTGAGAGCAGTGGCGCTTTAACCGGAGGTCGCGGGGCCGGTTATGAATACCGCCAGGGAACAAAAAAGTTTTCTGTGTTCCTGGGTCATGGATGTGTATTAATGTGTGTATAATAAAAATCTTATATTAAAGTAAAGTATAAAAAGTATTAAATATATTTCCGTTGTCTGGTACAAGTTCTTCGGATACTTACCACGGGGCCAGACTGACGTGGTGTGAAGCGTCCATAGATATTATAATTAATATAATTTTCACTATGAAACCAATTAACATTGGAGAGGTCGTCGTTCATCCACAGGAAAAAGAAATAAAAAAATTAACTTACCATTTATTCCCATTTCTTGAACTATTTAATAATAATATCTATCTATGGACGCTTTTACACCACGTCAATCTGGTCCCGTGGTAAGTTCTCGAAGAACTTGTGATACGGGTACCAGACAACGGAAATATATTTAATACTTTTATACTATACATATATTTAAGATTTTTATTATATAATACACATTTATTGCACATCCATGACCCAGGAACATAAAAAACTTTTTGTCTCCCGGTGGGATTCGAACCCACGACCGGGCTTCTTGAGCGCCGACGCGCAAACCATTGAGCCACAGAGGTCGTTTCACTCCAAAGTTAGTTTTTTTTTTCATAGAAGTGTTCATGTACCTACCTACTTTTTATGCTGGACGTCATAGTATTATTACAGGGGGGTGAAACTCTCATACATGCACAAATTAACAGAGTACAGAGACATCTAAAAATGACTGTCCGGTACTAACAGTTTGAAAGTTTTCGGATTGTCACAACAGATGCCACTAAGCGACTTCTACATCGCGCTATAGAAAACACAAGGCGTATGTATAAGGGATCGCGAACATTTTACTATGCAGTAACCATAACCCACTATTAAAGAGAAACTTGGTCGTTGTTGTGTCTACGACTTTCGATAAAACTTAATTTCTGTCCATAATTCAGTTCAATAAAAATTATCAGGCGGTACTACTTCCATCTAGCGGGTTTGATAGTAACTAAAACGGTACAACGCCATCTAAAAACGACATTCCGAAACTTTTGCAAGACTCAGTTTCAATTTTAGAGTTGCGCATCTATACTAATATATATCTGTATAATCTATGGTATTATTATGTCTCCGGGTACTGGCCCACGAGTACAATAAATTTTATTCATCTATCGACATTTTTGACGAACGATTATCGCGCTCCCAAGTATCACGGTTGACTGACTATGAAAATGAAGTTGGCCAAACCGAACTGCAGTTCGCGACACTTTTTGTCAGTTGATCAAGTTTGACGCGCAGTTCGCTGCAGTGTAGTTCCGTTACCGCTTAGTGCGTGTTATCTCATATAATTTCATATAAAGAATATTTTGACGCGACGTGTCGCTCAGTTCCGCCGAAGTGCAGTTCCGCCTAGTGCGTCCGGACCTTAATAGTGTTCTGTGGTTTAAATCGTCGATTGTTTTTGAAAAATAATACTAGATGTAGCTGTGTTATTGGATTTAAATTCTGTATCACGCTATCGAAAACCTCACTGATATAAGTAATAAGTATCTGGTTGTATTCTTTATAAATTGAGATAGGTGATATCGTCTGAGACTTGAATATATGCTCAAATATTAATCAAATATTAAGTGAATTAGGTAATATTAAAAATAATAAAAACTTTTTAAAATATTTAATATCATCGAAATTAATCTTAAAGAACATCTGGTAGTATATTCAGTATTCACTATATATTTTGATTATTAATCAACATTCAAAATAATAAAGAAATAATACATAATATTACATAATAATATTATTATTAATTTATCATACGTTTAAAATTTTATAGTGTACTATAGTGTATAGTAAACTTAATAGTTTACGGAACCCTCCTTAGACATGTCCTGACATGCTCTTGGTTAGGTTATTTTTCTCTATTCTCACCCGTCCGGCGCGCGGCGGGACACTAGACACTTGATCTCATTTAGGCCCAAGTCCCAACCCGTTCGACAACAGTTTTAACGTGTATTATGTAAATTCTATTGGTCAAAAATGTTAAATAATTTTGCGGCTATTTCTGGAAAAGTACTTATTTAACATTTCATTTCAAACGCCAAAGGTGAAAATACTCGTTTTAATTGGAAAAAATATGTAAATTGCAATAATGTTATATAATTAGAGCCCCTATCTTTAACAAGCGTTTTTGGGCGTAAGTCGACGAAAGAAGATGGTTAAATTGGTTTAGGTACCTAGATAAGATATCCATAATATGTAAAAGAGGCCAGGCCGATGCCCCAAGATAAGGATTTGTTTACTTTCTTGCTCTAAGTTCCGATTAGGATAAATAACAGCTGATTCGTTTAATTTGGCGTCTAGAGGTCTTTTATAAAAGTTTTAACCAAAATAAAAATATATTATTACGGTAAAATGCAAAATCTCTTGTATATAGTATGTAGGTATGATGTAGGTATAATTAGTTTGATATGTATTATGTTTATTCTAGTAAAAATCTTGTTTGCTACGAATATTATTGTATCTATTGTTATTAATAGTTTTACACGACCTTTCGTATAGTTAAATTTTTGTATTTTTCTAGATGGAAAGCACCTTGGTATTTTGACTCTATCACCACCCTATGGTTGACTGGTAGAAAATTCCCTATGGCATTAACTCCGCCATTGTATATTGTGGATATAAAGTGTATAAATAAATAAATGAATAAAATCTCATATAATTAATAATTAATTTAGTTATGGTTAAAGATGCTACTCTACATTTCAGATCTTTTATCGTGTAACCTCAGATCAGTTCTGAGCGTGTAACGATAATATTTAAATTGCAGACTATTTATACTGTAGGATAAAGGTATCAAATACAATGTTTAGTAAAATCGATTACGAAAATATGGCCAGATGATTTTCTGCTTATATGTATTTATTTAATAATTTATATGAAATAAATAATAAAGATTAAAGATTTAAGAAATAATATATTTAATATACAAGATTTTGTAATATTACAGTCACGAGCAGTCACTATAAAGGCCCCCACAGACGAGAGGCCGATCGTTTCAGCTGGAACTGACGTCAGTTCGGCCTGAACGGATTCGAGCACACACACGGAAAAAATCGCATCCAATCCAATTTACGTCAGTTCGGCCTGATCTGATTCGTGCCCACACACGGAACAGTCGCATCAGTCCATTCTGGTTTGCCGCGCGCTACGGTCGTGTTTATCAATTTTGTATTTAAACACCGCGAAAACTCATACAACGCTTGTACAAGATACACGCCCGCACGGCAGCGGGTCGGGCAAGAACTGAAGCGATTTGTCCACACACGGTCAGGACAGGCCGCGCGTTCAGGCCGATCGGTCAGGGCCTCAGGCCAGAATTAATGTTGCCAACTTAGTTATTTTACAAAATTTTACTAAATTGAGTATTTTATTCCCTCCTTGGTAGAAATTTAGTTATTAGTAGTGTTTAAGTAGGAAAGAGCCAGACAGTAATGATATGCAAAATAGCTACTAAATACGTAATATTTCCTAGTATATTTTAATTTAATGGTAAAATTTATAATCAAATTCAATTAATGAAAAAAAATTAATATAATAAAACCTAAAATGCAGTGGTTTTTGGGGGGCTTCAGGAATTCCTAAGTTAAGTAGCCTCTTTAGTAGTTTTTTAGTAGTTTTAGTAGAAATCGATACGAGTTTAGTAGTTTCACAAAAAAAAGAGCTGGCAACACTGGAACGAATCGCTTCAGTCCGTACGGCCGCCTGATGCGATCTCGAAATTGCACACACACGATACGATTTTGCATCCGTTCAGGCCGAACTGAAGGTAGACCGGACCATGTATGGGGCCCCTAAAATAAGATAATTGAACCGTTTACCTAATAATTTTTGCTCCAACGTAATACTTCGATGTTCAATTATTTTTAATATATTTTTTTTGTCATCATTATTCCTATTTCCTATATATTATATACGTGAAGCAAAAATTTCAGGTACAGTTTTACGAGAATTGTGAATACGGATTACAAAGAAATTTGGCACGATTAAAGTTTGTGCTGAGAAAGGCGGGCGAAAAGCTTAAATTTCTTTAAATATCGCTTAGATATACATGAAATTAATGAACATATCAGCAACACACACTAACTCACTCATACTAGCATTTTTGTATTTATTATCTAAGAGTTTGTATTTATTACCTAAGAGTATAAACCTTATGTCATGGGATGCTCTTCCCAACTTACCTGTCCGGTAGTTGTGGTATAGTATACGGGTATGCGACCCCGGCTTCCCTAGTTATTACTGTCCTATCCCTTGCCCTCCTGGGCGGTAATATCCTACATTCCCTATTTCCCACTGTAACTTACCAATCTTCCTTTCCACACCACCTATCCTTCCCTTTCCCTATTCCTACCCTCTCCACCAATCCGTGGAAACGCAATGGATAATCAAAAATAATTTAAATATCCAAAATGGCGGCGATGTGGTTCGCCACCCATCACGTCTCGTTTCTCGCGGAGGCGAAAAGCGGACCATGGAGAGACGCTTGGCTACGTTGAATGTAAGAGGAGGAATGGATGATAAGAATGAAAGTGGACGAAGCGAAAGAAGTATGTAAAGATCGTAGCAAGTGGAAAGAAGTGGTCTCTGCCTACCCCTACGGGAAAGAGGCGGTCCTGCCTACCCCTACGGGAAAAAGGCGTGATTATATGTATGTATGTATGTATAAACCTAAAAAAGTTGAAACTTTAAAATTAAAACATGAACATTAAATTATGGTCGAATTTCGGCCGCAGATGGACCTCTAGTTTCTTTAATGTTTTGTTATTATATAATCTGCAATAATTAGTATTGTTCATGATATCAAAATAAATTATATCGCAGTAAGTACCACTACATAGGTAATTTAAATAATAATTGCGACAGTTAACATTATAAAATGAAATAATTAAAATGTAGTTGAAATGGAAAATTTTAATCACAATATAGTATTAAGATTGTGTAAAAATTATATATTTAATACCATAGTATTAAATATATATTTTTTACACAATCTTGAACATATTCCATTAGCGAAGGCTGGTTCTCCTTCATAGGAAAGCCCTAGGGTATTTGGATGAGGGTCTTCAAAAGGTAAGTGGTTAGTGAAGCCGATAGGAATGGAGTTATAAGAACCCCATTGCTATGTTCCGTCCAATACATTCTGTATTACGCACAAATTGTCTACTGATGTAGCCAAAGAGTAGACGACGAGTAGACAACGGCTCAGAGACTCTCGAACCTTCCAGACATCTTGAGCTCTACATGTGCGATGCAACAAGGAAGTAGCGTCTTTCAAAATGTACTTGGGAAACAGCCGCCATTGTTGATCTAGCCAGAAGCTGAAAATAATTAAAAATAAACTTCCCCCATAGGACAGGCTTCGCCTAGTTTGGGGGACAGAAAAGATAATGTTTGTAAAGTATCTTGAAAATAAACGATTTATTTATTTATTTATTTAATTAGTATCAAAATACTCGTACTGCATATAAGTTAATACTCGGTTGGCCACGTGAGGTTTTCAAAGCCCGGGTCTTACGAAACCGAAAAAAACTATATTGGAATTTATAGTAACAACTAACAACTCCGATCTCACGGTATGGCTTCATGAATGGAACTGTAAGTTCAGTGGTCTCGAAAGTCAAACTGAGAAATCGGTAGAGTTCGGTAAAATCGGTAAATAGCCAATTGTAATTTATAAAATACAAGGATACTCCCCAAAATGTATTAGTTTTCCTGTAATATGTCATGAGTTTTGAAAAACCTTTAGTATTACGAAACCTTAAAGAGGACGGTTGTCAAATCTAAAAATGTAAAATTTCGGATATTTCGGTAGAATTTATGTACATATTCTGAAATCGTATCGGTAGATCAGACCCCAAATCGGTAGAAATACCGAAAAATCGATAGGTTCGAGACCACTGCTGTAGTTTTAGATGATGTTCGCATGAAAGTTCTGTGTGGGGTTCACGTTTAGGGTTACCAGGTGTTGAAATCGAAAATCCGGTTGCAAGTGTTAAAAAATCTATAATTCTGTTCGTAACAGTCTGGATTTAGCAAGCATTGCCAGCGCCCTGGGCGAATACACCTCCCTCCCCCCTATACAATAAGAATAAGAATAATTTTGCGAAAATTTACATCCGTATTTCGTACATGAGTACAGTAATTATTAAATCAACATATTTTATACACTCATTAATTGTTTAACGTTAGCGCCTGCACTAGGCTAAGCCTGTCTTGCAGAGAATGAATGAATGATGAATGATCATTTCATACTGCAAATATAAGATTAAGATAATTTTATTAGTTAATAGTAGTCCTTGGGGGAGGCCTTTGCCCAGCAATGGGACAGCATTGGCTATTAAAAAAAAGTATTCTGGTTTTTTGTAATTGGTTGAGTACTTAATAGAGAATTTACGAGTATGTAGCGAGGGATAGATCTTTTTTTGTAGAAATTTCGCTACTGACTATTTATTGACATGAGTAAAAATCCGGTTCTCGAATGAAATCCGGGCGGAGTCCGGTCTCTATCCTTAAAAATAAAACCGAGTCGAGACCCGGTGATCCGGTCAGATGGTAACCCTATTCTCGTTAGACTCTTTAAAGTCCCCACGTGACGAACCGCGTAAGTAAATTTGACAGTCTATCTCCATACACTTTACTACACTTTTACACTTTACACCAAAAGTGATTTATTGTGAAATTTATATTAAGTATATTTTATTAAGGATTGATAGAAAATGCATTAGTTATTTTAGATCACTTTTATCACCTTTTTACGGAACTTTAGAGGCTTAGTGACAAAAATACATTTTTTGCTAGCCTGGCAGAGATGATGATGATTATTTGTTTCGTCCCTACCCCTAAGAACCCTATAACTTAGTATATAAAAGCGATACTATAAACTTATAGAGCAAAGTCCTTTGCGGAATTACATGCACTTAAATTTTTTGCTTTACATAATACGATCAATTATACAGAATATGCAAGACGAACAATTGCATATTTATTAATATTTTAGTTATAGCATGTTTGGATTTCGTTATCTTGTATTTATATATCACTTCCATTAAAAAAAACCGACAAAATGTAATGACAGACATAAATAACGTTTTTATGCTTACCTTAGAAATAAAGCTTTGCAAGTAAAATATGTGACAATGATCACGAAAATCGGGTAACATATAGGCACTAGTATGACGAAGCAGAGTAGTAACATGATAATTAGTTTAAAAAACGTAGGAAAAGCTGAACTATGGCGCCAAAGTGCTTGGAGATCTCCACAGAATTCCTTCATGAGCAGTAAAGCTTTTTCGAAATTGCTGGCGTTCCGCAGCTGGAAAAAGTTATCTAGATTTTTTTCATGGCAACAAAAAAGTACATGCTGTGTAGCACCTAAATGACTAATGGTAATGTAAAGTGACCCATATATTATTATGGTCGGTAAGGTGTAGATTTAACTGTCGGAGAGCCACGCTTCGGCATCAATGGGCCTGCTCGACCGGATAAACGAGCCTCACAGAAAACCGGCGTGAAATAACGCTTGCGTTGTGTTTCGCTGAGTGAGTGATGTTACCGGAGGCCCAAGGAGGGGGGGATAGGGGAGACCAGGAACGCAAGTCGTAACACCAGAGGTGTTACAAGTATAACTCCTCTAGTGTTGCGAGTGTCCATGGGCGGCGGTAATCGCTTTCCATCAGGCGATCCGTCTGCTCGTTTTCTGATTCATTTCTTCTTTTGAATTTTGAAAGTTTGGATGAGTGGCTTGCAAGCGCAGAACTCTACAAATCGCTACGTTCGATGCGCACTTGACCGATTTTTATTTATTCCCTCCATCGTATAAACTATTTTTCACGCTCAAATAAAGAAACAATGAAGTTATTTCTGTAAATTCGAAAGGATATTGTTTTATTGATGCCTTCGTGGTCTAGTGCTTAGAGTTAAAGGTCGCGGATTTGAACACTGCGCCTCCGTAAAACAATTTAAAATTATATTTCAAGCCAACCGTAAAGAGGATGCCAAAATTGTTTTATTTTATAAAACTGTTTTAAAAAAATAGAAGCCTCGTGTCTAACATTAACTTCGATTTTACCACTTACAATGACGCCGGACGGAACCAAGAGCGATTTATCTGCTTGATTTGCAGTTGGTGGATAAAATTTTAAATTATACAAGTATTCAATACATGGCCTGGCCTTTACCTAGATACCACGAAGATTTAAACCGTTAAAATATAATTTTTAGTAGCACCGACATGTTTTAATATCCCACGCTCCTCAATTTGTTTTTAATTGCAACATACATTTTTATATCCACTAAAATCTAAATATTATAAATGAATTTGTTAACACTCAGTCATTAATTTATTTATTTTAATAAAATGGATAATATAACAATTGCAATCTATACTTTAAACGAGATATACGAGTATAGTATATTATATAATCGGTTTCTCGAAAACGTCTGCAAGTATATTACCATGATATTTAGTATGCTGCAGCCTTCGAGTTATGGAGATCTATCTAGCTAGGTCTTTAGGTGCTCCTTCACCTGGCGCATACGCCTGCAATGTATCGTTATAGATTTGACTTTGAGCATTACATTACAATACTACCTCTCTGACTGACGAGCATTCGCGTGTAATGTAACGTTTTTGAGCGCCGAGGGGACGGGATCATTACAAGGTTCGCATTACAATTATCGGTAATCCTATGTAATGTTCGGATATGTAACATTACATTACACGTGAATGCTCTATGTGAGGGAGCACCTTTATCCCTAGGAAACTGCGCATTTTAAGCAACATATGATTTTTCTTTCGTCGTGCAAGAATATATCAACAATTTCGACTCTACTGTAGCATTAGGTCCTAGTTGCGTATGTATAATTTTTGCTTTGTTAAAAAATTCGGAATGTGGTGAGTTCTCATCCCGGTCAGATAATATTTTGTATTTTTTTATTTTTTATTTATTAGAACTTCGAGAAAAGCTTGCTTACCGGTACTTACTAGAAATGATAGACGGATAGTGCGACTTAAAATGAGAATACATTAGTTGGCCAATGATCTCTGATGTTTATTAATTATAGAATCACTATCGAAAATTTTAACAGGTTGTAATCACGTTCATGGCATTTATAATACAAAGTGTAGATATTGTTTATCGAAGCCGATTAATACAAAATCACCCCACAGTCTATGTAGAGTTTACATAATTATTGAACTCTACATTTTGATGGATGTCTTGGCCATCTAAATGTGTATGTCTTAAGAGCCAAATTACTAATATGTGCATGTGTACATGTAAAATCTCTTTTATTTAAATCTTTACGTAATATACATAAAGATTTAAATAAAAAACATAGGCCTTTACATCCGTTAATGGATGATTTATACAGTATTCTCCGAGCGAAGTAACCACTCTTGAAATACTGTAGTGCCTGGGACAGTTGGTTTTTAAATGTCGTATGGTTGCTCAAGCACATACGGCATTCTCACAACATAGTCAGCCTAGTCCAGAGGAATGAACTGGTCAATACGTGTGGGGCCAACCATGTGCGGGTTTCCTCACGATGTTTTCCTTCACCATTAGAGCGTACTTGAGATCTGAAAAAGTCTCATTAGTACACGCCACAAACTGGGATTCGAACCTACACTCTATCGAGTGCGAACCAAACGGTTTACCCACTAGGCCACGGAGCTCTTAAATAAAAAGAGGACTAGTAATCCTTACTGTTAATAAGCAGGTTTGAACGTACTTGAATCTTAAACGCCTTATCGGTTCTCTTATAGGGCTTCATGTTCTTAGAGATTGTTCGAATTGATTCTGTTGTTACTCGAAATCCATTGTTTTACCGAATTCCTGAAACGCCATCATTGCAGCTAGCTGTTGTTACTAGGGGACTATTGAGCAAACCTTTTCTATGACGAGTCCATGCCCTATTTTTAGGCTACTTTACATAATATTTTATTCTTATTTTATTACTTTTTTATTTAGTACTTGGCGACATAAGACTTGACTTATGAGTTTTCTTGAAGTTTGTCTTTTTTCCCATAGATAAAAAAAAATATCTATGGGAAAACGTCGAGAGGCAGAAGAGTGGCAGTTTTTGTACGGATAATAAAATATAATTATTATAACAACCTACGTTCTAGAATAGAATAGAAAACTCTTTATTTTTATTTACACAAAAAAAAACATGTACCTACGCATAACAATTTACTGTACAAAAAGGCGGTCTTAAGACCGCTTACAGCATTTTCTGCCAGACAATAAATTTAAAAAAATGATATACGATCAAATGATATAAGAATATAGAGAGAAGAAAAAAGAATATAAAATAATATAAGAAAATATAAAAAATATCACATAGATATTATATTAAAAATCACTGGAATATCACATGTAACACGTTACATATAATATATAATAAATTTAAAACAGTTTTAATATACTTAATACATCTCATACATATATCTAATATTATTAGTTTTATCATTTTTAATCAGTAATTGTGCATGCCCTATTCGATGTTTCTCATCTTATTTCTCTCCATAGGACTGCTGGAAGAAATTTCTTTTAAAGATAAGCAGTACCTTATGTGTCGTCTTTCCTTTTGTATATATTTTTTATAAATCATTTATGTGTACAATAAACTGTAAATAAATAAATAAATACATCTATGATTTAAAATAAATATTAATTATTTTATATAAACTACGTAAACATTACACAAATATAATATTTGATGGTAAATATATAATATTAAAAAGAGGATAGTAGGTAAATTAATAGTAAATTATTGAGACAGAATATGAAGATAATATTCCTTAACACGCTTTTTAAAAATATAAATTGATGTTGATTTATAAATAGATTCAGGTAAAGCATTCCATAGCAGAAATATTGAAAGAGGAGTCATAGTAGGCAGTTTTTTCAGAAGGGAAAGAATTGTAGAGTTTCTTTGAGAAACGAAGAATAGGATTTTATGACCAAGAAAGGAAAAATAGTTTTTTAGACTCCTCATGTTTTGGGATTCTTTTCTACATACACCTACAATTTCTACACCAATGACTACGCCTACAACGTACATCTACAACTTGCTACACCAACCTACAACATCTACCTACCTACACTTACACCTACTACCAACACCTACAACCTATAATAGGTGATATGTGAAAGAGTATTCACAGTAAGCACTTATCGACCACTGAAGGTTTGGAACTGGAGGAGGAGGAACTGTTTATTAGCGATATTAGTATTTTAATAATCATCATATTAAAATACTAATATCGCTAATAAACAGTTATTGTATATCTACACTAATATTATAAACAGGAAAGATTTGTATGTTTGTAATGAATAAACTCAAAAACTACTGTGCGATTTAAAAAAAAAATCCACCATTACAAAGCTACATTCACCTTGAGTAACATAGGCTATATTTATTGATAGAAAAGATTAGGGATCCTTACTAAAACTTTAGTAACGTAACCCTAGGTGTATAAAAATGCAATAAAACATCTTTCGTAGCATGCGTTGCGGTAACTATTGATGATAGAATAAAAGTATGTTCTACAATATTAAAAAGCATATCAATAACTACAAAAAACTTTGCGATACTATAATATATGTCCAACTATTATCGTTATGTCGGAAAAACCTCTTTTTACATTTTAAAAGTTGATAGAAATACCGATCAAAATTCGACCACGTTATTCATACTTTTGTTTAAATCCTTATCCAATTAAATCATATTGTTTTCAAGACTGTTTTATTCCTGTAGATTACTTTTTGAATTGTTCAAATCGGCTATTCCATTCAATAGATATTACGAATTTAATAAGTTATAGAAAAAGAAAAATAAACCTGAACGCTTTTATGTTAAAATTACTGAACTGATCATCATGAAATTTGGCATAGATATAGATTAGACCACGGGGAAGGACGTAGGCTACTTTTTATCGCGGGGAAATGTAGGGTTCCTGTAGGATACTTTATTTAGGCTTTCACGTAAAAATTACGAAACCGATTATCATGAAATTTGGCACAGGTATAAAGTAGACCATGGGGAAGGACATATGCTACTTTTTATCGCGGGATATATATGGATTACTGTACTTACGCGGGCGTAATGGGCGCGGGCTGGACCTTTTTTTAAATATTGGAAAATGTGTATGTTGTAGGAGTAGGTGTAGGAGTATGTGTAGGAGTAGGTGTAGGAGCAGGTGTAGGCGTAGGATTAGGTTTAGGAGTAGGTGTAGGAGTAGGTGTAGGAGTAGGTGTAGGAGTAGGAGTAGGTGTAGGAGTAGGATTAGGTGTAGGAGTAGGTATAGGTAGTCATTTATTCATTCCTGTTCATATTTAAGACAGATCACAGAACAACGTCTGTCGGGGTCAGCTAATTATAAATAAATTGATAATTGAGGGTTCAATTTATTTTTTGCCTTATCTAGTTCAAGATAGGCATGAGATAGTACTTTTTGCTGATGACACTTCACTTATATTTAAAGTGAAGCGATAACAATTCAATTATGGCGAGGCTGTGCTCTTTCAAGTAAAGTAAACTGGTTTAGTGTTAATAATTTACTTTTAAATGCAAATAAAACAAAATGTTTAAAGTTTAGCTTGCCAAATGTTAGGCAAGTACAAACCAATTTACTACTCAATGATGAGAGAATGAACATGGTAGACTCCACTGTATTCCTAGGTAATACACTAGATTGTAAATTACAGTGGGGTCCTCATATTGCTAACTTAGCGAATAGACTCAGTTCTGCAGCATATGCAGTCAGAAAAATTAGAGAAATGTCAGATGAAGAAACGGTGCGCCTACCTGGTCTATTTCAACTATTTTCATAGTAGTCTTATGGCATACTTTTATGGGGAAATGCTGCCGACATAAATTCAATATTTGTGCTGCAGAAGCGAGCTATTCGTGCTATTTATAAAATGAATTTTATTGAATTATATTATTGAATCTTGAAAGTTTAAAGAAATAGGCATACTGACAGTCGCCTTTCAGTATATTTTGGATAATTTGTTATACGTTAGAAAAAACTTAAGCAATTTCAAGAAGAAAAGTGATAGTCATTGTATAAACACTAGAAATAAGAATAAGCTAGATCTACCAGTGATAAGAGTTAAGACTTAGTAAAGTAAGTATCTAAATCTTTTAAGGGCCAATGTATACGCCTATAGAATAGGATCCCAGAAAACGTTCAAAACCTTTCTATTAATAAATTTAAAAAAGTAGTCAAAGAACGTTTGTGTCCTAAAGCTTATTATAAAGTAAATGATTTTGTTAACGATTGCACACCTTGGGAATAAGATGCAACCCTTCAAGGCTGTCTCTATGTACTTGTGTACTGACTTTTGTTATATTTAACATAGACCTAAATTTACAATGTAATATATACCTATATTTCTTTTAAAAGAACAATTTTCCATCTTTTTGCTAAAAGATCGGCCCGTGCGAGTTTCTTACGCCGGTTCTTCTCGGCGGGCGGACTTTCCGAAAATAGCTTTTTAAGTTTTATTTGGAAATAAAAATGTTCATTTTAATTTTTATTTTGTATAAAAAATGGGGTGGGTGATAAGGATGTTAACACTTAGGTAGATGAAAAATATAGCTTACAACCTATTCTCATACCAACAGAATACATCTGCCATACTGTTTCAGAGGAGTTGTTTAGAACACTGTGACACGAACATTTTATTTATAAGATTTTTTTCCATTTGTTTTCATAAATATAAGGTTTGGTAAAATCAATTACGAATACTTCGGGCACATGATCTACTGCTTATTTAAAGACGTTTGGGCAGAAAAATAATTGTCATACTCAAAATAAAAAATCATCTCATGTACGGGTGACTCGCCGCAAAACGCAAATTCGCCCATATAAAGAAAAATTTTTTTTTCGAGTATGACAATTATTTTTCTGCTTAAACGTCTTTATATAAGCAGTAGATCATGTGCCCAAAGTATTCGTAATTGATTTTACCAAACCTTATATAATCACGCCTCTTTCCCGTAGGGGTAGGCAGAGACCACCTTTTTCCACTTGCTACGATCCTTACAAGTTTTTTTTTCCTTTTTGTTTTCAAGTAAATATTATAGCTTCCTTACTAAAAAAAATTGCAAAAATAACACTGTTTAAATTCAAATGCATAAATCTAACCTCTAAATGCTCCAAGTCTAGGTCAATTATTATTAGATATTTTTTCATTTTCCTTCAAATTTACACTTATTATTTATGCCTCAAAAAGCAATAAGTAATATCTACGAATTGGAAGTTAGGAAACTACTTTAATAACGTCTGTAAGTATTTTTTCCGTAAAAATTTACAATAAGAAAACTTAGTCTATTATCAAAAGTCAGATATATTATAAAGTACATAAAATCAGGCTTGCAGGTGGCCATCCTATTCCCATAATGTGCGATCGTCAATAAAACCATTGACCCTATAATTAGCTTTAGCACTTGTGTGTTGTTCTTTGACTACTTTTTAAATTTGTTAATGGAAAGATTTTAAACATTTTCAGGGATTCTGTATGCATTGACCTTTTAAAGGATTTGCTTATTTTACTTAGTCTGAACACCGGTGCCTACCTATATCTAGATTGTGCTTATTTCTAGTGTTTCTACAGTAGGAAATTGTCGCTTTTAGTTTTCAAATGATTAATATTCTATCAGCTAACATATTATTCATTATTCCGTAGTTCAATGGTTAGCGCGTTGGCGCTAAAGCGGAGGTCGCGGATTTAAATTCCGCCAGGGAATAAAAAAGTTGTTTGTGTTCCTGGGTCATGGACGTGTATTAAATATGTGTAAGTAATATATAATAAAAATCTTAAATATAATATGTTTAGTCACAGAATAAATAATAGTACAAGTATATAAAAGTATTAAATATATTTCCGTTGTCTGGTACCCGTAACACAAGTTCTTCGAGAACTTACCACGGGACCAGATTGACGTAGTGTGAAAGCGTCAATAGATATTATTATTATTATTACATTATCCTGACCGCAGTTATTAATAAATGGAGGAAATGTATTATAGATTGTGTGGTGAGAAAGGAGAAGGTGAACCGTTTTCGAGTAATCAACCTCTAAACTTCTAAAGTAGTTTACTAATCGAGCGTTTATACATTATCCGAACCGATATCGGACCAATAATGATGAAGACAAGTTTAATGTGTTTCAACTTTCAATATGAAACACTTACCCGTCTTTCTCATTATCAGTCCGAAATCGAATATCGGATCGGATAATGTGAAAACACTCTTATTAAAAGAAATAGTATTGATTTCAATAAAATGACCGTGGTTTCTTATGTTGTGCGGAACTAGAAAATATTTGGCAACAAGCCCCTACATTGTACAATTTCCATATCAAGTATTTTGAACTTGATATACAAATTACAAAGACAACTTCTTACCTTGGCCTTGATTATTTTAACTATGTATTGTAATTTGTACGCAAAATACGTATTGGACTTATATATTTATTTATTATTTTGTTTTTACGTATTTTTTTCAATAACATATATTATCATCATCATCGCTCATCGCATTGTAAAAAAGCAATAGTTTAAATGAAATATATGCATAAAAAAACCAGAATATAATTAATTAAGTAAGTTATGTTATCATCTGAAAGCCTTTGTAAAATTTATGTTACATGTTTTTTGCTCAACTAATTTTTTTTTAAATTTTCAAGATTTGTGTAAGCTTTTATTCAAAAAGTACTTTAATTATCTTTGATTAATTATTACATAAATACGTAGGTACAAAACTGACAACATTTCTGTGCCGTGAGTCGCGACTCACATACAAGGGACGCGTATTAATACGTGCTTAGGTCGACCGGCTCGACGCAGACTAATACAAAAATAATAATTTAAAAAATTTAAAAACCCGACCGCGTAAAAAGTGAACCAAACTAAGTACATAATTAAAACCGAAAAGAAAAAAACAAGCACTTAGATATCCGGTGGCCTAGAATTCTATAATATATTATTGAATTAATACTATTGGTAAATAACAACTAAACAGTCAGGATCCATTGAAAAATTAGATTGGCTGTCGAATAACTTTTTACGCGGTCGGGCTTTTAAATTTTTTAAATTATTATTTTTTATTTTATACTTTTTAGTTATGAGTACCTAGCTAGCTATTTACCAGACTGGATTTCCTATAAGCATCAGTAATACATCACAATTGCACTGGAATGTGAGAATGGTTGTTATGCAACTTTAAATCGATATAGATTCTAAACGGTCAGTCGAATCGAAAAATGTTGAGAGAAAACTAACAATGGTTTTTAAATACCTTTTCAACGATACCCCACTTGATATAGTTTGTTGACTTTCATTTTTTTCATTTTCACAATATGGCGTCCAGTAGTCGCCATATTTAATTTTTACTAACGTCATGTCTTTAGTGACACTCGCCGGACTAAGAGGAATCGATTGACGTGTGAATCATAAAAATCGGCCCAGGCGTTTGGTCTGTATAGTGCTTCAAAGGAACATACATACATACATACATAGGCTGATAAACACATTACCACTCCTTTGCGTTGCGCAGTCGGGTAAAAGTTGGCCCGCAGCGGGCCAATTTGAGTCTTTACTTTTTACGCGCTTTTAATACATTTATGCTACTTATAATCAGATATGCCGGATATGCGAAATAAATAACTATTCATAACCGTACATAACCGAATCCGATATTAAAGTTTCAGATAATCTATATATAGGTATAAAAGAAAGTCGTGTTAGTTACACTATTTATAACTCAAGAACGGCTGAACTGAACCAGGAGAAGGACATAGGATACTTGTTATCCCGTTCCCGAGGGACTCAAAACTCGAGAACAGCTGAACTGATTTAGCTAATTTTGGTCTGTCCTGAAATAATTGTGGAAGTTCAGGGTAGGTTTAAGCGGGGCCCCCCGGTGGTTGCACGCCTTGTCGTGGCGGTGGGGCTTAGTAACCGTGGACTGGTCACCCACGGTGAAGCTAAGAGGCAACCGGGGCCGGCCTGTTTGCCGCCGGCTGGCCCGAGGAGGGCGCTCCCAGCGGGCTGAACATGCCCGCAGAGGACGCGCGTGGAGGTGGGACCGCAGAAGAACAGGAGTGCCGGTATTACGGTGCGCCGTTCTCCTTATCTTCTACGGCCGTGGAGGGATCGCAGGGGGAGAGGCGTGATGGTATTACGGTACGCCACTCTCCCTACCCCCTGCGAGCTGGCGGGGCCGTTCCGTCGAAACGGCGTTGGTGGGGCCGCAGAGGAAGAGGCATGTCGGTATTGCCACAGTGTAATAAAGAGATACAGTGGTCCAACGCGTTTGAAGTCGCGCGAAATCCCGCTTTTGTGTAGGTATTCGTCATTGCTGCAGGGTTGTCACAATAATGTGTTTTATTATAATCTGTTCTACATTTTGTGTAGGTATTCGTAGTATGTGTATGTAGAGTACTAGGAATAAAATAAAAAAATATATACCTATATAGAAGTATTAATGAAGAGTTTTATTATAAAAAATACAAATGCGTATACAAAAGCTCAGGGTTAGCATGATATATATATCAATTGATATTTATGCTTGATATATTATATCAAAATTGATATTTATATTTAAAAATGTAAAAGAATGTTTTAAATGTAAAAAATCTTACATCAACACAGGTCTTATTTTCCGAGAGTTTCACAAGCCTAGGTCATCAAAAACTTGCTATATGACACGACATTAACTAATCATAGCCGTCGACGCGGCTTGTAACGGCATATGACACCCACGTGACCCCCTGTTTTTCGGAAGAAAATTCATTGTTTGTTATTATACTATTGTTATACCATTTATACCATGTGTCAAATTAATTCGACTGATAAAATTAATACACTTTTTTTTCTTCTGGTTATAAACAAAAGTCATTTTATGGTTTTATGGTTTATTTAAATTGATACTCAAAAGTATCTATCGTTGATTTTTAATCGATTTGAAAACTTTTAATATCAATAATAAATAAATGAGTTTAATTTTACTTCCCTATCTTCAAATTATCAGACATACAAATTATTTCGATTCAACTATTACGAAAAAACATATCAGAGTACCTATGAGATTTGTATGTAATTTTGAAAATACCAAAAAATCAAAAATATCGGATATATATAATCAAAGATATCTGATATTTTGATATTTATTATAAATATCGGATATTTACGAACCCTGCAAAAGCTACAAATGCGAAACTGAAAGGTATTTTCGACAGTAAAAGACAGTTTAAGACAGTTAGATTCACTAGTTATTAGATTGCGATTGTTGAATTTGACGATGTAGTTAGTAAATTCTCATACGTAGATACAATTTTACTAAAAATTCTGACGGGAAACAGGCGCATGGTTTTGTATTAAAATTAATCTTCTTTAGCTGTTCATATAATTGACGATTGTAAATAAGTACCTACATACAACTCAAACGAAACACTGTCGCAAACCACTTAAAACAATCAAATTAAAAAGCGTCAACCCCGGCTGACGTGTCCCAAGCGAGTGTATGGCAGCTTGGGCTCGCTACCGCCCCTCTCTCACCCCGCACGCCCCGCACGATTGCTCTGTCTAGACGTGTCCGTTGGACGACTGTAGGTAATAGTTCTATAGGCTGTGGTATTGCGGTGCGCCGCTTGCCCTATCCTCTGCGACCGAGGTGTGGTCGGTGGCAGAACCACATACCTGATCTGCCACCGGGTACCAGTTTATCTGGTACCCATGGCCTCAGGGGGAGTCTGCTACAGTACTGGTGGAGGCCGAGGCGCACCTAATACCATCTGGTGCGCCCATCGTGGAGGGCCTTCGGGCTTTCATGATGGAGCCGCTTGTAGGCGGCTGCCGCCGGCGGGGTCGCGGATGTGTG
The DNA here is from genome assembly GCA_905404095.1 of Glaucopsyche alexis. Lineage (NCBI taxonomy): Eukaryota > Metazoa > Arthropoda > Insecta > Lepidoptera > Lycaenidae > Glaucopsyche > Glaucopsyche alexis. The sequence continues at coordinate 16,815,992 of FR990051.1, read as the reverse complement.
TATCGTTCCCGTGGCCCCGTCAGAGGGCGGCGAGGAGGAAGATGGGGGGTTTTTAGTGGGTATACCATGAGTCCCACATCACCACTTGGGTGCCCCCTGCGCCTGGGTGGTATGCGTAAAGCATTTTCCCCCCCCTAAAACAAAAAAAAAAGTTTAAGCGGGGAGAAATATTGGAAAAGGCGTAGGTTGTAGGACGTAGGACGTAGGTTGCATTGTAGGTGTAGTTATTTATTTATTGCAGTTCATATTAAAGACAGAACGAACGTTTTATATAAAGGTTGAGTAAATAATTTGTATTTTACTTTTGTAAATTTCGAAATTTAAATTTAAATTTAAAAAATTAAAAAATCGATTAATAATAATAAAATTATCTTATTAATAATAATAATAATAAAATTATTAACCGGCATAATATTATTCTCATATTCGTATCCAAATCCGCAATTGTTTAATAATATCACACAACCTTTTTACACCCTTTTGCTACTTTATTTAGATTTGTACATTAATTTGTATAGAAACACGACCGGTTTTGATTAACTTATCATCAATTTAAATACATAACATCTCTAGTCTGAAGCTCAAAAGCTTATTAGTAGTGACGAGGCTATAGGCGCCTTCCTTCACCTTGCCACTGCTACCGCAATAATGTTGGTAGCACAAATTGATTGTATATTTTTCTGTAGTAACACTCCGACTGCTAGCTACGACAGCGATAAGTTTTTAGTTTCTGCAAAAAATAAGCAGATAAATTACGCGCTTTAACTACAAGTGACTCACATCTCAATACATCTTCAGGATCATAACATACAATACGTTTCGTTAATTTAAATATTTTTGCTGTAAAAATGTTACTTTCAGTTTGGTTGATTTTAGTATGTGTGCTGTTAGTCTTTTTGTTTTGTTATAAACAGTGGTTTCAAGATGACGATTTTTGCAAGGTTCCCGGTCCTAGGGGATTGTTTTTACTTGGAAACTCGTTAGATTTTTTAAAGGACAGAGGTAAGTATTTAAAAATAATTTCTTAGCTATATAATATGGCTCGTCGATATAGTATTTTTTTTTTCAAAATGACATTTTATAACGAATAATATTTTTTTTGCATTTGTAAGCTATTTAATTTAGCTTGAAAATGCAAAAATTGTTTTGGTGCCTATGTATCCCTGTAGCTCTCTAATATTTTTTTGTTTCTATTTTATTTTTTATTAGATTTAAATTTATTTATGGTTTAGTATACATAATACACATAGGTATGTATCATTTGAATCGATATATTTCACACAATGAGTCACTCTTATTTAACAGAAAGCAAGTAAAGTGATGAGAAAGGCTAGAGATAGAACAGAGTGGAAGCAGCTGGAAGAGGCCTTTATGTCACAGGACACGCTGTCCTTTAAACCTGGGAACTAGATGTGTTTAGACTATAGATATTGTAAAACTGATAATTTATGTTTAGGTTTAATTCTGCAGCAATAAAGGCTACAAAAAAAAAAGTAAAGTGATGAGATGACTTACAGCTAAAAATGATCTCGTTCACATGAAGCATGCAAGCAATCCGCATGAAATTTTAATTGTTTGTTGCATTTTCAGTCGACACTTTCGCTTATTTTCGGTATCATGCTAAACAGTTTAAAGATCTTTACAAAATATCAGTGGGAAGCTTCAAATGTTTGATAGTCTACTCTCCGGAGCACACCGAGGTAAGCGAGCACAAAAAACTGATCAAATATTATATTTATCATATATTATATTTATTAAATATAGCTAATAAATAAATAAATACGCACAGCCTCAGAATTTAAATCGTCAGATATGTATAATTATGTATATATGTCACCGTAAAATTGTAAAAACCGTTAGATTGTAATATTACTAGACATATTATAATTTATATATAATATGTCGACAGATTATATTGTATAATATATTGTAATATAATTATAAATATCGAGATAGTATAAAATGTCGACAGATTGAAAAATAAAAATTTCTTCTTACAATTGTACGCATTATTTTTCGTTATATTGTAATATATACCGTACCGATTGGTTATTAGATAATAACCAATCGGTACGGTAAATGTTTTATAATAACTCTAGTAATATTACAATCTAACGGTTTTTACAATTTTACGGTGACATAATATTATATAATGTAAGCTATAATTAAAATTGTTAATATGCATGTGAATTTAACGCAAACTCATGAACAGAATATGACATTGAACGATTTATGCTAGAAGAATGTACGGTACCCGAGGAAAATACAACGATTAAATCTTGAGTAAAATGTCATGGGATATTCATCCCAACTTACCTGTCCGGTAGTTGTGGTATAGTATACGGGTACGCGACCCCGGCTTCCCTAGCTATTACTGTCCCATCCCTTGCCCTCCTGGGCGGTAATATCCTACATTTCCTATTTCCCACTCTAACTTACCAATCTTCCTTTCCACACCACCTATCCTTCCCTTTCCCTATTCCTACCCTCTCCACCAATCCGTGGAAACGCAACGGATAAACATAAAAATAATTTAATTATCCAAAATGGCGGCGATGTGGTTCACACTTCACCACCCATCACGTCTCGTTTCTCGCGGAGGTGAAAAGCGGACCATGGAGAGCCGCTTCGCTAAGTTGAATGTAAGAGGAGGAATGGATGGTAAGAATGAAAGTGAACGAAGTGAAACGAGTATGTAAGGATCGTAGCAAGTGGCAAAAAGTGGTCTCTGCCTACCCCTTTACGGGAAAAAGGCGTGATTATATGTATGTATATGTAAATCTTGAGTAAGTGAATGTTTTTTTACAGACACTCCTAAGTGGTATCAGCTTCCACAAAAAGGGTAGAGTGTACGATTTCCTAAAGCCCTGGCTGAAAGACGGCTTGCTCTTAAGTAAAGGTACGTACCAAGCTTACTACTAAACGTAGGTACCTATAGCCTATAGTGCGATTCAAATGAGAATAGATTCGAGTCGGCGCCATATTGTTTCGAATTTAGACTGTTATGACTTATGATAATTAAATTTATGTTAAGATAATTGCTTACTGTTTAACGTTTTTATTTAAATTCGTTGCAAGGCTATTAATATTTATATGCACATAAGTTTTTCTGAAAATCGCACTTTTCAAGTGATATTTGACAGAAAAAGGTTATTGACGTTCCTATTCTCATTTGAAACGCATTGGTACTTACGTTTTAAATCTCTCTTTAAATCAGTCCATATATTTTAGGGGCTATTCAAGTCTTAAAGCCTTTATAATTTGAACCTCATTAAATTTTATCTCACGAATTAAATTAAAATACGTTTTATAGGAAAATTTATCAGCTTTTTTAAACTAGTAAGATATACATCAGTAGGTACCTAATATTTGAAACTTAAGGTTTAAAACCATTTTTAGGGTTCCGTAATACTTAAGGAACCCATATAGTTTCGCTCTGTCTGTCTGTCTGTCCGCGCCTCTAGCTCCTGTAATTATGAATATAAATTGATGAAATTTGGTGCAGTTATAGATTGTGTATAGATCACGGTTTCAGGATCATAAAAAAATAATAATTTTATATATTAGGGGTGGCTCTCTATACATGTGAAGTGGGGTTGAAAAATATTTTTTCACTCTACCCCATCGTGTGGGGTATCATAGAATAGGTCTTTTAAAATATAGGCAAGGTTTCATATGTTACTTTTTATAAAGTTGACCATTTTCGAGTAATCGGCCTCCAAAGTAGTTTGTAAGTTGGTCCCCCCTAGCATTTTTAAACTATAGGAGACAGAAACTTGCAAATTTCCATGCTGATAGATCATGCTAAAAACTCTTTAGGAAAATTATTGTGAACCAAATCGGACAGTAACTTTTGGAGTAATTAAAAAACAAGCATATTACGCGTTTATAGTTACGGAACCCTCCTTAGACATGTCCTGACATGCTCTTGGTTATATTAAAATATTAATTCGAAATTGAACTTTATTCAGCACGCAAAAAGATACGTTTACAGGTTACAGGGTCTCGCACAGAGTAGTAGGCCATGAAAATCCAGTGTATTGGAGTACCTAGTGTACATGTGTGGGTAGTCAACCCATGCACGTACACCGCTCCACCATTCTGGACTCTCTGCGAAGCATATATCGACCATTAGGTCACCTGTAGACACTTAAGCCTTCTATCAGAAGTAAAGTAAGAATCGGGACTCACCTGGGAACAAAATTATTGTCCATTATTCTTATGCCACTGTAGTTCATAGGCCTATCACAGAGAGTTTGAGTTGAGTTTGAGTTTGAATTATGCGTTTAGGTTGTGGAGGGTAGAGGAACGGAGGACTATGTCCATACATGAAAAATATCCATAAATAAGCGTTAAATAACAGTTTCAAAACTGACTCAATTTAAATAACAAACCAATAACTAACTCTCAACTAATATTACACTCAATTTTGACTCTATTATGACCAGTTTTGGAACTATTATTTAATTACTTTTGTCGGATACTTAATATGAAAGGGGCTAATAATAAATAAAGTTTTTCTACTTTTGTCCAACTTATATACATTTTGTAACTACTAGGTACTACTTTTGTAACAAGACTTGTCGATTCAGAAAAAAATTAAAATTAAAGAGAAACAAGCAAAAAAGAACGGTAAAAATGTAATTCGAAAATTATTATTTTTAAACAAAAAATTAAACCGACTTCCAAAGTAAAAATACACAAAAAAGTATGAAATAAAACTTAATCTCTATATAATTCCCCTTTCAAATTCAGCTAAAATTTTTACTATTTCTCTACTCAATCTTATTAATTTTGAAATCGGTACCAGCCCAAACAATATTCTACAATATTTTATAGAACTTACGTTCATATTTGCTGGTACCGACTTCAAAATTAATAAGATTGAGTAGAGAAATAGTAAAAATTTTAGCTGAATTTGAAAGGGGAATTATATAGAGATTAAGTTTTATTTCATACTTTTTTGTGTATTTTTACTTTGGAAGTCGGTTTAATTTTTTGTTTAAAAATAATAATTTCATGCTTTTTAGTTATATATTTTGTTAAGTTATTATTAATACGTCTTAAGAACGTCTAAACTAAACGATCGAATGTATAATTGAATACGCGCCAAGCTTCCATTAGGTATTGTTATTAAGATGATGATGATGATTACTGTAAGTTATAAAGTGGCATATGCTTGCAGTTCTTTAAACAATGCCGAAATTTCCAAACGCATATATTTAAAGACTGAAGAGTTCTGTACATTGCTTTTGGATCCAGGGTATACCTTGGTACAATATCTTATTTTTTGGTAGCATATGCTTGTGTTACTTCAGTAAAAGTAAAAATCACTATATAAATTTCGAGGAATTCCCTCGATTCCTCATGGATCGCATCATCAGGTTTCCACTTTAGTGACTAAAGGACCAATTTCGAATTAAACCCTTTACAACAACAAAATAATTTTGCAAATAGGTCCATAAACGGCAGAGTAATGTTCAAAGATCTCCGTGTTAATATCAAATACTAAGAGAAATACCTTTTATATCATCATAATGTGATGATGTATGGTGTGATAGTGGTGATGATGATGATGATTACTCTAACTGACATGGTGGCATATGCTTGCAGTTCTTTAAACAACGCCGAAATCCCCAAACATGTATCTATAAGGAGTCAGGAGTTCTGTTCTGTACTGTTGGATCCAGGGTATACCTTGGAGCAAAATCTTACTTTTTGGTAGCATATGCTTGAACTACTTCAGAAAAAGTCGAAATCACCATATGTGTCCATATAAATTTCGAGGAGTTCCCTCGATTCCTCATGGATCCCATCATCAGGTTACGACTTTGATATCAAAAGGACCAATTTGGGATTACACCCTATACATCACAGAAAAAATTTTGAAAATCGGTCCACAGGCGGCGGAGTAATCGTTGAACATACAAAAAAAAAAAAAAAAAATATACAGCCGAACGTATAACCGCCTCCTTTTTTGGGAAGTCGGTTAAAAATAATTTTTGTTTTAATAATTTTACTCATTTTTAGAGTTCCGTAATACTCAAGGAACACTTATAGTTTCGCTCTGTCCGTCCGTCTGTTTGTCTGTCTTTTCTTTTAATTTTATTTTCCTTTTTTTATCGAGGGGAAATGCGTTCTGCATACCACACGACGGGGAGTGTCGCAAGGTTATGTTGGACTCCCATGCACCGGTTTACAAACTAAAAACCCCCGATGTCCTTTTTCACGCTTTACGGCGGGGCCGTGGGAACTATTGTGACTACCACAACCCCGCTGACGTTTTGCCTCATCGGGCATCATCTAATTATAGATGACGGCGATGCTGCCATCTTCCTTCGCTAAGGGTTCCCCGGACATAAGGGAACCCTACATCTCCTGATCCTTCAGTAGGCGGCAACCCCCCAGATGCCGTCTACGGATCAATTTTATGGCGGTAATCTGTAAAGCGCATTTAGGTGCGCTAAACGCCGCCGACCATGTCGTCTACGACGCATCGGGTGCGATTCTGCTGAAGCCTCACGCTCTCGCTCCGCCGCTTCCTTTTGCACCATGACTACGGTGCAAAAAGTAGCAGCTGCGTCCCAAACTTCCTTGCTCCGTGTCATAGCGGCAACTAGAGTAGAGAGCGATAAATCCACGGCGATGCGTGCAGACATAGCTGCGCGAGGGATCGCCCAAGCTGGACACACCTCCCGCGTATGTTGTGCCGTGTCTTCAGCTCCACTTCCGCAGTGATGGCAGACTGCTGTCGGCTCTCTTTTGACCACTCTACACAGGTACTCACCAAAGCACCCGTGCCGTGTGAGCACCTGTGTAAGGTGATAATCTGGGAAGCTGTGTTCACACTCGACCCATTCTCGTAGAATAGGTCGTACTGCAGCCACCAGCTGTCTACTTGAACCCGGGAGCCCCAGATCTTCCTCCCATTTTCGGAAGAGGTCCTCGCGGGCCTCATCTCGCCAACGGACGACCTCTATTGGGTTTGGGTGGATACCTCCTTCAATCGCCTCTGTGCGTCGCCTGTAGACCGCTGCAAGAACTTGAGCCTCTAATACCCATGGCGGGCTACAGGCGATGATGCACGCCGCAGTATATGATATGGTCCTATAAGCCCGGGCTGCCCTAAGCGCCATGGCCCGCTGCGGACGCCTCAGTAGTGCTCGATTATATTATTTTTTTAGCGAGTCTACCCATATGGGCGCACCATATAACGCCATCGAGCGCACCACACCTACATATAATTGGCGGCATTTTCTTCCAGGGCCCCCGATATTCGGAAGGACTCTCGCTAGCGCTCCGGCAGTTTTTATTAGTTTTGGGGCCAATCTTTTGAAGTGTTCGCGGAAACTCCATTTGCCATCGACTACAAGTCCGAGGTATTTCATCGTCGTACCGACAGCGATGGATTGCCTACCTACTACTATCTGGACGTCTTGGAGCGGCACATTACGAGGCTTGTGAAAAGCAAGAGCCTCAGATTTGTGAAGGGCCACCTCTAACCCTAGCCGCCGAATACGGTTCACAATCTGCGCCACTCCTGCTGTCGCAAGTATTCACGCTTGACGATGGGTTCTGCTATGGGCCGTCACAAGGGTGTCATCTGCGTAGCACGTAACGTTCACTCCACGCATGAAGGTACCGCGCAACACCCAATCGTAGCCGATGTTCCACAGGTGTGGTCCGAGAACAGACCCCTGTGGAACACCGCACCACATTTCGCGTCTAACCCAGCCATTTTTCGTCGGGTATGCAACAACTCTCCCATGAAAATAGTCTCGTATCAATCTTTGTAGATGACCAGGAACTCCAGACTCCTGTAATGCCGACATGACCGCTTCCTATGGCAGCGTGTTAAATGCGTTACAAATATCTAACGAAACCGCGACCAACAGGCCACCATCAGCCACCGCTTCTTTTGCCAGGTTTTTGACACGGGAAACTGCATCGATCGTTGGCCGTCCGACCCGAAACCCAAACTGAGAGTCGTGAAGGTCGATGTACTCAGCGAGGCGACCGACGACCACCCGCTCAAAAAGCTTACTTATCTCACCAAGAAGCACTATCGGCCGGTAGGCGGACGGCTGGTCAGGCGGACGATCATCCTTCCTGAGCAGAACTAGCTTACCCTCCTTCCAACAGTTTGGGAAGCGGCCCTGCACCAGGCATTCTGTGAAAAACTCCGCGATATGGCTTCCCAACTCAGACAATGCCAGGTCCAGCACCCGACCAGGCACACCATCCAGCCCAGGCGCAGTCTTCTTTAGGCGAAGCTTGATTGCGGCCCTGCGTAACTCGTCTTCTGAAACTGGTTGTATGTCCTCCTCTGTTACCTGAGTAACCAGCAATGGATCAGTTCTTTCGCGATAGGGGAACAGGGTGTTCACTATGGAGCCCACCAGCTGCGGCTCTAGTGTCGACGTTAGCGGTGGGGCCCAGAGACGTAGTTTATTTCGCACAGCAAGGTACGGCCTCCCCCATGGATCCCGCTCCAGCATTCCTAACCATTCCTCCCAGTACTCTTGCTTGGCCTTTTCTATCGCCAATTGCAGCGCCTGGCAAGCATTTCTATACTCAGCGTATAGTTCCTCCTCCAGGCTTTGGTCAGGGATACGACGTCTTCGGCAACGCTTGTAACGGCGACGTGCTGTGACACAGGCTTTGCGTAATTCGCACAACCCGGGTCGCCACCAGTACACTTGGCGACGCGGAGTCTGTCTGTCTACCAGTTCGCGCCTCTAGCTTCTGTGATTATAAATAGATGAAATTTGGTATAGTGATATAATGGGTAGGTATAGATGTCCGTTTTGGCATCATAAAAAAATAAAAGTTTTATATTTTAGGGACCCGGCTCTCCATACCTACGTGAATAAATAAATATTTTTTCATTCTACCGCATCCTGTAGCGTATCGTTGAAAAGTTCTTTTAAAATAAAGGCAAGGTTTGAAACAATGCCTTTTCACAAAGTCAACCATTTTCGAGTAATCGGCCTCCAAAGTGGTTTATAAGTTGGTCCCCCCGAGGCATTTCTAAACTATGAGATTTAGGTAGAGATAATGTTTTTTTTGTCCAATGATTACTCCGCCGTCTGAGGTCAGATTTTCAATTTTTTTTATGTATAGGGTATAATCCCAAATTGGTCCTTTTGACATCAAAGTGGTCACCACTTTAATGTCAGGTGATGATGAGATTATTATTTTTAAACAAAAAATGAAACCGACTTCCAAAGTTACAATATACAAAATAGTATGAAATAAAACTTATTTTCTAAATAAGTCCCCTTTTAAATTCAGCTAAAATTTTAACTATTTCTCTTCTCAATCTTCTTAATTTTGAAGTCGACACGAGTACCAGCCAGCCCAAACAATATCCTACAATATTTTATAGAACTCACGTTGAAATTTGCTGGTACTAACTATTTCTCTACACTATATTCATAATTTTAAAGTTGGTACCAGCCAACTTAAACGTGAGCTCTATAAAATAATGATTTATGAGGATATTGTGTCACGGGATAATCATCCCAACTTACCTATCCGGTAGTTGTGGTTATAGTATACGACCCCGGCTTCCCTAGCTACCCGTATAAGGCTGGGACTATATGCAACGGAATCCGGTAGGCCGTAGAGAATTATGAGCACTGAAAATAGAACTCTGTGCTAATACAATATAGTTGAAAATGGAAGTTTCGAGAATCGAGCTGTCATATATGACATTGACATTTGACTCGATACTCGGATGTTCGATTTTCAACTCTATTGTATTAGTGCAGAGATCTATTTTCAGTGCTCATAATTCTCAACGGTCTACCGGATTCCGTTGCATATAGTCCCAGCCTAATACTCGTACTATACCACAACAACCGGACAGGTAAGTTGGGATGAATATCCCATGACTACTAAAATTTTAGCCGAATTCAAAAGGGGAATTAATTATAACATAAGATTTATTTTATACTTTTTTGTGTATTTTTACTTTGTTAATATATGATTACTTATTAATGATTTGAACTCTAGTTCCACTGATAAGGGGTCGTCCATTAATCACGTGATGCCTAAAGGGGGAGGGGGGTCCGAAAAAAATCACCAAGTATCACCAAGGGGGGGAGGGGGTATAAGGAGACATCACGTGTATTAATTTTCGAATCTAGTCTATGCATACCGAAATTATTTTTGGTTGTAGATTCGTAGTGTTGTTAAAATACTTTCAAAACAAAGGACTCGTATAGTTATTGCTTAAATTATTCGATTAAATTGTTTTTTAAGTTAAAGATTTTCTTCAAACATGACCTGCTCACTATGTAAAAAAAATACACGTGATCTTAGGTGGGGGAGGGGGGGTAGTATAAAACCTCACCACGTATCACCAGGGGGAGGGGAGGGGTCAAAAAAGTTGTTAAAAACATCACGTGATTAATGGACGGTCCCTAAGAGGTCATCAAGTGTAAGTTTACTATTTACATCCGGAAGAGAGTACTTAAAATAGTATATGTATATGTCACCGTAAAATTGTAAAAACCGTTAGATTGTAATAAAACTAGTGATAATGTTGATAGACTTCCGACGCGAATATGCTGCCTATAATTTAACACATTATTTTTGTTAGATTATAAATATATAGTTTTTAATTTTTCGACATATTTTTACAATATAATCTATAATCTAACGGTTTTTACAATTTTACGGTGACATATATATATTTAATCAGTTAAGCGTTGTGCAAAATCAATTATGAATATTTTGGGCATATGATTTAGGTAGGTACTGCTTAAGTAAAGATGTTTGGGCAGAAAAATAATTTAAAATTGCGAAAAAATAAAATACCGTAATAGATAGGTATGTACTATTATTATAAATGGGAAAGTTTGTGAGAACGTATGTATGAAAAAGGTTACACGCTCATTCTGGCGTCAGTTCAGTCCATCAGTCTCAGACTGACGCCAGAATGATGGCCGGAAAGTACATAGTAAAAAAATTATATCAGTCCGTCAATCACACGGTTACACGATCATTCTTTCGTCAGTCTGGATCAGACTGATGGACTGAACTGATGCCAGACTGACCGTGTAACCTTTCTCTATGAATAGATGGACAGATGTTTGTTACTCTTTCACGCAAAAGCTACTGAACGGATGAAATTTGGTATGGTAGTAGTTTAGGCTCTACTCTCTAATATCTAGATTAAAACATAGATTACATTTCCGAAAAAGTAAAGTGTTCCCGTGGGATACATACCTACTGTATTTAGGTGAGCGGAGCCGCAGGCAAAAGCTAGTACTAAATAAAGGACACTGGCGAATCCTGCCCGATTTTCCATCACGAGCGGCCAAGTTTCAAACATATTATGTGGTTAGTACCTACTCAAAAAGTTATTATATAAAAATATATATTATTAAGTATAATATTATACTTATAGAGCTAGCGCCCACCGTCGAAAAAAGAGCTCATCGAGAACAAGCATTGGACCACTGCAGATCGCTAGGGGCCTTAAAGCTTGATATAAAACCGCCGGTCTGGCGGTCCTAAACCTGGCAGATTTTTTTTTATTGACCAAAATGTGTGAAGATTTTTTGAGTAAAAAAAGCTCATAAGGAACAAGAAAACTGTTGTTATACACGGCTGCGCGCCAACTAGAAACCGATAAAAATGCAAGTCTGGCAGTCCTACTCTTGACCAGTTTCCAGCCAGACCGCCCTGAACGTGTAAGAATTTTGAGTAAAAATAGCTCATAGTGAACAAGGTCAAGTTATATGTCAATCTGTTCGTCTCCTAATCCTCTTTTAAAAATCATCGGTCTGGCATGTTCAAACCTGGCCAAAACTCAGCCAGACCGGGATGAAGTTACCTCCTGTGATGCTTACTAATAGGTAAATAATGAGTAATTTGCACTTAATGAAGCGTGTTTTTAATAGATTTGTATGTATTCTTTCCGAATTTAAAATTTGCTACCCCATATTGCTACCACTGGATCCGCCATCTTGAAAAAATGGCGATAACTTTCAATATTTTGGCTATATCTCTTTACATACGTACTTAACGATAAAAATATGTTCCACGAATATGAACTATATACAATTTTCTACAATTTATTTTATGAGCATTTTTGTGTCAATTTGATAGTTTTAGCGCTGCATGCATCGATGAGCTCCTTTTTCGACGGTGGGCGCTAGCTCTATTAGGACTTGGGATAAAAGTTATGAATCTTCGAATATCAGAGACTTCATGTGCAAATACTAGTGCTCCATCTAGTATAGATAGATATCCATCTAGCTCAGTGCCCAATAGATAGATTTATTTTTATTGGAGTACTAGCTGTTGCCCGCGGCTCCGCCCGCGCAAGTACAGTATCCCACAGAAACACTGTACTTTTTCGGGATAAAATGTAGCCTATGTTTTAATCCAGAGCACCAACTACTACCATATCAAATTACATCAGAATCCGTTCAGTAATTTTTGCGTGAAAGAGTAACATACATCCAACCATCATCACAAACTTTCACATTTATAATATTAGTATTTTCTATAGTTCAACAGTTTAGTACTAGTTAAAAAAAAAGTTAATTGGGGTTTGAAATAGATCCCTCTATACTATTTATACTAAGAAATAACTATTATGTTTTTGGTTTTCGTAAAGTGAAAGTTTATCTGATTTTGAACAACCCCGTTATTTAGGACATTTATATTTTCAGGTCAAAAATGGCAGCACAGAAGGAAAATTCTAACTCCCGCATTCCATTTCAATATACTACGTCACTTTTATACGACCATATTGAAAAAATGTGATATGCTAGTGGAGCAACTAGAACCTGAAGTTACGAAGGAAAAGACTGATATTCTACCGCTTGTGGCTGATTTCACATTAAACACTATCTGTGGTAAGAATGTTTACCTTATTGTTTTTAACCGACTTCCAAAAAAGGGGGCGGTGATACCTACGTTCGGCTGTTTGTATTTTTTTTTTGTATGTTTCATGATTACTCCGCCGTCTGTGGACTGATATTCAAAATTCTTTTTTTAATGTGAAGGGTATAATCCGAGGTTGGTCTTGTTTTCACCAAAGTGGTTACCTGATGATGATGATGGGATCCATGAGGAATTGAGGGACATCCTCGAAATTTATATGGACACATATGGTAATTTCAACTTTTTCTGAAGCAGTCCAAGCATATGCTACCAAAAAGTAAGATTTTGCTCCAAGGTATACCATGGATCCAAAAGTACTGAACAGAACTCCTGATTCCATAAAGATACATGTTTGGAGATTTCGGCGTTGTATAAGCATATCCCACTATGTCAATTAGAGTAATCACCATCATCACCACCATTATCACACCGTACATCATCACATTATGATGGTATAAAAGGTTCTCATAGTATTTTACACCGACACGGATATCTTTGAACATTAGGTACTCTGCCGTTTATGGACCACCGTTTATGGAATTTGGCAAATCAAAATTCTTTTGTTGATGTATAGGGTATAATTGGAAATTAGTCGATAAGTCACTAAAGTGCCACCTGATGATGGGATCCACGAGGAGTCGCGGGAAGTCTTCGAATTTTATATGGACACATATAGTGATTTTGACTATTTCTGAAATAACACAAGCAAAAAATAAGATTTTGCACCAAGGTATACCCTGGATTCAAAAGCACTGAACAGATCTTCTCAGTGTTTAAAGATACGCGATTGGAAATTTCGGCATTGTTTAAAGAACTGTAAGCATTTGTCACTATGTAACTTACAGTAATCATCATCATCATCTTATTTACAATACCTAATGGAAGCTTGGCGCGTATTCAATTATACATTCGATCGTTTATTTTAAACGTTCTTAAAATGTATTTATAATAATTTAGGAAATATCACTAAAAAGGGAAAAATTATTACCGACTTCTAAAGTAAAAATAAGCAAAAATTATGAAATAATTCCCCTTTGATATTCGGCTATAATTTTAACTATTTCTCTACTCAATCTTCTTAATTTTGAAGTCGGTACCAGCAAATTTTGGACGTGAGTTTATAAAATATTGTAGGATACTGTTTGGGCTGGTACCTACTTCATTAAGAAGATTGAGTAGAGAAATGGTTTAAAAAAAAAACTTATTTTCCAAAAATATTCTTCACAGGAGTGCAATTACATTACTTAAATCTAATAATTTATACTTAGAGCCGAGGTTCGAAAAAAGTTTACAGCGGCTCTTGCACTAAGCACAGCTTGTATCGCAAAAGCCAGAGATTGAGGTACTAAAAAATAGCTCGGACTTACGAGTACATCTACGTTTATTTAAACCTAATTAAAAACTACTTTGTGCGTGTATCGTATGTGTGTGTATGTGTGTGTGCTTGTGTGCTTGTATGTGTATGTCATGGCATTCGGAAAAATAGAAGTTCGTACGTTTCTACGTAATACATTCCTAACAGAAAATCCTCAAGGATTTTCTTTGCTTAGCTGTTGACCTAGTGATAGATAGAACTTTTTACAGACCTCATTATACAGGTAAGGTATCAGGAAGGGTGCGTGACGCTGAGTAAATGTTGTACGTACGGTTGGAACTGGTATTTTGAAAACTTTGCACCGAAGAAAGGTATTATACTGTTGCTAATTTATAACTACTTTATGCTGGAAAGCGACTCTTAATATGTTGTCTGGACTTTACATTCTTTATAAAGTAAATTGGTTGGGTATCGAAAAGGCTTTTGAACATCACTTTTAAAACTGATCTTTGTACACGCTTTAACTGTATTAATTTTGATTTAGCTGCTCCACCCCAAGCTTTTATATAAATAAATGTAGATTGGCATAGAGCTTTATATACGACTAATAACAATTACCAGTTTGCTGAATGTCGTAAGTTTTTCATAACAAATACCAGTTTGCGTACACGAGCACCTGTTAAAGAGATGTGCTGAGTGCTGACCAAACGACAGATTTTCAAATTTTCTAAATATTTTATATTGCTTATGCGAAGTAACAAAGGGCAGGGCAAGTACACGACATATAGTTGCGTTGCAGGAGTGCAATTTCAATAGGATAGACATAGGAGGTTTTGAAAAGACGTGATATGGAAGGCGATATATTTGGTTTCGTGTACATTGAGCGTAAGGAGGTTTGAATCTAGCCACTTTGAAGCAGTACAGGGACCTTTTTCCGCATACATATATCTTCGCATACAGATATCTTCTCATGTATTGCCACGAAAAATTAAAGCGGTATCGTCTGCATAACAAATAATTTCAGTTTGATTCAACTGTAGTTCTAAAAGATCGTTTAAGTATAACATAAACAGAGTAGGGCCGAGGACACTACCCTGATGGACACCAAAGTTTACAAACATAAAATTGCTCACGGTATCGGTTGCTTTTATAAATTGTTGCCTATCAGACAAGTAGTTTCGCAACCATAACAGGGCCACTCCTCTGACACCTACATATTCTAGTTTTCTAAGAAGGATTAAGATCGAAAACTTATCAAACGCTTTGGCGAGATCTAGAAATACACCAAGACAGTGTTGTTTTTTATCTAGAGTAGAGGAATCTAGAGTTGCTTTCGTGTATTTCGTCACACAAAAGCAACGCAGCATCCACGGTAGACTTGTTACGCTGAAAGCCAAACTGTTTGTTAGAAGTCACATTATGATTTCAAGAAGCTAAAATTTTTTCAAGAAGTTAAAATTTTAGCCGAATTTAAAAAGGGAATTATTTAGATATATTTGTGTATTTCTAGTTTGGAAATCGGTTAAATTTTTCTTTAAACATAATTCACTTAGCAATCTTAGTGCTTCCAAAAAAGTTATTGTTATCAGTTTTATACGGTTAAATCGATTATAATATGGTCATTACTATTGAGTATTGTCATTGTTTACAAACGAGTAGTTTGCAAGTGTTTTTCTACACTAATATTATAAAGAGGAAAACTTTGTTTGTATGTTTGTTTGTTTGTTTGTTTGTTTGTTTGTAATGAATAGGCTCAAAAAGTACTGGACCGATTTCAAAAATTCTTTCACCATTCGAAAGCTACATTATCCACGAGTAACATAGGCTATATTTTATTTTGGAAAAAAAATAGGGTTCCGTAAAATATTTGGGTTTTTCGGACACAAGGTGTAAAAAATCAACCAGAAAAGTTACTTATTTTGCGTACGCTGCCTAAACTATAAAAGATAGAACCATAAAATGTTCTAATTAATTGTAGATCTTATAAATATCTACAAAAAAGTCCGCGACACACTATACCTATCTATGTCGAGTGAGGCACAACAATCATTTTTTTATTTAGAAATCTTGTATTTTTTTTGGACTACATTTAAACGCGTTTATTTTACTCATGCTATTAATCCTTATCAAAATAAATAATTTCATCACTAAGTACAGTTTATGTAGATAATATTTGGTCTTTGAATGATTGAAATTGGACGTGTGGTTTTGAAGTTATGGCGAAATTAAAATATTACGATTTCTGCCTCACGGCCCGTTGCGAAGTGGGCGTCACCAAGGCGCGTGCGGGGGGAGTTTAGATCTATGGTATTTCATACGATAAAAGTATACCCACCTACTTATTTCATTGAGTTTTTTAGCATCAGTATTGTACCCGTGCGAAGCTGGGGCGGGTCGCTAGTACTAGATAAAGGGCCTATATCCGGCAGTTTTGTCGCTGCTTACTTTATATTGAGTTACAGAGACAAAACATGCAAATATGCTATCTGACGCTTCTCAGTAGATTGTGAAACAGTAAAGAGTTACGCACTGTCGACTGGTTACCGGCGACCATGTAGTTTGAATAGGTGTTTAGTGTTTACGCACTTGGTCGCTGGTCGCCTCAACGACTCACCGCTTAGTGGCGATGCACAAGTGACTGCTGGTCGAGGGCGACTTGGTCGATAGTGCGTAATAGCTCTAACTATAATTGGTTTGACGACCTCTGTCAAATACCTCTGTGGCTCAGTGGTTTTTCCGTGTTCCTGGGTTATGGACATCAAAAACTTGCTATATGACACGACATTAACTAATCATAGCCGTCGACGCGGCTTGTAACGGCATATGACACCCACGTGACCCCCTGTTTTTCGGAAGAAAATTCATTGTTTGTTATTATACTATTGTTATACCATTTATACCATGTGTCAAATTAATTCGACTGATAAAATTAATACACTTTTTTTTCTTCTGGTTATAAACAAAAGTCATTTTATGGTTTTATGGTTTATTTAAATTGATACTCAAAAGTATCTATCGTTGATTTTTAATCGATTTGAAAACTTTTAATATCAATAATAAATAAATGAGTTTAATTTTACTTCCCTATCTTCAAATTATCAGACATACAAATTATTTCGATTCAACTATTACGAAAAAACATATCAGAGTACCTATGAGATTTGTATGTAATTTTGAAAATACCAAAAAATCAAAAATATCGGATATATATAATCAAAGATATCTGATATTTTGATATTTATTATAAATATCGGATATTTACGAACCCTGCAAAAGCTACAAATGCGAAACTGAAAGGTATTTTCGACAGTAAAAGACAGTTTAAGACAGTTAGATTCACTAGTTATTAGATTGCGATTGTTGAATTTGACGATGTAGTTAGTAAATTCTCATACGTAGATACAATTTTACTAAAAATTCTGACGGGAAACAGGCGCATGGTTTTGTATTAAAATTAATCTTCTTTAGCTGTTCATATAATTGACGATTGTAAATAAGTACCTACATACAACTCAAACGAAACACTGTCGCAAACCACTTAAAACAATCAAATTAAAAAGCGTCAACCCCGGCTGACGTGTCCCAAGCGAGTGTATGGCAGCTTGGGCTCGCTACCGCCCCTCTCTCACCCCGCACGCCCCGCACGATTGCTCTGTCTAGACGTGTCCGTTGGACGACTGTAGGTAATAGTTCTATAGGCTGTGGTATTGCGGTGCGCCGCTTGCCCTATCCTCTGCGACCGAGGTGTGGTCGGTGGCAGAACCACATACCTGATCTGCCACCGGGTACCAGTTTATCTGGTACCCATGGCCTCAGGGGGAGTCTGCTACAGTACTGGTGGAGGCCGAGGCGCACCTAATACCATCTGGTGCGCCCATCGTGGAGGGCCTTCGGGCTTTCATGATGGAGCCGCTTGTAGGCGGCTGCCGCCGGCGGGGTCGCGGATGTGTGTATCGTTCCCGTGGCCCCGTCAGAGGGCGGCGAGGAGGAAGATGGGGGGTTTTTAGTGGGTATACCATGAGTCCCACATCACCACTTGGGTGCCCCCTGCGCCTGGGTGGTATGCGTAAAGCATTTTCCCCCCCCTAAAACAAAAAAAAAAGTTTAAGCGGGGAGAAATATTGGAAAAGGCGTAGGTTGTAGGACGTAGGACGTAGGTTGCATTGTAGGTGTAGTTATTTATTTATTGCAGTTCATATTAAAGACAGAACGAACGTTTTATATAAAGGTTGAGTAAATAATTTGTATTTTACTTTTGTAAATTTCGAAATTTAAATTTAAATTTAAAAAATTAAAAAATCGATTAATAATAATAAAATTATCTTATTAATAATAATAATAATAAAATTATTAACCGGCATAATATTATTCTCATATTCGTATCCAAATCCGCAATTGTTTAATAATATCACACAACCTTTTTACACCCTTTTGCTACTTTATTTAGATTTGTACATTAATTTGTATAGAAACACGACCGGTTTTGATTAACTTATCATCAATTTAAATACATAACATCTCTAGTCTGAAGCTCAAAAGCTTATTAGTAGTGACGAGGCTATAGGCGCCTTCCTTCACCTTGCCACTGCTACCGCAATAATGTTGGTAGCACAAATTGATTGTATATTTTTCTGTAGTAACACTCCGACTGCTAGCTACGACAGCGATAAGTTTTTAGTTTCTGCAAAAAATAAGCAGATAAATTACGCGCTTTAACTACAAGTGACTCACATCTCAATACATCTTCAGGATCATAACATACAATACGTTTCGTTAATTTAAATATTTTTGCTGTAAAAATGTTACTTTCAGTTTGGTTGATTTTAGTATGTGTGCTGTTAGTCTTTTTGTTTTGTTATAAACAGTGGTTTCAAGATGACGATTTTTGCAAGGTTCCCGGTCCTAGGGGATTGTTTTTACTTGGAAACTCGTTAGATTTTTTAAAGGACAGAGGTAAGTATTTAAAAATAATTTCTTAGCTATATAATATGGCTCGTCGATATAGTATTTTTTTTTTCAAAATGACATTTTATAACGAATAATATTTTTTTTGCATTTGTAAGCTATTTAATTTAGCTTGAAAATGCAAAAATTGTTTTGGTGCCTATGTATCCCTGTAGCTCTCTAATATTTTTTTGTTTCTATTTTATTTTTTATTAGATTTAAATTTATTTATGGTTTAGTATACATAATACACATAGGTATGTATCATTTGAATCGATATATTTCACACAATGAGTCACTCTTATTTAACAGAAAGCAAGTAAAGTGATGAGAAAGGCTAGAGATAGAACAGAGTGGAAGCAGCTGGAAGAGGCCTTTATGTCACAGGACACGCTGTCCTTTAAACCTGGGAACTAGATGTGTTTAGACTATAGATATTGTAAAACTGATAATTTATGTTTAGGTTTAATTCTGCAGCAATAAAGGCTACAAAAAAAAAAGTAAAGTGATGAGATGACTTACAGCTAAAAATGATCTCGTTCACATGAAGCATGCAAGCAATCCGCATGAAATTTTAATTGTTTGTTGCATTTTCAGTCGACACTTTCGCTTATTTTCGGTATCATGCTAAACAGTTTAAAGATCTTTACAAAATATCAGTGGGAAGCTTCAAATGTTTGATAGTCTACTCTCCGGAGCACACCGAGGTAAGCGAGCACAAAAAACTGATCAAATATTATATTTATCATATATTATATTTATTAAATATAGCTAATAAATAAATAAATACGCACAGCCTCAGAATTTAAATCGTCAGATATGTATAATTATGTATATATGTCACCGTAAAATTGTAAAAACCGTTAGATTGTAATATTACTAGACATATTATAATTTATATATAATATGTCGACAGATTATATTGTATAATATATTGTAATATAATTATAAATATCGAGATAGTATAAAATGTCGACAGATTGAAAAATAAAAATTTCTTCTTACAATTGTACGCATTATTTTTCGTTATATTGTAATATATACCGTACCGATTGGTTATTAGATAATAACCAATCGGTACGGTAAATGTTTTATAATAACTCTAGTAATATTACAATCTAACGGTTTTTACAATTTTACGGTGACATAATATTATATAATGTAAGCTATAATTAAAATTGTTAATATGCATGTGAATTTAACGCAAACTCATGAACAGAATATGACATTGAACGATTTATGCTAGAAGAATGTACGGTACCCGAGGAAAATACAACGATTAAATCTTGAGTAAAATGTCATGGGATATTCATCCCAACTTACCTGTCCGGTAGTTGTGGTATAGTATACGGGTACGCGACCCCGGCTTCCCTAGCTATTACTGTCCCATCCCTTGCCCTCCTGGGCGGTAATATCCTACATTTCCTATTTCCCACTCTAACTTACCAATCTTCCTTTCCACACCACCTATCCTTCCCTTTCCCTATTCCTACCCTCTCCACCAATCCGTGGAAACGCAACGGATAAACATAAAAATAATTTAATTATCCAAAATGGCGGCGATGTGGTTCACACTTCACCACCCATCACGTCTCGTTTCTCGCGGAGGTGAAAAGCGGACCATGGAGAGCCGCTTCGCTAAGTTGAATGTAAGAGGAGGAATGGATGGTAAGAATGAAAGTGAACGAAGTGAAACGAGTATGTAAGGATCGTAGCAAGTGGCAAAAAGTGGTCTCTGCCTACCCCTTTACGGGAAAAAGGCGTGATTATATGTATGTATATGTAAATCTTGAGTAAGTGAATGTTTTTTTACAGACACTCCTAAGTGGTATCAGCTTCCACAAAAAGGGTAGAGTGTACGATTTCCTAAAGCCCTGGCTGAAAGACGGCTTGCTCTTAAGTAAAGGTACGTACCAAGCTTACTACTAAACGTAGGTACCTATAGCCTATAGTGCGATTCAAATGAGAATAGATTCGAGTCGGCGCCATATTGTTTCGAATTTAGACTGTTATGACTTATGATAATTAAATTTATGTTAAGATAATTGCTTACTGTTTAACGTTTTTATTTAAATTCGTTGCAAGGCTATTAATATTTATATGCACATAAGTTTTTCTGAAAATCGCACTTTTCAAGTGATATTTGACAGAAAAAGGTTATTGACGTTCCTATTCTCATTTGAAACGCATTGGTACTTACGTTTTAAATCTCTCTTTAAATCAGTCCATATATTTTAGGGGCTATTCAAGTCTTAAAGCCTTTATAATTTGAACCTCATTAAATTTTATCTCACGAATTAAATTAAAATACGTTTTATAGGAAAATTTATCAGCTTTTTTAAACTAGTAAGATATACATCAGTAGGTACCTAATATTTGAAACTTAAGGTTTAAAACCATTTTTAGGGTTCCGTAATACTTAAGGAACCCATATAGTTTCGCTCTGTCTGTCTGTCTGTCCGCGCCTCTAGCTCCTGTAATTATGAATATAAATTGATGAAATTTGGTGCAGTTATAGATTGTGTATAGATCACGGTTTCAGGATCATAAAAAAATAATAATTTTATATATTAGGGGTGGCTCTCTATACATGTGAAGTGGGGTTGAAAAATATTTTTTCACTCTACCCCATCGTGTGGGGTATCATAGAATAGGTCTTTTAAAATATAGGCAAGGTTTCATATGTTACTTTTTATAAAGTTGACCATTTTCGAGTAATCGGCCTCCAAAGTAGTTTGTAAGTTGGTCCCCCCTAGCATTTTTAAACTATAGGAGACAGAAACTTGCAAATTTCCATGCTGATAGATCATGCTAAAAACTCTTTAGGAAAATTATTGTGAACCAAATCGGACAGTAACTTTTGGAGTAATTAAAAAACAAGCATATTACGCGTTTATAGTTACGGAACCCTCCTTAGACATGTCCTGACATGCTCTTGGTTATATTAAAATATTAATTCGAAATTGAACTTTATTCAGCACGCAAAAAGATACGTTTACAGGTTACAGGGTCTCGCACAGAGTAGTAGGCCATGAAAATCCAGTGTATTGGAGTACCTAGTGTACATGTGTGGGTAGTCAACCCATGCACGTACACCGCTCCACCATTCTGGACTCTCTGCGAAGCATATATCGCCCATTAGGTCACCTGTAGACACTTAAGCCTTCTATCAGAAGTAAAGTAAGAATCGGGACTCACCTGGGAACAAAATTATTGTCCATTATTCTTATGCCACTGTAGTTCATAGGCCTATCACAGAGAGTTTGAGTTGAGTTTGAGTTTGAATTATGCGTTTAGGTTGTGGAGGGTAGAGGAACGGAGGACTATGTCCATACATGAAAAATATCCATAAATAAGCGTTAAATAACAGTTTCAAAACTGACTCAATTTAAATAACAAACCAATAACTAACTCTCAACTAATATTACACTCAATTTTGACTCTATTATGACCAGTTTTGGAACTATTATTTAATTACTTTTGTCGGATACTTAATATGAAAGGGGCTAATAATAAATAAAGTTTTTCTACTTTTGTCCAACTTATATACATTTTGTAACTACTAGGTACTACTTTTGTAACAAGACTTGTCGATTCAGAAAAAAATTAAAATTAAAGAGAAACAAGCAAAAAAGAACGGTAAAAATGTAATTCGAAAATTATTATTTTTAAACAAAAAATTAAACCGACTTCCAAAGTAAAAATACACAAAAAAGTATGAAATAAAACTTAATCTCTATATAATTCCCCTTTCAAATTCAGCTAAAATTTTTACTATTTCTCTACTCAATCTTATTAATTTTGAAATCGGTACCAGCCCAAACAATATTCTACAATATTTTATAGAACTTACGTTCATATTTGCTGGTACCGACTTCAAAATTAATAAGATTGAGTAGAGAAATAGTAAAAATTTTAGCTGAATTTGAAAGGGGAATTATATAGAGATTAAGTTTTATTTCATACTTTTTTGTGTATTTTTACTTTGGAAGTCGGTTTAATTTTTTGTTTAAAAATAATAATTTCATGCTTTTTAGTTATATATTTTGTTAAGTTATTATTAATACGTCTTAAGAACGTCTAAACTAAACGATCGAATGTATAATTGAATACGCGCCAAGCTTCCATTAGGTATTGTTATTAAGATGATGATGATGATTACTGTAAGTTATAAAGTGGCATATGCTTGCAGTTCTTTAAACAATGCCGAAATTTCCAAACGCATATATTTAAAGACTGAAGAGTTCTGTACATTGCTTTTGGATCCAGGGTATACCTTGGTACAATATCTTATTTTTTGGTAGCATATGCTTGTGTTACTTCAGTAAAAGTAAAAATCACTATATAAATTTCGAGGAATTCCCTCGATTCCTCATGGATCGCATCATCAGGTTTCCACTTTAGTGACTAAAGGACCAATTTCGAATTAAACCCTTTACAACAACAAAATAATTTTGCAAATAGGTCCATAAACGGCAGAGTAATGTTCAAAGATCTCCGTGTTAATATCAAATACTAAGAGAAATACCTTTTATATCATCATAATGTGATGATGTATGGTGTGATAGTGGTGATGATGATGATGATTACTCTAACTGACATGGTGGCATATGCTTGCAGTTCTTTAAACAACGCCGAAATCCCCAAACATGTATCTATAAGGAGTCAGGAGTTCTGTTCTGTACTGTTGGATCCAGGGTATACCTTGGAGCAAAATCTTACTTTTTGGTAGCATATGCTTGAACTACTTCAGAAAAAGTCGAAATCACCATATGTGTCCATATAAATTTCGAGGAGTTCCCTCGATTCCTCATGGATCCCATCATCAGGTTACGACTTTGATATCAAAAGGACCAATTTGGGATTACACCCTATACATCACAGAAAAAATTTTGAAAATCGGTCCACAGGCGGCGGAGTAATCGTTGAACATACAAAAAAAAAAAAAAAAAAATATACAGCCGAACGTATAACCGCCTCCTTTTTTGGGAAGTCGGTTAAAAATAATTTTTGTTTTAATAATTTTACTCATTTTTAGAGTTCCGTAATACTCAAGGAACACTTATAGTTTCGCTCTGTCCGTCCGTCTGTTTGTCTGTCTTTTCTTTTAATTTTATTTTCCTTTTTTTATCGAGGGGAAATGCGTTCTGCATATCACACGACGGGGAGTGTCGCAAGGTTATGTTGGACTCCCATGCACCGGTTTACAAACTAAAAACCCCCGATGTCCTTTTTCACGCTTTACGGCGGGGCCGTGGGAACTATTGTGACTACCACAACCCCGCTGACGTTTTGCCTCATCGGGCATCATCTAATTATAGATGACGGCGATGCTGCCATCTTCCTTCGCTAAGGGTTCCCCGGACATAAGGGAACCCTACATCTCCTGATCCTTCAGTAGGCGGCAACCCCCCAGATGCCGTCTACGGATCAATTTTATGGCGGTAATCTGTAAAGCGCATTTAGGTGCGCTAAACGCCGCCGACCATGTCGTCTACGACGCATCGGGTGCGATTCTGCTGAAGCCTCACGCTCTCGCTCCGCCGCTTCCTTTTGCACCATGACTACGGTGCAAAAAGTAGCAGCTGCGTCCCAAACTTCCTTGCTCCGTGTCATAGCGGCAACTAGAGTAGAGAGCGATAAATCCACGGCGATGCGTGCAGACATAGCTGCGCGAGGGATCGCCCAAGCTGGACACACCTCCCGCGTATGTTGTGCCGTGTCTTCAGCTCCACTTCCGCAGTGATGGCAGACTGCTGTCGGCTCTCTTTTGACCACTCTACACAGGTACTCACCAAAGCACCCGTGCCGTGTGAGCACCTGTGTAAGGTGATAATCTGGGAAGCTGTGTTCACACTCGACCCATTCTCGTAGAATAGGTCGTACTGCAGCCACCAGCTGTCTACTTGAACCCGGGAGCCCCAGATCTTCCTCCCATTTTCGGAAGAGGTCCTCGCGGGCCTCATCTCGCCAACGGACGACCTCTATTGGGTTTGGGTGGATACCTCCTTCAATCGCCTCTGTGCGTCGCCTGTAGACCGCTGCAAGAACTTGAGCCTCTAATACCCATGGCGGGCTACAGGCGATGATGCACGCCGCAGTATATGATATGGTCCTATAAGCCCGGGCTGCCCTAAGCGCCATGGCCCGCTGCGGACGCCTCAGTAGTGCTCGATTATATTATTTTTTTAGCGAGTCTACCCATATGGGCGCACCATATAACGCCATCGAGCGCACCACACCTACATATAATTGGCGGCATTTTCTTCCAGGGCCCCCGATATTCGGAAGGACTCTCGCTAGCGCTCCGGCAGTTTTTATTAGTTTTGGGGCCAATCTTTTGAAGTGTTCGCGGAAACTCCATTTGCCATCGACTACAAGTCCGAGGTATTTCATCGTCGTACCGACAGCGATGGATTGCCTACCTACTACTATCTGGACGTCTTGGAGCGGCACATTACGAGGCTTGTGAAAAGCAAGAGCCTCAGATTTGTGAAGGGCCACCTCTAACCCTAGCCGCCGAATACGGTTCACAATCTGCGCCACTCCTGCTGTCGCAAGTATTCACGCTTGACGATGGGTTCTGCTATGGGCCGTCACAAGGGTGTCATCTGCGTAGCACGTAACGTTCACTCCACGCATGAAGGTACCGCGCAACACCCAATCGTAGCCGATGTTCCACAGGTGTGGTCCGAGAACAGACCCCTGTGGAACACCGCACCACATTTCGCGTCTAACCCAGCCATTTTTCGTCGGGTATGCAACAACTCTCCCATGAAAATAGTCTCGTATCAATCTTTGTAGATGACCAGGAACTCCAGACTCCTGTAATGCCGACATGACCGCTTCCTATGGCAGCGTGTTAAATGCGTTACAAATATCTAACGAAACCGCGACCAACAGGCCACCATCAGCCACCGCTTCTTTTGCCAGGTTTTTGACACGGGAAACTGCATCGATCGTTGGCCGTCCGACCCGAAACCCAAACTGAGAGTCGTGAAGGTCGATGTACTCAGCGAGGCGACCGACGACCACCCGCTCAAAAAGCTTACTTATCTCACCAAGAAGCACTATCGGCCGGTAGGCGGACGGCTGGTCAGGCGGACGATCATCCTTCCTGAGCAGAACTAGCTTACCCTCCTTCCAACAGTTTGGGAAGCGGCCCTGCACCAGGCATTCTGTGAAAAACTCCGCGATATGGCTTCCCAACTCAGACAATGCCAGGTCCAGCACCCGACCAGGCACACCATCCAGCCCAGGCGCAGTCTTCTTTAGGCGAAGCTTGATTGCGGCCCTGCGTAACTCGTCTTCTGAAACTGGTTGTATGTCCTCCTCTGTTACCTGAGTAACCAGCAATGGATCAGTTCTTTCGCGATAGGGGAACAGGGTGTTCACTATGGAGCCCACCAGCTGCGGCTCTAGTGTCGACGTTAGCGGTGGGGCCCAGAGACGTAGTTTATTTCGCACAGCAAGGTACGGCCTCCCCCATGGATCCCGCTCCAGCATTCCTAACCATTCCTCCCAGTACTCTTGCTTGGCCTTTTCTATCGCCAATTGCAGCGCCTGGCAAGCATTTCTATACTCAGCGTATAGTTCCTCCTCCAGGCTTTGGTCAGGGATACGACGTCTTCGGCAACGCTTGTAACGGCGACGTGCTGTGACACAGGCTTTGCGTAATTCGCACAACCCGGGTCGCCACCAGTACACTTGGCGACGCGGAGTCTGTCTGTCTACCAGTTCGCGCCTCTAGCTTCTGTGATTATAAATAGATGAAATTTGGTATAGTGATATAATGGGTAGGTATAGATGTCCGTTTTGGCATCATAAAAAAATAAAAGTTTTATATTTTAGGGACCCGGCTCTCCATACCTACGTGAATAAATAAATATTTTTTCATTCTACCGCATCCTGTAGCGTATCGTTGAAAAGTTCTTTTAAAATAAAGGCAAGGTTTGAAACAATGCCTTTTCACAAAGTCAACCATTTTCGAGTAATCGGCCTCCAAAGTGGTTTATAAGTTGGTCCCCCCGAGGCATTTCTAAACTATGAGATTTAGGTAGAGATAATGTTTTTTTTGTCCAATGATTACTCCGCCGTCTGAGGTCAGATTTTCAATTTTTTTTATGTATAGGGTATAATCCCAAATTGGTCCTTTTGACATCAAAGTGGTCACCACTTTAATGTCAGGTGATGATGAGATTATTATTTTTAAACAAAAAATGAAACCGACTTCCAAAGTTACAATATACAAAATAGTATGAAATAAAACTTATTTTCTAAATAAGTCCCCTTTTAAATTCAGCTAAAATTTTAACTATTTCTCTTCTCAATCTTCTTAATTTTGAAGTCGACACGAGTACCAGCCAGCCCAAACAATATCCTACAATATTTTATAGAACTCACGTTGAAATTTGCTGGTACTAACTATTTCTCTACACTATATTCATAATTTTAAAGTTGGTACCAGCCAACTTAAACGTGAGCTCTATAAAATAATGATTTATGAGGATATTGTGTCACGGGATAATCATCCCAACTTACCTATCCGGTAGTTGTGGTTATAGTATACGACCCCGGCTTCCCTAGCTACCCGTATAAGGCTGGGACTATATGCAACGGAATCCGGTAGGCCGTAGAGAATTATGAGCACTGAAAATAGAACTCTGTGCTAATACAATATAGTTGAAAATGGAAGTTTCGAGAATCGAGCTGTCATATATGACATTGACATTTGACTCGATACTCGGATGTTCGATTTTCAACTCTATTGTATTAGTGCAGAGATCTATTTTCAGTGCTCATAATTCTCAACGGTCTACCGGATTCCGTTGCATATAGTCCCAGCCTAATACTCGTACTATACCACAACAACCGGACAGGTAAGTTGGGATGAATATCCCATGACTACTAAAATTTTAGCCGAATTCAAAAGGGGAATTAATTATAACATAAGATTTATTTTATACTTTTTTGTGTATTTTTACTTTGTTAATATATGATTACTTATTAATGATTTGAACTCTAGTTCCACTGATAAGGGGTCGTCCATTAATCACGTGATGCCTAAAGGGGGAGGGGGGTCCGAAAAAAATCACCAAGTATCACCAAGGGGGGGAGGGGGTATAAGGAGACATCACGTGTATTAATTTTCGAATCTAGTCTATGCATACCGAAATTATTTTTGGTTGTAGATTCGTAGTGTTGTTAAAATACTTTCAAAACAAAGGACTCGTATAGTTATTGCTTAAATTATTCGATTAAATTGTTTTTTAAGTTAAAGATTTTCTTCAAACATGACCTGCTCACTATGTAAAAAAAATACACGTGATCTTAGGTGGGGGAGGGGGGGTAGTATAAAACCTCACCACGTATCACCAGGGGGAGGGGAGGGGTCAAAAAAGTTGTTAAAAACATCACGTGATTAATGGACGGTCCCTAAGAGGTCATCAAGTGTAAGTTTACTATTTACATCCGGAAGAGAGTACTTAAAATAGTATATGTATATGTCACCGTAAAATTGTAAAAACCGTTAGATTGTAATAAAACTAGTGATAATGTTGATAGACTTCCGACGCGAATATGCTGCCTATAATTTAACACATTATTTTTGTTAGATTATAAATATATAGTTTTTAATTTTTCGACATATTTTTACAATATAATCTATAATCTAACGGTTTTTACAATTTTACGGTGACATATATATATTTAATCAGTTAAGCGTTGTGCAAAATCAATTATGAATATTTTGGGCATATGATTTAGGTAGGTACTGCTTAAGTAAAGATGTTTGGGCAGAAAAATAATTTAAAATTGCGAAAAAATAAAATACCGTAATAGATAGGTATGTACTATTATTATAAATGGGAAAGTTTGTGAGAACGTATGTATGAAAAAGGTTACACGCTCATTCTGGCGTCAGTTCAGTCCATCAGTCTCAGACTGACGCCAGAATGATGGCCGGAAAGTACATAGTAAAAAAATTATATCAGTCCGTCAATCACACGGTTACACGATCATTCTTTCGTCAGTCTGGATCAGACTGATGGACTGAACTGATGCCAGACTGACCGTGTAACCTTTCTCTATGAATAGATGGACAGATGTTTGTTACTCTTTCACGCAAAAGCTACTGAACGGATGAAATTTGGTATGGTAGTAGTTTAGGCTCTACTCTCTAATATCTAGATTAAAACATAGATTACATTTCCGAAAAAGTAAAGTGTTCCCGTGGGATACATACCTACTGTATTTAGGTGAGCGGAGCCGCAGGCAAAAGCTAGTACTAAATAAAGGACACTGGCGAATCCTGCCCGATTTTCCATCACGAGCGGCCAAGTTTCAAACATATTATGTGGTTAGTACCTACTCAAAAAGTTATTATATAAAAATATATATTATTAAGTATAATATTATACTTATAGAGCTAGCGCCCACCGTCGAAAAAAGAGCTCATCGAGAACAAGCATTGGACCACTGCAGATCGCTAGGGGCCTTAAAGCTTGATATAAAACCGCCGGTCTGGCGGTCCTAAACCTGGCAGATTTTTTTTTATTGACCAAAATGTGTGAAGATTTTTTGAGTAAAAAAAGCTCATAAGGAACAAGAAAACTGTTGTTATACACGGCTGCGCGCCAACTAGAAACCGATAAAAATGCAAGTCTGGCAGTCCTACTCTTGACCAGTTTCCAGCCAGACCGCCCTGAACGTGTAAGAATTTTGAGTAAAAATAGCTCATAGTGAACAAGGTCAAGTTATATGTCAATCTGTTCGTCTCCTAATCCTCTTTTAAAAATCATCGGTCTGGCATGTTCAAACCTGGCCAAAACTCAGCCAGACCGGGATGAAGTTACCTCCTGTGATGCTTACTAATAGGTAAATAATGAGTAATTTGCACTTAATGAAGCGTGTTTTTAATAGATTTGTATGTATTCTTTCCGAATTTAAAATTTGCTACCCCATATTGCTACCACTGGATCCGCCATCTTGAAAAAATGGCGATAACTTTCAATATTTTGGCTATATCTCTTTACATACGTACTTAACGATAAAAATATGTTCCACGAATATGAACTATATACAATTTTCTACAATTTATTTTATGAGCATTTTTGTGTCAATTTGATAGTTTTAGCGCTGCATGCATCGATGAGCTCCTTTTTCGACGGTGGGCGCTAGCTCTATTAGGACTTGGGATAAAAGTTATGAATCTTCGAATATCAGAGACTTCATGTGCAAATACTAGTGCTCCATCTAGTATAGATAGATATCCATCTAGCTCAGTGCCCAATAGATAGATTTATTTTTATTGGAGTACTAGCTGTTGCCCGCGGCTCCGCCCGCGCAAGTACAGTATCCCACAGAAACACTGTACTTTTTCGGGATAAAATGTAGCCTATGTTTTAATCCAGAGCACCAACTACTACCATATCAAATTACATCAGAATCCGTTCAGTAATTTTTGCGTGAAAGAGTAACATACATCCAACCATCATCACAAACTTTCACATTTATAATATTAGTATTTTCTATAGTTCAACAGTTTAGTACTAGTTAAAAAAAAAGTTAATTGGGGTTTGAAATAGATCCCTCTATACTATTTATACTAAGAAATAACTATTATGTTTTTGGTTTTCGTAAAGTGAAAGTTTATCTGATTTTGAACAACCCCGTTATTTAGGACATTTATATTTTCAGGTCAAAAATGGCAGCACAGAAGGAAAATTCTAACTCCCGCATTCCATTTCAATATACTACGTCACTTTTATACGACCATATTGAAAAAATGTGATATGCTAGTGGAGCAACTAGAACCTGAAGTTACGAAGGAAAAGACTGATATTCTACCGCTTGTGGCTGATTTCACATTAAACACTATCTGTGGTAAGAATGTTTACCTTATTGTTTTTAACCGACTTCCAAAAAAGGGGGCGGTGATACCTACGTTCGGCTGTTTGTATTTTTTTTTTGTATGTTTCATGATTACTCCGCCGTCTGTGGACTGATATTCAAAATTCTTTTTTTAATGTGAAGGGTATAATCCGAGGTTGGTCTTGTTTTCACCAAAGTGGTTACCTGATGATGATGATGGGATCCATGAGGAATTGAGGGACATCCTCGAAATTTATATGGACACATATGGTAATTTCAACTTTTTCTGAAGCAGTCCAAGCATATGCTACCAAAAAGTAAGATTTTGCTCCAAGGTATACCATGGATCCAAAAGTACTGAACAGAACTCCTGATTCCATAAAGATACATGTTTGGAGATTTCGGCGTTGTATAAGCATATCCCACTATGTCAATTAGAGTAATCACCATCATCACCACCATTATCACACCGTACATCATCACATTATGATGGTATAAAAGGTTCTCATAGTATTTTACACCGACACGGATATCTTTGAACATTAGGTACTCTGCCGTTTATGGACCACCGTTTATGGAATTTGGCAAATCAAAATTCTTTTGTTGATGTATAGGGTATAATTGGAAATTAGTCGATAAGTCACTAAAGTGCCACCTGATGATGGGATCCACGAGGAGTCGCGGGAAGTCTTCGAATTTTATATGGACACATATAGTGATTTTGACTATTTCTGAAATAACACAAGCAAAAAATAAGATTTTGCACCAAGGTATACCCTGGATTCAAAAGCACTGAACAGATCTTCTCAGTGTTTAAAGATACGCGATTGGAAATTTCGGCATTGTTTAAAGAACTGTAAGCATTTGTCACTATGTAACTTACAGTAATCATCATCATCATCTTATTTACAATACCTAATGGAAGCTTGGCGCGTATTCAATTATACATTCGATCGTTTATTTTAAACGTTCTTAAAATGTATTTATAATAATTTAGGAAATATCACTAAAAAGGGAAAAATTATTACCGACTTCTAAAGTGAAAATAAGCAAAAATTATGAAATAATTCCCCTTTGATATTCGGCTATAATTTTAACTATTTCTCTACTCAATCTTCTTAATTTTGAAGTCGGTACCAGCAAATTTTGGACGTGAGTTTATAAAATATTGTAGGATACTGTTTGGGCTGGTACCTACTTCATTAAGAAGATTGAGTAGAGAAATGGTTTAAAAAAAAAACTTATTTTCCAAAAATATTCTTCACAGGAGTGCAATTACATTACTTAAATCTAATAATTTATACTTAGAGCCGAGGTTCGAAAAAAGTTTACAGCGGCTCTTGCACTAAGCACAGCTTGTATCGCAAAAGCCAGAGATTGAGGTACTAAAAAATAGCTCGGACTTACGAGTACATCTACGTTTATTTAAACCTAATTAAAAACTACTTTGTGCGTGTATCGTATGTGTGTGTATGTGTGTGTGCTTGTGTGCTTGTATGTGTATGTCATGGCATTCGGAAAAATAGAAGTTCGTACGTTTCTACGTAATACATTCCTAACAGAAAATCCTCAAGGATTTTCTTTGCTTAGCTGTTGACCTAGTGATAGATAGAACTTTTTACAGACCTCATTATACAGGTAAGGTATCAGGAAGGGTGCGTGACGCTGAGTAAATGTTGTACGTACGGTTGGAACTGGTATTTTGAAAACTTTGCACCGAAGAAAGGTATTATACTGTTGCTAATTTATAACTACTTTATGCTGGAAAGCGACTCTTAATATGTTGTCTGGACTTTACATTCTTTATAAAGTAAATTGGTTGGGTATCGAAAAGGCTTTTGAACATCACTTTTAAAACTGATCTTTGTACACGCTTTAACTGTATTAATTTTGATTTAGCTGCTCCACCCCAAGCTTTTATATAAATAAATGTAGATTGGCATAGAGCTTTATATACGACTAATAACAATTACCAGTTTGCTGAATGTCGTAAGTTTTTCATAACAAATACCAGTTTGCGTACACGAGCACCTGTTAAAGAGATGTGCTGAGTGCTGACCAAACGACAGATTTTCAAATTTTCTAAATATTTTATATTGCTTATGCGAAGTAACAAAGGGCAGGGCAAGTACACGACATATAGTTGCGTTGCAGGAGTGCAATTTCAATAGGATAGACATAGGAGGTTTTGAAAAGACGTGATATGGAAGGCGATATATTTGGTTTCGTGTACATTGAGCGTAAGGAGGTTTGAATCTAGCCACTTTGAAGCAGTACAGGGACCTTTTTCCGCATACATATATCTTCGCATACAGATATCTTCTCATGTATTGCCACGAAAAATTAAAGCGGTATCGTCTGCATAACAAATAATTTCAGTTTGATTCAACTGTAGTTCTAAAAGATCGTTTAAGTATAACATAAACAGAGTAGGGCCGAGGACACTACCCTGATGGACACCAAAGTTTACAAACATAAAATTGCTCACGGTATCGGTTGCTTTTATAAATTGTTGCCTATCAGACAAGTAGTTTCGCAACCATAACAGGGCCACTCCTCTGACACCTACATATTCTAGTTTTCTAAGAAGGATTAAGATCGAAAACTTATCAAACGCTTTGGCGAGATCTAGAAATACACCAAGACAGTGTTGTTTTTTATCTAGAGTAGAGGAATCTAGAGTTGCTTTCGTGTATTTCGTCACACAAAAGCAACGCAGCATCCACGGTAGACTTGTTACGCTGAAAGCCAAACTGTTTGTTAGAAGTCACATTATGATTTCAAGAAGCTAAAATTTTTTCAAGAAGTTAAAATTTTAGCCGAATTTAAAAAGGGAATTATTTAGATATATTTGTGTATTTCTAGTTTGGAAATCGGTTAAATTTTTCTTTAAACATAATTCACTTAGCAATCTTAGTGCTTCCAAAAAAGTTATTGTTATCAGTTTTATACGGTTAAATCGATTATAATATGGTCATTACTATTGAGTATTGTCATTGTTTACAAACGAGTAGTTTGCAAGTGTTTTTCTACACTAATATTATAAAGAGGAAAACTTTGTTTGTATGTTTGTTTGTTTGTTTGTTTGTTTGTTTGTAATGAATAGGCTCAAAAAGTACTGGACCGATTTCAAAAATTCTTTCACCATTCGAAAGCTACATTATCCACGAGTAACATAGGCTATATTTTATTTTGGAAAAAAAATAGGGTTCCGTAAAATATTTGGGTTTTTCGGACACAAGGTGTAAAAAATCAACCAGAAAAGTTACTTATTTTGCGTACGCTGCCTAAACTATAAAAGATAGAACCATAAAATGTTCTAATTAATTGTAGATCTTATAAATATCTACAAAAAAGTCCGCGACACACTATACCTATCTATGTCGAGTGAGGCACAACAATCATTTTTTTATTTAGAAATCTTGTATTTTTTTTGGACTACATTTAAACGCGTTTATTTTACTCATGCTATTAATCCTTATCAAAATAAATAATTTCATCACTAAGTACAGTTTATGTAGATAATATTTGGTCTTTGAATGATTGAAATTGGACGTGTGGTTTTGAAGTTATGGCGAAATTAAAATATTACGATTTCTGCCTCACGGCCCGTTGCGAAGTGGGCGTCACCAAGGCGCGTGCGGGGGGAGTTTAGATCTATGGTATTTCATACGATAAAAGTATACCCACCTACTTATTTCATTGAGTTTTTTAGCATCAGTATTGTACCCGTGCGAAGCTGGGGCGGGTCGCTAGTACTAGATAAAGGGCCTATATCCGGCAGTTTTGTCGCTGCTTACTTTATATTGAGTTACAGAGACAAAACATGCAAATATGCTATCTGACGCTTCTCAGTAGATTGTGAAACAGTAAAGAGTTACGCACTGTCGACTGGTTACCGGCGACCATGTAGTTTGAATAGGTGTTTAGTGTTTACGCACTTGGTCGCTGGTCGCCTCAACGACTCACCGCTTAGTGGCGATGCACAAGTGACTGCTGGTCGAGGGCGACTTGGTCGATAGTGCGTAATAGCTCTAACTATAATTGGTTTGACGACCTCTGTCAAATACCTCTGTGGCTCAGTGGTTTTTCCGTGTTCCTGGGTTATGGACATCAAAAACTTGCTATATGACACGACATTAACTAATCATAGCCGTCGACGCGGCTTGTAACGGCATATGACACCCACGTGACCCCCTGTTTTTCGGAAGAAAATTCATTGTTTGTTATTATACTATTGTTATACCATTTATACCATGTGTCAAATTAATTCGACTGATAAAATTAATACACTTTTTTTTCTTCTGGTTATAAACAAAAGTCATTTTATGGTTTTATGGTTTATTTAAATTGATACTCAAAAGTATCTATCGTTGATTTTTAATCGATTTGAAAACTTTTAATATCAATAATAAATAAATGAGTTTAATTTTACTTCCCTATCTTCAAATTATCAGACATACAAATTATTTCGATTCAACTATTACGAAAAAACATATCAGAGTACCTATGAGATTTGTATGTAATTTTGAAAATACCAAAAAATCAAAAATATCGGATATATATAATCAAAGATATCTGATATTTTGATATTTATTATAAATATCGGATATTTACGAACCCTGCAAAAGCTACAAATGCGAAACTGAAAGGTATTTTCGACAGTAAAAGACAGTTTAAGACAGTTAGATTCACTAGTTATTAGATTGCGATTGTTGAATTTGACGATGTAGTTAGTAAATTCTCATACGTAGATACAATTTTACTAAAAATTCTGACGGGAAACAGGCGCATGGTTTTGTATTAAAATTAATCTTCTTTAGCTGTTCATATAATTGACGATTGTAAATAAGTACCTACATACAACTCAAACGAAACACTGTCGCAAACCACTTAAAACAATCAAATTAAAAAGCGTCAACCCCGGCTGACGTGTCCCAAGCGAGTGTATGGCAGCTTGGGCTCGCTACCGCCCCTCTCTCACCCCGCACGCCCCGCACGATTGCTCTGTCTAGACGTGTCCGTTGGACGACTGTAGGTAATAGTTCTATAGGCTGTGGTATTGCGGTGCGCCGCTTGCCCTATCCTCTGCGACCGAGGTGTGGTCGGTGGCAGAACCACATACCTGATCTGCCACCGGGTACCAGTTTATCTGGTACCCATGGCCTCAGGGGGAGTCTGCTACAGTACTGGTGGAGGCCGAGGCGCACCTAATACCATCTGGTGCGCCCATCGTGGAGGGCCTTCGGGCTTTCATGATGGAGCCGCTTGTAGGCGGCTGCCGCCGGCGGGGTCGCGGATGTGTGTATCGTTCCCGTGGCCCCGTCAGAGGGCGGCGAGGAGGAAGATGGGGGGTTTTTAGTGGGTATACCATGAGTCCCACATCACCACTTGGGTGCCCCCTGCGCCTGGGTGGTATGCGTAAAGCATTTTCCCCCCCCTAAAACAAAAAAAAAAGTTTAAGCGGGGAGAAATATTGGAAAAGGCGTAGGTTGTAGGACGTAGGACGTAGGTTGCATTGTAGGTGTAGTTATTTATTTATTGCAGTTCATATTAAAGACAGAACGAACGTTTTATATAAAGGTTGAGTAAATAATTTGTATTTTACTTTTGTAAATTTCGAAATTTAAATTTAAATTTAAAAAATTAAAAAATCGATTAATAATAATAAAATTATCTTATTAATAATAATAATAATAAAATTATTAACCGGCATAATATTATTCTCATATTCGTATCCAAATCCGCAATTGTTTAATAATATCACACAACCTTTTTACACCCTTTTGCTACTTTATTTAGATTTGTACATTAATTTGTATAGAAACACGACCGGTTTTGATTAACTTATCATCAATTTAAATACATAACATCTCTAGTCTGAAGCTCAAAAGCTTATTAGTAGTGACGAGGCTATAGGCGCCTTCCTTCACCTTGCCACTGCTACCGCAATAATGTTGGTAGCACAAATTGATTGTATATTTTTCTGTAGTAACACTCCGACTGCTAGCTA
The DNA here is from genome assembly GCA_905404095.1 of Glaucopsyche alexis. Taxonomy (NCBI): domain Eukaryota; kingdom Metazoa; phylum Arthropoda; class Insecta; order Lepidoptera; family Lycaenidae; genus Glaucopsyche; species Glaucopsyche alexis. Next base: position 16,778,946 of record FR990051.1, on the reverse strand, counting down.
CGACAGCGATAAGTTTTTAGTTTCTGCAAAAAATAAGCAGATAAATTACGCGCTTTAACTACAAGTGACTCACATCTCAATACATCTTCAGGATCATAACATACAATACGTTTCGTTAATTTAAATATTTTTGCTGTAAAAATGTTACTTTCAGTTTGGTTGATTTTAGTATGTGTGCTGTTAGTCTTTTTGTTTTGTTATAAACAGTGGTTTCAAGATGACGATTTTTGCAAGGTTCCCGGTCCTAGGGGATTGTTTTTACTTGGAAACTCGTTAGATTTTTTAAAGGACAGAGGTAAGTATTTAAAAATAATTTCTTAGCTATATAATATGGCTCGTCGATATAGTATTTTTTTTTTCAAAATGACATTTTATAACGAATAATATTTTTTTTGCATTTGTAAGCTATTTAATTTAGCTTGAAAATGCAAAAATTGTTTTGGTGCCTATGTATCCCTGTAGCTCTCTAATATTTTTTTGTTTCTATTTTATTTTTTATTAGATTTAAATTTATTTATGGTTTAGTATACATAATACACATAGGTATGTATCATTTGAATCGATATATTTCACACAATGAGTCACTCTTATTTAACAGAAAGCAAGTAAAGTGATGAGAAAGGCTAGAGATAGAACAGAGTGGAAGCAGCTGGAAGAGGCCTTTATGTCACAGGACACGCTGTCCTTTAAACCTGGGAACTAGATGTGTTTAGACTATAGATATTGTAAAACTGATAATTTATGTTTAGGTTTAATTCTGCAGCAATAAAGGCTACAAAAAAAAAAGTAAAGTGATGAGATGACTTACAGCTAAAAATGATCTCGTTCACATGAAGCATGCAAGCAATCCGCATGAAATTTTAATTGTTTGTTGCATTTTCAGTCGACACTTTCGCTTATTTTCGGTATCATGCTAAACAGTTTAAAGATCTTTACAAAATATCAGTGGGAAGCTTCAAATGTTTGATAGTCTACTCTCCGGAGCACACCGAGGTAAGCGAGCACAAAAAACTGATCAAATATTATATTTATCATATATTATATTTATTAAATATAGCTAATAAATAAATAAATACGCACAGCCTCAGAATTTAAATCGTCAGATATGTATAATTATGTATATATGTCACCGTAAAATTGTAAAAACCGTTAGATTGTAATATTACTAGACATATTATAATTTATATATAATATGTCGACAGATTATATTGTATAATATATTGTAATATAATTATAAATATCGAGATAGTATAAAATGTCGACAGATTGAAAAATAAAAATTTCTTCTTACAATTGTACGCATTATTTTTCGTTATATTGTAATATATACCGTACCGATTGGTTATTAGATAATAACCAATCGGTACGGTAAATGTTTTATAATAACTCTAGTAATATTACAATCTAACGGTTTTTACAATTTTACGGTGACATAATATTATATAATGTAAGCTATAATTAAAATTGTTAATATGCATGTGAATTTAACGCAAACTCATGAACAGAATATGACATTGAACGATTTATGCTAGAAGAATGTACGGTACCCGAGGAAAATACAACGATTAAATCTTGAGTAAAATGTCATGGGATATTCATCCCAACTTACCTGTCCGGTAGTTGTGGTATAGTATACGGGTACGCGACCCCGGCTTCCCTAGCTATTACTGTCCCATCCCTTGCCCTCCTGGGCGGTAATATCCTACATTTCCTATTTCCCACTCTAACTTACCAATCTTCCTTTCCACACCACCTATCCTTCCCTTTCCCTATTCCTACCCTCTCCACCAATCCGTGGAAACGCAACGGATAAACATAAAAATAATTTAATTATCCAAAATGGCGGCGATGTGGTTCACACTTCACCACCCATCACGTCTCGTTTCTCGCGGAGGTGAAAAGCGGACCATGGAGAGCCGCTTCGCTAAGTTGAATGTAAGAGGAGGAATGGATGGTAAGAATGAAAGTGAACGAAGTGAAACGAGTATGTAAGGATCGTAGCAAGTGGCAAAAAGTGGTCTCTGCCTACCCCTTTACGGGAAAAAGGCGTGATTATATGTATGTATATGTAAATCTTGAGTAAGTGAATGTTTTTTTACAGACACTCCTAAGTGGTATCAGCTTCCACAAAAAGGGTAGAGTGTACGATTTCCTAAAGCCCTGGCTGAAAGACGGCTTGCTCTTAAGTAAAGGTACGTACCAAGCTTACTACTAAACGTAGGTACCTATAGCCTATAGTGCGATTCAAATGAGAATAGATTCGAGTCGGCGCCATATTGTTTCGAATTTAGACTGTTATGACTTATGATAATTAAATTTATGTTAAGATAATTGCTTACTGTTTAACGTTTTTATTTAAATTCGTTGCAAGGCTATTAATATTTATATGCACATAAGTTTTTCTGAAAATCGCACTTTTCAAGTGATATTTGACAGAAAAAGGTTATTGACGTTCCTATTCTCATTTGAAACGCATTGGTACTTACGTTTTAAATCTCTCTTTAAATCAGTCCATATATTTTAGGGGCTATTCAAGTCTTAAAGCCTTTATAATTTGAACCTCATTAAATTTTATCTCACGAATTAAATTAAAATACGTTTTATAGGAAAATTTATCAGCTTTTTTAAACTAGTAAGATATACATCAGTAGGTACCTAATATTTGAAACTTAAGGTTTAAAACCATTTTTAGGGTTCCGTAATACTTAAGGAACCCATATAGTTTCGCTCTGTCTGTCTGTCTGTCCGCGCCTCTAGCTCCTGTAATTATGAATATAAATTGATGAAATTTGGTGCAGTTATAGATTGTGTATAGATCACGGTTTCAGGATCATAAAAAAATAATAATTTTATATATTAGGGGTGGCTCTCTATACATGTGAAGTGGGGTTGAAAAATATTTTTTCACTCTACCCCATCGTGTGGGGTATCATAGAATAGGTCTTTTAAAATATAGGCAAGGTTTCATATGTTACTTTTTATAAAGTTGACCATTTTCGAGTAATCGGCCTCCAAAGTAGTTTGTAAGTTGGTCCCCCCTAGCATTTTTAAACTATAGGAGACAGAAACTTGCAAATTTCCATGCTGATAGATCATGCTAAAAACTCTTTAGGAAAATTATTGTGAACCAAATCGGACAGTAACTTTTGGAGTAATTAAAAAACAAGCATATTACGCGTTTATAGTTACGGAACCCTCCTTAGACATGTCCTGACATGCTCTTGGTTATATTAAAATATTAATTCGAAATTGAACTTTATTCAGCACGCAAAAAGATACGTTTACAGGTTACAGGGTCTCGCACAGAGTAGTAGGCCATGAAAATCCAGTGTATTGGAGTACCTAGTGTACATGTGTGGGTAGTCAACCCATGCACGTACACCGCTCCACCATTCTGGACTCTCTGCGAAGCATATATCGCCCATTAGGTCACCTGTAGACACTTAAGCCTTCTATCAGAAGTAAAGTAAGAATCGGGACTCACCTGGGAACAAAATTATTGTCCATTATTCTTATGCCACTGTAGTTCATAGGCCTATCACAGAGAGTTTGAGTTGAGTTTGAGTTTGAATTATGCGTTTAGGTTGTGGAGGGTAGAGGAACGGAGGACTATGTCCATACATGAAAAATATCCATAAATAAGCGTTAAATAACAGTTTCAAAACTGACTCAATTTAAATAACAAACCAATAACTAACTCTCAACTAATATTACACTCAATTTTGACTCTATTATGACCAGTTTTGGAACTATTATTTAATTACTTTTGTCGGATACTTAATATGAAAGGGGCTAATAATAAATAAAGTTTTTCTACTTTTGTCCAACTTATATACATTTTGTAACTACTAGGTACTACTTTTGTAACAAGACTTGTCGATTCAGAAAAAAATTAAAATTAAAGAGAAACAAGCAAAAAAGAACGGTAAAAATGTAATTCGAAAATTATTATTTTTAAACAAAAAATTAAACCGACTTCCAAAGTAAAAATACACAAAAAAGTATGAAATAAAACTTAATCTCTATATAATTCCCCTTTCAAATTCAGCTAAAATTTTTACTATTTCTCTACTCAATCTTATTAATTTTGAAATCGGTACCAGCCCAAACAATATTCTACAATATTTTATAGAACTTACGTTCATATTTGCTGGTACCGACTTCAAAATTAATAAGATTGAGTAGAGAAATAGTAAAAATTTTAGCTGAATTTGAAAGGGGAATTATATAGAGATTAAGTTTTATTTCATACTTTTTTGTGTATTTTTACTTTGGAAGTCGGTTTAATTTTTTGTTTAAAAATAATAATTTCATGCTTTTTAGTTATATATTTTGTTAAGTTATTATTAATACGTCTTAAGAACGTCTAAACTAAACGATCGAATGTATAATTGAATACGCGCCAAGCTTCCATTAGGTATTGTTATTAAGATGATGATGATGATTACTGTAAGTTATAAAGTGGCATATGCTTGCAGTTCTTTAAACAATGCCGAAATTTCCAAACGCATATATTTAAAGACTGAAGAGTTCTGTACATTGCTTTTGGATCCAGGGTATACCTTGGTACAATATCTTATTTTTTGGTAGCATATGCTTGTGTTACTTCAGTAAAAGTAAAAATCACTATATAAATTTCGAGGAATTCCCTCGATTCCTCATGGATCGCATCATCAGGTTTCCACTTTAGTGACTAAAGGACCAATTTCGAATTAAACCCTTTACAACAACAAAATAATTTTGCAAATAGGTCCATAAACGGCAGAGTAATGTTCAAAGATCTCCGTGTTAATATCAAATACTAAGAGAAATACCTTTTATATCATCATAATGTGATGATGTATGGTGTGATAGTGGTGATGATGATGATGATTACTCTAACTGACATGGTGGCATATGCTTGCAGTTCTTTAAACAACGCCGAAATCCCCAAACATGTATCTATAAGGAGTCAGGAGTTCTGTTCTGTACTGTTGGATCCAGGGTATACCTTGGAGCAAAATCTTACTTTTTGGTAGCATATGCTTGAACTACTTCAGAAAAAGTCGAAATCACCATATGTGTCCATATAAATTTCGAGGAGTTCCCTCGATTCCTCATGGATCCCATCATCAGGTTACGACTTTGATATCAAAAGGACCAATTTGGGATTACACCCTATACATCACAGAAAAAATTTTGAAAATCGGTCCACAGGCGGCGGAGTAATCGTTGAACATACAAAAAAAAAAAAAAAAAAATATACAGCCGAACGTATAACCGCCTCCTTTTTTGGGAAGTCGGTTAAAAATAATTTTTGTTTTAATAATTTTACTCATTTTTAGAGTTCCGTAATACTCAAGGAACACTTATAGTTTCGCTCTGTCCGTCCGTCTGTTTGTCTGTCTTTTCTTTTAATTTTATTTTCCTTTTTTTATCGAGGGGAAATGCGTTCTGCATACCACACGACGGGGAGTGTCGCAAGGTTATGTTGGACTCCCATGCACCGGTTTACAAACTAAAAACCCCCGATGTCCTTTTTCACGCTTTACGGCGGGGCCGTGGGAACTATTGTGACTACCACAACCCCGCTGACGTTTTGCCTCATCGGGCATCATCTAATTATAGATGACGGCGATGCTGCCATCTTCCTTCGCTAAGGGTTCCCCGGACATAAGGGAACCCTACATCTCCTGATCCTTCAGTAGGCGGCAACCCCCCAGATGCCGTCTACGGATCAATTTTATGGCGGTAATCTGTAAAGCGCATTTAGGTGCGCTAAACGCCGCCGACCATGTCGTCTACGACGCATCGGGTGCGATTCTGCTGAAGCCTCACGCTCTCGCTCCGCCGCTTCCTTTTGCACCATGACTACGGTGCAAAAAGTAGCAGCTGCGTCCCAAACTTCCTTGCTCCGTGTCATAGCGGCAACTAGAGTAGAGAGCGATAAATCCACGGCGATGCGTGCAGACATAGCTGCGCGAGGGATCGCCCAAGCTGGACACACCTCCCGCGTATGTTGTGCCGTGTCTTCAGCTCCACTTCCGCAGTGATGGCAGACTGCTGTCGGCTCTCTTTTGACCACTCTACACAGGTACTCACCAAAGCACCCGTGCCGTGTGAGCACCTGTGTAAGGTGATAATCTGGGAAGCTGTGTTCACACTCGACCCATTCTCGTAGAATAGGTCGTACTGCAGCCACCAGCTGTCTACTTGAACCCGGGAGCCCCAGATCTTCCTCCCATTTTCGGAAGAGGTCCTCGCGGGCCTCATCTCGCCAACGGACGACCTCTATTGGGTTTGGGTGGATACCTCCTTCAATCGCCTCTGTGCGTCGCCTGTAGACCGCTGCAAGAACTTGAGCCTCTAATACCCATGGCGGGCTACAGGCGATGATGCACGCCGCAGTATATGATATGGTCCTATAAGCCCGGGCTGCCCTAAGCGCCATGGCCCGCTGCGGACGCCTCAGTAGTGCTCGATTATATTATTTTTTTAGCGAGTCTACCCATATGGGCGCACCATATAACGCCATCGAGCGCACCACACCTACATATAATTGGCGGCATTTTCTTCCAGGGCCCCCGATATTCGGAAGGACTCTCGCTAGCGCTCCGGCAGTTTTTATTAGTTTTGGGGCCAATCTTTTGAAGTGTTCGCGGAAACTCCATTTGCCATCGACTACAAGTCCGAGGTATTTCATCGTCGTACCGACAGCGATGGATTGCCTACCTACTACTATCTGGACGTCTTGGAGCGGCACATTACGAGGCTTGTGAAAAGCAAGAGCCTCAGATTTGTGAAGGGCCACCTCTAACCCTAGCCGCCGAATACGGTTCACAATCTGCGCCACTCCTGCTGTCGCAAGTATTCACGCTTGACGATGGGTTCTGCTATGGGCCGTCACAAGGGTGTCATCTGCGTAGCACGTAACGTTCACTCCACGCATGAAGGTACCGCGCAACACCCAATCGTAGCCGATGTTCCACAGGTGTGGTCCGAGAACAGACCCCTGTGGAACACCGCACCACATTTCGCGTCTAACCCAGCCATTTTTCGTCGGGTATGCAACAACTCTCCCATGAAAATAGTCTCGTATCAATCTTTGTAGATGACCAGGAACTCCAGACTCCTGTAATGCCGACATGACCGCTTCCTATGGCAGCGTGTTAAATGCGTTACAAATATCTAACGAAACCGCGACCAACAGGCCACCATCAGCCACCGCTTCTTTTGCCAGGTTTTTGACACGGGAAACTGCATCGATCGTTGGCCGTCCGACCCGAAACCCAAACTGAGAGTCGTGAAGGTCGATGTACTCAGCGAGGCGACCGACGACCACCCGCTCAAAAAGCTTACTTATCTCACCAAGAAGCACTATCGGCCGGTAGGCGGACGGCTGGTCAGGCGGACGATCATCCTTCCTGAGCAGAACTAGCTTACCCTCCTTCCAACAGTTTGGGAAGCGGCCCTGCACCAGGCATTCTGTGAAAAACTCCGCGATATGGCTTCCCAACTCAGACAATGCCAGGTCCAGCACCCGACCAGGCACACCATCCAGCCCAGGCGCAGTCTTCTTTAGGCGAAGCTTGATTGCGGCCCTGCGTAACTCGTCTTCTGAAACTGGTTGTATGTCCTCCTCTGTTACCTGAGTAACCAGCAATGGATCAGTTCTTTCGCGATAGGGGAACAGGGTGTTCACTATGGAGCCCACCAGCTGCGGCTCTAGTGTCGACGTTAGCGGTGGGGCCCAGAGACGTAGTTTATTTCGCACAGCAAGGTACGGCCTCCCCCATGGATCCCGCTCCAGCATTCCTAACCATTCCTCCCAGTACTCTTGCTTGGCCTTTTCTATCGCCAATTGCAGCGCCTGGCAAGCATTTCTATACTCAGCGTATAGTTCCTCCTCCAGGCTTTGGTCAGGGATACGACGTCTTCGGCAACGCTTGTAACGGCGACGTGCTGTGACACAGGCTTTGCGTAATTCGCACAACCCGGGTCGCCACCAGTACACTTGGCGACGCGGAGTCTGTCTGTCTACCAGTTCGCGCCTCTAGCTTCTGTGATTATAAATAGATGAAATTTGGTATAGTGATATAATGGGTAGGTATAGATGTCCGTTTTGGCATCATAAAAAAATAAAAGTTTTATATTTTAGGGACCCGGCTCTCCATACCTACGTGAATAAATAAATATTTTTTCATTCTACCGCATCCTGTAGCGTATCGTTGAAAAGTTCTTTTAAAATAAAGGCAAGGTTTGAAACAATGCCTTTTCACAAAGTCAACCATTTTCGAGTAATCGGCCTCCAAAGTGGTTTATAAGTTGGTCCCCCCGAGGCATTTCTAAACTATGAGATTTAGGTAGAGATAATGTTTTTTTTGTCCAATGATTACTCCGCCGTCTGAGGTCAGATTTTCAATTTTTTTTATGTATAGGGTATAATCCCAAATTGGTCCTTTTGACATCAAAGTGGTCACCACTTTAATGTCAGGTGATGATGAGATTATTATTTTTAAACAAAAAATGAAACCGACTTCCAAAGTTACAATATACAAAATAGTATGAAATAAAACTTATTTTCTAAATAAGTCCCCTTTTAAATTCAGCTAAAATTTTAACTATTTCTCTTCTCAATCTTCTTAATTTTGAAGTCGACACGAGTACCAGCCAGCCCAAACAATATCCTACAATATTTTATAGAACTCACGTTGAAATTTGCTGGTACTAACTATTTCTCTACACTATATTCATAATTTTAAAGTTGGTACCAGCCAACTTAAACGTGAGCTCTATAAAATAATGATTTATGAGGATATTGTGTCACGGGATAATCATCCCAACTTACCTATCCGGTAGTTGTGGTTATAGTATACGACCCCGGCTTCCCTAGCTACCCGTATAAGGCTGGGACTATATGCAACGGAATCCGGTAGGCCGTAGAGAATTATGAGCACTGAAAATAGAACTCTGTGCTAATACAATATAGTTGAAAATGGAAGTTTCGAGAATCGAGCTGTCATATATGACATTGACATTTGACTCGATACTCGGATGTTCGATTTTCAACTCTATTGTATTAGTGCAGAGATCTATTTTCAGTGCTCATAATTCTCAACGGTCTACCGGATTCCGTTGCATATAGTCCCAGCCTAATACTCGTACTATACCACAACAACCGGACAGGTAAGTTGGGATGAATATCCCATGACTACTAAAATTTTAGCCGAATTCAAAAGGGGAATTAATTATAACATAAGATTTATTTTATACTTTTTTGTGTATTTTTACTTTGTTAATATATGATTACTTATTAATGATTTGAACTCTAGTTCCACTGATAAGGGGTCGTCCATTAATCACGTGATGCCTAAAGGGGGAGGGGGGTCCGAAAAAAATCACCAAGTATCACCAAGGGGGGGAGGGGGTATAAGGAGACATCACGTGTATTAATTTTCGAATCTAGTCTATGCATACCGAAATTATTTTTGGTTGTAGATTCGTAGTGTTGTTAAAATACTTTCAAAACAAAGGACTCGTATAGTTATTGCTTAAATTATTCGATTAAATTGTTTTTTAAGTTAAAGATTTTCTTCAAACATGACCTGCTCACTATGTAAAAAAAATACACGTGATCTTAGGTGGGGGAGGGGGGGTAGTATAAAACCTCACCACGTATCACCAGGGGGAGGGGAGGGGTCAAAAAAGTTGTTAAAAACATCACGTGATTAATGGACGGTCCCTAAGAGGTCATCAAGTGTAAGTTTACTATTTACATCCGGAAGAGAGTACTTAAAATAGTATATGTATATGTCACCGTAAAATTGTAAAAACCGTTAGATTGTAATAAAACTAGTGATAATGTTGATAGACTTCCGACGCGAATATGCTGCCTATAATTTAACACATTATTTTTGTTAGATTATAAATATATAGTTTTTAATTTTTCGACATATTTTTACAATATAATCTATAATCTAACGGTTTTTACAATTTTACGGTGACATATATATATTTAATCAGTTAAGCGTTGTGCAAAATCAATTATGAATATTTTGGGCATATGATTTAGGTAGGTACTGCTTAAGTAAAGATGTTTGGGCAGAAAAATAATTTAAAATTGCGAAAAAATAAAATACCGTAATAGATAGGTATGTACTATTATTATAAATGGGAAAGTTTGTGAGAACGTATGTATGAAAAAGGTTACACGCTCATTCTGGCGTCAGTTCAGTCCATCAGTCTCAGACTGACGCCAGAATGATGGCCGGAAAGTACATAGTAAAAAAATTATATCAGTCCGTCAATCACACGGTTACACGATCATTCTTTCGTCAGTCTGGATCAGACTGATGGACTGAACTGATGCCAGACTGACCGTGTAACCTTTCTCTATGAATAGATGGACAGATGTTTGTTACTCTTTCACGCAAAAGCTACTGAACGGATGAAATTTGGTATGGTAGTAGTTTAGGCTCTACTCTCTAATATCTAGATTAAAACATAGATTACATTTCCGAAAAAGTAAAGTGTTCCCGTGGGATACATACCTACTGTATTTAGGTGAGCGGAGCCGCAGGCAAAAGCTAGTACTAAATAAAGGACACTGGCGAATCCTGCCCGATTTTCCATCACGAGCGGCCAAGTTTCAAACATATTATGTGGTTAGTACCTACTCAAAAAGTTATTATATAAAAATATATATTATTAAGTATAATATTATACTTATAGAGCTAGCGCCCACCGTCGAAAAAAGAGCTCATCGAGAACAAGCATTGGACCACTGCAGATCGCTAGGGGCCTTAAAGCTTGATATAAAACCGCCGGTCTGGCGGTCCTAAACCTGGCAGATTTTTTTTTATTGACCAAAATGTGTGAAGATTTTTTGAGTAAAAAAAGCTCATAAGGAACAAGAAAACTGTTGTTATACACGGCTGCGCGCCAACTAGAAACCGATAAAAATGCAAGTCTGGCAGTCCTACTCTTGACCAGTTTCCAGCCAGACCGCCCTGAACGTGTAAGAATTTTGAGTAAAAATAGCTCATAGTGAACAAGGTCAAGTTATATGTCAATCTGTTCGTCTCCTAATCCTCTTTTAAAAATCATCGGTCTGGCATGTTCAAACCTGGCCAAAACTCAGCCAGACCGGGATGAAGTTACCTCCTGTGATGCTTACTAATAGGTAAATAATGAGTAATTTGCACTTAATGAAGCGTGTTTTTAATAGATTTGTATGTATTCTTTCCGAATTTAAAATTTGCTACCCCATATTGCTACCACTGGATCCGCCATCTTGAAAAAATGGCGATAACTTTCAATATTTTGGCTATATCTCTTTACATACGTACTTAACGATAAAAATATGTTCCACGAATATGAACTATATACAATTTTCTACAATTTATTTTATGAGCATTTTTGTGTCAATTTGATAGTTTTAGCGCTGCATGCATCGATGAGCTCCTTTTTCGACGGTGGGCGCTAGCTCTATTAGGACTTGGGATAAAAGTTATGAATCTTCGAATATCAGAGACTTCATGTGCAAATACTAGTGCTCCATCTAGTATAGATAGATATCCATCTAGCTCAGTGCCCAATAGATAGATTTATTTTTATTGGAGTACTAGCTGTTGCCCGCGGCTCCGCCCGCGCAAGTACAGTATCCCACAGAAACACTGTACTTTTTCGGGATAAAATGTAGCCTATGTTTTAATCCAGAGCACCAACTACTACCATATCAAATTACATCAGAATCCGTTCAGTAATTTTTGCGTGAAAGAGTAACATACATCCAACCATCATCACAAACTTTCACATTTATAATATTAGTATTTTCTATAGTTCAACAGTTTAGTACTAGTTAAAAAAAAAGTTAATTGGGGTTTGAAATAGATCCCTCTATACTATTTATACTAAGAAATAACTATTATGTTTTTGGTTTTCGTAAAGTGAAAGTTTATCTGATTTTGAACAACCCCGTTATTTAGGACATTTATATTTTCAGGTCAAAAATGGCAGCACAGAAGGAAAATTCTAACTCCCGCATTCCATTTCAATATACTACGTCACTTTTATACGACCATATTGAAAAAATGTGATATGCTAGTGGAGCAACTAGAACCTGAAGTTACGAAGGAAAAGACTGATATTCTACCGCTTGTGGCTGATTTCACATTAAACACTATCTGTGGTAAGAATGTTTACCTTATTGTTTTTAACCGACTTCCAAAAAAGGGGGCGGTGATACCTACGTTCGGCTGTTTGTATTTTTTTTTTGTATGTTTCATGATTACTCCGCCGTCTGTGGACTGATATTCAAAATTCTTTTTTTAATGTGAAGGGTATAATCCGAGGTTGGTCTTGTTTTCACCAAAGTGGTTACCTGATGATGATGATGGGATCCATGAGGAATTGAGGGACATCCTCGAAATTTATATGGACACATATGGTAATTTCAACTTTTTCTGAAGCAGTCCAAGCATATGCTACCAAAAAGTAAGATTTTGCTCCAAGGTATACCATGGATCCAAAAGTACTGAACAGAACTCCTGATTCCATAAAGATACATGTTTGGAGATTTCGGCGTTGTATAAGCATATCCCACTATGTCAATTAGAGTAATCACCATCATCACCACCATTATCACACCGTACATCATCACATTATGATGGTATAAAAGGTTCTCATAGTATTTTACACCGACACGGATATCTTTGAACATTAGGTACTCTGCCGTTTATGGACCACCGTTTATGGAATTTGGCAAATCAAAATTCTTTTGTTGATGTATAGGGTATAATTGGAAATTAGTCGATAAGTCACTAAAGTGCCACCTGATGATGGGATCCACGAGGAGTCGCGGGAAGTCTTCGAATTTTATATGGACACATATAGTGATTTTGACTATTTCTGAAATAACACAAGCAAAAAATAAGATTTTGCACCAAGGTATACCCTGGATTCAAAAGCACTGAACAGATCTTCTCAGTGTTTAAAGATACGCGATTGGAAATTTCGGCATTGTTTAAAGAACTGTAAGCATTTGTCACTATGTAACTTACAGTAATCATCATCATCATCTTATTTACAATACCTAATGGAAGCTTGGCGCGTATTCAATTATACATTCGATCGTTTATTTTAAACGTTCTTAAAATGTATTTATAATAATTTAGGAAATATCACTAAAAAGGGAAAAATTATTACCGACTTCTAAAGTAAAAATAAGCAAAAATTATGAAATAATTCCCCTTTGATATTCGGCTATAATTTTAACTATTTCTCTACTCAATCTTCTTAATTTTGAAGTCGGTACCAGCAAATTTTGGACGTGAGTTTATAAAATATTGTAGGATACTGTTTGGGCTGGTACCTACTTCATTAAGAAGATTGAGTAGAGAAATGGTTTAAAAAAAAAACTTATTTTCCAAAAATATTCTTCACAGGAGTGCAATTACATTACTTAAATCTAATAATTTATACTTAGAGCCGAGGTTCGAAAAAAGTTTACAGCGGCTCTTGCACTAAGCACAGCTTGTATCGCAAAAGCCAGAGATTGAGGTACTAAAAAATAGCTCGGACTTACGAGTACATCTACGTTTATTTAAACCTAATTAAAAACTACTTTGTGCGTGTATCGTATGTGTGTGTATGTGTGTGTGCTTGTGTGCTTGTATGTGTATGTCATGGCATTCGGAAAAATAGAAGTTCGTACGTTTCTACGTAATACATTCCTAACAGAAAATCCTCAAGGATTTTCTTTGCTTAGCTGTTGACCTAGTGATAGATAGAACTTTTTACAGACCTCATTATACAGGTAAGGTATCAGGAAGGGTGCGTGACGCTGAGTAAATGTTGTACGTACGGTTGGAACTGGTATTTTGAAAACTTTGCACCGAAGAAAGGTATTATACTGTTGCTAATTTATAACTACTTTATGCTGGAAAGCGACTCTTAATATGTTGTCTGGACTTTACATTCTTTATAAAGTAAATTGGTTGGGTATCGAAAAGGCTTTTGAACATCACTTTTAAAACTGATCTTTGTACACGCTTTAACTGTATTAATTTTGATTTAGCTGCTCCACCCCAAGCTTTTATATAAATAAATGTAGATTGGCATAGAGCTTTATATACGACTAATAACAATTACCAGTTTGCTGAATGTCGTAAGTTTTTCATAACAAATACCAGTTTGCGTACACGAGCACCTGTTAAAGAGATGTGCTGAGTGCTGACCAAACGACAGATTTTCAAATTTTCTAAATATTTTATATTGCTTATGCGAAGTAACAAAGGGCAGGGCAAGTACACGACATATAGTTGCGTTGCAGGAGTGCAATTTCAATAGGATAGACATAGGAGGTTTTGAAAAGACGTGATATGGAAGGCGATATATTTGGTTTCGTGTACATTGAGCGTAAGGAGGTTTGAATCTAGCCACTTTGAAGCAGTACAGGGACCTTTTTCCGCATACATATATCTTCGCATACAGATATCTTCTCATGTATTGCCACGAAAAATTAAAGCGGTATCGTCTGCATAACAAATAATTTCAGTTTGATTCAACTGTAGTTCTAAAAGATCGTTTAAGTATAACATAAACAGAGTAGGGCCGAGGACACTACCCTGATGGACACCAAAGTTTACAAACATAAAATTGCTCACGGTATCGGTTGCTTTTATAAATTGTTGCCTATCAGACAAGTAGTTTCGCAACCATAACAGGGCCACTCCTCTGACACCTACATATTCTAGTTTTCTAAGAAGGATTAAGATCGAAAACTTATCAAACGCTTTGGCGAGATCTAGAAATACACCAAGACAGTGTTGTTTTTTATCTAGAGTAGAGGAATCTAGAGTTGCTTTCGTGTATTTCGTCACACAAAAGCAACGCAGCATCCACGGTAGACTTGTTACGCTGAAAGCCAAACTGTTTGTTAGAAGTCACATTATGATTTCAAGAAGCTAAAATTTTTTCAAGAAGTTAAAATTTTAGCCGAATTTAAAAAGGGAATTATTTAGATATATTTGTGTATTTCTAGTTTGGAAATCGGTTAAATTTTTCTTTAAACATAATTCACTTAGCAATCTTAGTGCTTCCAAAAAAGTTATTGTTATCAGTTTTATACGGTTAAATCGATTATAATATGGTCATTACTATTGAGTATTGTCATTGTTTACAAACGAGTAGTTTGCAAGTGTTTTTCTACACTAATATTATAAAGAGGAAAACTTTGTTTGTATGTTTGTTTGTTTGTTTGTTTGTTTGTTTGTAATGAATAGGCTCAAAAAGTACTGGACCGATTTCAAAAATTCTTTCACCATTCGAAAGCTACATTATCCACGAGTAACATAGGCTATATTTTATTTTGGAAAAAAAATAGGGTTCCGTAAAATATTTGGGTTTTTCGGACACAAGGTGTAAAAAATCAACCAGAAAAGTTACTTATTTTGCGTACGCTGCCTAAACTATAAAAGATAGAACCATAAAATGTTCTAATTAATTGTAGATCTTATAAATATCTACAAAAAAGTCCGCGACACACTATACCTATCTATGTCGAGTGAGGCACAACAATCATTTTTTTATTTAGAAATCTTGTATTTTTTTTGGACTACATTTAAACGCGTTTATTTTACTCATGCTATTAATCCTTATCAAAATAAATAATTTCATCACTAAGTACAGTTTATGTAGATAATATTTGGTCTTTGAATGATTGAAATTGGACGTGTGGTTTTGAAGTTATGGCGAAATTAAAATATTACGATTTCTGCCTCACGGCCCGTTGCGAAGTGGGCGTCACCAAGGCGCGTGCGGGGGGAGTTTAGATCTATGGTATTTCATACGATAAAAGTATACCCACCTACTTATTTCATTGAGTTTTTTAGCATCAGTATTGTACCCGTGCGAAGCTGGGGCGGGTCGCTAGTACTAGATAAAGGGCCTATATCCGGCAGTTTTGTCGCTGCTTACTTTATATTGAGTTACAGAGACAAAACATGCAAATATGCTATCTGACGCTTCTCAGTAGATTGTGAAACAGTAAAGAGTTACGCACTGTCGACTGGTTACCGGCGACCATGTAGTTTGAATAGGTGTTTAGTGTTTACGCACTTGGTCGCTGGTCGCCTCAACGACTCACCGCTTAGTGGCGATGCACAAGTGACTGCTGGTCGAGGGCGACTTGGTCGATAGTGCGTAATAGCTCTAACTATAATTGGTTTGACGACCTCTGTCAAATACCTCTGTGGCTCAGTGGTTTTTCCGTGTTCCTGGGTTATGGACGTGTCTATTAAATATTTGTATAATATAAAAATATTAAGTAAATATTAAATAATATTTCCGTTGACCACGGGACCAGATTGACGTGGTGTGAAGCGTCCATATATATTACTAGCGACCCACCCGGATTCGCACGGGTACAATACTGATACTAATACTACAGAATGTCGCCCACTTCGCAACGGGCCGTGCAGCAGAAATCGTAATATTTTAATTTCGCCATAACTTCAAAACCAAACGTCCAATTTTAATCATTCAAAGACCAAACATTATCTACATAAACTGTACTTAGTGATGAAGTTTATTTTGATAAGGATTATTAGCATGAGTAAAATAAACGCGTTTAAATGTAGTCCAAAAAAAAATTCAAGATTTCTAAATAAAAAAATGGTTGTTGTGCCTCACTCAACATAAATAGATATAGTGTGTCGCGGATTTTTTTGTAGATATTTATAAGATCTACAATTAATTAAAACATTATATGGTTCTATCTTTTATAGTTTAGGCAGCATACGCAAAATAAGTAACTTTTCTGGTTGATTTTTTACACCTTGTGTCCGAAAAAACCCAAATATCTTACGGAACCCTACTTTTTTCCAAAATAAAATTTAGCCTATGTTACTCATGGATAATGTAGCTTTCGAATGGTGAAAGAATTTTTTAAATCGGTCCAGTACTTTTTGAGCCTATTCATTACAAACAAACAAACAAACAAACAAACATACAAACAAAGTTTTCCTCTTTATAATATTAGTGTAGAAGTGTAGATTATTGCTAAATGCATTCAAATTTAAACATTGCTGTTTCACTATACATATTATATTAAACAATAGCACCTTTATCTATAGAGATAAAATAAAAAAAAACCATTACAGTGGTAATTCTGATCATTATCAATAATTATCGAGGGTCAAATAATAACACCGTGGAAAATTGGGCAGAATGATTAAAGTTCGAATCCTTTACAAAGAAACTCGTTTAAAAAAGGTATTATGGGTATACCTTCGTACAAGTTAACATAAACATTAGTAAGCGGAACTATCGGCTATTATTTTTGTAATTAGTAGGTAGGTACCATATTAAGTAATATTCTATTGGCGAGAAAGATAAGTTATCCTGTTATTTTCTTTACTATACGAGTAGTAAGCCGAATCACCGAGTAGAAAATATATTTATAGCTTTCATAGAACGAGCCAAATCGATCCAAATTTGACAATTTTGACGTCCCCTTCAACGGCCCACAATTTGTCCACACAATCGTGGACACAGCGTATGCCTGTAGTACTGCAATAAAATAGCTATGTAGCTGTTTATCTGTTCTTCTTTTAATCTCGGAGTCCATGAAACATAACCAAGTCAGATACGCAGGAGATATTTAAGTGCAAAAGTGTGCGCGCAATTCACAGGTGCACTCTCTCGTCTACTCGTCCTTGCCCTAATGTAACGGTAAGCTGTTACGATTAGAGAACGGTAGATGCAGTTTCTGGTCACGACATATTTGTCCTATCGTCACCTTCAGGCCATCAATCAACATTTACCTTGTTGTCTCGCCACTGGAAATTGACCACAAAGACATACCACAAAGACAAACAGCACTAAATAGTATGGGGACAAACCGTACAACTCCAATCCTGAAACACATGTCATCACTTGAACAGCATGTGTGTCAGTACTGGAGCACCCTCCACCAGGTTTAGCCCACGAGTCGACGTGGTATTCCAGGGTGTGGCTGCTGCGTGCTAACAGCTACTTGGAGCCACTGGTGAGGGGACTGTAGGCTATTAACGAATTTAACATTAGCTCCTGTACCATCTTGAGATCACCCCGGGGTAACAACTATAATAATATTAATGAGTTTTTTGAAGACAAACAACAGACCTTAAAGCGAAGTGTGAGTTTCGTATGAGTGAGCCTCATGCCAATTCATCCTCTGTTATCTTTTTATTCTTACTGATCACCGCCTAAATATGGGTTAAAGTATCCAATGGGAACTCTGTACTTTTTGGGGATAAATTTTTATCGTATGAAATACCATAGATCTAAACTCCCCCCGCACGCGCCTTGGTGACGCCCACTTCGCAACGGGCCGTGCAGCAGAAATCGTAATATTTTAATTTCGCCATAACTTCAAAACCAAACGTCCAATTTTAATCATTCAAAGACCAAACATTATCTACATAAACTGTACTTAGTGATGAAGTTTATTTTGATAAGGATTATTAGCATGAGTAAAATAAACGCGTTTAAATGTAGTCCAAAAAAAAATTCAAGATTTCTAAATAAAAAAATGGTTGTTGTGCCTCACTCAACATAAATAGATATAGTGTGTCGCGGATTTTTTTGTAGATATTTATAAGATCTACAATTAATTAAAACATTATATGGTTCTATCTTTTATAGTTTAGGCAGCATACGCAAAATAAGTAACTTTTCTGGTTGATTTTTTACACCTTGTGTCCGAAAAAACCCAAATATCTTACGGAACCCTACTTTTTTCCAAAATAAAATTTAGCCTATGTTACTCATGGATAATGTAGCTTTCGAATGGTGAAAGAATTTTTTAAATCGGTCCAGTACTTTTTGAGCCTATTCATTACAAACAAACAAACAAACAAACAAACAAACATACAAACAAAGTTTTCCTCTTTATAATATTAGTGTAGAAGTGTAGATTATTGCTAAATGCATTCAAATTTAAACATTGCTGTTTCACTATACATATTATATTAAACAATAGCACCTTTATCTATAGAGATAAAATAAAAAAAAACCATTACAGTGGTAATTCTGATCATTATCAATAATTATCGAGGGTCAAATAATAACACCGTGGAAAATTGGGCAGAATGATTAAAGTTCGAATCCTTTACAAAGAAACTCGTTTAAAAAAGGTATTATGGGTATACCTTCGTACAAGTTAACATAAACATTAGTAAGCGGAACTATCGGCTATTATTTTTGTAATTAGTAGGTAGGTACCATATTAAGTAATATTCTATTGGCGAGAAAGATAAGTTATCCTGTTATTTTCTTTACTATACGAGTAGTAAGCCGAATCACCGAGTAGAAAATATATTTATAGCTTTCATAGAACGAGCCAAATCGATCCAAATTTGACAATTTTGACGTCCCCTTCAACGGCCCACAATTTGTCCACACAATCGTGGACACAGCGTATGCCTGTAGTACTGCAATAAAATAGCTATGTAGCTGTTTATCTGTTCTTCTTTTAATCTCGGAGTCCATGAAACATAACCAAGTCAGATACGCAGGAGATATTTAAGTGCAAAAGTGTGCGCGCAATTCACAGGTGCACTCTCTCGTCTACTCGTCCTTGCCCTAATGTAACGGTAAGCTGTTACGATTAGAGAACGGTAGATGCAGTTTCTGGTCACGACATATTTGTCCTATCGTCACCTTCAGGCCATCAATCAACATTTACCTTGTTGTCTCGCCACTGGAAATTGACCACAAAGACATACCACAAAGACAAACAGCACTAAATAGTATGGGGACAAACCGTACAACTCCAATCCTGAAACACATGTCATCACTTGAACAGCATGTGTGTCAGTACTGGAGCACCCTCCACCAGGTTTAGCCCACGAGTCGACGTGGTATTCCAGGGTGTGGCTGCTGCGTGCTAACAGCTACTTGGAGCCACTGGTGAGGGGACTGTAGGCTATTAACGAATTTAACATTAGCTCCTGTACCATCTTGAGATCACCCCGGGGTAACAACTATAATAATATTAATGAGTTTTTTGAAGACAAACAACAGACCTTAAAGCGAAGTGTGAGTTTCGTATGAGTGAGCCTCATGCCACTTCATCCTCTGTTATCTTTTTATTCTTACTGATCACCGCCTAAATATGGGTTAAAGTATCCAATGGGAACTCTGTACTTTTTGGGGATAAAAAGTAGCCTATGTTTTAATACAGAGCCTAAACTACTACCACAACAAATTTCATCCAAATCTGTTCATTAATTTTTGCGTGAAAGAGAAACAAACATCCATCCATCCATACACCCATCCTCAAAAACTTTCACATTGCTTGAACACGAATCTGTACTCACCAAATCCAAAATTCTCTAGAAAAAGATTACTAAATAAGCGTACGTTAATTTTAGAAACAGCCATGGGAACAGCAGTGGAGGACTCAAATATTTCTGGAAGGAAATACAGACACGCAGTCCACGAACTAGGAATGTTTATTTACGAAAGAGCAGTAAAAGTGTTGTACCACAGCAATTTTATTTTTAAGTTTTCGTTCTTGGCTCGCAAGCAAAACGAGCATATAGCCACTGTTGCGTCCTTTAGAAACACAGTTGTTAACAACAGAAGACAGAATAGATGCAAGATTGACGTAGACTCGGCCATTGCGAATGATGATAGCGATATTATTGCTGAGTATGGCCAAAAGAAGTTGGCCATGCTGGATATCCTACTAAAAGCTGAGGACGAAAATAAAATTGATAAAGATGGTATTAGTGAAGAAGTGGACACTTTCACTTTTGAGGTAAGATCTTTTTTTATACGCTTTGTTGGAATTCTGTGGAGATCTATACTAGCTTTTGCCCGCTGCTCCACCCGCATAAATACAGTACAATATCTCACGGTAACTAAAATAAAATCCATTCTGTAGTTTTTGTGTGAAAGAGAAAAGAAACATACATCTATCCCTACAAAATTTCACATTTATAATAGACTATTTCCCGCGGCTCCGCCCGTTTAAATATAGTATCGGGTATCCCGCGGGAATACTGTACTTTTCCGGGATAAAAAGTAACCTATGTTTAAATACAGAGTCTAAACTACTACCATACCAAATTTCATCGAAATTCGTTCGGTAGTTTTTGCGTGAAAGAGGAACAAACATCCATCCATCCTCACAAACTTTCACATTTATAATATTAGTAAAGAATGATTGGTGTGCAAAACTATTAAAAAAATAGATTATTATTAGACAGTAGACACTATATTTTCTACAGGTCAGGGTGTAAGGGTACTTGTACTATTATTTATTCTGTGGTAGGGGTATCAGTTCATTGTTTATATAGATAAAAAACTAAAAAGTAGAGTCCGACCGAAACTGGTTTTCCGGCCGAAACCGAAACTGAAACCGAATATTCGGCCGTGGCTTCAGTTTCGGCCGAAACCGAAACCGAAACCGAAACTCACATGGTCAAGTAGAAAATTCCTTAAAATACTGAAATTTGGTGCATTTTATCCATTATTCTGCATTAATTAGGGCATGAAATGGAAACAATTTTTTTCTCTTTGCGACATTTTAGTCTGAAACAATTAAAAATAAAAATAAAACTGTAATAATAACCCTAATGCAGCAAAACTATATCAATAGGTCATCGGAATGAAAAACAAATCTTGAATTAAGTTTACCTATACAACGTAATTTAACAAATTAAACACTTCACATTTTTCATTTACAATCTCTTTTTTACATGTGACTTGATTTGTTAGTAACAACAAAACAAAGTTACTGACTCAATATTTAACTATATAAATCATTCAAGTACAGAAAGGAAACAAAAACTTACATATGTAATCAGTTCCATCAAAACAACCTCTAAAGAAGGTTTGCGTCGGGCGATAACGCACTGAGTTGTGTTGCTACAGAGCTATCCGAACGGCGCACGACAATTCCCGAACAGGGCCGCCAGCGTCCGCCAAAGTGTTGCCGTAAGAAACGAAGTTAGGCGAGCGTGCACGACAACTTCCGAAATCAGTTTCGGTTTCGGCAAAAGTTTCGGCCACTTTTGGCCGAAACCGAAACTGCCGCCGAAACTCGGCCGAAACCGAAACCGAACTTTCGGTCGGACACTACTAAAAAGTCAACAAAATCCCACCAAAAATATTTCAATGTAAAAAAATTATGCCAAGACGATACCATATTATGACTAGCACTGTCAAAAAGTTATGAAATCTCATGTAAAACCAAGCTTCTTACCCGACACGCCTTAACTCTGCAAGCGTAACTTCACAAACTCTACACCTAAGTCATTTTATGTTGCTTGGCCATTTCGTTACTATGAGCGAGTATAACATAGATATATAATATTAATAAGAGGGAGTATAATAGAAAAACAGTCGATTATAAATTTTTCTCCTTACGGCCAAGTGAATGTAGCGAAATGGCCAGGCCACATAAAATGAATAAGGATAGAGTTTGTGAAGTTACGCTTGCAGAGTTAAGGCGTGTAGGGTAAGAAGCTTGGTTTTACGTGAGATTTCATAACTTTTTGACAGTGCTAGTCATATGGTATCGTCTTGGCATAATGTTTTTACATGATTAGGTTGACTGTTAAATACTTAATTATTATGAAAAAAGTATAGTATTTAGGTTGTCTGGCAGAAAATGCTGTAAGCATTAAGTCCGCCTTTTTAACCGAATTCCAAAAAGCTTGCAGCTCATGCCACTACATCAATTAGAGTAATCACCATCATCACTACCATCATTACACCATAAATCATCACATTATGATGATATAAAAGGTAAATCTTATAGTAGATATTTTACACTGACAAGGATATCTTTGAACATTACTCTACCGTTTACGAACCTATTTGCAAAATTCTTTTGTCGTTGTAAAGAGTATAATAAATTCGAAATTGGTCTATTTAGTCACTTAAGTGGAAACCAGATGATGGGTCATGGGATCCATGAGGAATCGAGGGAAATCCTCAAAATTTATATAGACACATATTATAGTGATTTTAACTTTTTCTGAAGTAACACAAGCATAAGTTACCAAAAAATAAGATTTTGCACCAAGATATATTATATACCCTGGATCCAAAAGCACTAAACAGAACTCCTCAGTTCAATCATCATTATGTTATTTACCTAATCGAAGCTTGGCGCGTATTATGATTATAAAAAAAAACCGACTTCCGAACTTTCCGAAGTAAGAATATTATTTTGGTGGATTACAACCACACGTTTTATAAAAAGTTTCGATAAGTTTAAAAATGTATTATTTTTCTATGTGACATACTTGTCACAAAGACTTAATATGAATATTCTATCCATACGAATGTAAAATAGTTAAAATAATTAAAATAAATGGTTCTAACCACCGTGAGTCTTTTAGTGTTAATAAAGAATAAGTTATAGCCACATTATATTCACAACCAAGCGGCAGTGATAGTTAAAATCGATATAGCGAAGTCCGAAAGAAGACATTGCCGCCACAACTTCACTTTGGTAGTCAACAGAATTTTTGAACAATCAAAAGATCCCGTAATTAATGTGCTTGCTATAAAAGAATACCTTAACCTGCTACGTGAATATTATAAAGAGTTATGTGTCGCACAAAAAAATGTTCTAAATCTGTGGGCGGTTAATAATAATATATTTACCGACGACGACGACGACGAAGGTATGGAAGACTTAGAGTTGGAGGCGGATTTAGAATATAGTGTAAAGTTCTACATGATAGAGTTAGAAGTCAAAGAACTAGTAGATACTTTTCCGCCGTATGGTAGCAATTATGAGGAAAGAGTAGAGAAATTCAAACGTTTAGCAAAAGATGAGCTGAGCAAAGATAATGATCGTGAAGTATTGGCCAGTAACCAAGGATATATAGCAAAAACGTTTTCTGCTCATCCAACAGCTGCACCCTCGGTTTCACGCTTCATGACTGCAGTTATTAATCAAAATAGCTCTGCGGTGAACTTACTAAGCAAGGTGCGATGGACCATCAAAGGCTGTAAGGACCTCAATACAATGAATAGAAAGGAGGAGGTGGAGGTTGAGATACCCTTTATGTTTATAGGGAACAGTTATGACAAGATTTGAATTTTAAATAAAAACTATGGCCTATCAATTCAGAAGGAGTTTTTCGCCAGAGTAACTAAATGGGTGCCAGAGTTGAATAAATTGGTGACATCGAAGAGTCCAATTTCACGACTCGTTAGCCTATTTGAACTAAAGAAAACCAGCTTAAAACAAAGGATTTTATGGCGCTTTATAATCCCATCAGCGCCATAGTGGGGAGGATTTCGGGAATTGTTGGCTGTCAAGAAAATGTTCTACCTCCTATTATACTTCTGACACGCACAGCAGACAATGCTTTTGATTGATTTATTTTTGTTTCTGCTGCGTGAGTTCTATAAAATATATTATTTGGGCTGGTACCGATTTCAAACTTAAGAAGATTAAGTAGAGATATAGTTAAACGAGCAGACGGATCGCCTGATGGTAAGCGATTACCGCCGCCCATGGACACTCGCAACACCAGAGGAGTTACACTTGTAACTCCTCTGGTGTTGCGACTTGCGTTCCTGGTCCTTAAAATCCCCAATCCCCCCCATGGGCCTCCGGTAACCTCACTCACTCGGCGAAACACAACGCAAGCGTTATTTCACGCCGGTTTTCTGTGAGGTCGTGGTATTTACCCGGTCGAGCCGGCCCATTCATGCCGAAGCGTGGCTCTCCCACAGTCAGAATATGTGTATCTTTACTTTGGAAGTCGATTTAATTTTTGTTAAAAAATGAAAATTGTACAGTTTCTTCATATAATTATTGTTGTGTGTATTTTTTTGTGCAAATAAAGTGTTTTCTATTCCATTCTATAGTAGACAAATAAGATCATAAAAATAATCGTATTAATTGGAAGAGTAAATGAGCTTATTATTTACTCGCCCTATTATTATTGACAGTAATATTAAGTGTATTTAATTGTATTATTTATTTATCGTGAGAACTGATTTTTTTACGAATCATTAAATTTTAGGGTCACGACACGACTGCCTCAGCCCTGCAATACATCTTCATGTTGCTGGCCAACCACGGAAAAGTACAGGTACGTTATAAACCCTGGGAACATTTTTTGCCTAGTTTTTTTTTAATGTAGTAATTAATTAATATGTTTGATGTAATTAGGGTTGCCATCCGTCCGGGTTTCCCCGGATTTGTCCTAGTTTAAAGGGCGTCCGGGGAGCGTCCGGGCCGGACTTTATTTGCTATCCGGGTTTTTGTAGGCAGAATTAGGAAGGCCTAAGTTTTTTTTTGAATTGCTTCTTTTTGACATTGCCGTAGTCGGGTAAAAATTGTTCTATGTCCGGGTTTCGTACTCCAAAATCCGGGGTTTTCACGCGTCTTGTCCGGGGAGTCATAATATGTAAGATATGGCAACCCTAGATGTAATTAATGATCACGTTAGGTAGATGCTACGCTGCGCCTGACTATTCCAATTATTTCATAATTTAGATTGCTTTTAAGTGTAGATACTAGTGCAGTGGTGTAGACTAGGGATGTTAGTCTCTAACGTCCCTAGCCCGTATCCCTATCATATATACGGATATAGGAATAAAATTATATCGGCTGTGGATACGATATGAACGAACGAAATTCGTATGATATACGAATGGGGTTATAGGAAACCCACGCCACTAATGTGTAGGTACTTAACTCTGGTGTAATATACCCGATACCGGCAATGCACTCCTTTTGTACTGTGTTCGTCTGAGTGTGGTGGGTGGTTGCCCACCCACCACACTCGTGATCGGTGGCGGACGGCGGTAGTAATTTGCATTTGCCTTTGCATAATACCTGATTTATGCAGGTGACTAACTTCACAGCGATAATCGACCGCGATTCGGCGATGTAGCAGGTGACTGAAATCGACCATGTACAAATCGCAATTCGTCTGTCAAAGTTGCAATTTAGACGAAGATTTTCGCAGTGCGGTAAAAACCGTGCGGCAGTCACCCGTGTGAATGCCGTATACGCGATCTCTCATCTCTCTGTTTGATGTTGAATATGGAGATAGCTACAACATTTTATTCCATAAAAAATCGAACTTTCATATTTCGACCAATTATTGATATTAAGGAACAGACTGTTTCTGTACACTGTGTTCAGAACTATATACTATTAGCAGAGTGTTTTGAAGGTTTCAACGTTTTTTCTGTAATTCTGTGGTTTCAACATCTGTCAGCAGTCTGTCAGGAGTTTAGACCTGACACATGGGAGGCCATACGGCTATGTTAGCGGCGTATCGAAAACTATCAATGATGGTTTTCAATAGTTACTTTATCTGCCGTCTTCGCCGCGGGTCCAAGCTGTAATCAGATTTTCTCATTGTTTTAGGACCAAGTCGTAGAAGAGATCGAGAGAATATGCGGAGCCACGGACAAGGCGCTGGAGCTGAGCGACCTCACCGAGATGAAGTATCTGGAGTGCTGCATCAAGGAGTCGCTGCGACTGTACCCGCCAGTGTACTTCATCACTCGAAACGTGGATAGACCGTTCGACCTGAGTAAGTCCAGGGCCTCTAGTCTAGATGCATTCGATAATTTCGACGGCGAAGTTCGAAAACAAAATATATGGGAGATTATGTTTGTAGAGCATCGTCTTTATCCAGCAATACCAATGAGACAATGAGGACCAACGTTTTTAGTCTCACCAGATAGCGTCACTGTAAAGTGAGGTCCTAACCTTAAGCATGGCTGTCAAAGTTTGTTATTACGGGCGCCAAAATAATAATCTACATTTAAAATACATTTTACACAATATAACAGTATAGTAAACACAAAACGGGTATAATTTTTCAAACTGATTGTTTTCTTGAATGACACTAAATAAGCCAAGCTGACATAAGTTTCGTTTAGGAAGAAGTAAGGAACATTTTCAGAATTAGACAAATAAGCGAATTAAAACTAGTGACATATATAATATTCATTGAATATTTTTCGTTTTAATTGATGTAAATAAATAGACACAGAATTATTTAAGATGGTGAGAACCTCCCAGCATGAGTAGTAGACTAGGAAGCGTTTTGTAAAAAATACTTTTTTAAATACTTTCACTACAACTAAACCTACCTACTTTTTTTTTTCAGAGAATGACATGTTCGTAAACAACGCGGAGATGATTGTTTCTATATTCGACATGCAGAGGCGGGCGGACCAGTTCGTGGAGCCGCTGAAGTTCATCCCAGAGCGATTCATGGTCGAGCCCACTTGGCACCGCTACGCGTATATCCCGTTCAGTGCTGGGCCACGAAACTGTATAGGTAAACCTATTATTCACTTCAAGGAATATAAGAAGATTCCAATATAGCAGAATTATTTCAAGGGTTCTGTACCGAATGGTTAAAAACAGCGGAGTCTCAGTACTGTTACTGTGACTCCGCTATCCGTTCGTTTGTCTGTCTGTCTGTCACCAGGCTGTTTCTCGTGAACCGCGAGATTGAACGGATTTTGATGAAATTTAGTATGGTGGTTTAGGCTCTGGATTAAACATAGGCTACTTTTTATCTCGAAATTGTAGTGTTCCTTTGGGATACTGTATTTACGCGGGCGGAGCCGCCGGCAACAGCTATGTTGCCCGATTTATATGCCTTAATATGCAATGTTTTAATCCAGAGCCTAAACTACTACTATACCAAATTTCATAGAAATCCGTTCAGTAGTTTTTGCATGAAAGAGTAACAAACACCCACCCATCCTCACAAACTTATACATTTGTAGTATTAGTAGGAAGTAGGATTTACGTTGAATATAATGTGCACCCTGTTTTTTTTTAATTAATTCTATTGAAATTAACGATGTCTGTTCAGGTCAGAAGTTCGCGATGATGGAGATGAAAGTGGCAGTGGCTTCGGTTCTTCGCAAATATCGTCTGCATCCTGTGACCAAACCCGAGGATATTGTGTTCATTTTAGACCTGATATTACGCTCCAAAGACCCTATTTACGTTAAGTTTGAGAAAAGATAAGAATTGTATTATATTTTTAATTTGTAAGCTTAATTAACCGATTCTACATTAAAATAAAATAAATAAAAACAGATTAATTAAATGATTTATTTACCACAACAAGTTATTATTTTCAACAATAAGTATTTATTTACAAAAAGTTTAAACAGATCATTAGCATTTAAACAATATTAGTAGGTATAGAGACAATTCACAGGCTAAATGAAAATAATGAGCTAATTTTTAAAAGCATATAGTAAGTAGGTACTCCTCACTGACGTCAATATTATCAGCTCAGCTATAATGTGGTTAATTCGACCGTTTAAAACCACAGTGAGCAATTTTCCCTTCAATTTATAACTGCGACGATACATATGACATTACACGGCGCTACATTGTTAAGATAGCTATTGAAAATTGAACCTTATTCACTACACAAAAAGTCATATCGGTTTTTTCTCCATACAAACACTATTGGTGATTTACCAACAGCGTTTGTATGGAGAAAAACCGACTAGTGCAGCTGTAAGTACTCATTAGTTACCCAAGAAGATACATCATACACGTTTCATTGTAGTAGTTCGAATGTCAGATCGCACCGCACTGCACAGCGCATATCACATGTGCAGTGTATAATAGACCGGGAGATAGTGTCTAGTGACACAAAATATTGGGTCATTTCAGGGGTCGGAAGAACCGCCATACTGGTACAAATGACCCATGATGGCGACCATTTGGAACCGTTCGAAAAGTATGGCATGGTGGTTTTCGTAAATGGCTGCACGACGAAGATTAACTGTGCAAAAGTTAGCCTGGTACAAATGGTTGAAGTTTTTTAATTAACGCTTTCGCGTCAGTATGACGGGCTGTAAGTCACACCAGAGAAGTATGGCATGACACTACCGCCTCTTCTTTTTTATGGACTATTGGAAAATACTAGAATTTTTGTGGAACAAATCGTTTGACACTCGTAATTAATCCGACGAGTTCTACTAATGGTGTCTACAGACACACGAATTTGGTACGGAGCGTACAGCGGATCTGGTACGCTCCGTACCAGATCCGAGCGTGTGTAGGGCAGTCCGGCGAACATATGAAGAAGGCGAAGAGTTCACCGTTGTCCGCATCGGATCTGGTACGCTCCGTACCATATTCGTGCGTGTGTAAAGCAGTCCGGCGGTTTGGCCGTACAACAGTATCAGTGTTGCCAACTTAGGTGATGTACCCCCCAAAATTAGGGAAAATATCTACGGGGTTTACTAGAGGACAGGATGTTTAGAGTTTACTCCTTATGAATCAATTTGTATGTAATAATAAAAAATATTTTAATGTGTGTATATAGCCAGGGATATGAAAATGTATTGGGAGTGAAATCAGATTAAGACAAGTTAGTTTTATGTTATTCACGCGTAAGTCTTTATGTTAAACACATAACCTTTCTTTCTAGCTTATTATCTCTTAGACCTGTCAATGGTATAAGTAATCAGGGGTAAAATTTGGGGAGAAATATTTTTTAAAGTGTTGGTATCACTGCCCGTAATCAATCAATTGCGGTAATCATCGTCTTCGTTTAAAAACCGCACTGTAAATAGAACTCTGTGCTAATGTAATAGAGCATAAAATCGAACACACGAGTGTCGAGCGTTTCGCTTCACTGCACCGTACCAAATTCGTGCGTGTGTAGCGACACCGAATTTGGTCTCCGGATATGGTTCGCTGTACGCTCCGTACCATATTCGTGTGTCTGTAGATAGCATAACGCCCACGTGGCGGCCCAATCGCGTGGGCGTTCGTCGAACTCGAAAGCCGGTTCGAGCGCGATGACCATCATTTTTCTTTTTGTCATTGCGTAATAAGACCCCTGAAGAACCGCCATACTGGTACAAATGACCCAATATTTTGTATCAATATCTCCCGGTCTATTATACACTGCACATGTGATATGCGCTGTGCACTGCGGTGCGATCTGACATTCGAACTACTACAATGAAACGTGTATGATGTATCTTCTTGGGTAACTAATGAGTACTTACAGCTGCACTAGTCGGTTTTTCTCCATACAAACGCTGTTGGTAAATCACCAATAGCGTTTGTATGGAGAAAAAACCGATATAAATAATATTATAATATAAAGTCATTACAGACCCAAATTTTAGCGTAATATCGATTTTTGTTATACTTATCTAGGTCGGTATGTGCTTATATTTCTAAAATTTAAATTAGGTTAGAAGTTAGTAGCCAAGCCTCCAAACATCGGATTTTTAGCGCAACTTTGACCGTAAATAAAAAACAAACGATACATGAAAATAAAAAAGCAAGCACATACCGACACTACAATTTCCATATCAAATATTTTGCATTATATACATTATATACAACTCCTTACCTTGGCCTTGATTATTTTAACTATTGTAGTTTGTAGGCAAAAAACAATTTGGACTTATATATTGTATACCTTTCACTTTTTATTTTGTTTTAACATATTTTTTTCAAGTATGTCATGTTTTCAAGCAAGACGAGTATCCACTCATCCCAACTTACCTGTCCAGTAGTGGCGTAGGGTTCCTATAACTCCATTCCTATCGGCTTCCCTTGTCACTTACCTTTTGTAAACCTTCATAGAAATCGCTACCTATTATACAGGCTCCGGCTTCCCTATGAAGGAGAAGCAGCCTTCGCCACTGCTGTCCAGTAGTACTAGGAAGCCATGGGTACCAGATAAACTGGTACCCGGTGGCAGATTAGGTCTGTGGTTCTGCCACCGACCACATCTCGGTCGCAGAGGATAGGGCAAGCGGCGCACCGCAATACCGACATGTCTCTTCCTCTGCGGCCCCACCAACGCCGTTTCGACGGAACGGCCCCGCCAGCTCGCAGGGGGTAGGGAGAGTGGCGTACCGTAATACCATCACGCCTCTCCCCCTGCGATCCCTCCACGGCCGCAGAAGATAGGGAGAACGGCGCACCGTAATACCGGCACTCCTCTTCTTCTGCGGTCCCACCTCCAGGCGCGTCCTCTGCGGGCATGCTTAGCCCGCTGGGAGTGCCCTCCTCGGGCCAGGCGGCGGCAAACAGGCCGGCCCCGGTTGCCTCTTAGCTTCACCGTGGGTGACCAGTCCACGGTTACTAAGCCCCGCCACGACAAGGCGTGCAACCATCGGGGGGATCCCTTGCCCTCCTGGGCGGTAATATCCTACATTCCTATTTCCCACTCTAACTTACCAATCTTCCTTTCCATACCATCTATCCTTCCCTTTCCCTATTCCTACCCTCTCCGCCAATCCGTGGGAACGCAACGGATAATCATAAAAATAATTTAATTATCCAAAATGGCGGCGATGTGGTTCGCCACCCATCACGTCTCGTTCTCGCGGAGGCGAAAAGTGGCCCATGGAGAGCCGCTTCGCTACGTTGAATGTAAGATGAGGAATGGATGGTAAGAATGAAAGTGGACGAAGCGAAACAAGTATGTAAGGATCGTAGCAAGTGGAAAGAAGTGGTCTCTGCCTACCCCTACGGGAAAGAGGCGTGATTATATGTATGTATGTATATTTTTTTCAATAACATATTATCATCAGTCATCGCTCATCACACAGTAAAAAAACCAATAAGTAGTTTAAATAAAATACATGTATAAAAAAACATTAAAGAATATAATTAATTAAGATAACTCATCATCTGAAAATTTGTTAAAATTTATTACACGCTTTTTGCTCCACTAAAATTTTTGTAAAGTTTTCAAGTTTTGTGTAAGATTTTATTCAAAAAATATTTTAATTATCTTTGATTAATCATTACATAAACGTTATACGTAATTATAATTTTATAATAATATCACACAACCTTTTTAGACACTTTTCCTACTTTATTTAGATTTTTACAATACATAATTTATATATAAACACGACCGGTTTTGATTAACTCATCATCAATTCTATATTCATTACATCTCTAATCTGAAGCACAAAAGCTTATTAGGTAGAGACGAGCTTATAGGCAGGGCCGAGGGCACTTTCCTTCACCTCTACCGCAAAAATGTTGGTAGCACAAATTGATTGTATATTTTTCTGTAGTAACACTCCGACTGCTACGACAGCGATAAGTTTTTAGTTTCTGCAAAAAATAAACCGATAAATTCCGCGCTTTAACTACAAGTGACTCACATCTCAATACATCTACAGGATCATAACATACAATACGTTTCGTTAATTTAAATATTTTTGCTGTAAAAATGTTACTTTCAGTTTGGTTGATTTTAATATTATGTGTGCTTTTAGTATTTTTGTTTTGTTATAAACAGTGGTTACAAGATGATGATTTTTACAAGGTTCCCGGTCCTAGGGGATTGTTTTTACTTGGAAACTCGTTAGATTTTTTAAAGGACAGAGGTAAGTATTTAAAAATATTTTCTTAGCATTATAATTTCTTAGCTATATATGGCTCGTCGATATAGTTTTTTTTTCAAAATGACATTTTATGACGAACAATTATTTTTTGCATTTGTAAGCTAGTTGCTCTATTTAGCTTAAAAATGCAAAAAATATTTTGGTGTCTATGTATCCCTGTAGCTCTCTAATATTTTTTTTGTTTCTATTTTATTTTTTATTATTAGATTTAAATTGATTTATGGTTTAGTATACATAATACACATAGGTATGTATCATTTGTATCGATCTATTTCACTTAACGAGTCACTCTTATTTAACAGAAAGCAAGTAAAGTGATGAGATGACTTACAGCTAAAAAAGATCTAGTTCACATGAAGCATGCAAGCAATCCGCATGAAATTTTAATTGTTTGTTGCCTTTTCAGTGGACACTTTCGCTTATTTTCGGTATCATGCTAAAAAGTTTAAAGATCTTTACAAAATATCTGTGGGAAGCTTCAAATGTTTGATAGTCCACTCTCCGGAGCACACCGAGGTAAGCGAGCACAAAAAACTGATCAAATATTATATTGTTTATTTTTATTTATTTATTAGCTATATTTATTAAATATAGCTAATAAATAAATAAGCACAGCCTCAGAATTTAAATCGTCAGATATGTATAAGTATGTACTTATATACGTCACCGTAAAATTGTAAAAACCGTTAGATTGTAATATTACTAGAAATAAGTATTATAATTATATATGTCGACAGATTGTCAAATTAAAATTTCTCCTTACAGTTGTACGCATAATTATCCGACTTCCAAAAAAGGAGGCGGTTATACGTTCAGCTGTATATTTTTTTGTATGTTAGACAATAATTTCGCCATCTGTGGACCGATTTTCAAAATTCTTTTTTTGATGTAAAGGGTATAAGTCCCAAGTTGGCCCTATTTAAAAAAAGTGGTAACCTGATGATGGGATCCATGAGGAATCGAGGGAACTCCTCGAAATTTATATGGATACATATGGTGATTTTGACTTTTTCTGAAGTAATCCAAGCAAAATCTTACTTTTTGGTAGCACATGCTACCAAAAAGTAAGATTTTGCTCCAGGGTATATCCTGGATCCAAAAGTACAGAACAGAAGTCCTGACACCTTATAGATGATACATGTTTGGGAATTTCGACTTTGTTTAAAGAACTGCAAGTATATGCCACCATGTCAATTAGATTTATGATCATCATCACCACCACCATCACACCATACATCATCACATATAAAAGGTACTACTCATAGTATTTTACACCAACACGGAGATCTTTGAACGTTTATACATCTCTGCCGTTTATACATACATACATACATATAATCACGGCTGTTTCCCGTAGGGGTAGGCAGAGACCACTTCTTTCCACTTGCTACGATCCTTACATACTTGTTTTGCTTCATCCACTTTCATTATTCCCTTCATACATGCTCTTCGGTTTAGGGTACTCTTGACCTGGCCTTTTTTCAAGACTTCCCCGATTTGGTCTTGGAACGTCCGCCTAGGTCTACCCCTTCCAACACTTCCATTCACACTCGCATTATACACTTTTTTCGTCAATCGTTCTTCATTCATTCTCTCAACATGGCCAAACCATCTAAGCATAACTTTCTCAATTTTTGTCACTACATCTTCTTTCAGACCACAACGTTTCCTTATCTCACTATTTCTTATCCTGTCACCCAGTTTAACTCCTATCATGCTTCTTAATGCTCTCATCTCAACTGCATTTATTCTGCTTTCATGTTTCTTCTGCCATACCCAACTTTCGCTTCCGTACATGAGTGTCGGAACCAACCGGGGGTGTTGGCATGCACAGCCAAACGAGCCTTGTTAGACACCTTTCGACTGTTCGTAAAGGAGTGCAAAGCTCCATTCACCATGTTTCCTGCATTCACTCTTCTTTCAATATCACTATCACACTTTCCATCTCTTGTAAACTTTGAACCCAGATACACAAAATCATTCACCTGTTCAATTTGTTCATCTCCAATCACGATATTGCAGTCTGTCACTGCCTCATCTCTTTCAAACACCATCACTTTCGTCTTCTTTACATTCATCTTCATTCCCTTTCAAGTTAGAGCTCCACTTATCGCAGTTACCATCTCCTGCAACTCCTCGGCCGAAGACGCAAGTAATACTTGGTCATCAGCATAGAGAAAACATTTGACGAGTAACTCATTCATTCTCAGCCCACTTTCATTCTCTTTTAAATCTGTCAAGCAATTGTCCATGAACAGATTGAACAGCCACGGTGACGCTACACATCCCTGTCTAACACCTTTTTCGATATTCAGTGTATGCCCCGTTTATCCTTACACAAGCACTAGAATCCCTATAAAGAGATTGTAATGCTCGTATGAGGATACTGCTCACGCCGTTCACGGACAAAGCTGACCACAATTCATTCCTCACCACTCTATCATAGGCCTTTTCTAGATCCACGAACGCGCAGTAGACCTTCTTGTTTTTAGCCAAACACTTTTCGGCTATGCACCGCAAGGAAAAGACCTGATCCGTACATCCCATTCCCTTTCTGAATCCGTTTATACCTATTTGGTTTTTGCTTTTTGACTTTTACTGAAGTAACACAAGTACCTATATGCTACCAAAAAATGAGATGTACCAAGTTATACCCTGGATCCAAAAGTACTGAACAGAACTCCTCAGTCTTTAAAGATATTATGCGTTTGGAAATTTCGGCATTGCTTAAAGAACTGCAAGCATATGCCACTTTGAAACTTACAGTAATCATCATCATCATCTTAATAACAATACCTAATTTAAGATTGGCGCGTATTCATTTATGCATTAAGACATATTAATAATAACTTAACAAAATATATCACTAAAAAGAGTGAAATTATCATTTTTAAACAAAAAAAATTAAACCGACTTCCAAAGTAATAATACACAAAAAAGTATGAAATAAAACTCATTTTCAAAATATGTTAATAGTTATGACTTCAAAATTAAAAACATTGAGAAGAGAGATAGTTAAAATTTTAGCCAAATTTAAAAGGGGAATAATTAAGAAAATATATTTATTTCATACTTTTTTGTGTATTTTTACTTTGGAAGTCGGTTTAATTTGTTGTTTAAAAATAAAAAATAAACCTTTTTTTTTTTATATTTTATATTTTTTTTATACATATATTTTTCGTTATATTTACCGGACCGATTGGTTAAACGGCAAGTGCCCATATTTGTATTTTTCATAATAATAATTATAACGAAAAATAATGCATACAAAATTATTGTAAGGAGAAATTTTTATTTGAAAATCTGTTGACATTTTAAAACATCTCTTACTAGATATATTACAATCTAACGGTTTTTACAATTTTACGGTGACATATATAATGTAAGCTATAATTAAAATTGTGAATATGCATGTGAATTTAACGCAAACCGATGAACAGAAAATGAACGCGGTACGCGAGGAAAAGATAAAGTTTCATTCGACGATCGAATCTTGAGTAAGTGAATTGTTTTTTTTCAGACACTCCTAAGTGGTATCAGCTTCCACAAAAAGGGTAGAGTGTACGATTTCCTAAAGCCCTGGCTGAAAGACGGCTTGCTCTTAAGTAAAGGTACGTACCAAGCTACTTCTAAACATATAATAGGGAATATGCATAAAATATAAAAATAGCTTAAAACATAATAATATGATACTAGACTAAAAAATAAAGGAAATGGCGAAAAAAATTTCAATATCTGTTGATAAATGAGCAAGATATGAGCGGTCAAAGTTTGTAATCTATCTCTTTCTAGCAAAACGAAATTTAGTATGAACTTTCTATGAAAGTCGTGTTATGTGACGTCCGATCTCTCTGTCTAATAGACTACTTTAAACGTTCATATCTTTGTTATTTTTAATGATATCAAAAAACTGATTATACTAAAATGTTAACTATTTCTCTACTCAATCTTCTTAATTTTGAAGTCAATACCAGCCCAAACTATATCCTACAATATTTTATAGAACTCACGTTCAACTTTGCTGGTAATAACTAATAACTATTTCTCTACACTATGTATATTCATAATTTTAAAGTTGGTACCAGCCAACTTAAACGTGAGCTCTATAAAATAATGATTTATGAGGATATTGTGTCATGGGATACTCATCCCAACTTACCTGTCCGGTAGTTGTGGTATAGTACCTATACGGGTATACGACCCCGGCTTCCCTAGCTATTGGCCGGGGTCGCATACCCGTATACTATACCACAACAACCGGACAGGTAAGTTGGGATGAGTATCCCATGACTACTAAAATTTTAGCCGAATTTAGAAGGGGAATTAAATAAGATTTATTTTATACTTTTTTGTGTATTTTTACTTTGTTAATACATGATTACTTATTAATAATTTGAACTCTAGTTTCACTGATAAGAGGTTATCAAGTGTAAGTTCCTCCTTAACCTCCTTAACTGTAAACAGTTGCTATATCACTATTTACATCCGGGAGAGAGTACTTAAAATAGTATATAAGCGTTGTGCTAAATCAATTACGGATATTTTGGGCATATGATTTAGGTAAAGTAAAGATGTTTGGGCAGAAAAATAATTTAAAATTTCAAAAAATTAATTATCGTAATAGGTAGGTATGTACTATTATAAATGCGAATGTTTGTGAGGACGGATGTCTGGATGGATAGACAGATCACAGTAATAATACACAATACTTCTTGCACTATTTCCACTTTAATAAGTATTTTACATTAATTTTAATATATCACACGACCGGTTTCGACAACGTCATCATCAGGTGTGATAGACAGATGTTTGTTACTCTTTCACGCAAAAGCTACTGAACGGATGAAATTTGGTATGGTAGTAGTTTAGGCTCTACTCTCTAGATTACAACATAGACTACATTTCCGAAAAAGTCAAGTGTTCCCGTGGGATACCTACTGTATTTACGTGAGCGGAGCCGCAGGCAAAAGCTAGTACTAAATAAAGGACACTGGCGATTCCTGCTCGATTTTCCATCATGAACGGCCAAGTTACAAACATATTATGTGGTTCCATCCATCCATCCTCACAAACTTTCACATTTATAATATTAGTATTTTCTATAGTTTGACAGTTTAGTACTAGTTTAAAAAAAGTTAATTGGGGTTTGAAATAAATCCCTCTATACTATTTATACTAAGAAATAACTATTATGTTTATCTGATTTTGAACAACCCCGTTATTTAGGACGTTTATATTTTCAGGTCAAAAATGGCAGCACAGAAGGAAAATTCTAACTCCCGCATTCCATTTCAATATACTACGTCACTTTTATATGACCATATTGAAAAAATGTGATATGCTTGTGGAGCAACTAGAACCTGAAGTTAAGAAGGAAAAGACTGATATTCTACCGTTTGTGGCTGATTTCACATTGAACACTATCTGTGGTAAGAATGATTGCTCTTTACATTATTGTTTTTAACCGACTTCCAAAAAAGGAGGCGGTTATACCTACATTCGGCTGTTTGTATTTTTTCTTAACCGACTTCCCAAAAAAGGAGGCTGTTATACGTTCGACTATATTTTTTATATGTTCAACGATTACTCCGCCGCCTGTGGACCGATTTTCAAATTCTTTTCTGTGATGTATAGGGTGTAATCCCAAATTGGTCCTTTTGATATCAAAGTGGTGACCTGATGATGGGATCCATGAGGAATCGAGGGAACTCCTCGAAATTTATATGGACACATATGGTGATTTCGACTTTTTCTGAAGTAGTTCAAGCATATATGCTACCAAAAATTAAGATTTTGCTCCAAAGTACACCCTGGATCCAAAAGTACTGAACAGAACTCCTGACTCCTTTTAGATACATGTTTGGGGATTTCGGCGTTGTTTATAGAACTGCAAGCATATCCCACTATGTCAATTAGAGTAATCACCATCATCACCACCATTATCACACCGTACATCATCACATTATGATGGTATAAAAGGTTATCATAGTATTTTACACCGACACGGATATCTTTGAACATTAGGTACTCTATGTAATTGATTGTACTGTCGGTTCTTGGTGGAAATTCATGTTGAACACTAATAAAACACAATTTTTCGTGCACTTTTTCCACTATATTACGATATAATTATATTTTTTTATAAATAACACGACCGGTTTCGAATTAAATCATCATCAGGTAAATCATTAGGTACTCTGCCGTTTATGGACCTATTTGCAAAATTCTTTTGTTGATGTATAGGGTATAATTGGAAATTAGTCGATTAGTCACTAAAGTGGAAACCTGATGATGGGATCCACGAGGAGTCGAGTCTTCGAATTTTTTATGGGTAATTGTTTACAAGTGGGGCTCCACCTTGAAACGACTGCAATTTTTTTTTATTGCATATTTTCATTATAAAACAGTCTGTTATGCAATATTAAGGTGGCGGAAGACCAAAAAAAAAATGTAAAAAAAATATAAATAACATGTCAACCTCAAAAATACCCAGCGTAAAATAATGTTTGTGTAGTTTTGGGTTAGATTAGGTTAGGTTAGAACTTTTTAATCACGTTAAAAACATCTTCGGGGCGGTAACACGGCCTCACAAGAATCCGGGGTGAAATAACCTGTGTGTAGTTTTGGGTTAGGTTAGAACTTTTTTATCACGTTAAAAATATCTTCGGGGCGGTAACACGGCCTCACAAAAACCTGGCGTGAAATAACCTGTGTGTAGTTTTGGGTAAGGTTCGGTTAGAACTTTTTTATCACATCTTCGGGAAGGTAACATGGTCTCACAAAAACCCGGCGTGAAATAACCTGTGTGTAGTTTTGGGTTAGGTTAGGTTAAAACTTTTTTATTACGTTAAAAATTTCTTCGGGGCGGTAACACGGCCTCACAAAAACCTGGCGTGAAATAATCTGTGTGTGGTTTTGGGTAAGGTTCGGTTAGAACTTTTTTATCACGTCTTCGGGGTGGTAACATGGTCTCACAAAAACCCTGCGTGAAATAACCTGTGTGTAGTTTTGGGTTAGGTTAGGTTAAAACTTTTTTATTACGTTAAAAATGTCTTCGGGGCGGTAACACGGCCTCACAAAAACCTGGCGTGAAATAACCTGTGTGTAGTTTTGGGTTAGGTTAGATTAGAACTTTTTATCGCGTCTTCGGGGCGGTAATTTTTTTTTACATTTTTTTTTTGGTCTTCCACCAACTTAATATTGCATAACAGACTGTTTTATAATGAAAATATGCAATAAAAAAATTTTGCAGTCGTTTCAAGGTGGAGCCCCACTTGTAAATATTTACCTTTTTATGGACACATATAGTGATTTTGACTTTTTCTGAAGTAACCCAAGCAATAAATAAGATTTTGCACCAAAGCATTTGCCACTATGTAACTTACAGTAATCATAATCATCATCTTATTTACAATACCTAATGGAAGCTTGGCGCGTATTCAAATATACATTCGATCGTTTATTTTAAACTTTCTTAAAATGTATGTATAATAATTTAAGAAATATCACTAAAAAGGGAAAAAATGTTATTTTTAAACATAAAATTAAACCGACTTCCAAAGGAAAAATAAGCAAAAAATTATTAAATAAATCCTATTTTCTAAATATTTCCTCTATTATATTATTCGGCTATAATTTTAACTATTTCTCTACTCAATCTTTTTAATTTTGAAGTCGGTACCAGCAAATTTGAACGTGAGTTCTATAAAATATTGTATAAGCGGCTCTTGCACTAAGCACAGCTTGTATCGCAAAAGCCAGAGATTGTGGTGCTAAAAATAGCTCGGACTTACGAGTACATCTACGTATATTTAAACCTAATTAAAAACTAATTTGTGTGTGTAGATGTGTGTGTGTATGTGTGTGTACTAGTGTGTGTGTGCCTGTGTGTGCTTGTGTGTGTATGTCATGGCAATAGAGGTTCCATTTCTACGTAATCCATTCCTAAGGGGCCCCATACATGGTCCGGTCTACCTTCAGTTCGGCCTGAACGGATGCAAAATCGTATCGTGTGTGTGCAATTTCGAGATCGCATCAGGCGGCCGTACGGACTGAAGCGATTCGTTCCAGTGTTGCCAGCTCTTTTTTTTGTGAAACTACTAAACTCGTATCGATTTCTACTAAAACTACTAAAAAACTACTAAAGAGGCTACTTAACTTAGGAATTCCTGAAGCCCTCCAAAAACCACTGCATTTTAGGTTTTATTATATTAAATTTTTTTCATTAATTGAATTTGATTATAAATTTTACCATTAAATTAAAATATACTAGGAAATATTACGTATTTAGTAGCTATTTTGCATATCATTACTGTCTGGCTCTTTCCTACTTAAACACTACTAATAACTAAATTTCTACCAAGGAGGGAATAAAATACTCAATTTAGTAAAATTTTGTAAAATAACTAAGTTGGCAACATTAATTCTGGCCTGACCGATCGGCCTGAACGCGCGGCCTGTCCTGACCGTGTGTGGACAAATCGCTTCAGTTCTTGCCCGACCCGCTGCCGTGCGGGCGTGTATCTTGTACAAGCGTTGTATGAGTTTTCGCGGTGTTTAAATACAAAATTGATAAACACGACCGTAGCGCGCGGCAAACCAGAATGGACTGATGCGACTGTTCCGTGTGTGGGCACGAATCAGATCAGGCCGAACTGACGTAAATTGGATTGGATGCGATTTTTTCCGTGTGTGTGCTCGAATCCGTTCAGGCCGAACTGACGTCAGTTCCAGCTGAAACGATCGGCCTCTCGTCTGTGGGGGCCTTAACAGCCAATCTTCAAGGATTTTCTTTGATTGCTCAGCTGTTGACCTAGTGATAGATGGAACTTTCTTACATACCTCAATGATACAGGTAACGTATCAGGAAGGGTGCGTGACGCTAAACAAATGTTGTACCGGGTGGAACTGGTATTTTGAAAACTTTGCATCGAAGAAAGGTATTTTACTGTTGCTAGTTTATAACTATTTTGTGCTGGAAAGCGACTCTTAATATGTTGTCTTACCCGTAGGACTTTACATACATACATATAATCACGCCTCTTTCTCGTAGGGGTAGGCAGAGACCACTTCTTTCCACTTGCTACGATCCTTACATACTTGTTTTGCTTCATCCACTTTTATTATTCCCTTCATACATGCTCTTCGGTTTAGGGTACTCTTGACCTGGCCTTTTTTCAAGACGTCCCCGATTTGGTATTGAAACGTCCGCCTAGGCCTACCCCTTCCAACACTTCCATTCACACTCACATAATACACTTTTTTCGTCAATCGTTCTTCATTCATTCTCTCGACATGGCCAAACCTTTCTCAGTTTTTGTCACTACATCCTCTTTCAGACCACAACGTTTTCTTATCTCACTATTTCTTATCCTGTCACCCAGTTTAACTCCTATCATACTTCTTAATGCGCTCATCTCAACTGCATTTATTCTGCTTTCATGTT
This sequence comes from Glaucopsyche alexis, assembly GCA_905404095.1. Taxonomy (NCBI): domain Eukaryota; kingdom Metazoa; phylum Arthropoda; class Insecta; order Lepidoptera; family Lycaenidae; genus Glaucopsyche; species Glaucopsyche alexis. Next base: position 16,737,107 of record FR990051.1, on the reverse strand, counting down.
TCTTCTGCCATACCCTTTACATTATTTATAAAGTAAATTGGTTGGGTATCGAAAAGGCTGTTTGAACATCACTTTTAAAACTGATATTTGTGCACGCTCGAACTGTATTAATTTTGATTAAGCAGCTTCACCCCAAGCTTTTATTGCGTAAATTAATGTAGATTGGCAGCGAGCTTTATATATGACTAATAACAATTGCCTGTTTGCCGTAAGTTTTTCATAATAAAGACCAGTTTGCGTACACGAGCAGCTGTTGAAGAGATGTGTTGACCAAACGACAGATTTTCATCAATTATAATGCCTAAATATTTAATATTGCTTATGCGAGGTATCAAAGGGCAGTATACGACGTTTAATTTGCGTCGCGGCAATATATTTGGTTTTGTGTACATTGAGCGTAAGGAGGTTTCAATCTAGCCACTTTGAAGCAGTACTGAGACCTTTTTCCGCATTCATATAGACATTTTCCCATGTATTGCCACGAAAAATTAAAGTGGTACCGTCTGCGTAATAAATAATTTCAGTTTGATCCAACTGTAGTTCCAAAAGATCGTTTAAGTATAACAAAAACATTAAACAGAGTAGGACTTAGGAAACTGCCCTGAGGGACACCAAAGTTTACAAACATAGAATTGCTCACGGTATCGGTTGCTTTTATAAATTGTTGCCTATATGTTTTTACGTGGTAGAGCCATGCTTCGGCACGAATGGGCCGGCTCGACCGGAGAAATACCACGGGCTCACAGAAAACCGGCGTGAAACAGCGTTTGCGCTGTGTTTCGCCGAGTGAGTGAGTTTACCGGAGGCCCAATCCCCTACCTTATTCCCTTCCCTACCCTCCCCTATTACCCTATTCCCTCTTAAAAGGCCGGCAACGCACTTGCAGCTCTTCTGATGCTGCGAGTGTCCATGGGCGACGGAAGTTGCTTTCCATCAGGTGACCCGTTTGCTCGTTTGCCCCCATATTTCATTAAAAAAAAAAAAAAAAAAATATGACAAGTAGTTTCGGAACTACAAAAACTTTCTAGTTGTCTGAAGGATTGGGATCGAAACCGTGTCAAACGCTTTGGCGAGATCTAGAAATACACCAAGACAGTATTGTTTTTATCTAGAGTAGAGGATATTGCGTCACACAAAAGCAACGCAGCATCCTCGGTAGAGCTGTTACGCTGAAAGCCAAACTGTTTGTTAGAAATCATATTATGTGATTTCAAGAAGCTAAAACTTTTTCAAGAAGTTAAAATTCTAGCCGAATTTAAAAAGGGAATTATTTAGAAAATAAGATTCATTTTATACTTTTTTGTGTATTTCTACTTTGGAAGTCGGTAAAATTTTTGTTTAAATTGATTTACTTAGCAATCTTAGTCCTTCCAACAAATTTGTAATCTTAGTCCTTCCACAAAAGTTTTTGTTTTCAGTTTTATAATATTACATCGATTATATAGTAATATTGAGTATTGTCATTTTTTACAAAGGATTTAGTTTGCAAGTGTTTTGCTAGATAAAGGGCCTATATCCAGAAGTTTTGTCGCTGCTTGCTTTATATCGAGTGACAGAGATAAAACATGGCAATAAAACAGACAAGGCATGGCTGACGCTATTATCAGTAGATTGTGAAACAGTAAGAGCTATTACGCACGGTCGACGGCGAATGTGACTTACTGTAATTTGAATAGGTGTTTACGCACTTGGTCGCTGGTCGCCTGGACGACTCGGCGACTCACCGCGCAGTGGCGATGCACAAGCGACTGCTGGTCGCCGGCGACTTGGTCGAAAGTTCGTAATGCTCTAACTATAATTGGTTTAACGACCTCTGACAAAGAATATATACTTATTACCCTCTGTGGCTCAGTGGCTCAGTGGGTTTTCCGTGTTCCTGGGTCATGGATGTGTCTATTAAATATGTGTATTATATAATAGAATCTCATATGTATATGTGTATAATATAAAAGTATTAAGTAAATATATTTCCGTTGACGAGTACCAGTAAATCAAGTTCTTCGAGAACTTACCACAGGACCAGATTGACGTAGTGTGAGGCGTCCATAGATATTATTATTATTGGTAAATGCATGCATGCAAGGCGCGAGCATTAAAATTTAAACATTACATTGTTTCACTTAGTAAACAATACCACCATTATCTATAGAGATAAAATAAACAACCATTAAAGTGGTAATTCTGATCATTATCAATAATAATCGAGAATAACACCGTGGAAAATTGGACACAATGATTAAGGTTCGAATCCTTTACTCGTTTAAAAAAGGTATTATGGGTAGGTATACCTTCGTACAATTTAACATAAACATTAGTAAGCGGAACTATCGGCTATTATTTTTGTAATTAGTAGGTAGGTACGATATTTAATAAATATTCTATTGGCGAGAAAGGTAAGTTATCCTGTTATTTTCTTTACTATACGAGTAGTAAGCCGAATCTCCGAGTAGAAAATATATTTACTTACGTAGCTTAAAAGAAACAGCTTTCATAGAACGAGCCAAATCGATCCAAATTTGAAAATTTTGACGTCCCCTTCAACGGCCCACAATTTTTTCACACAATCGTGGACACAGCGTGTGCTTGTAGTATTGCAATCAAATAGCTAACTATGTAGCTGTTTATCTGTTCCTCTTATACTCTCAGAGTCCATGAAACTAACCAAGTCAGATACGCAGGAGATATTTAAGTGCACAAGTGTGCGCGCAATTCACAGGTGCACTCTCTCGTCTACTCGTCCTTGCTCTAATGGAGCGGTAAGCCGTTACGATTAGAGAACGGGTAGATGCAGTTTCTGGTCACGACATATTTGTCCTATCGTCACCTTCAGGCCATCAACATTTGCCTTGTTGTCTCGCCACTGGAAATTTATTGCGTTACCACCAAGACAAACAGCACTAAATAGTACGGGGACAAACCGTACAACTCCAATCCTGAAACACATGTCATCACTTGAACAGCATGTGTGTCAGTACTGGAGCCCCCTCCACCAGATTTAGCCCACGAGTCGATGTAGTATTCCAGGGTGTGGCCGCTGCGTGCTGACAGCTACTTGGAGCCACTGGTGAGGGGACTGTGGGCTATTAACGAATTTAACATTAGCTCCTGTACCATCTTGAGATAGTCGACTAACAGAAGTAGTCGCTAAAAAAACCTTCTACACCCTGGGGTAACAACTATTATAATATTAATGAGTTTTTTGAAGACAAACAACAGCAGTGTTATTCTCTAAGAACATTTTCAAATCTCGACAGCTGAATCCGCGGTGAGTGTCAAATTTATATACTGAATTTGACACTTACCGCGGATTCAGCTGTCGAGATATTATGAAAATGTTCTTAGAGAATAGCACTGCAGGCTTTAAAGTGAAGTGTGAGTTTCGTGTGAGTGAGCCTCATGCCACTTCATCCTCTGTTATTTTTTTATTCTTACTGATCACCGCCTAGGAATAAATACCAATCAAAATATGGGTAAAAGTATCCAATGGGAATTGGGAACACTGTACTTTTTGGGGATAAAAAGTAGCTTATGTTTTATGTCCAGAGCCTAAACTACTACCACAACAAATTTCATCCAAATCTGTTCATTAGTTTTTGCGTGAAAGAGAAACAAACATCCATCCATCCATACACCCATCATCACAAACTTTCACATTGCTTGAACACGAATTTGTACTCACCAAATCCAAAATTCTCTAGAAGAAGATTAATAAATAAGCGTACCTTAATTTCAGAAACAGCCATGGGAACAGCAGTGGAGGACTCAAATATTTCTGGAAGGAAATATAGACACGCAGTCCACGAACTAGGCTTGTTTATCTACGAAAGAGTAGTACATGTGTTGTACCACAGCAATTTTATTTTCAAGTTTTCGTACTTAGCTCGCAAGCAAAACGAGCATGTAGCCACAGTTGCGTCCTTTAGAAACAAAGTTGTTAACAACAGAAGACAGAATAGATGCAAGGTTGACGTAGACTCGACCATTGCGAATGGTGATAGCGATGTTGCTGAGTATGGCCAAAAGAAATTGGCCATGCTGGATATTCTATTAAAAGCTGAGGACGAAAATAAAATTGATGAAGATGGTATTAGTGAAGAAGTGGATACTTTTACTTTTGAGGTAAGATTTTTTTATACGCTTTGCACAGAATACAGAACATTCTTTGTTTGAATGCTGTGGAGATCTATTATATATTAGCATTTACCCGTTGCTCCGCCCGCATAAAAACAGTACAGTATGTCACGGTAACACTGTACTTTTTCGGGATAAAAGTAGCCTATGTTTTAATCCGGAGCCAAAATTACTACCATATCAAAATTCATTAGAATCCGTTCAGTAGTTTTTACGTTAAAGAGTAACAAACATTCATCTATCCTCACAAAATTTCACATTATTATGTAGGTAGTAGTAGAATGATTGGTGTGCAAAATTATTTAAAAAAATAGATTATTAGACAGTAGACACATTATTTTCTGCAGGTCAGGGTGTAAGGGTACTTGTACTATTAATTATTCTGTGGTAGGGGTATCAGTTCATTGTTTATATAGATAAAGAAGTCAACAAAATAATTATTGTGTTATTATGTTTTTATTATAACACTAGATGCTGCACGCGACTTCGCGCGCAAAAGGTAATCCCGGGTAACCGTACATTTTGCCGCGATAAAAAGTAGCCTATGTCCTTCCCCGTGGTCTAATCTATATCTGTAATTCTGTACCAAATTTCATCAAAATCGGTCCTGTAGTTTCGGAGCCTATTTAATGCAAACAAACAAACTTTTCCTCTTCTATACATATAATAAATCTGTAGAGGGGTCATGTCTGTACATTAAAGATATTTAAGTGAAACTCAAAATGGAGGGTCTAAAAAGGCTACAAAACCTAAAAATAACGTTTTTGAAAAAATTTTCTGTCTGTCCGTCTGTCTGTCTGTGTGTTTGTTATCACATCACGCCGAAACCACTGAATGGAATAAAATGAAATTTTGCAGGTAGGTAGCTTATAGGGAATGGAAGAACCGGTCTCATTTTTAGAACTGGGAATTTCAGGACTGGGTAATTTCGGAACCGGGATTTCCCGGGAAATTCGGGAATTTCGGGACTGGTGTTAAGGCATGAAATCCATGTGTTATTACTGTCTCAAAAGTAATTCAAAATATAAGAATAACATTTTATAGTACAATTACAAATTAAATAAGGTTTTAATGGCAACTCGACACATCAGCCAATATGTCACCGCCATATTAACGCTCAACTTTATTGGCGATAGTAAAGAGCCGTAGGTCATTTTAGTTTATTAGCATTATGTATTGATGATTTCTTATTGAAAAACCATTAATAAATGCTAATGTTACTTCGAGTTATTTGATTTTTGCAAAACGTCAAATGGTTGGGGTGCCCAGAATGCAATTATTAAACGTATTATTAAACGCGGTAACTTATTAGAAGTGGTAGATTAGTGAGATAAGCATACTGAAAGTTTAACATAAGATCTCATACTCGCTGGGGGTACTAAACAATATTTAAGTAAAGTATCTTCGATGACTGATGGCCTCGAGCATATCGCTAACTCCCCTCTTTGGCTTCCTGACTAAAAGGGGTTTGTTGGGGTTTGATCGTTGCGTTCACACATTTTATCTGCCATAAGAGTATTCGTGCTACCCCAGGTGTCTGCTGTAGTGCTGAACTTAAGAAGCTGTTAGCCGTTAGGGCGTCTCATAGTTTTCCTTACACACCTGCAAGTCGTTGTTTTATCAATGTTTATTTTAACGAGGTATTTAGTAGATGGCAGTGCCTAGTTTTAGTTTACAAGGTTTCACGTTTATAATATTACACCTAGTAATAAATTTTGATTTAAATAAATGTGCGAATAAAAACTCATTCGCAGCAAGGAACGTTAAACAAGAAGGCATATTTCCTAAAACCCCTCACAGTTAACTTTTATGTACAGAATCTGATATGAACTACTAATTATATTCTTTTATCGTGTAATATTTTTCATTTTTGTCTTTAATTTGCTGTCGCAAATTATTAAAAATTATTTTTTAGCTAATATTTACAATTACCGATGATAGTTTACTTAAATCCTTGTAAATTTTAATACAATCTGTACGGTACCGAAAGTACCGAAATTCCCGGTTCTCAATTTTTGATTCCCGGTTCTCAGAACGACTCAAAATTTCGGGAATTCCCGGGAATTTCGGGACCGGGATTTCCCGGTTACATACCCTAGTAGCTTAGGACCTGAAAAACGAAACGGTTCCCATGGGATCTTCAAAAAACAGTACCTACCTATTTGACGTTATTTCAGGCAATCTATTGGACGTATTTAAATGAAACTTGGCACAAAGGTAGATTAGAACATGAAATAAATAACAGGATATTTTTTTTCTTGGAAAACAAAAGTGTTCCCACGGGATCATGAAAAAACTGTATGTTTGTGAAAAACCGGAATAAATCATAATTTTTCGCATTAAATCATCTTTTTCAACTGCATTATTTTGTTTTCTTTTGAAATAAAACTATTAAATTAAAACCTCAAATATAAAAACGGGTTGCACTTCGGGAGTGGCGGTAGAAGTGAAATATCTAAAAAGTGGGGCTATTTAACTGGAGACACTTTTTTCTCCATAGTGTTTTCACCATAAGTCAAATTTGAAAATGGGCCCAAAAATCTCAAAAGTGGGGCCATTTAACTGAGGATCCTTTTTTCTCCATAGTGTTTTCACCATACGTCAAATTTTAAAATGGCCCCAAAAATCTCAAAAGTGGGCCATTTAACTGGAGACACTTTTTTCTCCATAGTGTTTTCACCATACGTCAAATTCAAAGTGGCCCCAAAAGTCTCGAAAGTGTGGCGAAGCCACGGCAATTTTCACCACGCCAAAAATCAGGTTTACCCTCGCCTATAGATGTTTCAGATTAATAAATCTATTCTCTATCCTACTCAATACAAATAATAAATAGCGAGGGAGTAAAACCAATAGTACAAGGTCTCTTTAAACTAAGAATTTAGCGGGTGTTCAACTTATCTGGAGGCTCATAATAAGTTGGTAACATTTGACAGATAAGTAAGTACTATTCGGGAACCCCCCCCCCCCCCCCCCCCAATTCTCCTCGAGGCATATCTTAATCATCTGGACCCCTAGACCCATCGAGTGAGGTATCATTGGAATCGGGAGAACGAGCCCTATAATTTGTCTTAATCAGATCCCCTAAATTCCCAACGGGACCCGGGATATACCTCAAAAACCGAGCCTTCTCATGATACCTCCCCTTGAAAATGTAAGGATGTTTGTTACTCTTTCATGCGAAACCACTGAAAAGATTTTGATGATATTTGGTATGTTGGTAAGCTCTGGATTAAAACATAGGCTTAACTTATAAACATAACTTTTTATCACGAAACATTCCCGTGGGACACTTTATTTACGCGAGATCTATACTAATATTATAAAGCTGAAGAGGTTGTTTTTGTTTGTTTGAACGCGCTAATCTCAGGAACTACTGGTACGAATTGAACAATTATTTTTGTGTTGGATAGTTCATTTATCGAGGAAGGCTTTAGGCCTATAATATCATCATAACTCAATTCGAGCGGAGCACCAATCAAGAATGTTACAAAATCGGGTTTTTATTTTCTTTTGAGAGCTTTCGCTGCGTACGCTGCGGAAACGGTTGAAGTTTCGCTAAAATTATGTGACAAAATTGTTTCCCTTTAAAAGTTCTAAAAAAAAGTCCGCGACTGTATATAATCTATCTTTTAAAGTTGGCTCACTATAACCTTTTTATGGTAACCAAATTTGTTCTAAAAGTAAGTATTATTTGTTAAGTTGTTTTCATAAAGATGATACTAATTCTTATCCAAGTAAATACGTTATTCATTACGAGAATTTAATCTAGAAGAAATTTACCGTTTACATTATTTGATTTCAATGAGTATTTAAGAAGATATCGCAGTAATAAAATAATCAATCGCACAATAATAATGCACGGCGCGCAGCGGGCAGTCGTGAGGGGGAAGCGTGTTCTCCTAAATGAAGTCGTGGGTAAATTTTAGAGATATCCCAAAGTAACTGTTCCACGCGGACGAATTCGCGGGCAAAAGCTAGTTATTAATATAATTAATCATATTTTATATACTTACTCGTATTAGGTTGACTGTTAAATACTTAAATTATTATAAAAAAAAGTATAGTTAAGACCGACTTCCAAAAAAGGAGGCGGTTATACGTTCGGCTATATATTATCACAGAATACAGAACATCTGTATTATGTATTCTGTGTATATTACATACTAGCGGCCCGGTACGTGCTTCGCTACGTATAAAGTGAAATAATAAAAAAATGAAATTGGAACATCAAATTCATTTATTCAAAAAAATATATTTTATTAATTGCTCTATTTTAATACTTAATCCAAAAACATTTGGATAAACAATATTTTTTGTTTTTCCATTTTGAGCTTGAATAAACACCCAAACACACAAACATTGAATAGACTCTGGAACAGGCAACATAAAGTTGGCCATGTGAAAAACATGATTCCTCCAAATTCACACCACAAACGTGAATCCCTTGGGCCTTGTTGATGGATCATGGACATCGCAAAAATGATAAACGCTCGCAAATGATAAACGCACAGTGTGGCCTGTATTGTTAAAAACTAGATACTATATACTGTCAATACTGTAAAAAGTTTTAATTTAACAGCACAATCCCCATATGAAAAAAGTTTCAATTTGACAGCAAAATCCCCATTAACAAAATGATCCGCCATTTCTTGAATTCATTTGTTACAAAAAATGTGATAAATGAAGAACCGCTCGACCAGTTTTGTGCAAACTTCACATAAACCATCTACTAAATATGGGACTATTTAGTAGATGGTTTATGAAGAAAAGAAATTAAGAAGAAGATTACAATACCCTACAATATTTTATAGAACTCACGTTAGTACGAGTATTTGCTGGTACCGATTTCAAAATTAAGAAGATTGAGTAGAGAAATAGGTAACATTTTAGCCGAATTCAAAGGAGAATTATTTAGAGAATAAGTTTTATTTCATATTATCTACTTTTTGTGTATTTTTACTTTGGAAGTCAATTTAATTTTTTGTTTATAATTGTACAGTTCCTTTATTTAATAATTAATTAGGTATTGTTATATAATTATGTTTGTGTTTGTTTTTTGTGCAAATGAAGTGTTTTCTATTCCTATGAGCTTATTAATTACCCGCCCTATTATTATTGACAGTAATATTAGGTATAATATTTAATTGTATTATTTATTTATCGTGAGCATTGATTTTTTTTACGAATAATTAAATTTTAGGGTCACGACACGACTGCCTCTGCCCTGCAATACCTCTTCATGTTGCTGGCCAACCACGGAAAAGTACAGGTAGGTTATATTACATAAACCCTGGGAACATTTTTTTTCATAGTTTGTTTTTTAGCTCTACCCTCTACCTCAACAACTCGTTTTGTAATTTAACCGCCTTTTAGTTTGAGGACGGCAGTGAGGTTGATGCTACGCCTGACAAACGTATTGATTATATTCTCTTTGCGCCTGACTATTCTAATTATTTCACCATTTAGATTGTTTTTAAGTGTACTAGTGGTGTAGACTAGGGATGTTATATGATATTCCGGATCTGGATATGGATACGGATTATATTTTATATTTTATAGGAATAAAATTATATCGGCTGTGGATACGTGGTAAGTGAAGCCGATTTGAATGGAGTTATACGAACCCCACGCCACTAATGTATAGGTACTTAACTCTGTTGTAATACTCGTATACCCGATACCGACAATGCACTCCATGGCTGGGCAATGTGATTGATGGAGGGTGACTAAAGTCTCATAGCGATAATCGACAGTCTGAAATGAAAATCGGCGAGGTGACTGAAATCGACCCTGTAAATCGCAATTCGATTGTCAAAATGCAATTTAGACGATGATTAAAGGTAGCCTTTCGAAGCGAGCGGCAGTGACGCCGCGGCACTGAATTATATGGGACGGCGACAGTGATGCGCCGCGAGGCTGCACGACACTGTGGCCGTCCCATACAATTCAGTGCCGCGGCGTCACTGACGCTCGCTTCGAAAGGCTACCTTAAAGCCGGGTTTTCACAATACGAGTACGCTCGGACCGAGTGCGCTCGGATGGCTTCTCGGACGCTACTCGTAATGTGTAAACAGGTGATCCGAGCACACTCGGACGATGGCATCCGATCAGAGTCGACTCGGGCGCGGCTCTACTTTTACGAGTTGACTCGGATGAAATTTTAAAAACAAAATGGCGTCAACTAAAAAAATTAAAACGGAGCTAAAGAAAAAGTGGACAGAACGTGAAACTAAACCTTTTCCGAGTCGAAATCGTTATTTTATATTTTTTTATTTCCCTCCCGTGATTTTCTATTTCAGCCAATAACATATCTGTCACAATTTCTACCCCTCGAAGTAACAAGTCAGTCGTCGTCATCTTGTGTGTTTAGAAATCAAATGCTACTTTGATTCAAAAAACCAAAACTGTGAAAACCAAATTCCGAGTGGGCTCTTATACGATTAGGCTCGTACGAGCGCACTCGGTCCGAGAGCACTCGTACTGTGAAAACCAGGAGAAAGTAAAAGCCGTGCGACTTCAGTCACCCGTGTAACTCCCGCATACGCGATCTCTCATCTATGTTTGATGTTGAATTTGGAGATAGCTACGACTTTTTTTCCATAAAAAATCCAACTCCCACATTTCGACCAATTAGGGATATTATGGAACATACCTACTGTTTCTGAACAGTGTGTTCAGAACTACTATTAGCAGTGGGTTTTGAAGGTCGCGCCAACTGACAACAGGTTGGAGTTTCGATCTGACATTTGGGAGGCCATACGGCTATGGTAGCGGCGATATCGAAAACTATCAATGATGGTTTTCAAAAATTACTTTATCTGCCATCTTCGACGCGGGTCCAAGCCGTTATCAGATTTTCTCATTGTTTTAGGACCAAGTCGTAGAGGAGATCGAGAGAATATGCGGAGCCACGGACAGGGCGCTGGAGCTGAGCGACCTCAGCGAGATGAAGTATCTGGAGTGCTGCATCAAGGAGTCGCTGCGGCTGTACCCGCCAGTGTCCTTCATCACTCGATACGTTGATAGACCTTTCGACCTGAGTGAGTCCTTCTTATAGCCATAGACAATACGGACCGACTATGAAAAGATATATTATGTTTGTAGAGCATCGTCTCTGTCTTCATCACTCGACACGTAGATAGACCGTTCGACCTGAGTGAGTCCTGCTTATGACCATAGAGAATGTGGACCGACTCTGAAAAGATATATTATGTTTGTAGAGCATCGTCTCTGTCTTCATCACTCGACACGTAGATAGACCGTTCGACCTGAGTGAGTCCTGCTTATGACCATAGAGAATGTGGACCGACTCTGAAAAGATATATTATGTTTGTAGAGCATCGTCTCTGTCTTCATCACTCGACACGTAGATAGACCGTTCGACCTGAGTGAGTCCTGCTTATGACCATAGAGAATGTGGACCGACTCTGAAAAGATATATTATGTTTGTAGAGCATCGTCTCTGTCTTCATCACTCGACACGTAGATAGACCGTTCGACCTGAGTGAGTCCTGCTTATGACCATAGAGAATGTGGACCGACTCTGAAAAGATATATTATGTTTGTAGAGCATCGTCTCTGTCTTCATCACTCGACACGTGGATAGACCGTTCGACCTGAGTGAGTCCTGCTTATGACCATAGAGAATGTGGACCGACTCTGAAAAGATATATTATGTTTGTAGAGCATCGTCTCTGTCTTCATCACTCGACACGTGGATAGACCGTTCGACCTGAGTGAGTCCTGCTTATGACCATAGAGAATGTGGACCGACTCTGAAAAGATATATTATGTTTGTAGAGCATCGTCTCTGTCTTCATCACTCGACACGTGGATAGACCGTTCGACCTGAGTGAGTCCTGCTTATGACCATAGAGAATGTGGACCGACTCTGAAAAGATATATTATGTTTGTAGAGCATCGTCTCTGTCTTCATCACTCGACACGTGGATAGACCGTTCGACCTGAGTGAGTCCTGCTTATGACCATAGAGAATGTGGACCGACTCTGAAAATATATATTATGTTTGTAGAGCATCGTTTCTGTTGACAGAGACGATGTTTTACTATGCAATACCATTGGGACAATGAAGACCAACGTTTTTAGTCCCACTTAACGTGGCGCCACTGTAAAGTGAGGTCCTAACCTAAAAAATTCGCCAAAAAGGCGCCAAAACAAAAATCTACATTCAAATCTTAACACAATAGAACAGTGAAGTAAACACAAAATAAGTACCTAATTTTTTTTCATACTTTGATCGTTTTTATGAATGACACTAAATAAGCCTAGATTTTTTTATCTTTATTTATTACAAGGGATTTTTGTACAAGAATATGACGATGAAAAGAGGCCAAGCTGACAGAAGTTTCGTTTAGGAAGAAGTAAGGAACATTTTCAGAATTAGACAAATACCTAACCGAATTAAAAAAAAAAACTAGTGACTTATATAATATTCATTGAATATTTTTCGTTTTAATTAATGTAAATTAATAGACACAGAATTATTTAAGATGGTGAGAACCTCCTAGTATGACTAGTAGACTAGGAAGTGTTTTGTAAAAAATACTTTTTTAAATACTTTAACTACAACTAAACCTTCCTACTTTTTTCTTTTTTTTTCAGAGAATGACATGTTCGTAAACAACGCGGAGATGGTCATTTCTATATTCGACATGCAGAGGCGGGCAGACCAGTTCGTGGAGCCGCTGAAGTTCATCCCAGAGCGATTCATGGTCGAGCCCACTTGGCACCGCTACGCGTATATCCCGTTCAGTGCTGGCCCACGAAACTGTATAGGTAAATAGATTATTCACTTCAAAGAATATAAGAATCCTACTCCTACTAATATTATAAATGTGACTCTTCTCAAAAGAGGGGGACACCAGTAATGGTGTCTACAGACACACGAATTTGGTACGGAGCGTACAGCGGATCTGGTACGCTCCGTACCAGATCCGAGCGTGTGTAGGGCAGTCCGGCGAACATAAGAAGAAGGCGAAGAGTTAGCCGTTGTCCGCATCGGATCTGATCCGCTCCGTACCATATCCGTGCGTGTGTAGAGCAGTCCAGCGGTTAGGCCGTACAACGGTATCAGTGTTGCCAACTTAGGGATGTACCCCCCAAAATTAGGAAAAATATCTACGGGGGTTTACTAGGGGACAGGATGTTTAGCGTTTTCTCCTTATGAATCAATTTGTATGTAATAATAAAAATTATTTTAATGTGTGTATATAGCCAGAGATATGAAAATGTATTGGGAATGAAATCAGATTAGGACAAGTTAGTTTTATGTTATTCACGCGTAAGTCTTTATGTTAAACACATAACATTTCTTCCTAGCTTATTATCTCTTAGACCTGTCAATGGTATAAGTAATCAGGGGTAAAATTTGGGGAGAAATATTTTTTAAAGTGTTGGTATCACTACCCGTTATCAATGAATTGCGGGAATCATCGTCGTCGTTTAAAAACAGCACTGTAAATAGAACTCTGTGCTAATGTAATAGAGCGTAAAATCGAACACACGAGTGTCGAGCTTTACGGTCCACTGCACCGTACCAAATCCGTGCGTATGTAGCGACACCGGATTTGGTCTCCGGATATGGTCCGCTGTACGCTCCGTACCAAATTCGTGTGTCTGTAGATAGCATTAGAAAGGAAAAATTACTATAAGGCATTTTTCATTTTCTTTCTTAATATTCACCTATGATATATTAGGTCATTACATATGAAATTGGCGTTTTGTAAAGGAGGAACATAAAGTATATTTTTTTAAACATAATATATTTATTAAATCAAAGCATACTTACCTATACCATTGCTATCTATGCACTTTTGCCATCTCATAGGTATTTACTAAAAAAACTATTCGGACAGGAATCAATAAAATCTTTGAAGGCGCTTTGGACTGCCCCATCGGAGTCGAATTTTTTCCCTTGCAAGAAGTTATCCAAATTTAGTTGTTGCTTCAACGACACAGAATTCAAAACATGCAGAATCACATTTGTATGCAGCGCACTGTGTCCAAAACCATGCCGAAATACCGCCCCGCCCGCACTTTTCAATCTTTACTCTTTACACTCACAAAACAAATCGCGTTGTTATATTACGACAATTAGGTATTCAATAAAAATTAATTGAAAAAAAGTTGGATAAAATATTCCGTTATTCTCTGGCAACATATTATGTGTGGATAACCATTCCAATTTGGAGTGGTTGTGATGGCCTCACTTTCAAGCGTATTGACGGCTTCTGCATGATTTCTGTATTCTGTGTCCAACGAGCAAGTTCCTCAAGTTTTTCATTTTGTAAACAAAGTGACGGAAAGAAAAACCCTAAAGAGGAAAAAAACAAATGAATTACGGTTTTCGAAACAATTGCATGAGTAAATAGCGGTATAAATTTGAAATTGGAATTCCTAACCAAAGAAGATTTATATATTCGAGGTCCAATCTTTACTCTTTACACTCACAAAACAAATCGCGTTTTATATTACGACAATTAGGTATTCAATAAAAATTAATTGAAAAAAAGTTGGATAAAATATTCCGTTATTCTCTGGCAACATATTATGTGTGGATAACCATTCCAATTTGGAGTGGTTGTGACGGCCTCACTTTCAAGCGTGTTGACGGCTTCTGGATGATTTCTGTATTCTGTGTCCAACGAGCAAGTTCCTCAAGTTTTTCATTTTGTAAACAAAGTGACGGAAAGAAAAACCCTAAAGAGGAAAAAAACAAATGAATTACGGTTTTCGAAACAATTGCATGAGTAAATAGCGGTATAAATTTTAAATTGGAATTCCTAACCAAAGAAGATTTATATATTCGAGGTCAAAGCTTTGACCTCAAATATATCTTCTTTGGTTAGGAATTCCAATTTCAAATTTAATCGCCAGTACGACAAAACGCCAATTTTATATGTTAGGACCTAATATTTATTACTAGCTGTTTCCCGCGGCTCCACCCGCATAAATGGGATACTATATCCCACAAGAATACTGTACTTTTTCGATATAAAAAGTAGCCTATATTTATTCCAGAGCCTCTACTGTTAGTTTCTACTACCAAAAGAAATCTATACTTATAATATTATAAATGCGAAAGTGTGTATGTCTGTCTTACCTCTTCACGCTTTAAGCGCTGAACTGATTTTTATGAAATTTGGTATAAACATACTATGAGTCCCGGGAAAGGACATAGGATATTTTTATTCCGAAAAAGTACAATGTTCCCGCGGGATAATGTATAAATTTACGCGGGCGGAGCTGCGGGCAAAAGCTAGTTTCATATAAGTCTGTTTAGTTGTTTTTGCGTGAAAGTGTAACAAACATCCACCCATCCATCCATCCTCACAAACTTACACGTTTATATTTAAGGTTTTACGGTGAAAATGTGCACCCTGTTTTTTCTTAATTTATTTCTGGACGTCTATTGAAATTTGTTTGTTTGATCAGGTCAGAAGTTCGCGATGATGGAGATGAAAGTGGCAGTGGCTTCGGTTCTACGCAAATATCGTCTGCAACCTGTGACCAAACCCGAGGATATTGTGTTCATTATAGACCTGATATTACGCCCCAAAGACCCAATTTACGTTAAGCTTGAGAAAAGATAAGAATTTAATTATATGTTTAATTTGTAAGATTAATTATAACGATTCTACATGAAAATTAAATAAATAAAAACAGATTCATTGAATGATTAATTATTATTTTACCACAACATGTTATTATTTACAACAATAATTATTTATTTAGAAAACACTTTAAACAGATCCTTAGCATTTAAACAATAATTATATATTAGTAGATATAGAGAATTCACAGGCTAAATAAAAATAATGAGCTAATTTTTAAAAGCAAGTAAGTAAGTACTCCTCATTGACGTCAATATTATCAGCTCAGCTATAATGTGGTTAATTCGACCGTTCAAAACCACAGTGAGCAATTTTCCCTTCAATTTATAGCAAGGTTCCGTTCACACCGCGACGACAAAGAATATATATTACTAAGCGACGATACACGACATTACGCGGCGCAACATTGTTAAGATAGCTATTAAAAATTGAACCTTATTCACTAGACAAAAAGAGATTTCATATGACATCAGTCATACACTGCACATCATGCGCTGTATATTCGAACTCCTACAATGAAACGTTGTGTATGATGTATCTTCTTGTCAGCCTGCGTGGTCTAGTGGTTAGAGCATTGGCTCTTGACGCGGAGCTCGCGGGTTTGATTCCCACATTGTAACAACAAAAAATGTTGTTTCCAAGTTTGGTTAGGACAATGCAGGCTGATCACCTGATTGTCTGACAAGAAAGATGATCTATGCGTCGGATGGGCATGTAAAAAGTCGGACCTGCGCCAGATCTCTCGTCAGTCGTATCGGTTATCCGTCCCACAGCCCACTGAATTATGAGAGTAAAGGACGAGAGCGTGCTCTTGTGTACTGTGCACACATTTGGGCACTATAAAATTACTCTTGCGTAACTGGTCTGGTTTCAATGAAACCGGCCACCGTCACCGATACCGGTGTGGGGAGTTATTATCTTCTTTTGTAATAACTAATGAGTACTTACTTAAAGTTAAATTTTGAATATGAGGCACCGCGTCGCGTGATACGTATCAGTATTCGTTACAGTGTGAGTTGACCCTTAGTTATTGTAGCTTTGCATCACTCACAAGGGTTATTACGATTAACGACACAGAGGCGTAAAATTAAGCGGCGTTTAACAGGCTGCATATCAGGCTCGACACTCTACATTTCATTCTAATGGTGTCTGCAGACACACGATTTGGTACTGAGCGTACAGCGGATCTGGTACGCTCCGTACCAAATCCGAGCGTGTATAGCGACACCGGATTCGGTCCGCGGATATGGTTCGCTGTACGCTCCGTACCAATTTCGTGTGTCAGTACATGCCATTACTACGAAAGCCGAAATCATTTCACACTAGCTTATCTCCGCAACTCCGCCCGCTCAAATACAGTATCCCACGAGAACAGTGTACTTTTTCAGGATAGAAAGGAGCCTATGTGCTAATCCAGAACTTAAATACCTACTACTACTACAACGCTAAATTACATGACAATCAATTTAGTAGTTTTATGTGAAAGAGCAAACAACTAGAAAAAATAACAAGTTCTGGAAACTTAAATACCTACTACTACTACAACGCTAAATTACATGACAATCAATTTAGTAGTTTTATGTGAAAGAGCAAACAACTAGAAAAAATAACAAACATCCATCTATCCTCAGTCCTCATAAGCTTTCACATTTTTAGTAGTAGACTGCAATGGAAATTAAAAATACAATAATGAATTGTTAAACGATTTTTAGAGACAAACACTCATTACATTTTACAATGTACTATTGTAAATATTGTAAATACTTTTTGCATATTTCACTTATTAGTTGGAGTCTATTTTTAGCCTGTCCGTCTTGGCTAGGAGAGTAGGAGCAGTACGTATTAATACGCGGTATGCTGAAACTGAAACTATGGAACAGTGTACGCGAATGCCGGCGCGGGCTCTGACATACAGTGTTCTGTGCGGTCCATTGACGAAAATCTGCATGCGTCTGATATCAAATTGTAGTTTTGACGATTTCGTGATGGAGTGTGGCAATGAATTTGAGGTAGGTATGTTACATTATTTTGGTATATTTAGTTTTTGATATTCGATTGTATAGTTGTCGAATAAAGTACCAGCGAAAATCCCATGCATTATACCTCAATTAATCCTCTGTTGGTACAATTAATGCGTTTCAAATGAAAATAGGAACGTCAATGACCTTTTTCTGTCAAATATCACTTGAAAAGTGCGATTTGCAGAATAATTTTATGTGCATATAAATATTTATAGTCTTGCATCGAATTTAAATAAAAACGTTAAATAGTAATCAATTATCTAAACATAAATTTAACTATCATAACATTCTAAATTCGAAACAATATGGTGCCGACTCGATCCTATTCTCATTTGAATCGCAATATATTAGGTATAATAGGGTGGCACTTTTGACTATTAAGTATAATATACTTAAATTTGTTATTTGATGTATAAATAAATTAAATTTCAAAAGTTCAGATCATTTATTTAGGATAGAGGTAGTCTTTTAAATGAAACGCCCTTTTCGGGAACATCTCCAATTTATTGTGAAGTTCAATAGTTCTATGTAGTAATCTTGAGTTTATTTGTTTTCCGGCGAAACAATTCCTGCCTGGTGCCACTTCTACAAAAATATTTGCCTCAGCATCATCAAATAAATAAATAAAAAACGTTTATTGACAAATTAGTATAAATACTACAAGGTATTATATATGTCACCGTACAATTGTAAAAAGCGTTAGATTTTAAAATAACTTACGAGATTGTAAAAATATGTCGAAAGATTAAAAACTATATATTTATAATCTAACGAAAAATAATGTATTGAATTATAGGCAGCACGTCGGAAGTCTATCAACAATTTTACGGTGACATATACATTAGGTACAATAAAAACACCATAAGAGAACAGAAAAAGAAGATAAATAAATATCTAACATATACTTAAACAATATTTAAGAAAAATATAGAAACCGACTTCCGAAGTGAAAGCAATAACATTCTTACAATCACGAAAAAGTATGAAATAATTCTTATTGTTGAAATAGTTCCCTTTTTAAATTCTACTAAATATTTTCTACTTCATCTTCTTAATTTTGAAGTCGGTACCAGCCAATTTGAACGTGATTTCTTTAAAATATTATTTGGATGTAATAGTTGTGTTAATTAATGATTTTTTTTTATCAAAGGATTTATACAATTTTTTGGGTTGGTACCGACTTCAAAAATAAGAAGATTATGTAGAAAAATAGTAACATAGGAGGGGGTCAAACCCCTCTTCGCACTCCTACCATAAAGACTAGCTAAATGGCAGTCACCAGTCCGACTTTCAAGCGACTTAAAAGTCATTAACGTAGACCCATTCGAAAAAAAATGCATACAAGTGTGGCTTCGGCCTGACGGAGCATAGCACCTCGCTTGGTCGGAGATCTCTATTTGAAGCTGCCACTATTCCCACAGAAGTAATCTATACATCTTCTATACAGATAAATAAAATTGAAGTGTCTGTTTGTAATTTCAAATTAACAGCTTTTCACTTAGTGCATGTGAAAGTATATTCGGTACTTACAATGAAATACCAATTTTTAAAATTTTTGTCTGTCCGTCTGTCTGTCTGTCGGTCTGTCTGTCTGTTTGTTCCGGCTAATCTTCGAAACGGCTGGACCGATTTTCGCGGGACTTCACTGGCAGATAGCTGATATTATAAGGTCTAACATAGGCTACTTTTATTTTAGGTTTCCGTTTAAAAAATAGAGTTCCGTTTCAGTTAGTTCTATGCAAACGAAGTTGCGGGCATCAGCTAGTTAGAAAAATAAAAACAATTGCCCGATTCATATTTACGGTACCCTCCTAGAATCTAGATATATATACTTACAAAAATCGTGAAATGGCAAAATGACTACATGATTCATCTGATTTCATCTTAGAAAATATAAATTTTGACAGTTTTCAATAGAAATGCGTAAAAAGGCGCACAATGCACATACGAGTAATATGAGTTGAAAAAAAAAAAAATGAAACATAATATAAAACATTTGAGCCTATAACACATGCCTTCGTCCTTAGTTTTTATGGACGAACCAGAGGTCCCCGTATCCCTACCTCCCTACTTGGTTCATGTGCCAGAGGCATTGTGCAGATTCGATGGTAAGTGGCAGTGGTGGTACTAGGGCATATTTGAATCAGTGGGACTGGGAAGCTGATGGGCTAGTACCACCGCAGGCTCTGCAGCGGTATTATCCCTGACATGCTCTTAGTTAATATTATTTTGAGTGGATATCTCTTTAGTAGTTGTGGTGTGAACCTCTTGAAAGAAATAGCGACAACTTAAAAGGAGGCAATCAGATACATCTAGATAAAACTAATATAGACTAATCATTGGTCTCGCTGGGCGCTCTACAGCGAGACAAATCAACTTGAAAAAAAAGGGTAAAAAACTTTGGGTAAAACGTATATATAACATGCGAAATGTGTAAACAAATAAAAGGCAAATTTTAAAGGTTTTACTTCGATCGCATGTTAACTACACGTCATACCTTTTACACATTTTTTTACTGTAGGGCCCAAACTACTGGTTTGATTATAATACTGCCGTCCTCAAACTAAAAGGCGGCTAAATGACAAAAAAGTTTTTGAGGTAGAGCTAAAAAAACACAGGATTATTTTGAAATTGATGCTAGTGATTTTCTATAAACAATTGTTAATGTTGTCGTAATATATTCATGACAACATTAACAACTGTTTATACAAAATCACTAGCACCAATTTGAAAATAATACGGCGTTTTTTAGCTCTACCTCAAAAACTCTTTTTCATTTAGCCGCCTTTTAGTTTGAGGACGGCAGAATAGATGAGGTGTCAAAAGATTCGTAATAATAGCCCGGGTAACATATACTATTACCTATATAATTTACGTAAATTATATAGGTAATAGCATATGTTACCCGACAAATAACCCGACTACGTAGTCGGATTATAGTTTTTTTATATAAATTGTAGTTATTTCAGACCGTAAATAAACCTATCTATCTATCTAACTGTTAAAAAGCTTCACTAACGAATAACGATACGACAAGGCATTATTCACTCAATATCTAGTGGTTACTGCCAAGTGGTGCTAATTCCTAACACGCCATTAAAATATGTGTCAGTTGTTTATGATACTATCTGGGTGCCTGTTATCTGATAACGATAAGATTTCTGCGGTTAGAAGAGTGACGTAGCTTCAGGTTCGCTACTTATACACTTGTTAAGAACGTGTAGTCATGGTGATGTTATGAATACTGAACATGTAGAGTTCTCAAAACGGAAATGATTTTGTGATTTGTATAATATCGATAGTGGTTAGAAGTCTTTGCAAGACTATTAACTGATAGTAAACAGACTGTAGGTATTTACGGCAAAATATGTCCACTTATTTGAACTAAATAAGATTATCTTTTGTTGATGTAGAGTGTAATGCTTAACATGAATATTCTATGCAATAACACCCTATTACCAGGAAATGAGTCTATTGATGTAGACGTAATGTTTGAGTTAGCAGTTAGCACCGGTAAGAGTCGTATTGATCAGGACGAGAGAAATAATTCATAATATTTGATTTTCACGTAAAAAGCGTCAAGAGTGGGTAAATAAGTCGGCTAGATAAACGCAAGTGACTGAACAAGCCAGGGGCGTCAGTTCGCGCCTGCGCGTTGGGGCCGACCCGTATACCGCTCGAGTCAGGCATTTTCGGTAGAGTTTCGCCGACATGAGTGGCCGTCAGCTGCGGAAAATCGCCGCAATCGGCCTCCTAAAATCGCCGTCATGCTGCAGCAGGCATTACAGTCAAGTGAGGCCCGTCTATGTAATAGATAATCCTGTGAGTGTCCGCTTTTCCGTCGGCGTGAAACGTCAGCTCTATGTCGAACCTAAGGGACCCAAGAGGCATTTTAAGATAAACGAAAATAGCTGCTTAGAAGTAATTTAGTAAATAGAAACCTTGAATTAGTAAATTTTTGATCTTATCAGGCAGTATATCAAATTAGATCTAGGTATTAATTACAAAGTTAGACTTTATAGTTTTAACCCGCTCTACTAAATCCAATACTGGTCATGGTATAATAGTGTAATTAAAATGCTTCTTGGGTAAATATTTATTGAAATTACAAAAACTTATTCAAGTGTTTCTTTCAGAAATGGCGCAATTCGGCACCACAGTTCTATGCAGTTCAATCTATCGATACGAGGTACGTAATGTAGAGTTGAAACGATCCACGTCCATTGAAAATAAATTATTGTGAATGACACGTATCGACTCCTATTGATCTATATTAAAATCGGGACGAATTGATACTTGCAGGCGCCATGCGTGGTCCTCCTCACCCTTGACATTTAGAATGCACAGTCTAGCTCTTATGTAATACAAATAGAACAGTATAATATGTGGATCGAATGATTTTTTAGTTTTAAAAAATAAAAAATAAAAATAAAAATCTTTTTATTCAGAATAAAAAAACACGGTTTTGTTTTCCGAACGTCAAAAAAAAAAAAAAAAAAATTGAAGAATTACAATTACCACCGGTTCGGAACCCTAACCCGGCGAGAAGAACCGGCGTAAGAAACTCGCGCGGGTGCCACCTTTTAGTAAAAAGGATAGCCAAAATTGTTCTTTTAAAAAAAAAATACATGTATACAATACAATAACAAAAAAACATGTAAACAAAAAAAAAAAAATTACAATATATTACAGTACAAAAGTACATTGTATAACTAGTTAAAACTGAAATTGCCTCATAGGGTCATCTTATTCCCAGGGTGTGCTGTCCTCAATGAAATCTTTAACTTTATAATAACCTTTGGCACACAAATGTCTTTTAACTACTTTTTTAAATTTATTTATTGACAAATTTTTCACATTTTCTGGGAGTTTATTATAGAAACGTATACACTGACCTTTAAAAGAATTGTTTATTTTACTGAGTCTAGTCACTGGCACAGCCAGCTTGTGCTTATTCCTAGTATTGATGTTATGTTGGTCACATTTTTTATCAAATTCATTACTATATTTTTTTACATACATAACATTATCAAAAATGTATTGTGAGTATACAGTCAGTATCCCTATTTCTTTAAATTTTTCTCTTAGGGAGGCGTATGGGGACATCTTATAAATAGCTCTAATAGCTCGCTTCTGCAGCACAAAGATAGAATTAATGTCGGCGGCATTGCCCCATAAAAGGATACCATAGGCCATTCTGCTATGGAAATAACTAAAATAAACTAAGCGTGCCGATGCTTCGTCAGAAATTTGTCGAATTTTTCTGACTGCAAATGCTGCAGAACTGAGACTATTCGCCAGGTTAGCAATTTGTGGACCCCACTGTAATTTAGAATCTAATGTTATACCTAGAAATACAGTTGAGTCCACTGGGTCAAGTTTAACATCATTCAATAGTACGTTGGTTTGTGCATGTCTCACATTTGGTAAACTAAACTTTAAACATTTTGTCTTAGATGCATTGAGAAGGAGATTATTACTACCAAACCAATTTACTATTTCAGAGAGAGCATTATTTACCCTGTCATAGTCCGACTGCTGTCGCTTCACTTTAAAAATAAGTGAAGTATCGTCAGCAAATAACACTATCTCTAGTATATCTTTAACAAGAAAAGGCAAATCGTTTATGTAGATCAGGAAGAGGAAAGGACCTAAAATGGACCCTTGCGGCACTCCTAAATCTATTTTGGCTCCCGATGACATCTTGCCATTCACTTCAACCCTTTGTGTCCTGTTACTTAAATAAGATGTTAACATTGTAAGTGATGTGCCCCTTACGCCATAGTGGTCTAGTTTCCTGATCAACGTAGCATGCTCTACACAATCAAAAGCCTTAGAAAGATCGCAAAATATACCTAGTGCATCCTGCGATCCCTCCCAGGCTTCATATATACTACTAATAAGGCTAATGCCTGCATCAGTCGTAGATCGACCTTTAGTAAAACCGAACTGCTTGTTGTGTAACAATTTATTAATATTGAAATGAGCCAATAGTTGTTGTAAAATAATTTTTTCAAATATTTTACTAAAGGTCGGTAGTATTGAAATAGGTCTATAATTAGCTGGATCAGATTTGCTTCCAGCTTTAAAAAGAGGTAATACTTTGCTATGCTTCATTAAGTCAGGAAACTCACCAATCTCTATACAATTATTAAAGATAAACGCTAGATGAGGTGCAATGATGTCAACTATCGATTTAATAATTCTTACGGACATACCCCACATGTCCGCAGTATTTTTTACATTTAATGAGTTAAATGTGTTAATAATATCACGTGACTCAATTTGTCTAAAATGAAAGTTGACCTCACATTTTTTTACATTATATTTAAGTAATGATTCAGCAGCTGCGGGTGAAGACTTTAGATTTTTTGTAGTAGAAACTGGAATGTCTGCAAAGAATTTCTCAAATACTGACGCCACTTCATCGTCTGATTTAATTATTTTATTGTCTACACAAAGTTTCAAATCTGAGTTACGACAGGCGACTCTTCCAGTTTCACTATTAATTATTTTCCAAGTAGTTTTTATTTTATTTTTAGAATTCTTTATTTGATCTCTTATGTGTATTGCTTTTGCCGCAATTGAAACTTTTCTAAATATCTTTGAATATTTTTTTATATGAAGAGCAAAATTTTCACTATTATTGTAAGATTTTTCGGAGTACAGTTCATATAACCTTTTTCTACTAATATGAATTCCCGCAGTTGCCCATTCATTAAATCTACTAGTACTTTGAGGTCTAACCGGTTTAGAAGTAAAAACAGAAGTATATTGACTTTTAATTAAATTAAATAATTGTGTAAAATCGAAATTTAAACCGTGTTTCTCCTCAAAGCTCTGCAGATTAGATAATATATTGCTTCTAAACTTCTCAATACGTTTTTTATTGACTGGAATAAACACATTCTTATTAGTAGATGAATAATTTTTTAAACACACAGCATTCAGTGTAACCAGCTGTCCACAGTGATCAGAACTCAATACATTTATTGTTTCCTTTTTATTTGGTGTCAAGTTACTGAAAATGTTATCAATACAAGTAGCTGAGCTACCACAAATTCTTGTAGGTTCAATAAACAAGTTAATCAGGTTATATGATTTCAATAAGGATGTGAATCTAACTGTGGTTGGATTATTATTATGTAACAAATTGATGTTAAAATCACCACATAACATTATTTGTTTGTTAGATATACATACTTTGTTTAATAATGTTTCCATAGTTTTTTCAAAAGATTCATATAATCCAGATGGAGGCCTGTATACATTCACAATAATAAAATGCTCCGTCTCTATGCAGGCAATTTCAGTAGAACGCTCAGTCGAGAGGCTGACAATATCTTTTCTTTCTTTAAATTTAAAATTCTTATTTATTAATATTAATGAACCGCCTCTAATAGCTTTTTCTCGACTGAACGAACTTGCAACCTGGTGACTACAAAAGTTTAGTGTAAGTTCACATTTCTTGAACCAATGTTCTGAAATACATAAAATGTCTACATTGTAATGTTCTAAAAACAATTCAATTTCTAACTCTTTACCTACCAATCCTTGCAAATTTTGGTGCACCAGGTTAATATAACATGTTTTTTTTTTATTTATGACATTTTTGGTAGGCAATTCTGGGAAATTATTTTCTATATTTAAACTACTTATAAAACTAGAGCTAGAGACTTCCTCTGTTGTCTTAGATACTAATTTAAATTATTTGGAACATATTCCAAACTATCCAAAAGTGTTGTATTACTAGTAATACTCTGCTCAAAAGAAGCAGGAGTCGGGTTAGCCACTGCATTGGCTATGCTTAAATCTAAAAAATTTAATAGCGAATATGCTATGAGTCGATGATGATAATTAGATAAGTAAAACTTATCTAATGTAAAATACTTATATCTAGAATAACTTAGAATGTTATTAATGTCTATAACATGTAGATGTTGTGCATTATTATTTACAATAATATAATTATTACTATTAAAAGCACTACACAGTAGGCTATTCAACTTATATCTAATATTATTTTCGTGTGGCAAATTTTTTATGTAGGGAAAGGTGAACCAAACAATTTTTTTTATATTCTCTAATTCACTCAAAGATTGAATGTATGTTTTAATTTGGTTTTTGTACACCTTGCCCCTTCTCCCAATTAATACAATTAAAGTCGTGTTGGGACGATGAGTGTCCATAAGGGCTCTTGTCAATATCTGGTCAAACGGTGCCCCAGGCATACAATTGTTGATCACTAATTGCCCCTCACAGTATTTAGTCACTATTCCACCGAGGCCTTGACCAATCTCATCACTATATATACTGATGTGGTTGGTCTCGGCTGATGATGATGGTGGTGTACTATTAATTATATTTTTTGAGACCTCCGTATGGATACCTGTGCTGAGACTAGTTTTATCTAAGTAGTTAAAGGAGTGACTTACCATGTTCTCATTGTCATTTTGAGCTATTATCAGTGATTGGACCCGGTCTTCATTATATTTAATGAGTTCTAATAAATCACCCGTTGCCAATATATGTGCACTAATTTCTTTTTGGGAAATTTCATATTTATCCCTTATATTTTGAAGGGAGCAATGAAGCTCTAAAATCTCAGCCTGGAGGCTACATACGTCGGTCTCATAATCAAGCCTTGTTTTTTCTAGCTCCTGGCTATAGCTTATTAATTTATTTTTAATTAACAAATTATCTTTAGATGTTCTTGATAATTTGTTAATTATTTTTTTATTTTTTAACAATAACTGCTGAGATTTCCTAATACATTTTTTAACTTTTATATACTTTTTTAACTTATTTTTGCTTGTTATATTACAGGAAGGAGTGCACATACTGTCCTCACCAGTTAAGTCTATAGTTGAAACAGTAACATTATTTATACACTGTTTTGACCCAATTAATCTGTCAAATAGGTTCTGTGTTTCTTTTTCCTTTTCATTCCTGATAATTTGTTCCAACGATACAATACAGTCTTCTGCTTCTTTTAGTTTATTTTTAAAAATGGAAGCGTTGCTTAGCGCTTCCTCGTACTCTTCCCTACACTCATCAAATCCCTTGACAAGTGATTGCAGTTCTGCGTTTTGTGTTTGCAGGTTTTCACATTCCTGACATAATTTATTTAGTTCTAATTTCAAGTCTGAATTCTTCTGTAAAATTGTTAAGAGCTCTTTTTCATTGTCCTCGCGTTCACTTAATAGGCATTTACACTGTTCCTGTGACACTTTTAGTTCCTGTAATGCTATACGCAGTTTTTCCTCGCTTTGGCGGGCCAGAGCTGAACGTGTCATCATTTTGCCTATTCTATTCCTGACAGCTGAAACTGAGATTAAAAATATTTAAGGTTTTTATTAGGTAATTAAGGTCTATTCACCCACTGCCTCTAAATCAAACCCAAATATGTATTACTTTTTTTTCAAATGCACAGTTTACAGATTCAGTATTTAAAAGAAATGTGTAAGCAAAATGAGAAAATTGAAATTAGATAGCTAGGTAGAAATTAGTTTAAGTCACACAGCAGGAACAGCAAAAGTATAGACAGGTTTCAGAATTAGAGAATATATGTAATACTAAATCTGTGACTGAAATTGAATAAATAATTTAATTTAATGAAGGTAGATAATTCTAAAATTATTACTATACTATGATTAAAGTAAAAATGTCTTAATTATACAAATTTGAGAATGATTGAATAGTGTTACCTACACTGGATCTAAAGAGTTTTAGTAAGCCCTAAGCACTTTGCAGGACTTACCTATAAAATTTAATTAGTAATAATAAAAATTCATTTCTCGTTTCGACCTTATATGGAATTCGTTTTAATTAAGCTAATAGGCTAATTGGATTGCTATAAGTCTAAACTCTTGAGTACTTTACCAGCAGACATGCCCTGTATTATTAAAATCCTCATAAATCCCTTGCACGAAATATTATATCGAATTATAAATACAGGACGTATGTAGATTTCGTACTATTTATTTAAACATTAAAGCTTGAACGTTTTGAAAACTATAAAAACCCATAGGAATCGTTGTTTGAAAGTCCTAACTTCCAAAATCCTATAATATACCTATAATAAAGCAAGAAACCGAATAACTACCACTTACTTTTTATTTGGTCTGAGTACCACTCTAGCTACCACTTGTTCTACGTATATTTGGGATTTATTAATAACTAAATGTTGCCCGCGCGCGCAAAAGCTAATTTCGCAGAAACTGTACATTTTTCCGCGATAAAAAGTAGCTTATGTCCTTCCCCGTGGTCTCTCTACATCTGTGGCAAATTTCATCAAAATCGGTCCAGTAGTTTCGGACCCTATTCAATGCAAACAAACAAACTTTTAATTTTTATTATATTAGTACAGAAGTATAGATATGCAATAGAAGTCTCTACCTACAGAAAAAATGTTTATTAAAGAGATGGATGTGTTTTTTAATCTTTAAGATTAAGCCACACCGAGTATAGGTATATTTCGTCCACACTGAAATAAACTGAAATCATTTGTGGCGAACTGCCAATAGATTAGCTGTAAAACTTTTCGAACAACAACTTTGTAAGTCAATAAATAGGTTTGCACATTAGATATTTCAAAATCTAATTGTTTTGAATATTACATTGTTTGAGATACAAAACAACCACGTTTTTAATGCCTTTCGGGGATCGTCGTTTGTTATTCTCATAGAAAAAGGATGATTGTTGAGGCACATGATAAAGAAAGTAGTATTTCGGAAATCGTTAATTTTTATACATTGTCATTAGCAACATGCTTTTACTGTACGTAATTATAACCTGGTTTTCCATTATTTTGATTTATAAACTCGAAGTGATAAATTCTTAATAGTTAATATACGCTAATGGTCGTACATTTTTCTACCAAATATAGGTCACGGTTTTTGTCACGATTGAAATTTCGATCATTCAACACCTAATCACTAATGGAATTAGTATGTATACCTACCTTAATTTATAGAGATGACGGCAATTACCTATACATTACGGATTAGCCCTAGCACCCTCTAGTACTTTTAAGACTAGACAACAATAGTCACTTGTCAGAGACTAGAAATTAAATCAATTCTTCACTTTTCATGGTGCAGAAGCTACTCGTTCGTGCACAATCTCGACCCAGCGTGAGTATTGTAACAGCACTGAGCTTGTGCGCTGTTGTACACATGTGTTTGTACGCATGCTGCATGCCTTTAGCTACAGATTAGACTTACTATTTAATTTTCTATTTTTAAGGCCTGTTTCGCAATTTTTAATGTTATTGTTTTAAACACTTACGGATTTTGTCGCGGTGCACTTTTCTTTTTCCCGACGTTTCAGCTACTTTTGTCAGCAGTCGTGGTCACGAGATGTCGGGAAAAAGAAAAGTGCATCGCGACAAAATCCGTAAGTGTTTAAAACAATGAACAATATTCGCGTAAACATAAGAAATCAATATAATAATGTGTCGGATAGCTTATTCGTAAGTTTTGTTGCTGTTTACTTTATATCGAGCGACGGAGACAAAACATGCGAATAAACTATGTGAAATTTATCAGTGGATTGTAAAGGCCTTTAATATCTATTGCTGATTTAACATTTTTAAGTGTTTTTATACATATGTCGTTAAGTACTTATAATATATTCAGTACCTATTTGTTTAAAAGGAATATCATAAGTAATTTGATTTAAGTAACTAGGTACCTATTAACTACACATTTGTTGCACTTTCTAATATTTAGCTATGGCATATTCTCGCAACTCTACCTACACTTTAGAATCTCTACTTGGACTAGTTTTCAAGAAGATCGTTTGCCACTTCGTTATAACGCTTGGCTTAAGCCTTTAGCTCAAGTACCTTCTAGTCTATGAAATCGATTATATAAATAGTATTTAGTGTTTAGTTTTTATGGCTACTACCATAACTGCACATTTTTTCTAATTATATTTGAGAAACTTCCGCAAGTCAACTCTAAATAAATATGTAATACCTACGAATGCTTGTCATGTGGAATCTTGCTAAGGACGTAGGTACTAGGTGTTGGGATAAAAAATACGACTACGATGAAAAATTCGTAGAAGTTTACGTAACAATTTCGTGCCAGCTTATTTACACACCGAAAATACCCACATCAGGTGACAGTTTATTTACACCGGGCGCCGCGTCGTGTCTACGTCGCAGACACACCCGCATGACGTGCGAACAACAACTCATAATTAGACTGTAACGATTAGGCTCGCGCACACTTGCTACCCGACTGCCAGAACTTAAGGGCGATTTTTCATTTAAAATAGCGGGCTGTGATAGCGAGCATAAGAATAATTTGAGACCTCATCTACATAGGTACTCAAGGGAAACTCAACTTTTAAAGGTCGCGCAGTCACGCGGTGTCGCGAGGTTGCTTAGAAGTCAGATGACAGGGCACGCACCGCCTGTTATATATCTCTCGATCTTTTAGCTAAACTGTAAAGGTTTTTTACACAGAAGTTCTTGCCACTCGTCACTGCCAATCATGTGTGAATTAGCCTGCCTTGCTCATGCATTCGTGATAATTTCTAGCATATGTGTCAAAGCGAGCAATGCACAAACAAGTGCACGTATTCTATTTATTTTGTTAGTTAATTTGCAGAAGTTTGCTAATTATTTGTTTGCTGTCTATTTTAAGCGTCGTTTTCTGCGCGTGATAGAATCTAAACAGTAGACATTATCCAACAATTTATGACGAATGTTGACATGTCGAATGTGATGTCTTGTTGCTAAATGGCAAATCAATTTAACAACAAGACCATACACATATTAAAATGTTAAACCTCGTCAAAGTCTATCTAGTAGGATTTAAAAATATTTTGTACCTTGTTACAATTTCACAGAATTACATTTGAATTTGCAGGGTTCGTGAGGGGTCCCATAAGTTTGCTGACGATGTCCTTTTTGACATGTTTAAGAATGAGGAGACGGGTCTCCTACCTGTTGGAAAATTTTTGGCGGTGAGAAAAATATTTGCGTGTAAAGCCTTATTTGATGAAATAAAAGACGACTAAGCCAGCGCTAATTTTAAGGTCAAAATAAATTACAAATTCGTTTCTTAAGATACGATTAAACCTAATTAATATGTGATTGGATCGCATTACGCATGGAATTAGGCAATTTTATAATTTTTACATTAATTTTATTTGCATATTTTATTTATAATAAAAATCAATAAGTCTGTTTCACAAGGATTCTAATTATCATTAACTTTTAGGCACTAAGGACAACAGGCATAAGAAAGAATGACCCGCGGATCAAGGAGGTTATGCACAACTTATACAAAGCACACAAGGAGTCAAACTTCGAAGGAGGCTCGCCAGAAACGCTCAAGCTTGACAAGAAAACGTTCAAAGAAGTAATATCACCCAACATAGTACTAATCACGAGGGCATTTCGTAGCCAGTTTGTGATCCCTGACTTTCAAGACTTCATCAAGGATATAGAGGAGATGTATTGGGCGGCAAAGAGCAATACTGACGGAAAGGTCGCGAGCTACATCCCGCAGCTGTCGAGAGCCAGCCCTGACAACTGGGGCATCAGCATCTGCACTATTGATGGCCAGAGATTTTCCATTGGTAAGTCCCCTTTTCAGAAAATTGCCCCATATAAATTCAATACAGAATACAGAAATCATCCAGAAACCGTCAACGCGCTTGAACGTGAAGCCGTCACTACAAATTGGAGTGGCTATCCACACATAATAACGTTGCCACAGAATAACGGTTTATTTTACCCAACTTTTTTTCAATTAATTTTCATTGAATACCTAATTGTCGTAACATAATAACGCGATTTGTTTTGTAAGTGTAAAGAATAAAGTAAAGAGCGGGCGGGACGGTGTGTCACCATAGTTTTTGACACAGTGCGCTGCGTACCTACAAATGTGATCGAACACTCATTCTGAATGTTCTCTATTCTGTGATATTCAAGTAGGTAAAGAAATAATGACTTTATACTTCTTGACACACTCGACATAGTTATTCGAAATCTCATCGAAATTGTCTACCGACTGATCTCCAGGACAGAGGCAAATCGAAAAAACAATATTGCGATGCTAAAGTCGTCAAAAGTTTATGCTTACTCCTAGTTAATTTGAGACACGGCCTACATGCCTACATTATCGAGAGTAAATATTTTATATCCAATTTTTTCAGGCGACGTGAACGTGCCCTTCACTCTGCAGTCGTGCAGCAAGCCGCTGACGTACGCGATGGCGCTGGAGACGCTCGGGCCGGACACAGTCCACAGCTACGTGGGCACCGAGCCCAGCGGACGGAACTTTAACGAGCTAGTGCTGGATTACAACAGTGAGGAAATTTTATTCTGTCTGAAATTGGCTCGCTAAAAGCTAGACTTATACTACCTAGGGTATCTACATAATTATTAATTAGTCGTTAATATCTTCTAGAAATGTATAATGATAAATGATGTATCTAAGCGTCAGTTCATATTTAAACGAAACGAGACGATTCGCGACGCGGTAATGCATTTTTAAGGGGCCCCATACATGATCCGGTCTGCCTTCAGTTCGGCCTGAACGGATGCAAAATCGTATCGTCTGTGTGCAATTTCGAGATCGCGACAGTCGGCCGTACGGCCTGAAGCGATTCGTTCCAGTGTTGCCAGCTCTGTTTTTGTGAAACTACTAAACTCGTATTGAATTCTACTAAAAAGTACTAAAAACTACTAAAGAAGCTACTTAGGAATTCCTGAAGCCCCCGAAAAACCATTGCATTTTAGGTTTTGTTATATTACCTACATTTTTTTCATTCATTGAATTTTACTATAAATTTTACCATTAAAATAAAATATTACGTATATAGTAATTAAACAGGTAGTTTTAAGAAAATTACGGACGAATGTAGATATTATTATGATAGGCCTCTCGCCTTAAGATAGCGATACACTCAATTGTGTGATCCGACCATGATGGTTTAATTTTCCCCATAGTGGCCTGGCTTTATCTATCCTTTTCATTTGTCGATCATTCAGTTAACTATTATATAAATCTTTTTTTTTTTTTTTTTTTTTTTTTTTCGCAGGGGAAAGGACGTTACGCCTTCCCCGGGAGGGGTATCCCGGGGATATGTGGGACTCCCGACGCGACTCGCCGGTTTACCCACTAAAACTGAACCTGCGGATTGCCATCAGCCGCTATATTGGGAAGTGTCCCGGATCTGTCTAACACAGGACACCCCCCGCGACCGGCCGGTCTACCTCTATAGGGACCGGACTTCCACCACAATTAGGGGCCACTCCGACAACCTGGAGTGTCCCCCTCGACGCCGGGACTAGCCAAGCCGGGGAGGTTCCCATCCTCTCCCGGAGCCCCGGTTGGACAGGAGACTATTGGAGGAGGTTCGCATATCGACGCCTCCTCGCTCCCGTCTTACGCCGGCGGAGCGGATCAGAGGATGGATCGTTCTCTCTGTCCCGCTCCGCGGCCTCTTTCTGCGAAATGACGGCTTCGCAGAAAGAGACCGCCGCCTGCCAGGCCTCATCGCTCTCGAGCATGCAGCGCACCACACTCGAGAGCGAGAGGTCCCGCCCAAGCACTGCCACGAGATCGTGGCGCTGCACGGCCCATCTGTCGCACACCTCTACGGTGTGCTGGGCCGTGTCCTCCGCAGCGCCACATTGGTGGCAGG
This sequence comes from Glaucopsyche alexis, assembly GCA_905404095.1. Lineage (NCBI taxonomy): Eukaryota > Metazoa > Arthropoda > Insecta > Lepidoptera > Lycaenidae > Glaucopsyche > Glaucopsyche alexis. The sequence continues at coordinate 16,703,653 of FR990051.1, read as the reverse complement.
CTGGCGTTGGCTCCCTCCTGGCTACCTTACACAGGTACGCACCGAAGCAGCCATGCCCGGTGAGCACCTGTGTAAGGCGGAAGGTGAGGGGTTTCCGCTTGCGGCGCATCCACGCCGCAAGGACTGGACGCAGTGCCGCGGCCGTATGTTGGCCGTACGGCGACTGCTCCAGGACCTCACCCCACCTTCGTAGCAACCACTGCTCTCCCAGCATTTGGAACCGCCTTAGCTCCTCCCACGAAGGGACCTCGCCATGTGACCTCCTCTCTGACATGAGGAGGTTCGTCTCGGCAAGGACCCTTGCCGTGAGCTCCCACGGCGGTTCCCCCGCCAGGGCAGTAGCTGCCACCCAGGAGACTGTACGGTAGCCCCTGATTACCCTCACTGCTATGACCCGCTGCGCTCTTCGCAGCTGGGCCTTATTGCGAGCAGTGAGGGTATCCGCCCAGATGGGGGCACCGTACAGAGCTACACTCCGACAGACTCCGGAGTATAGCCGCCTGCAGGCCTCGCTGGGCCCTCCTATATTCGGAAGGAGTCGGCCCAGCGCTGACGCCACCCTCACGACCTTCGGCCCCAGTTGTTGTAAATGGGGGCCGAAGGTCCACCTCCCGTCCAGGGTGAGTCCGAGACACTTAAGGGTTGGACTCACCCTGACCTCCGTCTCTCCGATAAGGAGTCGTGCACCCGGTGGGGGTCCTTTCCTCCCAGGTCCGCGGAATAGCAGGGCTTCGGTCTTGTCTAAACGTACCCGAAGCCCCAATCGCTCTATGCGGCTGACTACTAGGGCTGCCCCCTCCTCAGCCAGCCGCGCGGCCTCCTGATACGTCCTCCCCCGGAACGTGACGTAAGTGTCATCTGCATAGCAGATGACATCTGTTCCGGGGAGGATGCCGCTCCGCAGGACCCAGTCGTAGCCGGCGTCCCAGAGGTTCGGACCCAGAACCGAACCCTGGGGGACGCCGAATAGCATAAAACCTACATTAACAATCAAAAGTTATAGTCAACTAGAACCCGACTACGCAAACTATATAGCCTATGTTACCCGGGGCATTATTATGAATCTATTGGTAATTATTAAAATCGGATCAGCAGTTTAGGCGCTACGATGGAACAAACAAACATACATACATACTACGAAAATATTTATAACTAGCGACCCGCCCCGGCTTCGCACGAATACAATGTATATATCTGTATAATCTATGGGTACAATACTGATACTAATACTGCGGCTACCTCATAGATCTAAAATCCCCCCCCCCCCCCCCCCCCCCCGCACGCACACCCCCGCCTTGGTGACGCCTAATTTGCAACGGGCCGTGGAGCAGAAATCGTAATATTTTAATTTCGCCATAACTTCAAAACCAAACGTCCAATTTTAATCATTCAAAGACCAAATATTATCTACATAAACTGTACTTAGTGATAAAAGTATTAATAGATTTTTGATAAGGATTAATAGCATGAGTAAAATAAACGCGTTTAAATGTAGTCCAAAAAAAATCAAGATTTCTAAATAAAAAAAATGTTGTTGTGCCTCACTCGACATAGATAGGTATAGTGTGTCGCGGACTTTTTTGTAGATATTTATAATATCTACAATTAATTAGAACATTTTATGGTTCTATCTTTTATAGTATAGGCAGCGTACGCAAAATAAGTAACTTTTCTGGTTGATTTTTTACACCTTGTGTCCGAAAACCCCAATTATCTTACGGAACCCTATTTTTTTCCAAAATAAAATTCACCTTTCGAATGGTGAAATAATTTTTGAAATCGGTCCAGTACTTTTTGAGCCTATTCATTACAACCAAACAAACAAACATACAAACAAAGTTTTCCTCTTTATAATATTAGTGTAGATAATATCATTACGTATCTTTTTACAGTGAAACCTCACAATCCAATGATAAACGCTGGCGCGATTTTGGTATGCTCTCTCCTAAAGACCTTGGACAAGCCAGAGATGACACTAGCGGAGAAGTTTGACTACGTCATGTCCTTCTTCAGCCGTCTAGCCGGGAACGAGGTGTTGGGCTTCAACAATGCCGTATTCTTGTCTGAGAGAGAAGCAGCAGACAGAAACTACGCGTTAGGTTTCTACATGCGAGAACACAAGTGTTACCCGGAAAAAACTAACTTACGCGAATGCATGGATTTCTATTTCCAGGTAGGATTCTATTTTTTTTCAACAGGCAGTGCTTAAATTTATAATGCGCCTATAAAAAAGTTTAAGTTACAACTGTTTTATGTCATATTCAAGTTTTAAGTCTGTCAGGAACTGAACGCATTGCTGGTCGTTGCGTTACAGAGCGCTACGCTTTCGTAGCGGGCTACGAAAGCGATTATTGTACAATTTTCAAAACTGGAAGTTTGGGAATTCGCATGATTAGTTGAAAAAGTTTTCTAAAAATACGATATCTAACATCAAATAAAGTTAGAATAGTCAATCAGGTTCCACACCACGTCAATCTGGTCCCGTGGTAAGTTCTCAAAGAACTTGTGTTACGGGTATCAGACAACGGAAATTTATTTAATAACTAGTTGACCAGGCAAATGTTGTTTTGCCATTGTATGTATTTTTAATGCCACATATAAAAAAAAATAAAAAAAAACGAAAAATGTGGTAATGGTAATGTGGCTGGTAATGTTAAAACAAGCCCTGGGTCAAGCCGTTTCGGAGGAGTGTATGTTAAAACTATACACATATTTAAGATTTTAAAATTTTAATACACATCCGTGATCTAGGTACATACAAAACTTTTTTGTTCTATTGGTGGAATTCGAACCCACGACCTCCGGCTTGAGTACTGAGTACTGACACGCTCAGCAGAGACAACAGAGATCGTCATATTTTAGCAAGTGTTTATTTACAGTGTTGCTCCATGGAAGCCAACTGCGACATCATGTCAATCATGGCCGCGACTCTGGCCAACGGAGGCATATGCCCGATAACCGACGAGAAGGTTCTGCGCCCGGACTCCGTCCGCAACGTGCTCTCGCTCATGCACAGCTGCGGCATGTACGACTACTCCGGGCAGTTCGCCTTCAAAGTGGGCCTGCCGGCTAAGTCGGGAGTGTCGGGGGGCATGCTGATTGTCGTGCCGAATGTTATGGGCATCTGCACGTGGTCGCCACCCCTGGATCCGCTCGGCAACAGTTGCAGGGGACTACAGTTTTGTGACGTAAGATTTTTTTCTCTTTGACTTTTAATAGGATGTCTGGATATATAAATATTGTTCTTTGGAATCGAATGCGACACAACATAGCGGGGGATGTGGTTATGTAACGCGCTTGGCACAATGGCACACCCCACACTAGCGTCTTTCGAGCGTCGTCGTCGTGTCAGCGTCTGCGCTGCATCGACGCCACGTCGACGCCGCGGCGACGCGACGCCAGCGCTAGCCGCCTGCCGAACGCCCCGCGCCGGCAATGCGTTCAGTAGCTGGCTAACTCCGGCGTCGCGTCGCCGCGGCGCTGTGCGGACGCTAGCACGACGACGACGCTCGAAAAACGCTAGTGTGGGGGGGTCTCTAAGTGACTCGTACCATCTGCTTGGCGTCCTACTAGCCTACTACAGTCAGTTTTACTTAGAAAAAAAAAAGCAAGAAAGTTAGTAAATGTCGAATGCAATTTAGAGTCTAAATCCAATATATAAAATATGGTATGTAAATTTTAGAGAAGCCCATTTTATTATATACCTATTATTTTTCAGGACCTAATAAAGAGATTCAACTTCCACAAATACGACAACATTCGTTACGCGAGCCACAAGAAAGATCCACGTCGATACAAATTCGAGTCCACGGGACTTAGCATCGTCAATCTCCTGTTCTCGGCCGCTAGCGGAGACCTAAGCGCCCTTAGAAGGTACATAATATGTCTTAGATTATATTTTACAAGCATGATTTATTTATTCGGAATGAAAATTAGGCAAGAGTTAACCTGTTAGTAAAGTTATTTATAAATAATAACGAGAAACATAATATTGTCTTATCATGTTATTGTGTATTTACGTAGCACCTACTTCTATAAATTCAGTAACCTCTTTGTTATATCAACTAGATTATGTGTAAATTGTGATGTTTATTTATATTCAATAGATATTTAGATGCTTATATAATAATAGATGAAAACAACATTACATTAAGCCTAGGTTTCTCTGATTGAAAATTATTTTAGAATATTTACTAGAACTAGAGTAGATACTAAGTTTTAAATGTAAATTTGTCAGTGGTGCTAACGAATCCGCCAACACTGAAAATCCACCTCCGGTAGAAGAGGCTCCTTCAAAATGAATGAACAAGTAAAAGTCAGTTTCCACGCGATGCACACAAGATTTATTTTATTTTATTACCCCCCTTACTAATAAACGCTGTATACCTAAGCTTTGAATTTTGTGTTTTGTTCACTTCACACAAGTGACATTTTTAATTCGATAGGAGACAAAACACTGTGTAACTATTCTTTTTTTTTTATGAAATAAGGGGGCAAACGAGCAAACGGGTCACCTGATGGAAAGCAACTTCCGTCGCCCATGGACACTCGCAACATCAGAAGAGCTGCAAGTGCGTTGCCGGCCTTTTAAGAGGGAATAGGGTAATAGGGTAGGGAAGGGAATAGGGTAGGGGATTGGGCCTCCGGTAAACTCACTCACTCGGCGAAACACAGCGCAAACGCTGTTTCACGCCGGTTTTCTGTGAGCCCGTGGTATTTCTCCGGTCGAGCCGGCCCATTCGTGCCGAAGCATGGCTCTACCACGTATTCAAAGCATAACAGCGTTTATTAGTAAGGGGGTACATGTTTTATGTAAGAAAACAGTAGATATCATTTTCTTATAAATGCAACAATAGGTACTTGCAACTCATACGGTTTTCACATAATATCTATTATTTTGCAGCTACATTTTGCTTTTTGTCTAGACACACATTGCTTTTGGTATCTATAAAATTGTATTTCAACCCGCCCAGCTTCGCACGGGTGCAATTTATTATAATTTATACATAATGTCCCTTCCTCTTGATTCTTGATTCACTCTATCTATTGCTGAAAACTGCATTAAAATCCGTTGAGTAGTTTTAGAGATTAGAAGAGCGAGTTTATTTTGTAATATGTGAAGATTAACGATGTAGTAGTTTTCAAGAACAGATAAAACCTATATCTGCCAACCAAATAGGTATATTGGTCCTTAGCATAATTGAAACTCAATATTAAGTTGTATCACAATCGCAAACTTAATCTTTTCAATAAAACGTCATACTTACAACAAGCGAGTGTTTATATCGTTAATTTATCTAATATCTTAATATCTCCCTAGACACCATCTGTCCGGCATGGACATGACGCTCTCGGATTACGACGGCCGCACCGCCTTACACCTCGCCGCCGCAGAAGGTCATCTAGCCTGCGTGGAGTTCCTCCTAGCTCAGTGCTGCGTGCCCTACGACCCGCAGGACCGGTGGGGCAGCCGCCCCCTCAACGAGGCAGAGACCTTCGGACACGCGGCCGTAGTCCAATATCTAAAAGAATGGGAAGCCACTCACCCACCGAACAAGGAACCACCTCCAACAAATTCCGCGGTCGATGAAATACTCCACGTCAAAGCGAAATCTGAGGACGACAGCAAAGATCCTAGCATACAGGAAATTGTTTCTCGGAACGGAGACAAAATAAACTAAGTGCTGTTTATGTATTGGTTATGATTGGAATGCTCATCGTCTCATTTAGAAACTCTTTGTTTCTGAATTATTTAGGGGTTATGAAATTATTTGCCTAATACTGAAAAGAGTAAAATTAAGTGACAATCAAGTCGCATGTTGTCCTTGTCGTTTTGGCTAGCAGAGACAGTGACGGCCTGTGAATAAGAGGGCTCTTAATTTTGTTTAGCATTTCAGTATTTGGCCGATAAAGTAGTGACCCCGTAAAGGGAAAGACTTCCCTACTTATGTTCATAAACTAAAGTAGATATAGGCCATTGACGCTACAGGTGTGGCTTAAACAATGAAGTAAGTAAAAAAGCCTTGAAATGCGACCTTTTTTAGTTTAAAGGAAATGCTGTGCAATGTTGCGGAATACTACACATCGTTAAATTATCATATTAAGTATCTATTTCCGACACATTTTTTTTAAGCATATGCTTAAAACATACCGTGTCGGAAAAAGATCTTGGCAATGAAAATTGTTGCTAGATATATTATGCATTTCCTTATGCTGTGATTTTTATACATTTTATATATTTTATGTTAGTGAATATTTATTTTAGTTATTATTTTCTGTCTGATTTCGTGAGTCAAACTCATTAGCTCACTCACTAGGTTTAAAAATGTATTAAATATTTGTGTGTTAACACAATACACATAAAAGAACATAGAGTAGTTAAAAATTGAATCTATTAGTCAAAGAAATATATCTTGTGTACTTTTATCATTCCACAAGTATAACTCCATGTTACATTATCAAATCAAATATTACAATTATAGGATAAATATAATATTATGGCAATCTCCAAAAATGTCCAACTAGTAAATTACAAATATTTTTGTAATATGTTATTATTATCAAGATTATAATAGTAGAGAAATTCATAAGAGTGTTTTCACCTTTTGTGTAATAATAATAAAATCAAATATTATATCATACATAAAAATAATAATCTTGAATTAATATGCTAACATCCTTACTTCAGAAACAAATGTTGTTAAGCTTAAAAGGAATTACCTACTTATATAATATGTTAAAAATTTAAAATGCTTTTATTAGATATGCTGTTTCAAATATGACAATAAATATTTCAATGTGTATCTTACAATATTTATGTCCTATTATGTGATGTCAATTATATTGTTAAACAATAAATTATGTTTTATTCACTTTCAATAACCATTCAGGTGATGATTTCAGAAATTCCTTCAATTTCCATAGACAAAACATACCAAATAAATTAACTAGATTTATTTCATAATATTAAAACAACAAATGCCCTTAAAAGTGTGCAAGATAAAGTTAAACCTCTTTTTTCTCACTCGTGGAAGTTCTTACTGGTGAGGAGACAATTCCTAGCAGTTTACAATCAGCTTCTAACAATGTCAAATCAGTACTGGATCCGAGAAACCTTGATGACAATTCCAAATCATTAATTTGTATTCTGACTCTGGCCCCCCTTACATACTCTTCACCTCTGTTTACTGGCCTGGTGCACACGCAGTGGAATTTCCATCCAAAATCTATATACAAATCATCTTCGACTACATGAAAGATTTTACCAGTAACAATTTTCCCAACTGGATCACCAAGCTGAAACAAAAAATGTGCTTTATTTCTTTTGTATTGACACTAAGTTTTGTTTCTTTATAAGCTTTTTATATTATAGTAATATAAAAGTAAAATTTAAAATACCCCCCAACACAAAAAATAAACTCTAAAAACTAACAAATAATATTTTAAACCTATTATTATTATTATCGTCACATATAATATAATGTAAGTTCAAATATTTTTATTTTCCAAGCATCACCTCTTCTGGGGACCGCTAAAGTTTATAAAGTATTTTTCCAACAACAGCTAATTAATTATATTAACCACCCTACCCCTTGTGTGCACCCCTTTTTTGCGTCGGGGGTTATAAAATCATTTCAATTGTTAATTTACATTAACTGTCAACTTTGTATATTCTATTTTTCAACAACTGAAACAGTTACTTACATCAACAAATTTTGAATTTCGCAGAAGAGCCGCAAACGTTAAGTGTTCTTCATCCTTATTTTGTAACATCTGCGTTTGCTTGTCAAAGGATTTAGCAAAACCACCAAGAGCTGAGGTATTTGATGGTTCTGTCTTTTCAGTGGTATTTGTTAGGGTTTTTGGTGTAAGGCTTATATATCGAGAGCTCGTCTCAAACTTGACATTATATATAAGTTTTGCGATCTGTAGTCTTCTTAACATCTCTAGTGTTATTGTAATTGTACTAATTACTAAAAGTGTGTTTTCTAAGAAAAACAATTTTTAACCTTAAAATTATATAACCTCTTGCGCCACTTTAATCTTATATAATGATGCGTGTTTAGTGATTTGTAGAGAACAAATATGTTTATGATAATTACCTACGAGTATAATTATTCTTTAATTTGTAAGCTTTATAAAAATATTATAGAAACTAATTAATACAAAACACAAATTATGTCAGTCAATATGTCAATTTTTTTTTTCATTTATGTCGAAACAGCGTAGAACAATTGCCAGTGTCAAGTGAAAAGGCGAAAATAGAATTATTTTCGTATTCTCAATTTCTCACTTACGGGCAAAAATTATTTATTATGCACACTATTGTTAAAATAACGACCATTGTCAAATTTCTGTAGTACTATTTATGATCTATGCATTGTACCTTTGTGCCAGTGCTAGATTTGCAGGCTGGATCGAACTAGCAGAAGGTGATAGCAGTTAGAGTGAGGTCGTTTGCGTCGTGGCACTGACGGCATCGCCGTCAATTTTTTTTGAAAAGTACTGTATGCCTACTAAAACAAATTAATAGAAACCGTAGAACCGTTTTTAGCTTTGCTCAAAAAAATTCATAAAAAAATAATAAAATCAATGTCATCAATTTTTGACTTTTGACGTATTTTCGACTTCCAGAGATTTACCTACTGATTTACGGCTACGCTAGAAAGTGCGAACTGCAAAATTTTGATAATGTGGATATAATAATCTGAAACAACCATCATGACTGAAGATCAAGATGCTAAAGACTCTCAATCGGATTCTGGTAGTAAAACGTTTTCAAGTAAAAATAAGGACAAAAAGGGTAAAACGCTTCGACCACTCACTAAGGTAATTTTTATCATGCTGTTAACAAGAATGTTTTGTCAGTATGTGGTGTGTTCGTGTCCTATTTTAGAATTTGTTTCAGATAATAGTTCGGCGTTTGCCGCCTACTATGACAGAGGAAGCGTTTCTTGAGCAAGTGTCGCCAATACCTGAACATGATCACTTTTACTTTGCTAAACCAGACTCATCTCTTGGCAATAATGTTTATGCGCGAGCCTACATCAACTTTGTGAACATTGATGATATTTACTTATTTAGAGATAAATTTGATGGATATGTTTTTGTGGATGAAAAAGGTAAACAGTGTTATGAACTTTTGTCAGGAAAATAACATCTAGTGCTTGTATGAAACTGTTATCAATTTATCATATTAGGAACATTCATACACTTATATCTTCAATTTTTTTTTAATATTTTTGAATATGAATCCCTAATTTAATTGTGTGTATGAATAGCCAATAATATAAATATTAATTTATTTGTGTGTTTGAATAGCCAATAATAAAATTATTAATTGATCTTTCCAGGTGTTGAGTATGTAGGCATAGTAGAGTATTCACCATTTCAGAGAATAATCAAGAAAAAGAAGAAGAAAGATCCAAAATGTGGTACTATTGAAAGTGATCCAGTATATCAAGAGTTTATAGAAAATTTGAATAAAGACCAAGAACCTGAGAACCAGCCAAAACTTGAGTATTCGTATCCTGTTAATGATCGTAAGTAAAAACAATGTTAGTTTATATTTATTCATTTATCTCCTATCCTATTGAGCAAAATACTAAATATTATTATTGTTATCTTCATACAATCATTGAATTTTTTTATAGGAATTGACTTTTTAAAATTTTATTTCTAGCAAGTGACAAAAAAGTTCAAACAACTCCATTACTGGAATATCTTGCTTCTCGTAAGCTTGACAAACGTGGACGGGATGAACGTAGAAGACGTGAAAATGACAAAAGAAAGATGAGGATAGAAAGGAAAACTAAAGACATCAAGGTAAAGCTTACTAAATTGGTATTTATTTACTATGTTCATTCTATCTGAGTGTAGTGGAATTTTCTTTGAAGTAAACACTGCTTTAGGCATAGTGAGTGGATTACAGGTGGAGTAAATAAAATTACATTACAATCTTGATACTGCTGTTAAGGTCATGGACCTCAGCTGTATGTTATTTAGGAAAAGTATTTGCTTCCTTTTTAAGTCACCTATTTCTGTGAGGTTAATGACCTCAGCACCTTAGAGAGTGTAATCCAATGTAATTTGATTTTTCAAATTTTAAATTATTTCTCTGCCTAAACATTTCTACATAAGCAATAGATACCAACAGTATCCAACAATATGCCAAGAATATCCATAGTTTATTTTGAACAACCTATATTATTAAAAATTTTATTTATATAGAAGTCAGATGAATTGTCAGAAGACGATGTCTGTGAAAATTGTCATATTGAAAATTCTTCACAAGTTATTTGCCACAGAGAAGAAAAGTATAAAAAATTTAAAATTGCAAGAAAGAATAAATTAAAGACTAAAGAAAAGTATAATGATTTCAAATGTTCAGATGACTGGGAAACTAATTTCCCAGCTCTATCTACTAAAGCTCATAGTACTTTTACGTTGATGTCTAGTCTTTGTTACAATAATTTAATGGAGTTTAATCAAAACAGTGGTGGAGACACAAATGCAAAGGTTAAATGATATCAATTGGTTAATTTAGTGCTAATTACTAATTAGGAAATTATTCGTAAAGTATCATGTAAATTTCGAAAGTAAGTTAAGATAATATAATTTATTGTATTTCAAAAAAGTTGTTATCAAATATGTTTGAGATTTATAGCTTGTCGTAGCTTAGCTAGTAAGAGTGTAAAATATTTATTACAAGTTAATCCAAGTACTGCTTCGATTTATTAATTGATATCATTGAAACAACAATTTAATAATGAGCAATGAAATTTTCAGGAGGAAGAGTTTGGAGAGAGTGACTTCAAGAAAATTAAACCTAGGGAATGGGAAAAAGACAAAATTGATGAAGATAGTGAAATAATAACAGACAGTAAAGATGGAATGATATTTGAATCTAAAACATACAAAGAGCGTAAAAACAATCTTGGTTATATCGGAGATAAGAAAAAGAGAGATGAAGAATTAATTGAAGACAAGAAAGATAGGAGAGACAGAGACAAAGTTAAAGATATCCCTCGTGAGGCGAAAAGTAAGAAATATAGTGACACAAGAAAGGAAAGATTCCAAAAATCTGAGCCTAATAAATCAGATAAGCAGGCTGCAATCAGTAAAATAATATCTTCAGACGTAAAACCAAAATTAAACCATGATGATATTAAACCATTTACACAATTACCGCAGGTGAAGACAGATAACTTATCAACATTTTTAGACACAAAAGATAAAAAGCCAAAAGTGGAAGAAGTTAAAGAGAAAGTTAGAGAAGATGATGATGACGAAGAAATAAATCACAGTGACGATTTACCTAATGGCCCTAAAATGAGAAGAAATAGTTTAGAGTCTGGAGAAATTTCCATTAAAGATTCGTCTCTGTTGAAGAAGCAGGCTTCACTCGATGACAGGAGTAAGTCTACAGACAGAGAGGACGAGGACAAAGAAAAAAGCGAAAGCGGAGATCGTCGCTCCCTTAGGAGAACGAGAAATAAAGTAAGTACAGTACTGAATTTACTAACATAAGGCGTCCCCCGTATTAGGCGCGCGTGTTCCTCGGTCATGTGAGCGATACCGTCGCTGACACGCGCCACTCAGACACCCGAAGATCGCGCACGCCTAATGTGGGGTCAGCTTTAGAGTTTTATTACATAAGTGTTTGTCCAGTGTGCTGGTCCGCTTAGTGTATGCGCAGCATTTACGCCACGACTACATATTATTATTATGTCTCTAATCAGCTGGTTGATTTCCCCCTACCTAGGGCATGTAAATTTTTTTTTTAAAGTAACCCAGTAATTATCAAGCAGTGAGCGACCTGACAATGATAAATTATAACTAAGAACACTTTCGATTATGTTGTGGCGGACTAATCAGCGCACAGTTCTGAATTGCGCTATCGAAGTTTTCTAAGATCGGCGATATATAATAGAACATCTGAAAACCACTACAGCGGGCTTCGGCCTGACCGAGCATAGCACTTCGCTCGGTCGGAGATCTCCCTTTGGGGCGTAACATATCCCACAATGTCATTTACCCTATAGTTTACAGTAATCTGTAGTTTATTACTACATAATAATATGTAGTAATAAACTACATTTTCCTACTCATTCACAAATAAATGTTATTTATTCATTCAATTCAAGAAATCAGATATCTATTGATGTTGATAATGTAATTGAAATTTATTATTCTACATCACTGACTGATCTATGAAACAAAATCTCTTCCGTATATCGTGCGTAATTAAGTTTAAAATTGCGTCCATCCGAAAAAACTGGCATCTGTAGTCGAGTAGCGGGAATTAACTCGTTAGTCAAGTGTAATGTTTTCTACTTAAAATACAAAACGTCGTTAGTTCTTTTTGCAGTGAAACAAAATAAATCTTATTCAATAAATTATATTTCTTTGTGTGTAGTGCGATATATGCATGGAACAGATACAGGATTATTTTTTCACCAGTACAATAAATCAACATACATAATAGTTGTCAAAAATAAAAAATACTAGCGATTTTTGTTACTGCCCCTTTGGAACAAAAAAACAAAATTGTCAATCCCCGAACGTACAAGCTAAGTTAGTATATATATTAAAACTTGTTTTTAAAATCTAGTTGTGATGAGTGACACCAATATCACGTACAATATAAGTGTTGTACGTGATATTGGTATCCTTGGTGAGGTGGATGCGAGTCCAGTACTGCATGATAGCACTGTCCACGTCCAGCCTTCCCGCTACTGTCTTCAGGAGACTGTTGGCGCTGCCACGCACCCGCTGTATCAGAGATGCTACACATTTCCTAATGATAGCTGAGAAGCTATCAACTTCAGCTGAAGCTAGCATCCCTGAAGCACTACAGTGACGAGGCAGCCCCAGCAATGCCCTGAAGGCATTATCATATTGGGTTCGCAGGGCCCTGTAAGTAGTTTGTGTGTAATTCACCCAGAGGCTGCATGTGTACAGAGAGTGACAATACGCTTTGAAAAGTGTTATCTTCACTGCTCTGGAACAACGTGCAAACCTACGGGATAGCATATTAGCTCTAACACACAGAGCCCTTCGCTCCCGTTCCATATCCTCGTCATCTTTGAGCGTTTCACCGACCCAGTGCCCCAGGTATTTAAAACGTTTTACTTGTGCAACCGCAGCACTATTTAGCATCACAGGAGGAACCTTATAGCTCTTGTTACCAGCTTTAAAAACCAGCAACTCACTTTTGGTAGTGTTATACCTAAGGCCATGGGCCGCAGCGAATCGCTCACAAATGCCAACAAGCTTCTTGAGAGCACTTATTGATGGGCAAAGCAGTACCATGTCATCCGCGTAGCTAATATTGTTGACAAAGGTACCGTCAATGGAGCATCCAACACCAGCGCTGCTGAGCTCATCAATCAACCCGTTCACATACAGATTGAAAAGCGTTGGCGAGCTAACCCCCCCCCCCCTGCCTCACCCCGCATTCCAGCCTGAACATGTCAGAGTGCGCCCCAGCCCATTTCACGTAGTTCCTTTGATTTGAATACCAATACTCCAAGATAGAGATAAATGCATATGGTATATTAGTATCTTCACGGAGTTTTTTCCAGAGCATGTCATATTGGACCAAATCAAAGGCTTTAGACAAGTCGAGAAATAGAGCATAAACTGGAGTGTCCCTAGCCGTATAATACTGTACAGTCTGCTTAAGGCACAGGACAGCAGCCTCAGTAGATAGACCAGGCCTGAAACCAAATTGAGCATCGTGAAGCTTGATATGGTCTCTCAAGTGCTCGTCTAGTAGTCTGTCCAGTACCTTCGCTACAATAGTTGCCAGGGATATAGGTCTATATTTATTTTTCTTGCCAGAATCTCCTGTCTTATTTTTGACTACTGGAATTACTACAGTCTGTAGCATGCTGTCAGGTAAATATCCATGATTCAAGCAGAGGGAAAAGAACATGGCTAAAGGCTAACAAGGCTAAGTGGGCCCCGGCATATTGTAGGTGTTCAATACTTAAATGGTCGTGCCCCGGTGATTTACCCCGAGTTATTTTCTTTAAAACATATCTTATATTCTCTGCTTTAATCATCACTGACTGCATGTTAGCATAGTGCACATTACTATGTTTATTATTATTATTATAACTAATATTTGAGGCTGTGTTTGTAGGTGACGACATTTTAAAATGCTCTTTGAACATTGCAGCTATCAGGGAAGGTTCACTCAACCCTTCTACACTCGCTGGAATAGATAGTTTAGGGTTTAAGTGCTTTGTTTGTTTCCAAAAGCTAGAAAAATTTTTATTCGAGTGATGTTTAGCTAAAATGTCCATTTTAATCTGCTGTTTATTTGTTTGACACCACTTCAATTTTGTTTTGAAAATCTTTCTAGTCTCACACATATTTTTATATACATATCCAGTTCTAGGTTTATTATACAGTATCCAATATTTAAACCAAAAACGAGCCTCACTATGTGCAGCCTTAACATATTTATTCCAGCCACATACATACTTATTTTTATATTTACTAGGTTTTTGTTTAGCACTATATATAGAAGCTTCACTTAAGATGGTTATGAGTCTATTATACATATCTAGCAACACATTTTTATGACAAGAAATATCACACAAAGTATCAGCACAGTTTGTAAGAGCCTCGGGGAAATCAATTTCTTTTAATTTTTCATTACAAAATTCTTTGTATAAAAATATTTGAGATTCATCCCTTTCACCCCATACGATTGAATTTATATTTTTAGTGGGATGCATAATTTGTACTCTTAACACATTTAGGTTACACTGTATTTCCAGTGGATAATGGTCCGACCAAAATACATTATAATTTATATTTACATCAACAATAGTATGTATAGTACCCTGTGTTACAATACAATGGTCAAGCCAACTATTTGTTCCATGACTGTCACTAATATAGGTGTATGAACTCGAGTTTAAGCCTAGTATTTTTACATCAGCACAAATCCAGTCCTGTATTTCACAAAAGTCAGACAATTCATCCCCGAACCATCTACCCGGGTGGGCATTAAAATCACCCAATATATATGCATATTCCACATTATAACTGTCAATAATGGCATGCAACTCACCCAAGCAATGAGTAAATTCCACTAAGTGCATAGGTTGATCTGTAGGCATATACACCGAAAATACTAAAAAGGAGCAGTCCACCAGAGTTACCTTAATAGCAATAATACGATCACTAACACATTTCACAGGTGTCACGGAAACAAATAAGTTTTTACGCCACAAAATTGCTACACCTCCATATGGACGCCCACGCAGCACATCCTTCGACGTATCTATAGCCGATTTTCCAACAAAATCAAAATTCAAGTCCACTGTACCCAGCAAAAGGATATCATGCGGGAGCAGACATGTCTCCTGCAGTGCAATAATGTCTGCCGTCTTACACAGGGACCGAATACAATCAGTTGATCTTATGAGTGACCTACAATTAAATGTAATTAATTTTGTAACACTATTAATATCCATCATTTTGGTGTAATAACTGAAGTTTCATCACTAGTGTGTTTAGAATATTTCTTAAGATTAACAAAGCGGCGAAAGGTTATACCTTCAGGCCACAGGTTATCATTTAAGAACAAAGATAACTTATTTTTAGGTACATAAACAATAAAAGCATTAAAGGGCTTACACTCTTTTTGGTGCAGTTTCCTTAAATTCACTTTCACTTGTGTTTTATCCCTAATATATTCAATTATATCTTGTTCGGTCGTGTTCTTATCGACATTGTTTATAAACAAAGGGATTATTATATTAGCCGCCTTGAATTTTGCAGTTGGTTCATTGTTTGCCTTGCCTTGATTGCTAATAAACTTATTTTTCACACGTTTACGCTGTACATGAATCCAGCCATCTGTAATTCGCTTCTCATTTGATTGCCCTTGACCTTCACAGGCCACAATTTCAGCTAGGGTTTTAGACTTATTATTTAGCGGTGTACATAATTGCACTTTATTTGTGTCCCCTATAGATACACACTTGCTATCTCGTAATGCGCCCACTGCACTTTCCTAGCCAGTTGACGGCGACGGACGCTGCAATGCACATGGGTGCGAAAGAGATGCATAATGTTGTTCGTCAACTATGTCAGCTGTTTCGCTTTGTTGCGTTTCTGTGATAATATGGGGTAGGCCTACCGGTCCACTATCCAGACAAAAACTATTTTGGCAACCACCTCCTCTTTTCTTATTGATAAATGAATCTGTTTCGGTGATAATTGATGCTTCATGGTTTTTACTCATTATTTCAGCATTTATCTCCTGCAGTTGTTGATATGTAGCGTAATTATCTTTTATCGTTTGTAATTCACTTTTAAGAACAATCACATCTTTTAGCAATCTGGACGCATCTATATGATCAAACGTCAGCGGTGGAAGTTTTTGCAAATCTTTGGCTACAAATACTGGTAAATCCTCCGGATTAGACTCCTTAAAGACAGTGATGACGTCATGAAGATCTTTATACGACTTCATTGCCTTTTTTCTAGATATTTTCCGCTGTGAAACAGCACTAAACAATAAAGACTTAGCATTGTCAATATCTTCATTCGAAAAACTAGATAAGCACAAAGTCACTAGAGATTTTTCGTCCATAATATCCTGTTTGTTTTGGACAAAAGCAAGCAGTTCACAAATTACTATGTTGCACGTTGAACACTTCAATGTCGATGACATTATGAAATACGAATAGTGATGGGCAGCGGATAAATACTCAGTGGATAAATACTCAGGTATTTTTCCGAAATGGAAAAATACTCATATTTTTCCATTTTTACCGGATATTTACTCAAAATGTAGGAAATTTATATTTTTGTGAATCGGATGGTTATTTCTTATAATATAATAGCTTGTACAGATATAATATTATTATTATTAATATAAATATTAATAAGTATAACTAATTTTAGTCTGGAATTCTGGATTATTTCCGTGACTTTTTTGCCAAAGTTTATACTCTACGACAAAATGCTAATAATATGATTAGATACATTAAGTTCACGGAGTTACAACAGTCGGTGATTTTTTTCTGCACATTACCTACAGACCACTTCATTCTTAATTATTTCTGACGTAAAAAATTGCTCAAATATATTAATGCTCTTATAAAGCTTTAATGCACGCCGCTGTTTTTCCTAGGTTTTATGACTGTTAAAGTATGACGTAATACCTGACTTTCAAACCCCGATAACACAGATATCACATTTGTTATAATGTAATAATAGAGTAATATGGTAGAAAAAACTTTTTGCATTTTCGGCTCTTATTGCATGTTTTGTCCCGTTTTTCCGCTAATATTTCTTCAGCCCACATAACGAAAAGTGTTCTTGAAGTTTAGTGCCCATGTTTGCGGCATAAATCAAATGTTTGAATCAATTTTATCATGAAACAAAGATAAACTTATAGCTACCGTGAACTACTTTGCATCACGGGCATAGCCAGGTTTTAGTTTCGGGGGGGGGTTCAAAAAAATAAAAGGACTAAAAAAGTACGTTAAATAAGGGCCAGGGCCGTCTTTAAGAGGCCCTTTTTTCTCTTTTACCTGTTTAAGCTTTAAACCTTGAAATACTGTGTAATTTGGAAAAATACAAATATCAATGTCCTAAAACCGAACGTCGGTACTAAATTTTATAATATGTTTTAAGCCAAACACGAGTGAGCGGAGCGAGCGAGCAAGCAAATTTTTTTCCCCACTTTACAGGTCAAAATCTGTTCAAACGTTAAATTAAAACACTGAATAACGGTGAACTTCGGAAAAATACCATAAAATCAACCGGCTAAAACAGAATGTCGGTGCTAAATCTATACTAATATTATAAAGCTGAAGAGTTTGTTTGTTTGTTTGTTTGTTTGAACGCGCTAATCTCAGGAACTACTGGTACGAATTGAAAAATTCTTTTTGTGTTGGATAGTCCACTTATCGAGGAAGGCTTTAGGCTATATAACATCATGCTAAGCTCAATACGAGCGGAGCACCAATCAAGAATGTTACAAAATCGGGGGTCTTTTTTTACTTTTGAGAGCTTTCGCTGCGTACGCTGCGGAAACGGTTAAAGTTTCGCTAAAATGATGTATGGCAGAATTGTTCCCCTTTAAAAGTTCTAAAAAAAAGTCCGCGACAGTATAGGTCTATCTTTTAAGGTTGGCTCACTATAACCTTTTTATACTAACCAAATTTGTTCTAAAAGTAAGCATTATTTGTGAAGGTGTTTTCATAAAGATTATATTAATTCTTATCCAAGTAAATACGTTATTCATTACAAGCATTTAATCTAGAAGAAATTTGCCGTTTACATCATTTGATTTCAATGAGTATTTTAGAAGATATCGCAGTAATAAAATAATCATGCGCGCTATAGTACGGCGCGCGGCGCGGGCGGGTAGTCGTGAGGTGAAAGCGCTTCTCCTTCTACGTAAATGAAGTCGCGGGTAAATTTTAGCGATATCCTAAAGTAACTATTCCACGCGGACGAAGTCGCGGGGAAAAGCTAGTAATTTATGTTCTTTATGTTAAACGCGAGCGAGCGAAGCGAGCGAGCAATTATTTTTTCCTATTTAATAGGTTAAATATGTTCAAACTTATATGTTAAAAAACTTGTAGTAAAAATATAATTAATTATATGTTATTATATTAGGTTTTTCATATAACTGAACATTTCGAGGGGAGGTTTGAACCCACCCCCATGCTTTGTATCTTCAGATGGACGAATGGATTTATTATATCAAGACCAGAATCATTCTTTGTAGAGTTTAAGACAGAATTAATACCTCCGGTATGAAATAATAAGAGTTATGAGAGTATACGAGAAAGATAAATTTGTTGTTGTTATTGGTGACAACAGACAACGCTAGAAATATCCTAAATAATATACTTTTCGGTTAGTCAAGGAAGTTGTTAAACCACATGTTATGTTTATACCTGTGTATCACACATTTTTAATTTGATGGCTCACGATATACAAAAATGTGAATAATTTAATTAATCTCTGTGTGCACAAGGTGGGACAGTTATCTTACATCACTAAGGAGTTTGAAAAATACAAAAGTCACTCACTCACACACAGCTATAGAAGAAGACACGGTCATGTTTAATGACATAAAAGCAGCTTTGCTTTTCTTAATATTATTTGATGATATTTTTTGGTATCACGCAAACCAATGCATATCTGTACTTGACCTATATTTCAACTAGAGTCCAACAAATGCAATGTTCATACAGTATTTATGATCTTAAATGCTATGAAATCCAAAATGAGTTTTAATTTGCCTAGTATTACGATTCTTGGAAATGAAGCCAATAATCAAATTCTCTCAGCAGAGCGAAAAGGATGAAGGACTGCGTAAAGTTCACCGCTAAAATGTTACCGATAATCGTATGTCCTCTTTGTGAAAGCATACCCCCAACTGTCTCCTTCAACATTGAAATACTTGGTGTGTTAACACATCGAGCGAGGTCCAATTCCGATATCATCTGGAGGGTAAGGCCCACGTAGCCTCCAAGGAGCTTGGTGTTCTAAACAGGTCAAAGCAGTATTTCAGGCCAGTCCAACGCCTATAACTCTATAAGGCGCAGGTTCGGCCTCACATGGAATACTGTTCACATCTCTGGGCAGGGGCGCCAAAGTACCAGCTTTGAGCTTCTCCCTCTGGATCGTATCCAACGAAAGGCCGGTCGAATTGTCGACTGCCATAGTATTTCAAACAGACTGTCATCCTTAGAGCTACGAGCTAGAGCATCGCTCTGCATCCTCTATCGGTTTAACGGGAGTGATCCGAGGAATTGTTCGGACTTATACCTGCTGCAACTTTTTGCCACCGTTCCAAGCGACAAAATATTTATCATCCTCATCACCTTGATGAGTGGCAGTCCTCCACCGTGCGCTTTACTCAAAGCTTTCTGCCGCGCACTGTAAAAATCTGGAATGAACTGTCGCTAGCAGTATTTTGCGGACCATTACGACCTGCAAACCTTCAAGAAGGGAGCGTATTCCCTCCTAAAAGGACGGCAACTTGCAACTCCTCTAATGTTGCGGGTGCATAATTGGTAAAATTCAGGAAAGTGCAGAAAGCGACGAAGATGATAAAGACATTTACATTTTATCGCCATCTCTAGTACAGATAGATACTGATGAATCGAGCAATGATATCACTTTTGTTAATTATTTTTTGTTAGTAAAGATTGATGCATCAGCAATCTTTATTATAAAAAAAAACAATAGTGATAGTAGTTATTTTCAGAATTTGACTAAAGCAACGATCGACTTCAATATTAGATATTTAATTATGATGGTGATTACAGTATTTTTTAATTAATTTTATGAAATTAAGTACCACGAACGAGTAGACCGCATACCTGTTGGTAAGCGATTACCACCATCCATGGACACCCACACAGAAGAGTTAGAAGAGTTAGGTTGAGAAATTCTCAACAAGCACAAGCGTAATTAGACTCCGATTTACCGTGCGACTGTGGTACTTTTTGTTTGGTCAAGCTGGCACATTCGTATTGATGCATGTCTCTTGTCTCCACGTGATTTATTTCGTAAATATTGCATGTTTGATTGTTTTAAACTTTATAATATTATCATTTTCTGTTCGAAAGATTGATTGTAGATATGTGTGTTTGTTGTAATTTCAATATTTTTAGTAATAGTGTAATTTTCTTAATGTTACAATCATAATGTAAGTAACAAATTGTGTGTACATATTATATTCTATTAATAATAAATGTTGTTTATTACTAGATATTACAGGTTTATTACTAAATATTCATAAATAATGTGATTAACAAAGCATGTTATTAATCAATATTTTAGGATTTTTATTTATTTCAGTCCCTTTGGTAGTAAAAGTACAAAATCTATGTTGACTGTCGTATCTAAATCTGTAAAAAGTATTTTTCCGTATTTTTCCACTGTTTTGGAAAAATACTTGAGTAAAAACGGAAATTTATGAGTATTTTTCCATATTGAGTATTTATCCGGAAAGAATCCCAACACTAAATACGAATATGTGTACGCGCCGGGCACGTCCGCACGCTAGCGCTCAAGGACGCAACTGATGAAAAACAGATGATAAAATAATTGAAATGAAAAAAAAAAATTGTTTTTTTTTATTTGTGAAATGTACTCTATCATCGATACCAATGACGTGGTAAAATTTATTGTACCGATGAAAAAGTATTCCTGTATAGAGAGGATTTGGCATAAGCAACTGTACACTGTGATTTTTACTCGGTCCTGACGTGGATTAAATGGGCGTGGCTTAAATCTGTCAGCGTTCGTACTGTGCACACCTCTGTGATTTCCATAACTTTTTGAACATTTCGAGTTTCTAAAAAGAAAATGATGAAATGGTGTGTCCTTTTGTGTTACGCATTACATTTAATCGTGAGTAATTTAAAACTAAATTTGTTACAATAGTTCTAGAAGTCTCTTAGTGTCGGTTAAATTAGAAATGATTCTACTTTCCAATATATGGCGTTTTTAAACTTTGATCACAGGGATTAAAAATATATTCTGTATATCGCCGGTCTAGATGTGATAGCTCGTAAATGCAAACTACCCAACTTTACGGGAGGGACAAAACATTTTATAATAATTAGAATAATTAATAGAAAAATAAATATTATAAGAATTCATTTAACGTCCCTGTCGACAGATTTAATCTTGCGTTTATTGCCATCTAGTTTGAGATAGCAAAGCTACTTAGTAAGGCCGATAACGAACGAAGTACGTAGTTTTGCTATTGACCTGTAGATGAGTGGGCGGAGCCAAATACGGGATCACCCCTCAAAATATCACGCACGGTTAAAAACTTAGGCCTTTGCAACCGTTAATGGATGATTTATACAGTATTCTCCGAGCGAAGTAACCACTCTTGAAATACTGTAGTGCCTAGGACAGTTGGTTTTTTAAATGTCGTATGGTTGCCCAAGCACATACGGCATTCTACAACATAGTCAGCCTAGTCCAGAGGAATGAACTGATCAATACGTCTGGGGCCAACCATGTGCGGGTTTCCTCATGATGTTTTCCTTCACCGTTAGAGCGTCCATATAATGTACTTGAGATCTGAAAAAGTCTCATTGGTACACGCCACAACCTGGGATTCGAACCTGCACTCTCTCGAGTGCGAACCAAACGGTCTACCCACTAGGCTACGGAGCTCTCACGCACGGTTACAATACTTAAATCTACTTAAAACACCTTAACTTTATATTTGCTCCATGAATGTATGATTATTATCGGTGTATTTGTGTGAGTTTGGTGACGACAATAATTCTTTTCATTTCCATTGTGTCACATAACACTTTCACTTGTTTTCCGTTCCGTTTGTTGAAACCAGTCCAGCTACGCAGGAGTTATTTTATAGTGCCCAAGTATTTGCGCAGTACACAAGAGTAATTTCTTTTCCTCTCCTCTCAGTGGCACAGATACTGACAGGACTGGCGAGAGATCAGTCACAGGAGACTGAGATTAGCCTGCACTGTCCTAAGTCCTAACCAGACTTAAATTAATTTGAACCCACGACCTCCGGAGTCGAAAGTCAAGCTCTAGACTACTTGACCACGAAGCCTTTATTGTTTAATACCTACAAGCTAAAGCCTACTATGCCCCTACAAAATTTACATTAATTATACTTACACAAATGACGTTCTATTTTTCAGGATCGTCCCAGCCTGCCAATCTATCAGCCGGGCATGGGTAAGTTCAGTAAACAACGTTTGGCAAAAGAGAAGGAGCCCGGGACAAAGATAAACGACGGTGAGAAAAAAGACACTTGAGACATCCGCAGCGGCCTCCACGTATTGGACAACATTCAACTGACATTCCCGGAGTTGGCATTCAATCTTAGCCGGTAGAGGAGAAAGAAATGCCACTGGGACGCACTCGAGTGAACTCAATGTTTATATTATTTTTACGTGAATGCCTTGACGTTTGTTTTTTTTTTATAATTTAATGCGGCGTATTTTTAGTTTTTGACCGACTTAAAGTTTCGTTTTATTACAATGGAATATAATTCATTCATTATATATCTTTGTTTCATTCCTCATTGTCAGAAGTATTTTTTATAAAATTATAATGTTAAGTTGGACTCCTCCACTCAAAATTTTTATATTTAGCGGCGATGTTGCAAAAATTGAAATTAAAAATTTCACTTATGTAGAGAAAGTATAATGTATATAGGAGGACATCATTTAAATAAAACAAGGTTTACAAATCAAATGTATTACTTATATCACAGTAAATAAGCCAATTAGATAAAAAAATATGTGGGTATTAGTAAACTATCTATAATACAATATTCCCAAAATAACTTATCTTTGGCAATAGATTTGGCACACAAACCATAATTTTAATGTTACATTAATTTATTAATGCATTTACATTTAATAGGTAAAACTACAATAATTTCATTTTAAAAATATGTATCTTAAATAAATAAAAAGACTATCCCCCTTACTAATAAAAATATTTATCCAGTAGATAAGCAATACAATGTTTTGTCCTTGTCTTATGCGTTGGAAAAGTCCCTTGACAGACAAGGACAAAACATTGTATTGCTTATCTACTGGATAAATATTTTTATTAGTAAGGCGGCTAATGTAATGAAACAATGCGATTTTCATAAAAAATCTTAATCTTATAGGTAAACTAGTCAGCCTTGTGACAATTAGAAACTCTATAAACATTTATAAAATATTAAATATTTTCAAAATAGCTTCTAGACTAAAGTCTAGTCGCCGAACACGTGGAAAGGTGATGGTCCAAAATTGACCCACAGTCGTCAGCAATGAAATGGTTGCATTAGAAATTACTTTTGTAGAGTGAATTATTCCTAAAGTATAAACGATTAAAATATAGGTTTAAACCATGAAATTATTTCAAATATCTACATATTATAATGTAGCTAACTATATAGAGAATAAAAAATTGTATTCGTATAAAATACGAACGCTTTATTTTATAAATTTATGCAATGGATGGATCGAAATTATACCTTTTAGGATTTTTCGAAACCTCAAACGTTTATAGCTCCAAAATATTAATTTTATAGATACAATTTCAATATTGCTATTTTTTTAAAATGTGGTTTAAACACTTTTGACCCAGGCTGCCTCCTGGCAACATGCATTTATATAATCAGGAGAGCCATGGAAATAGGATCATATTATAAAAGAAATGAGGTGGAAATCAAAAGGCCACACAAGCACCGACTCGGGTTGAATTATATTCTTGCTCGTAACTTCTATATTGGGCGTAATTTAGGGTTGCCTCTTTGGTGATATCAAATATGACTTAAATCGAACCCATTGGCAAACATTTAATTGCTGTCGACTCTGGTTCGTTTTAGTAGGTATGAGTTTTGGATCATATCCTTTATACATTCATACGTACTATTCACCTGTATTTCTCGCATTGTCGTATTGACTGCCGGCACCATGATTAATTAATAAATTAGTTAATGTAATACAGAAGACCAAAAGTCCATTCCACACAATATATTTTAATTTCTGTTAAGCGTCAGTACTGAAACCGATCATAAACAATAATAATTTAGATTTTTATTCGAATCTAGTATCTCGTTTATCCTATAACTATGTACTTATTGCTTCTAGATCTACTTACTAATATTAACGTTATTAATGTGCAATTCTATTCCATATGTTAAAGTATTTTTTATTTCGTATTAATGATACCTACTTACTTACTTGATTTACATCTGCTATCTTAGCTATGAGTAAATCTGTAATTAAGTCCTTTTTAAAGACAGCGACATAGTCACATAATAAAGATATGGGTACATTAAAAATGAAAAACGCAAAACAAATTTCTATCAGCTTTTTGGAGTTTACTCCTAAAGAAACGATTTCCGACGTAAAGTCGAATTCACGATGTCACTCGGTCACACGTTATGGTACTTACGGTGTCACACGATGTTAGCCGAAGCATTGCGCACCAAGTTTTACTTTTCCTAGTTTCAGAAATCTTTGCTTTTGAAATTTTTTGTAAAGTTTGCTTTATGTAGTCTATACGTTTTTATTTTATATCTGTAACTTTATTATTTAAAAAGTTGGTCACATTTTAAACATATTTTTATGGATGTACAACCGTAAACCACAGAATACAGAACATCCAGAATGAGTGTTCGATCACAATCACTGTGTCCAAAACCATGGCGAGACACCGCCCCGCCCGCTCTTTACTTTGCTCTTAACACTTACAAAACAGATCGCGTTATTATGTTACGACAGTTAGGTATTCAATAAAAAAAAGTTGGGTAAAATATTCCGTTATTCTGTGGCAACATATTATGTGTGGATAGCCACTCCAATTGGAGTGGCTATCCATAGATAATATATACATATTTGGAGTAGTCGTGACGGCTTCACTTTCTAGCGCGTTGACGATTTCTGGATGATTTCTGTATTCTGTGCCGTAAATCATGGACGATCGTAGGAAAACTACAAAGGTACATAGGTAATTATATGATATTAAGTGTGTACCTTTACTTACCACCTCGAAAACAATTCAGAAACTTGGCTGAATAATATAAGAGCGATTAATATACCTAACGTACAATTATTATTTAATGATCACAATAATTTGGTAGGAGCACACTTTTAATTTGCCTACCCTGCCATGGCATGTCAAGGTTTTATACATAATTAGTCCAGTCTAGCATACCTATTAATAGCTTGCGAAAATGCTACGATACGTCATTGAGTAAGACGGCAGTAGCGTTAGTGTCTCCAGTCGTTGTTTTTGTGGGGGTTTTCGTTAGCTTCTTTGTCTGGGCGACATTATGTCTATGCATAATATACAACAGCAGAACGAAACCGACGAGAAAACCAGCCAGACCTCCAGTTATTGTTAGCCAGGTACGCCTGTATGTTTTTATTATGTGGATCTGAAAAAAAAATACTTATATTTTCGATATCCCGGCTCGTATCTCATATTATGCTACTCTAGACTGGGAGTCTAGCAAGGTTGAGGACTGTAAATAAACCTAGAGGGCTGTGCCTTTGAAATTTTTCAATGCTTTGTCGTTTATTAGCGAAACATCTATCATTTATATAACCAAGAACGTGTCAGGACATATCGGAGGGTTCCGTAACTATAAACGTTACGTTCCATAACTATAAACGAAAATTACCGTATTATTTCGTAAAAAACTATTTTCCCAAATAGTATTTAGCATAATCTATCAGCATGAAAAATTACAATTTTCTAAGTCTCATAGTTTAGAAATGCCAGGGGGTGACCAACTTATAAACGACTTCGCAGGCCGATTACTTAAAAATTGTTGATTTTGTAAAAATGTCATGTATGAAACCTTGCCTTTATTACCCGACTGCGCGACGCAAAGGAGTGGTAATGTGTTTATCAGCCTATGTATGTATGTATGTATGTTCCTTTGAAGCACTATACAGACCAAACGCCTGGGCCGATTTTTATGATTCACACGTCAATCGATTCCTCTTAGTCCGGCGAGTGTCACTAAAGACATGACGTTAGTGAAAATTCAATATGGCGACTACTGGACGCCATATTGTGAAAATGAAAAAAATTAAAGTCAACAAACTATATCAAGTGGGGTATCGTTGAATAGGTATTTAAAAATCATTGTTAGTTTTCTCTCAACATTTTTCGATTCGACTGACCGTTTAGGATCTATATCGATTTAAAGTTGCGTAACAACCATTCTCACATTCCAGTGATGTAGTACTGATAGGAAATCCAGTCTGGTAAATAGCTAGCTAGGTACTCATAACTAAAAAGTATAAAATAAAAAATTATAATTAAAAAAAATTAAAAACCCGACTGCGTAAAAAGTGAACCAAACTAAGTAGGTACATAATTAAAACTGAAAAGAAAAAAACAAGCACTTAGATTTCCGGTGGTCTAGAATTCTATAATATATTATTGAATTAATACTATTGGAATTTGGAACATAACAACTGAACAGTCGGGATCCATTATTCGACAGCCAATCTAATTTTTCAATGGATCCTGACTGTTTAGTTGTTTTTATAATCCCTATTCAACGATACCACACACAGCGGGGTTAAATGAAAAATATTTTTTTCATCCCCAATTCACATGTGTGGACATGTGAAGTGGGGATGAAAAATATTTTTTGAGGCTGAGCCACAGCCAAAAAATATAAAATTATTATTATTTTATGATGCCAAAACCGAGATTTATACCCAGTCTTTAACTATACCAAATTTCTTCAATTTATATTTATAATCTCGGAAGCTAGAGGCGACAGACCGACAGACAGACAGACGGACGGACAGAGCGAAACTATAAGGGTTCCTTGAGTATTACGGAACCGTAAAACGCAATAAATTAAAAGATAGCATTTTTCTTAGCCATTCAAAGCTTTTACTGACCTCAGTGTAAGCTGAACGACATTGATGATAAGATATATTCAGGCCTTGTGGTATTTCGGTCTCTGGACAGATCTCGAATTCTGAAAACAAACATACCTATTAGTTTTTACGTAGCCGAAATCGATAATCATTTTTACTGTAGTAGTATTGAAAGTTTGTGATGCGTTAAATTAGTTTTTGCAAATGTTTAGCATACTAGCCATTATAATAATAATAATATCTATGGACGCTTCACACCACGTCAATCTGGCCCCGTGTACCTATCAGAAAACTTGTGTTATAGGTACCAGACAACGGGAAGTATATTTAATACCTACTCTATACTATACATATATATAAAAGATTTTTATTATATTATACACATATTTAATATACATCCATGACCCAGGAACACAGAAAACCTTTTTTGTTCCTTCGGCGGGATTCGAACCAGCGACCCCCGGCTTGAGCACCAACGCGCTAAACCACCGAGCCACAGAGGTCGTCAATATAGCAAAATTTCATTGATAGAGATTTGTGTTCTTACCTCTAGAATTCAGCCTGCTGTAGTCTTTTAGGTGAAAATTAACTTGTTGCTCACGAAACCACAATATCGTCATTTTCAGGTCGCAGAGTTTGATTCTGTCTATGGACTCAGTCACGTCCACCTCCGATAGCTTGCACATAGAGCTAAAGACCCTCGTGTCCAGTGAAGTTAGGGGATTGTAGGATATATTGTAAAACACCATCTGGGGGAGTATTCCAAAATCTGGCAACGATTTTATCTTACAATCTGACAGATCTAAAATTTTCAAAGGTGCTTTGATGGGCTTCTTTACATCAAGGTTGTCTAGTTTTAGGTGCAGCAAAGGATTTCCACTCAAGTACAATATCCTCAGAGATGTGATTTGAAATATCGTTTCTGGGAGTTCTAGAATAACATTTTTGGACAGATCTAAAGTCTCGAGACTAGTTAAATACGCAAATGCGTCCTTATCTATCGAATATATTTGATTCTCTGATAAGTATAATAATTTTATGCTCGTGTAAGATGAGAATGTGTCACTCTGGATTTCTTGAAGTTTGTTATCGCTGAAGTCCAGGATCTGAAATTTAAATTTTAATCTGGATTAGCATCTTTGTACTACCTGTGGTCCATTACTTTAACATGTAGAGTAAGTGCAAATTTGTGAGGATTTATGGATCGATGTTTGTGTCTCTTTTACGCAAAAACTACTTTACATATTTTGATGTAATTTTGGTAGTAGTTTAGGCTCTGGATTAATACATTATCCCAAAAAGTACAGTGCTCCTGTGGGATGGGATACTGTATTTACGCGGGCAAAAGCTAGTTGCTGTTTCCTAATAATTATAAAACAAACTTTTTACTGTCAGTTAAAAACATATACCTAAGTAGGGTAAATGACATGTCATTGTTCAAATTATAAAATTAATTGTTGTCGTTTTCTGCTGGTAAACGTAACAGCTAATTAATCTGAGATAAGAGCTGATAAGATAATTACGAATCATGATACCTTTAATATCTGTGGTAAATGGATATTTCATTACATGGGCAGTTTTTTGGTCCTTGGCTTATATTTAATAATGTAATAATGGGCATTTAGGCTAATTATGTTGAGGGCTTTGATGGTTACCTAGCTAATGGTTTGACGTGCATATATTTTTTTTATTTAAATAAATAATTCCGCTTAAATTCGGCTAAAATTTTACTATTGTCACTCAATCTTCATAATTTTGAAGTCGGTACCAGCCCGATCAACGTCCTGATAAAACAATAACCTGATAGAACCCACGTTCAAGTTCGCTGGTACCGACTTCAAAATTATGAAGATTGAGTAGAGAAATAGTTAGTTAGTTTCATACTTTTTTGTGCATTTTTACTTTAGAAGTCGGTTTTAATTATTTGTTTAAAAATAATATTTTTTCTCTTTTTAGTTGTATTTATTATATTATTTATTATTAACACAATTTAAGAAAGTTATAATAAAAAAAAAGCTATTTTACTCTCTCGGCAAAACAAACTCAAGAGTCAATTGTTATTTTATGCCAGTTTTCTGAGAAGCCATGGTATATCCTCAAATAAGCACTACCTATCTGTGGTTCTGATAATGATAATGATTAGATACTACCTATATTATGAAATAATAATTATTATCTATTGTAGTACACGGGGATCCCCTTTTTTCGCATAATTTTATTTGGCATAACTCATTTGGCATATTTTATTACGCATAATAATACTTTGGCATAATGGTTTAATGGTTTGGCGGAAAAACGGCAGCAGTAAGCGTTAAATTTACTATAGTGATGATGATGATACGAATATAACTTGGCAATAGCAAAATTTCAAAGACATTGATATCGGTGCATATAACCATGATGAGTAGTCAATTAAGTACCTAGTCATCATAATTCATAATAATATGTTGGTGTATCGTGTGAAGATGGTGGTAATGATGACGATGATGATTATTGTAAGTGATGGCATATGCTTGCTGTTATTTAAACTACGTTGAAATCCCCAAAAGTGTATCTATAAGAACTCAGGAGATCTGTTCAGTACTTTCGGATCCAGGGTATACCTTAGTACAAAAGCTTACTTTTTGGTAGCATATGCTACTTCTACTACTTCAGAAAAAGTCGAAATCACCATATGTGTCGATATAAATTTCGAGGAGTTCCCTCGATTCCTCATGGATCCCATCATTAGGTCACCACTTTTTTGAAAACGGGACCAACTTGGGATTATACTCTTTACATCAAAAAAATAATTTTGAAAATCGGCCTACAGACGGCGGAGTAATCGTTGAACATACAAAAAAAAAATACAGGCGAATGTATAACCACCTCCTTTTTTGGAAGTCGGTTAAAAAATAATACCCACTAAAAGTTCCGTTAGTTTCCATATTATGGATTATCAGTGGATCGGCCGGCGTTCCAAACTGCGGAGGGATCTGCGCGGTTTGAACTACGGATCAAACTGTCGTGCTAATAACGACTAAAATGCGTCACGATTTGGACTGCCGGGGTCTTAGATAATACGTCAAAATACGTCATAGCGCGCGATTTGAACTGTGGTTGTTTGACATGTAAGATCGGACTGTCGACCCCGCGCATTCACACGTTCGGTTCGGATTGTGGGTTGGAACGGCGCGTGTTATTTGGCGCGGTCATAACTCTAAGTGTGACGGTCGTTGTTTCCTTTATCTTGTTATAGCTTTTTAAATAACTTTTCCTCGATTAGGTATCACTTTTCTGTAAAGCTGCTTAAATAGGGGAAGGACATTTTGTAGACTTACGGCAGTGAGCTCGCAAACCGAAATAGGCGGCTTTTAGAAACTCTCCATCGAGACTTTTCAAAAGCCAATTATTTCGGTTTGCGAGATTGAGACGTAAGTCGTTACAAATTTAAATAATTTGAACCATTGTTCAAATAACAACCACAATTATTTACACAGTTCAATTACCTCTATTCCCGCTCTCAGAGAGGGTATCTTGTTGAGCCGGAGGCCGGCGCAGTTCACCCCGTACATGTCGAAGGCGTACTCGTAGTGGCATCTCGTGGGGGTTGAAGCCAAGGCCTCTATGTCCGTCAGGTCTTTAGCTCGAACCCATAACGCAAGCAACACGGTGAGTGTTATAGAACACTGGCTTCTGGAAAAAACAGAGCATTCCTTTCAACGTCTTTTTAATATTATAAATGCTGAAGCTTGAGGAGGTGTGGGTATGTGTTGCGTGAGAGAAGTCTTATGGCCCCAGTCAGAGACATTTAAAGCTTACTTAGGGTAGGAGGTACTTAGGTACTTTTTGTAGGAGCAATAATCGGGCAGATGTTTCCTCAGATTTTTATGACCGATTTTGTGACCGACTTAACGCACACGGCCGTCACTTTGTCTGTAGCTTTCGAGGGAGTAGACAGTAGTAGAGTGCAAGCGGCCGACTGTCGGTGAGCAGTGTGCGTTAACGCATACTGTATTTCTGGACGTTCCATTTTTCACCGACAATCGAATCGGCCGAGATGCACTAATTTTATTTCTGACCGACTTTTTGTATGACGTGTGCGTTGCACAATTGCAATCAGTATGTTCTATTTTTCGCCTACAAAAAATCGGTCACCGATAATCGGACGTGGGCGAGCACCATTAAGGATTCACTACTCACTTTGTAGAGATTTTGTCAGAAAATGTATATGTTACAGCCAAAGTAATAAATCCGGATATTATATATACTATCCAGCCATTATTTATAATGTCTACTCAATTTAGACAAAGTGATAAATGACACAGAATTAATCACATTGACTGGCAATTTTATATAATATCTTCGAAGAATTGGATAAAGTAATAAAAAAGTAGGTACAGGTAAAGATTATAAAATTGTATTTCAATCTGCCTTTTATATAATAATAATTATAATGGTTATTATAATTATTATAATAACATTGTCATAGATACAATTTTATTGTGATCTATATAAAGTAATTTAACTTTATGAAATATTTTTTTATAATAATTTTACCCTTTTTAGGGTTCCGCAATACTTAAGTAACCCTTATAGTTTCGCTCTGTCCGTCTGTCTGTCTGTCTGTCCGCGCCTCTAGCTCCTGTAATTATGAATATAAATTGATGAAATTTTGTGCAGTTATAGATTGTGTATAGATCACAGTTTCAGGATCATAAAAAAATAATAATTTTATATTTTAGGGGTGGCTCTCCATACATGTGAAGTGGGGATGAAAAAAAATTTTTCACTCTACCCCATCGTGTGGGGTATCGTAGAATAGGTCTTTTAAAATACAGGCAAGGTTTCATACGTTACTTTTTTATAAAGTTGACCATTTTCGAGTAATCGGCCTCCAAACTAGTTTGTAAGTTGGTCCCCCCCTAGCATTTTTAAACTATAGGAGATAGAAACTTGCAAATTTTCATGCTGATAGATCATGCTAAAAACTCTTTAGGAAAATTATTGTGATCCAAATTGGACAGTAACTTTTGGAGTAATTAAAAAAAAAGCATATTACGCATTTATAGTTACGGAACCCTCCTTACACATGTCCTGACATGCTCTTGGTAAGGTTTTAGTGATATATGTTAAATTATTAACTAACGTTTTAAATAAACAATCGAATATATAATTATTGAATACGCGCCAAGCTTCCATTAGGTATTGTATAGTTGTAAAAATAAGATGACGATGATGATTACTGTAAGTTACATAGTGGCATATTATGCTTGCAGTTCTTTGAACTCAGCTCTTAAGTTTGAGTTTAAGTTTGAATGCCGAAATTTTCAAACGCGTATATTTAAAGACTGAGGAGTTGTGATCAAAGCTTATGGTGATCATCAGGTCACCACTTTAGTGAAAACGGGACCAACCTCGGATTATAATCCGAGGTTGGTCCCGTTTTCCCGAAACGAAAGTGAAAAGACATGCAGAACTTCCGCGGAAGCGGAAGCAGAAGCAGAGTTCTGTTGCATCACTAAGTTGAATCGTGTTTATTACTTTAGCTAACTTTGGCCCGCTATTATGAATAATATCCGGACAAAGTGATTAATTTATCACATTATCTAGACAATATAGTTATTATATATAATGACTAGTCATTATGTATAATAGCTATTTAATCACATTGGCTGTAACATATATACTATTATGTCCTACTAAAAATCTCTACAAAGTAGTTCTAAAGTATGTCTCTATAAGTCGTGGTTCTATTTTCTAACGACTAACACTCTTCCCTAAGGACCGACCTCGCTGTCTTGTCATTTGCCCTTTTTGTGGAACTGACCTAGTATTTACCTAAGGTGTGATTTGCAGAAAAAAAGTAAAATTCTTTGCTGTTATTTTGATGTTAATTAAACAGGTAAATAACAAAGTTTTCAATGTCTAGATCCTTTATTCAAATGTTTGTAATACGTAATTATAATTCTCGTAAGTGTTCACTCTGGAGTCTGGTAAACACTCAGATCATGAGACAGATATATTTATTGGTTTTGTGACTTATCGTACGTACTCTATACTCTATAGACTATAGAGGCTTGTTTTCTCCGAGACTTATCTTATGCCCTTTGACTTAAACACAGTCAGATATCACTTATCGTTAATATTGCTTATACAATGCATTTATTACTTTACTTTCTTAGTAAATTCCCAGTAGAATTTATCATACTTGTTTCTTAAAAAAACAAATAAAGTTTATTCGTAAAATTCAAATACCTATTTGAATTTTACTCTTGCCATGGTTTGAGCATGCCCTAATGCATGCGGGCGACTGACCATCGTCGCGACCATTATGGTAGGCTTGGATTGGAGTGGTCGCAATCGTGTCGTTCAGGGCGGCTCTACAAAAATATATCTCTGTTGCCCGCGGCTCCGTCCGCGTAAATATAGTATCCCTCGGGAACACTGTACTTTTTCGGGATATAAAGTGTGTTAATTCAGAGCCTAAATTACTACCACACCAAATTTTATCGAAATCTGTTTAGTAGCTTTTGCTTGAAAGAGTAACAAACATTCATCCAACCATACATCCATTCATCTATCCTCACAAACTTTTACATTTATTTCAAATTGGCTCCTGCCTCTTGATTTGTTCGTTAAATAAACTAAGTATGTACCTACTAGACACCTACTTACGTTGGAGAACTTCACAGTACAACTTCTTCGTATGTTTTCAATAAGTACATACTACATAATCTATATGTACTCGTAATATATAAAAGGCAAAGCTGATTGATGTTTTAACGCACAGGCCAAACCTAAGGGTAATTTCAAATTTCTAGCTATAAGTAGGTAGCTAGAAATTTGAAATTTTGCACACGTATTCCTCATATTACCTAGACATCCACTAAGGAAGGATTATTCCAAATTCATCCGACAAGGGGGAAAAATAGGGGATGAAAGTGTAAAATCTAATCGATTAATCTTAAAAAAATAAAAAACCCGACTGCGTAAAAGTGAACCAAACTAAATCTATACATATAAAATCCTTTGTCCTGAATGACTGACGGATCAACGCACAGCCTAAACCGCTGATCGTAGAAACCTGAAACTTGCAGGGCTTGCTCTTTGTAATGCGTAGGGATCCGATAAGAAGGGATTTTTCGAAATTCGATTCCTAAGGGGGTGAAAAGGGGTAAACCAGTTTGTATGGGGCAACGTGATTCCTTGGTCCAATCTACTTCATATTTTGCACAAACATTATGTAACAGAATTGATGGAATTCGTGTATCATAGTTTATTGAAATTCGTCCGCTAACGGGAATAAAAAGGGAAAGAAAGTTGCTTGGGAGAGATTTGCTTTTAAGTTGATATAAATACTCCTTAGTGCTTTTGATATAAAGCTCCCCACACACAAGCGATCGATCGATTTAGTCTTTACAATTTAAACATTTACTGGGTTCGTAGTTGCAAGTAAATCGGTTTAGATAAAAATTGAGTATAGTCTGAGATCCTAGGACCACCTTACTATACTTTTTATATGAAATTCGTATATATACGCGTAAATTTTGTTCCAACTTTTGACCCCCACCGCAAAAACTAGCTGGTAGGTCTTACACTAATCATTTTATGTAATAGTTTGTCGTTAGCAATTTACTTTCAAATACGAATTAATTTCCAATTTGATCGAAGCAATCGATATCCCGTGAGTGGGAAGCTTTATTTTTATTTTGACATAATATATTGTCATCATCATGTTGAAAAATAAATCTGACAAGAATGCGTTACTTAAGTTAAATTTGATGAAAATCTTCAATATTTGCGAATGGTATATTATAATGGAAAAGTGTGTGTCTGTTTGTCCGTCTTCCACGCCAAAACTGCTGAACCGATTGAAACAAAATTTGGTACACAAATACAGAGAGTATAGCCTGAAAAAGGATATAGGCTTCTTTTTATCACAGGGAAGTGTACTCTTCCTGTGGGATACTTTATTTACAGTTTCACGTAAAAACTACTAAACCGATTATCATGAAATTTGGCACAGATATAAAGGAGACCACGATGAAGGACATCGGCTACTTTTTATCGCGGAGAAATATACGGTTCCCGTAGGAAAATTTATTTACACTTTCACGTAAAAACTACTACCTAAACCTATTATCATGAAATTTGCCACAGATATAAAGTAGACCACGAGGAAGAACATAGGCTACTTTTTATCGCGGTACATATACGGTTCCCGTGGGTTACTGTACATACGCGGGACGAACCGCGGGCATCAGCTATCTATACTAATATTATAAAGCTGAAGAGTTTTTTTGTTTGAACGCGCTAATCTATAGTAGCTATCAGGAACTACTCAATCGAATTGAAAAAATATTTTTGTGTTAGATAGTCCTTCTGTTGAGAAAGGCTTTAAGCTATATATAACATTACGCTGCGACCAATAGGAGCGAAAAATCAGTGGAAAATGTGGAAAAACGGGGAAAATTATTCATCTTTGAGGGCTTACGTTGTTTGTTTGAACGCGCTGATCTCAGGAACTGCTAAATTGAATTGACAAATTATTTTTGTGTTGGATAGTCCATTTGTCGAGGAAGGCTTTCAGCTATATAACGTTACGCTGCGACTAATAGGAGCGAAGCATCAGTGAGAATGTTGCAAAAACGGGGAAAATTATTCATATTTGAGCTTTATTTGAGGGCTTCCGTTGCGTGCGCTGCGTAAACGGCTCAAGTTACAAAAAAGATATGTATGAAAGAATTATTCCTCTTTTTCTATGATCTTAAAAAAATCTTTTAAGATTGACTTAAGTACTTGGTAACCTTTTTTATGGTAATCAAATTTGATCGAAATTGATGTATTATTGCGCCATCAATTGACGCGAACGAAGTCGCGGGCAACAGCTAGTACATAATAAAAAACTGAAAAGAAAAAAACAAGCACTTAGATGTCCGGTGATCCTAGAATTCTATAATATACTTATTATTGAATGAATACTATTGAAGAAAATAAAATATAATCTATTATTGGAACATAACAACTAAACAGTCAGGATCCATTATTCGACAGCCAACCAATTTTTCAATGGATCCTGACTGTTTAGTTGTTATGTTCCATTAATAGATTATATTTTATTTTCTTTAATAGTATTCATTCAATAATTAGTATATTATAGAATTCTGGGACCACCGGACATCTAAGTGCTTGTTTTTTTTTT
This sequence comes from Glaucopsyche alexis, assembly GCA_905404095.1. NCBI lineage: Eukaryota > Metazoa > Arthropoda > Insecta > Lepidoptera > Lycaenidae > Glaucopsyche > Glaucopsyche alexis. The sequence goes on along the minus strand of FR990051.1, from coordinate 16,667,065 downwards.
TCTTTTTAATTATTATTTTTTATTTTATACTTTTTAGTTATGATCACCTAGCTAGCTATTTACCAGACTGGATTTCCTATCAGCATCAGTACAACATCACAATTGCACTGGAATGTGAGAATGGTTGTTACGCAACTTTAAATCGATATAGATCCTAAACGGTCAGTCGAATCGAAAAATGTTGAGAGAAAACTAAAAATGATTTTTAAATACCTATTCAACGATACCCCACTTGATATAGTTTATTGACTTTCATTTTTTTCATTTTCACAATATGGCGTCCAGTAGTCGCCATATTGAATTTTCACCAACGTCATGTCTTTAGTGATACTCACCGGACTAAGAGGAATCGATTGATGTGTGAATCATAAAAATCGGCCCAGGCGTTTGGTCTGTGTAGTGCTTCAAAGGAACATACATACATACATACATACATACATAGGCTGATAAACACATTACCACTCCTTTGCGTTGCGCAGTCGGGTAAAAAAGGGCCAAGCCGCGGACGCGCGGAATTAATGCTAGTCTGATATTATAAGGTAGTAAGACCTACTAACCCACACGTGGAAATTATATTTTTTATTAAGGTGACCGGATTTTTGTGAAATGCAATCTATTACGAAAACTAGCTGTCACTTAAGATAACGAAGATGAGCCTTGAGCTAGGACGGAGTAAACAATATACTATGTAAGTAAACAATATAATCAAGAAAAATATTTTATTAGGAGACAGTATTAATATTCTAATCAGATAGGTACTAAACGACAACTACTTATTGATATTGATAGGGGCTTAAAGGAGATCATTTCGAGGGTTCCATACTTCAAAAGGAAAAAGCGGAACCTTTATAACATCAATTTGTTGTCCGTCCGTCTGTCTATCCCTTTATTTCAAGAATGCGTGAAGGTATCGAGTGGAAATGAAAACCGTAAGATCAGGCATACGGTCCTTTGAAGCTGTGAAAAGATTAAACTTTTACGTTGACGTATAAAAATTTTAATATCCGCCGTTTTAATATCACCTCTATATCACCTCTAGGTACTATTATTTATTCTGTGATATCACACAAAAAAAAAAACGCATATTTCGACACTCTCAAGGGAATCAAAATTCATAGGGTAATTTTCATAGTTCTGGGTCAGTGGGAAGTCCCACTGACCCAGAACTATGAAATTTGGCAAGTAACATAGACCATAGTTCTATAAAACAAGTAGAAAAAAAAATATTAACTGCAGAATTTGTAACTACCTAGGTACCTCATAAAAATAAATCTAAAAGGGAGTCGAAATATCAAGTTAAGGTTACTAGTTCAAATGGTTATAAAAGGGCTTGATGTAAGCATCCAAAAAAATATATTTATTTAAAATTAAATAATTATCTTCTCGATACAAACTTTCATCACCCATTTTCAGGCTCGATTAAAACTGCGATATATTTCTGAACTATTTATGTTTCTACTTTGTACGGAACCCTCGATTGGCGAGTTCGACTCGCTCTTGTCCGTATTTTAATTTTTGAGAAGATTCGAAGCGACCGGCTCTACGTAACCCGAATTCCATAACGAGGTTAGTTTACCCTCAAAACATCTTGAATGTAACGTTTTTGATTCTACTCAGTTATCGTTATTCAAATAGGTGTATTTAGCTCACTACGATCTTATCAACATCATGTCTCTCACTCATAAAGTTACAATATAGAGTCATGTAGCATATTACAGCATAATACCCATGAGTACACTGTACAATGACTAATGAGTCCATGTCTTTGTCCTGATAATGGCCTTTCTGGACTGGACTCAGACAGTGGACAGTGCGTTTACTAGAAGCATACGTACTAGTACAAATGAAGATTAACTTTCTGAGTTTTCATGCTCTTCTTGAATCTAAATCCACTTCCGTTTGAACACTAAAAATAAGTCGTATAAGACTATTAAATCTAAATCCACTTCCGTTTAAACACTTAAAAAGAAGTCGTATATGACTATTAAATCTAAATCCACTTCCGTTTGAACACTAATAAGAAGTCGTATAAGACTATTAAATCTAAATCCACTTCCTTTTAAACACTTAAAAAGAAGTCGTATATGACTATTAAATCTAAATCCACTTCCGTTTTAACACTAAAAAGAAGTCGTATAAGACTATTAAATCTAAATCCATTTAAACACTTATAAAGAAGTCGTATAAGACTAATTTTCGTCACGTACTTAGTCATCAAGATCATCTTCTACAAGCATTAGGACATTAGAGATACTGATAACAATATGGCAGTCGCAGGACATTCAACTATCTACATCGCTTAAACACTAGAATTAGGTGTCCATTCGTACAATCGAAATTATACCCTCATACGACATTGGAATATGAAATTATATGTTTATTCAGATAACAAAACGTATGACGAGCCCACGTGAAAACGTTTCCTGAAATATTTACGTGGCCCCGCACCTATAATTTGCCGACACTGTAATATAACTTTGTTATTCTTGTCAGCGTTTATAATGGGAATAATTGTAGTAAAATTAATGGCAAATTAGAAGATCCAGCGCAACAGTGTGCGGTAATGAGGATCATGTGATCACGGCCATCTTTGTTAGGTACTGGAAACTACAATAGCATACCTACTTAACAGGAACTTGTCATTCATATAGCTTGGTGATTTGTCTTTTGTGACTACAGTAATTTTAATGAAAAGTGAGTCAATGTTGTTTCGATCTCTGTCAACTTTATCTGTCCCTCTACTTTTTCTGTTGATTCGTATTTGGCGTTTACTATTTTTTTTACTAATTACTGCCGATGGGAAAGTAACTGGTAGGGTCAATAAAAGAGGCAAAACTCATCAAGAACTCCTTTTTGATAGAACACAACCGTAGGTTATGTGCTACCGAAAACCTAAAGTTCATACAATTTTCTCCGTCTTCCTGCTCAAGTCGAATCTATGATTTTCCCAATAATGATTCATACAAAAAGAAGTTATCGTTCACTTGTCGTCTATGTTGTGACTATGGTGATAGTGTTGTTTCATAATCTTTGTAGTAATTGACCATGCCCCAAATATACTCGATACACTGGCCCTCTATCTAAAAATTGAAGTTTAGCGCGAGCTAAACGATAACTTTTCAAGGTTAAGAACAGTTTTATCTGTAAAGTTAAAAAATTAAAAATATAAAACTTAAACATGAATACGATGAAAACAAATGAATTTTTTTAAACAAAAAATTAAACCGACTTCCAAAGTAAAAATATACTAAAAAGTATGAAATAATACTTATTTTGTAAGTAAATAATTCACCTTTTAAATTCGGCTAAAATTTTAACTATTACTCTACTCAAAATTCTTAATTTTGAAATCGGTACCAGCCCAAACAGTATGCTAAAATATTTTATTAATACAATAAAATAATTAATACAAAAATTCCAATTACCTATACCTTTTACAACAACAAAAGAATTTTGCAAATAGGTCCATAAATGGCAGAGTAATGTTAAAAGATATCCGTGTCGGTGTAAAATACTATGAGAAATCACCATAATCTGATGATGTATAGTGTGATGATGGTGGTGAATATGATGATGATTACTCTAATTGACATTGTGGCATATGCTTGCAGTTCTTTAAACAACGCCGACATCCCAAAACATGTATCTATAAGGAGTCAGCAGTTCTGTTCAGTACTTTTGGATCCAGGGTATACCTTGGAGCAAAATCTTACTCTTTGGTAGCATATGCTTGGACTAGTGCAGAAAAAGTTGAAATCACCATAATATACCCTTTACATCAAAAAAAGAATTTTGAAAATCGGTCCACAGACGGCGGAGTAATCGTTGAACATACAAAAAGAAATACATAAAGCCGAACGTTTAACCGCCTCCGTTTTTAGAAGTCGGTTAATTACCTAATTTTGTATTGTAAAAGTTTGTAAAGTTTTTTTAAATGTTGATTTGGATGTGTGGACGTGTATTTGCTCTTTCACGCAAAAACCACAAGGAATAGCATACAGTTAGCTTATAGCCTGCATCACAACTTGTTATGCTTCCTTATCCCGGAAAAATGTACGGTGCCATTATGATACACAAATTTTCATTCTACGCTTAAGTTGCAGGCAAGGTTGTAAGTTGAGCATCTCAAAAAGTGTTTAAACTTTAAACACACAAGTTTCTGAAACACATTATGCTCTAGAAACTGTTATCTGACTGCAACGAGTCTTGACTTTTAGCGAAGTCAACATCTTAATTGATAGAGGTCAAATTAATTCCTTTAATTGATCTTGGACTCCCTGCGCTACTTGGACAATTTCGCAGTACATTCAATGAGTCAGAAAAAACACGATGTATTTTTATGCCTCCTAGCACGTTTGAATTGTTTTAAAATTTGTTTCCGTTCGTTTTCTCTATTTTGTATGTACTTCGAAGTAGAAAAACGAAGAAGGGTTCGTCAACGAGAACCAAACGGTGGAAAAAACTGCAATTTGTCACCGCGGAGGAAAACTTACAGGGGACGAGAGGGAACAAATCAGTTTTAAAGACTTCTTTTTTCTACTTTTTTTCAATATGAAATAGCTTTATTTTCCATACTTTATGAGTGCATTAGGACTCCAGTGTCCAATTGAGCGGAAGCGAGACATTGTGAGGGACACTCCTGCGCACGGTGCGTGGCGACCCCAATTGTCTGATTGATCTTTATGACGACCCACGCCCATGCCAACGACCAAACAAGAATCGATTCATAAGTATCACTTGTGTAGGAGTGCTGAAATTGGCTCGAAAAACGTAATTATCAACATTTGTGAGCCTTAAATACAAGCTGAAACGTCACTCGGAAAATGTTTGACTATTATACCTCTATAAACACAAAATGAGAATGGATACGAATGTTGTATATTTAGGAGATACTTAAACAGCCGTTAAGATTTCAGTAAAGTATTCGGTCGTAAGCTGCTAAGAATGGTCTGCAATAATTGCAAAAAGTATTATTAAATTCATAAAAAATAAATCCAATAACTTGTATTGTAATTGGTAGTTAGGTAGATATAGTTTGAATTTTAAATACTAAACCAAATACTATATAAGGTACAATAAAATCAATTACGGATATTTTGGGCATAATATGATCTATTGCAGTAAAGACGTTTAAGCAGAAAAATAATTGTGTTAATAATTTAATAAAAAAGAATCCGTAATTGATTTTCGGAGACATTATATAAGAGATCCATTGCAATCAATGCAAAGTAAGACACGTCTTTTTCAATATCCATCTTTCGAGCGAAATTCGAAGATCAAACGAAGTTTTACTCTACATCGGTATTTGTTTAAAAGTATATGGCTGGTACCTGGTACTGGACACTGGTAATACCTACCAGTGTCCAGTACCAGGTACCAGCCAGAAACTGAGAAATATCCGATAAGAGTAACAACGCATTTCATCACGGATCCCGCCAAGTGTAATGCTAAAACGTATGTTAGAGACATAGAAGTTGCTCGCGCCTTTGTGCGGCGCAAAAGGAAATCGCGCAGGAACCGCACATTTTGCCGTGATAAAAAGTAGCCTATGTCCTACCCCGTGGTGTACTCTATATCTGTGCCTTCCGTCAAAATCGATCCAGAGCCTTTAGTCAAGGTGATATCGCTAATTATGTCGACGAAGTTAGGAAACAAAAATGTATGGGATTTGACATAAACATGCATCGCTGTCAGTTTTTCGTATGAAACCACTATTAGTGGTTTCTATACAAGATAACGAATGAGATGATCAGTAGTGACGTGGCGAATATTGAATACCCTAGGCATTAGAATTCGAAAGGCTTCGGAATACTTAGAAAAAGCAAACTCTAGAATATTTAGAAAAAACAAAAGGCTCCAAGGTAAAACATATTCCCCTACTAACTACTCGAATAACTTATAATTGAGAAGTTTATTTTCTCTCTTACCTAAAGGTTAGTTCGCAAATACGCGATGCGACGCGGCGTGCATTTTTAAGATAGCTATTCAAAATTGAACTTTATTCATAAAAACACGTTTCATATGACAACGTTCATATACTGCACATGCACTGTACAGTGCGGTGCAATTTGACATTCGAACTCTTACAATAACAAGTGTATATTCTCGTGTAATCAATAAAGTTCAATTTTGAATAGCTATCTCAAAAATGCATGCGTCGCGTATCGTTTCGTTGCGCTGTGAACTGTGAATTTGCCCTAAGTATTTACGCACCTACTAACATTTCCTTATTCTCTGAACTACCTACGTATATTTTGTCGGCTTAGCCCTAATCAACAAAAAACTTATCAGTACCGAGTACGTAGATATAAAGTTGATTCATTTTGGAGTGTCTAAGAATTACGTAGCTTGTTACTATTGGAACAAGAGCTCCGTGGCATAGTGGGTAGACCGTTTGGTTTGCAATCAAGAGAGTGCAGATTCGAATCCCAGGTTGTGGCGTGTACCAATGAGACTTTTTCAGATCTCAAGTACATTATACGGACGCTCTAACAGTAAAGGAAAACATCGAGAGGAAAACCGCACATAGTTGGCCCCAGACGTATTGACCAGTCATTCCTCTGGACCAGGCTGACTGTGTTGTGAGAATGCTGTATGTGCTTAGGCAACCAAACGACATTTAAAAACCAACTGTCCCAGGCACTACAGTATTTCAAGAGTGGTTACTTCGCTCGGAGAATATTGTATATTAAATCATCAAAAAGGGTTTTTAACGAAATTTTAATAAACATTTCCGATTTTTTTTGGTAGGAAAAGGATTTTATGTTATAGCTTTTTATTAATATACTAGACGTTGTCCGCGACTTCGTGCGCGCAATAGTTAATTTTCCAGAAACCGTACATTTGACGTGATAAAAAGTATGTCTTTCCCCGTGGTTTACTCTACATCTGTGCAAAATTTCATCTAAATCGGTCCAGTAGTTTCGGAGCCTATTCAATGCAAACAACCAAACAAACTTTTCCTGTTTATTATATTGGTAATTGGTATAGATTCTATACTATAGAAGTATAGATGTAACCATACCGAGAGATAGCATTTCAAAGTTGGTTTACTCCCCCTATATTTCAAAGTTACTAAAAAGTTGGAATATTTTTTTACATAATTAGTGTAAAAAACCTGCTTAGATTAGTTTAGGTACTTAAGTACCTACATGAAACACAAAAACATACACTAAGTACATATTTGGGAGATATTAGCAAATATGTTCTTGCGACCTTTATATTTCGTACTAGCTTTTGCCCGCGACTTCGTCCGCGTGGAACAATACTTTGGGATATCGCTGAAATTTACCCGCGACTTTATTTATGACTAACGAAAGCGGAATCCTATTTTTTTAAACGGAACCCTAAAATAAAAGTAGCCTATGTACCCTATAACATCAGCTATCTGCTAGTGAAAGTCCCGTGAAAATCGGTCCAGCCGTTTCAGAGATTAGTCGGAACAAACAGACAGACAGACCGACTTACAGACAGACAGACGGACAGACAAAAATTAAAAAAAAATGTATTTTATTGTAAGTACCGAATATACTTTCAGATTCATTATGTAAAAAGCTGTTAATTTGAAGTTACAAACAGACACTTAAATTGTATTTAACTGTATAGATGTATAGATATTATAATGTATTATATTTTAAGATATTATCAATTTGATGTTTATAAAATAACTAAACTATTTAACTAAACTAAACATTAACCCGCACGCGCACCCCGCCTTGGTGACGCCCACTTCGCAACGGGCCGTGCAGCAGAAGTCGTAATATTTTAATTTCGCCATAACTTCAAAACCAAACGTCCAATTTTAATCATTCAAAGACCAAATATTATCTACATAAACTGTACTTAGTGATGAAATAATTTATTTTGATAAGGATTAATAACATGAGTAAAATAAACGCGTTTAAATGTAGTCCAAAAAAAATTCAAGATTTCTAAATAAAAAAATGGTTGTTGTGCCTCACTCGACATAGATAGGTATAGTGTGTCGCGGACTTTTTTGTAGATATTTATAAGATCTACAATTAATTAGAACATTTTATGGTTCTATCTTTTATAGTTTAGGCAGCGTACGCAAAATAAGTAACTTTTCTGGTAGATTTTTTACACCTTGTGTCCGAAAAACCCAAATATCTTACGGAACCCTATTTTTTTCCAAAATAAAACTTAGCCTATGTTACTCGTGGATAATGTAGCTTTCGAATGGTGAAAGAATTTTTGAAATCGGTCCAGTACTTTTTGAGCCTATTCATTACAAACAAACAAACAAACAAACAAACAAACAAACAAACATACAAACAAAGTTTTCCTCTTTATAATATTAGTGTAGATAACTGCAGGAACGCGTGACGTCATACTTTTGAATGGAGCATTTTCACGGGACTTTCGAAAATCTGTTGTAAATTGATGTACATTTGAAAATATTGATTTTAATAATATATCTACTGTTTCTTCTGAGAAGTTATTCATATTTAAAAGTACTAATAATATAAAAAATAAATTATAATTAATTATTTAATTCATAATATAAAAAAAAACAGCCTTTTAGAATTAAGGTAGAGCCAGTAGAGCTATAAAGGCGATTCTTAACCCCCAACGCAAAAGGAAGGGTGTTATAAGTTTGACGTGTCTGTCTGTCTGTGTATCTGTCCGTGGCTTCGTAGCTCCCAAAAGGATTAACCGATTTCTATTTTTGTTCTTTTTTTTAAAGCTGACACGATTGAGAGTGTTCTTAGCCATAACTCATCAACTTCAGCTCGCTTTTTTTACGCAATTCGGGGTTACTTACTTAATTTTTTAAATATTCATTGTGAATGTATATCTATTATCTAGTACTAGTTTTTGCGCGCAAATACATTATCCTGCAGGAACACTACTTTTTCGGGATAAAAAATATCTTATATTCTTTTCCGGGACCCAAAGTATGTCTATACCAAATTTCATAAAAATCGGTTCAGCGGTTAAAGCATGAAGAGGTAACAGACAGACTGAAAGACAAGACTTTCGCATTTATAATATTAGTATAGATAAGTATGTAAGTGTATCTCCCAAGTAGGTAGGTATTTGATAGTTACTCACCAATTGCCAAGAGAATAATATGGAAAACAAAGTCATGTCCAGTCATGGTACCTTAAAGCTCTGGCTAATAGGCTAAGGACCAGGTAGATTCGTTTCGTTAAATTATTTTTTCATTGCGATCTACAGGTTTTATGTATTTACATTACAGTTTTGCCATCTTTCTTTGTGCTACAGTTTCCTAAGATAACTGGGATAGGCTTTCAAGAAATTTAATTCATAGCAGGTATTTTTGTGTTTTCATAGTTTCCTAGTAGTCCTACATAGTCTTTTTACCCTGAACTAACTATAAATGGAAGTGTTAAGTTTGTTGTTTGTTTTAAACATTTGTCAGAAGGAACTTTTATGAAAATGTTATGAAATAGGTCTCTTCCTAATAATTGTAAGGTTCGTAATGCTTCCAGAAATTTCCTCTACGTTTCCACCAATCGAAAATTAATAGACAATGTAACAAGCCTGGTATCTATCTACCAAAGATATAACTAATATAAATTATTACCTGTACATTTTGTAACAAAACACTATGAAACACACGACTTCACTCGTATCATCGCACGCACCACATACTGGAAGCAGGAGGGCACAGACAATTCGTTAGATTGATTCAATTAGTTCCACACTGCGAGATGTTCGGTAGAAGGATCAAGAGGCACTGTCGTATCTTTTATCACAATCTGTAGCTCCCGCTATACGTATGAACAATACCGAATATCATTTGTAATTGACTCCATATCTGTTTGTTCCGATTGGCTGTGTGATTATTTATTCTTGCGATAAGTAAATAAATGCTTTTGTTTTTACAATTTCAAATTACAAAATGATTTAGAAATACAATTAAATGTCTATTTGTTAATGACTAGCTTGCTAGTGATATTGTGTTGTTTAATTGCCGATATTTAACTTTATCTAAGTACTTACTACTAATGAGTATCAGCGTGTAAGTAAAATGTGCAGAACGTGGATTTTTGCATAGAAACTATTTTTAAATGTAAACATAAAAGTTAATTTATAATTATTATGAAATACCTAATGAATCTACCTATTGTTTACCTACTGATATTAAAAAGAGGAAAAGTTTGTTTGTTTGTTAGCATTGAATAGGTTCCGAAAGTACTGGACCGATTTTAATGAAATAAAGCACAGACATAGACTAGACCACGGGAAAGGACATAGGCTACTTTTTATCGCTGTAAAATGTACGGTTCTCGCGAGATTTCCTTTGGCGCGCACGAAATCGCGGGCAACATTCGGCTTAAAAATATTTTTAAGTACATAAGAGAAACTCCCACACTCGATGATCGATCCCCCCTTTGCTTAAATTATTAACCTTTATTTCCTACATACGTACCTACCTACAAGGTCCTACTTAAATAAGTGGAATTTATCTCGCTACAAGTATCTGCGACAAGCAACAGAATGTCAGTGAAACAAAAAATAGATAAGTACCTACTAATTTATTATTCCCTACTAGAACTACACAGTTACGACAGGAAATTGTAGTTTGTACCAAGTATCCCCATGTATGGGACCAGTGGCGTTGCGTGGGTGTCTGCCCGCTGCCGCCCGGGGCGGACGTCAATTTTGCCGCCCCCTTACTTAGGTTTTGCCGCTCTCTTACTTAGATTTTGCCGCCCCCTTACTTAGGTTTTGCCGCCCCCTTATAAGTGCCACCCGGGGCGCCCCCCCCCCCCCCGCCCCTACTACGCTACGCCACTGTATGGAACACTAGACACGGGGGGCCGCGCAATTCCTGTCCAACTGAGTTGAAATCTTTGGCCCAACTTTAAAAAGTTTTTAAAAAGCATTGATATACTTAATCTTCATTTATACAATAACTTATTAGACTATGCGGTGTTTTAACATTACCATAACATTTTCACCGGCTTTTTATGGTTTCGTACCTACAGTCTTTGGTACCTACACTTTCTTGTTTTTTTATATCTTAAAGGCTTTAGAGTAATAACGCCGTTATTAATCTAAGATCTTAGTACTTTGGAAATATTGGTCATAACATTTAATATTTTGCGAGTCGCACGGCTCACAGCCGTTACATGTCATCATGATGCTTGTAGCCAACGAGCTGCTGACGTTCATACAATACGTCATCAACGACATGGACGAAGACAGCATCATGCAGCTCTGCAAGTCGACCTACACCAGCGAGGAGATCTGCAAGGGCAAGCTGATACTGTACGAAGCGCTCGGTAAGACGCTTGGAAGCTTGCAGGATATCATCTGCCTGCTCAAGCGGACGAATCCAGCGGACGTGCCGGTATTTGTGGCTAAAGAGCTGCACAGGCTGCCGGCGGTATCTGCGGAAAACGTCAACGTCTCCAGCCTGCTGAACAAATTCAACATCATGAAGGCAGAGCTGGACAAAATGCGTGGTCGATTGGATAGATCGGAGTCCACGATCTGTGATTTGCGTAATGAATTATTGAAAATAATTTTTAATAATTCATTATGTAGGTCACCCGATCATTCGATTCACTTCGTAAACACGCGACGACGCGGCGCGCAAAATGACACGTTTTGCTCATCAGCAAAATCCGACGGGTCAACAACCCGCCCGCTTGCCGCATGCGGTCAAGCCGAAACCGAGTACAACAGCAACTTCGAAAAAATATTCCAGTATAACCGCTGGTCCCAAACTCCCAACGTACCCCCGCAGGCTAAGACAAAGGGGGTAAAGGAGAGCCGTAAAGCTGAGCCTCCTCGAACTGTCAAGGACGACAGCAGGAGGTGCGAGGAGGAGGGAAACAATTCTGTAATACATAATTTTAGCGAAACTTTATCTTTCCGCAGCGTACGCAGCGAAAGCTCTCAAAAGAAAAAAAAAACGATTTTGAAACATTCTTGATTGGTGCTCCGCTCGTATTGAGCTTAGCATGATGTTGTATAGCCTTCCTCGATAAATGAACTATCCAACACAAAAATAATTTTTCAATTCGAACCAGTAGTTCCTGAGATTAGCGCGTTCAAACAAACAAACAAACTCTTCAGCTTTATAATATTAGTATTGTAGATTACTAAGTACCTACTTATAGAATTATGGACTGGCTATAGAAAAGGGAAGATTGAGTACCTACCTATGGAATCTAAATTTGAACTCACGGATCTGTAGATAAATATTGATTTCCTTCTACTATCAGATAGTAAAACAATTCGGAGTCAGTTTTGTTTTTCATACACGAAATTAAAACTAGAATTAATACAAAGTTTCATAAAAATCTAGAGTTGTGTATAATGCTTGATACATTTAACATTATTTAAGCAATGATGTGCAGAAAACATTCACAAAATTTCGAAACCACTGCCGAGGCTATTGTGAGTTTGATCATTTCAATGTTCACCATCAGGATTGAAGTCTTATTGAAGTTTAAATTTTATCACAGTCGGTCAATTACTTTCCAATTTTGTATTTCTTTGGTAGTTTAATTTGTAATATTGGTAGAATATACCTAATAAATATTCGTTAGATTGGACAAGTTTGGGCAAGTGGTACATCCTCAAAAAGCGTGCTATTTTTAACCGACTTCCCAAAAAAGGAGGCGGTTATACGTTCGGCTGTATATATTTTTTTTATTTTTTTTTATTTTTTTTGTACTATGTTCAACGATTACTCCGCCGCCTGTGGACCGATTTTCAAAATTTTTTCTGTCGTGTATAGGGTGTAATCCCAAATTGGTCCTTTTGATATCAAAGTGGTGACCTGATGATGGGATCCATGAGGAATCGAGGGAACTCCTCGAAATTTATATGGACACATATGGTGATTTCGACTTTTTCTAAAGTAGTTCAAGCATATGCTACCAAAAAGTAAGATTTTGCTCCAAGGTATACCCTGGATCCAAAAGTACAGAACAGAACTCCTGACTCCTTATAGATACATGTTTTAGGATTTCGGCGTTGTTTAAAGAACTGCAAGCATATGCCACCCTGTCAGTTAGAGTAATCATCATCATCACCACCACTATCACACCATACATCATCAGATTATGATGATATAAAAGGTATTTCTCATAGTATTTTACACTAACACGGAGATCTTTGAACATTACTCTGCCGTTTATGGACCTATTTGCAGAATTCTTTTGTTGTTGTAAAGGGTTTAATTCGAAATTGGTCCTTTAGTCACTAAAGTGGAAACTTGATGATGCGATCCATGAGGAATCGAGGGAACTCCTCGAAATTTATATCCACACATATAGTGATTTTGACTTTTACTGAAGTAACACAAGCATATGCTACCAAAAAATAAGATATTGTACCAAGGTATACCCTGGATCCAAAAGCACTGTACAGAACTCCTCAGTCTTTAAAGATATGCGTTTGGAAATTTCGGCATTGTTTAAAGAACTGCAAGCATATGCTACTTTATAACTTACAGTAATCATCATCATCATCTTAATAACAATACCTAATGGAAGCTTGACGCGTATTCAATTATACATTCGATCGTTTAGTTTAGACGTTCTTAAGACGTATTAATAATAACTTAACAAAATATATCACTAAAAAGGGTGAAATTATTATTTTTAAACAAAAAATTAAACCGACTTCCAAAGTAAAAATAGACAAAAAAGTATGAAATAAAACTTAATCTCTAAATAATTCCCCTTTCAAATTCGGCTAAAATTTTTACTGTTTCTCTACTCAATCTTATTAATTTTGAAGTCGGTACCAGCAAATATGAACGTAAGTTCTATAAAATATTGTAGGATATTGTTTGGGAGATTGAGTAGAGAAACAGTAAAAAATTTAGCCGAATTTGAAAGGGGAATTATTTAGAGATTAAGTTTTATTTCATACTTTTTTGTGTATTTTTACTTTGGAAGTCGGTTTAATTTTTTGTTTAAAAATAATGTTATCTCAAAAACTTTCTAGGAAGTTTCTGTAAAGTGTCTACCACTTTACGGAATCGATTGACTTGACTCATTAATTGCACTAACGATTTGGATTCTGACTAGACTTTGGACTTGACGATTTAGAAAACCAGTGTTGAAAACATATTTTACGAAAATTCTATTTTTTAACCTGACACCGGCAATGGTTTTAAGTCGATCGCCAAATAATTATAAAAAAAACATAGTGTCAAAGTCAGCTTGACAAATTTGACATTTCGTGAATTGACAGTTTGACAAATGTGCGGAGCGTTTGCGGCTTTTTGTCTATATTTTGTAATAATATTTTTGTTGTAAATTATTTTGATAACATTAATGATATTACAAAAATCCTTTTATAAATGAAAATGAATGCAACTAGTTTGTATGTTTCTACTTGTCGATTAATCGTGCTTGCTGATCCAACAGACAAAAGTTCATGGACTGATTTGTTTCGTTTAGTTCCATATTTAAGACAATCTTTGTCTTGCACAGTGTGTGCTAATTTATTGAAGGAGCCATATACTCCCACCAACTCCGGATGCCAACATCACGTTTGTAAAAATTGTAAGGGTGGTCGAAAAAAATTAAAACCATCTTGCAGCTGGTGTAAGGATTATGACAATTACAATGAGAATCTTCAACTCCGGATACTTCTACAGTGCTACAAGAAGCTATGTGAATATTTCATGGGCACAGAAATATACAAATCTCTTTTAGAGGAGGACGAAATAGCAGCAGGTTTAAATGGTGGCACTTTAGCGAGTTCGGGCTTAATAGATTTAATACAAGAGGGAGCTGGATTTAGTGATGATTACAAAAGCAACGCTGGGCTTTCAAAGTCAGCTTATAGTATTTTACCTTGTGTTTATACAAATTCAACATCCACTCAGACACAAGTTGCTTCAAATTCAACTAATTCAGAAACAAGACAGTCCAACAAAGATTCACCGAATTCAAGATCTGTATCAAACGGTTCTCCACTGTATTCAGTGATGTATGCAGGATCAGGAAATAAAATCACTATCAAAAGGAAAGCCATGGATGAAACTGACTCATCACACACAGATTCCCCTAAAGATAGCAAAGTAAAAGTTTGTTTCGATTCTTTTACGGCCCGTTTCAATAACCTATCTATCTATAACTATTTGTTAGAAATGTCAAATTTGTATCACTAAAAACCAGCAAATGAAATGATTATGACGTTTTTAACAAATAGTTATAGGTTATTGAAACTGGCCGTTAGTCAATTTGTTTTTTGTTTACGTATTTTAAAATAAATTCTTATTTCAGAGTAATCAATTAGGTTTCAAAAAACCATCAAATAGGTCAAGAAGTTCAACTAGTAGTAAGAGAAAAGGTTGTCGATGTGGCAACGCTACTGCCACTCCGGGGAAACTGACTTGTTGCGGACAGAGGTGTCCATGCTACGTGGACAGTAAACCCTGTACTGAGTGTAAATGTAAAGGCTGCAGGAATCCTCACAGGGCTGATGGTTTGAAGGTATCATATTTTAGTGCTATCAATGAAGCAAAGAGTGTAAAAAACTCAGATTGAAAGAATATGACTAAAAAAAAGAAGTTTCAGTTCTTATGAATGGTTGAAACTTGGTTAAAAGAATTATTTTGTGTTTGTAATTACCTTAAATTGTGTGTGGTTTAGATTGTGAATATTTTAAGTGAGGAAAATGTTTTAAAATAAATATGAATATGATCATGTATGTACGATCCCCCTTACTATTAAAAATATTTATGCAGTGTATAAGCTATACAATTTTTTTATCCTTGTCTGATATGTCGGAAAAGTAGCTTGACAGACAAGGATAAAACATTGTATAGCTTATACACTGTATAAACATTTTTATTAGTAAGGTGGTAAGTGTGTAATGTGTACTAATAATTTAATTTTTTTATTTCAGGTGAGACCTCATATACCTCAGCTGGATTCAATACAATTAGCGTTAAACTCAAATCCGGAGACATCTCCCTCATGCTCTGGTTCGTTAGATAGTCTTGACACAGACACACTCACTATGGAAGCCATGGAAGAATCTCTCGGTTTCTCCTCAGATCTGAATCCTTCTAATATTAAAGGTAACAATATCAGTCTGTTATTGTAATGAAAAGTAAGACTCACAAGTCGTATTACTTTAATTCAGTACTTTTAAGTTTAAAAGGACGTAGTAAAAATTCATACAAAAACCTTGAGAGTTGACAGCAATGAAAAGAGACAACTTTGAAATAGGTATAGAATGAGCAAGATAAAATCCAAAACTCTAATTGGTGGGGATATTGGTTGGTGTAGAAACTGTAGGAGAATGTAGTTAGTTGTGTAGGTTACTGCTGTAGGTGGGTAAAAATAATAATAATAATTAAAAAATCGACAAAAATAATAATAATAAAAAATAAGACATCACATTACATACATAGAAAAACACGATGATAAGAAATAAACTAACACAAGAACAAGAAAAAAGACTAAACATAGATATTACTCAATAAACAAAAATAGGTACCTACTTATTGAAGAAAAAACAAAAACAATATAATACATGCCAAAATGCGTGTGGACTGTGGATAGTAAGGTAGACAGTGAAATGTGAATTATTCTATCGCCGAAATATAGATCACTGCCTGCCTGGTATTGTGTGATTTCATTGTCTTAGGGTGTTACTAAAGATTTAAGAGTTTCCTTAAAACCGTCTCTCTGAAATTGTACCTCCTTACCTACATTTAACTGTACTAAATTGTAGGCATATGCAGATACACCTACAGTTTCAAAGCCAAAACTACATTACTATCTACACCAACTAACATTTATACACTACATCCACATTCTAAATGTCTTTCGGGAACCATCATTTTCATACATCGTCTGTGATTTCCATAGAAAAACTGAATAATTTTGGATTTTATTCTTAGTCATAACTTCTAACCTATTCATTACTTATAAAATTGCAGCAACAAGGAAGCCCTATATGGCTTATATTTGTGTTTATTATTAATAATACAATGTTTTTTTCTTTTCACAGTGTACACGAGTCAATTACAAGATGTGTCACCGTCTCTGCCTGCGGCGATCATGATGGATGAGGATCTAGGTGTATCTCCTGACGAAGATCTCAGTTCTCCCCATGAATATGCGTGCTCACCGAGAGATTACCTAGATCCTGACCTAGAATCTCCTCAGTCAGCCGGCACACAGGAAGTCATGAGCGACATAGAGATAGATGTATGACAACAACTGTCCCTCGGAAGTGATTAGTGCTCCGACTCGGACTGAATAATATGCAATATTTTGGAATTGTTACTTCTAAAGTTCTAGACACTTCTTGCTTAATTTTTTTGCATAAAACCTTCAAATAACACAATATAAAGTGATATTTAATTATAGTGATATATATAAAGTTAGACAATATAAAAAAGAAATTGATCAATAGTTTTACACTGTCATTATAGCCTAAAGGATTTGCTCTGTGTAAACTGTAATTGATCATTAATGTATAGTTTAAAATGTATGTCATACAGTGAGAACCTTTTATTAGTCTAAGCAACAAGTGCCATTTTGGTCAACTTTTTTCAGCAGTCTCGGAAAATTATAATTGAGGTATCATTCGATTCGGAATAGCATCTAGATGATTTTTGAAAAAAATGAAGTTCCGCTTGCAAAATTATTAATAAATAACTAAAAACAAAAAAGGGGGTTTAGTTTTTTGCAAATTTCTCAAAAACTAATAAAATTTTTTCAAATTTGAAAAAAGATTAAAAAGAGGAGGATATTTCCTAAAAAAATTCCAACTCCCAGAATTGTAGGACTAATATTTATAATTTTCCCAGAGGGTTGAAAATGCGCCCGAAAACGGGTACTCCGGCTTTCGCATGCCACGCCCCCTTCGGACCTATAATGATATTTATTAATTTAAACTTATTAAATATGAAAATTAAAAATTGAAAAAATTCAGACGCCTACAGGACAGATCAATGTACAATAATCCGTGGTAAAAAAAAATTATCGCGATTTTTCGATTATTAATTAATAAACAATTTTTTGTAGCTTAACACTGCAAGTGCGATATTTGTTAAACTATTAATCTGAGAATTTTTTCCTTTCGTGGAGCTATTTCTCAAACTATTATAATAGCTATTTTTCGAAAAATTAAAAAAAAAATAATTTTCATTTAATTATTAACAATTTACTAAGATGAAAAATTATAATTTTTTATTAAACATTGAAAAAATATTTTTTTTTATAATATTATTATTGATTTGTTTTCTTATGATCAGAAGCTACTTAAAAATGATTTTTAATATTTTTTATCTCCTATTGTTGAAATAATTGTTATAAACAAATGCGTTTTTCAGCAATTTTTTTTAAGAAACGGTTTTTAAATTATAATTATCAAAAAAAAAATTTTTTTTTCATAAACAACGCATTTGTTTATAACAATTCCGGGAGTTGGAACTTTTTTTTGGAAATATCCTCCTCTTTTTGAATCTCTTTTCAAATTTGAAATTTTTTTATTACTTTTTGAGAAATTTGCAAAAAACTAAACCCCCTGTTTTGTTTTTAGTTATTTGTTAATAACTTTTGCAATTTTTGCAAGCGGAACTTATTTTTTTTTCAAAAATCATCTAGATGCCATTCCGAATCGAATTATCGATACCTCAATCATAATTTTCGGAGACTGCTGAAAAAAGTTGACCAAAAAGGCACTTGTTGCCTAGTGTATATTACGACAAACCGGATATTATGACCAAGTTTTAAGGTCTGTCATGTTAAATATGATCATTTTGCCATTGGTTTTAATGATCATTGGCTATTATGACCATAATTTATCTGTCCCATATTGTATGTCGTAATCGATTTTCATTGTATTATGTTTAGTTATTTGAATTCGCTTTTTTAAAGTCTGCATGATTCTTTAGCATTAATTCTCACTTGAAATAAATTCAATGTTGGTATTGATAAGTATAAGGCTCATCTACTAGCCTTTTTAATGTGTCAAACTCTTATAATATGTAACTAGAAATCGCACCAATCGATTACCTGTTCTTAGATCTATGAATTCATTATTTTTTATCATATCATTAATACTTTTATACTCATAATAATAATTAATAAGATATCATGGACCTATACTTTCGAGGTTTATATAGATTTTTGACAATAATTTTATTCTGTGTCCACAATTTGTTACATCATTAGTAACAATTAAAATTTAACTTACATGCAATAAATGATGACATAATCTCGAGTAGGTACAGTTTCTCATTTAAAATTTAGGTTTTTAGCTTGTTGACTGATAGCATGGGCGTAGCTAGGGGGGTTTAGGGGGGGGGGGGTGTTCAAACCAACCATGTTAAATGCGTTCAAACTGAGAAAGCGAGCGAATGTTTTTTACGCTTTAACCTTTTAAAATCTTTTTATACTTTAAGCCCTGAAAGAATGTTGTACTTTAGAAAAAAAACAATAAAATTAATAGCCTAAAACAGGGATCGCGAACCTATGGCACGCGTGCCATCGAATCCTCGAACGTATACATAGCATGCGACACAATATTTTGGGCACGCCACTGATCACAAAATTATGTAATTATGTACTACGAAAAAAGTGTGAAATAGGTATTATACCTAACATAGTAAGTTAATTGTCATCTATTTTGCAACATCAGAAATAACACTAATTTTACTTAAATTTTAATTACAAAATGATTCTATTTTCACAGTCTGGGTTTAAAATTTGAACAGATTTAACCTATTCAATAGGAAAAAAGATTTTGCTCGCTCGCTTTTAACATAAAGAGCGTATTATATTATTTAATAGCGATGTTGTTTTAGCCGGTTCATTTTATGATATTTTTCCGAAGTTCACCGTTATCAGTGTTTAAGTTTAACGATTGAATAGATTTTAACCTATAGAATGGGAAAAAAAATTCTCGCTCGCTTCGCTCACTCGTGTTTGCCTTACATAACATATTACTATAAAATTTAGTACAGACGTATAGTTTTGAGACTATAGATATTTGTGTTTTTTCGAATTACACAGACTTTCGGGGTTTAAAGCTTAAACAGGTAAAAAAGAAAAATTAAATAAATTCTAATGTGCCCAGGGCCTCTAATAGCTTAAAGATGACCCTGGTTATTTAATGTATTTGTAGTCGTTTTATTTTCTTGAACCCCTCCCGAAACTAAAACCTGGCTACGCCCATGACTGATATTCTTTGGTGTATTTCGCCAATCAAGTTTTACTGATACAATTAATATGTTTACTAGTTTTGTGCATTGTTACAAAGTAACGTTTCCAATTACTATGTTGTAATCGTCATAATCAGTACTTGAATCACATAAAACCATTTCTGTAGTTGTAAGTAAACCAATTGTAAATACGCCATTGTGCCCTTTTGTAAATACTTGTAAACATTTGTTTAGTAATTAGTATGTATTCCAGTAATTTAAATCATAGATTTTTCCAAAGATATAATTTTTAATATTTGAATTTTCTGATTATTTTGTCTTAATTGCATAAGCGAACCATACACCAATTAGTAAATTGTATACCTATAAATTGTAATAAAAAATCTTTTTTAAATTATTATTATCAATAAGGGGATCTGTGATAGTATATCACTTATAATTTGAAAATATTGTTGGATATAAGAATTTGAAGGCACTGGAGTACAAATAACTAGTGTAGGGTACGTAAATCTTTGTATAAAAACGTATGATTCGCTTTATTATATCTTAAAAGAGGAATGGAATAAAATACTATTTTTTATTAGAAACCAATACTTTTATTTTAACACATTTCTATTATAATACACATTTACATATTTTTTTCATTTACTAGGTCAGACTTGTCCCAGATTCTCTCGAATTCTCGTATTAAAGGACCAACTACATTGGTATCTGAGATCAGCAGTGTGTTGTCGCTGTTGAGATTGACGCGGCTGACGTCGTTATCCAAAGATCCAATAATCGCTACGGCTTCGTGGCATGTATCTGTGACGTCGATTAGTATGAACTGATGTTCCAATTTCACCGTAGACTTTACAACTTTGATTTGAACGCCATGTTTCTTTAGCACGTCCGTATATTTCTTCTTGCTATCATTGTACAGTATAAGTCTTATTGCTACGTCGCTTTTCTGTCGGGCGTTTATAAGGCACTTGCATATTGTCTCGCTTCTGAGTCTCGGCAGGCAGATATCTATGGATTTGTTGGCGAGGATCATGGTGTAGTAGATGCACAGAAGATTGTTTAAGCCCACTTGCCTTCTTTGCTCCTCGTCTCCAGCTCCATAGAGGAGCACCTCGTTTACACCATTCGACTGACTGAACATTACGCTCAGATTTGAAGCTATCTTACTCAGAAGTGTAACACATTCGTTTAGTAAATCCTTCCACTTTGATAATATCATTGTTTTCCTTTCTGCAGGTGCTCTATAAAATTTATATTGAATCGCTCTTGTTGCAGTGGTCCTCTTTAATGCTACAGAATTACAGATATCAATGATTTGTTTTTCAAAACTACCCACTAATTATTGTTGAAATTGCAATAACCGTTATCGTTTGGCCTTTAGCCCAGGTTTCCATGAGCGTTTTTTGTGGTCGCATCTGAAAAAACTGCACTGTAAACAGGACTGTGCGCTAATACAATAGTGCTGAAAATTGTGTACCGCTGTCCAATCTGACATCTGACACCGATTTTCAGCTCTATTGTACTAGCGCAGGCCGCAGAGATCTATTTAGATTTTAGGTACAGTGCAGTTTTTTCTGTCGCTACAACGAAAAACGTTCGTGGGAACGCGGGCTTAATATCTAGTATTCACTTTTTTTAGATATGTAGATATATTATATCTACTAACCTTAAAGGTGCATAATATCATTGGCCAAATTTCTTTTACTTTAAATTATATTTCTTTTATTTTCCTACTAGTGTAGATTATTGTAGGAAAATTAAAATAAACTCAATTCTAACTCAGCAATCATTACATTGGCAAACCTTATCTAAAAAATAAAAAATAAAATATTAGACGTATGTACCGTACCTACTTGACTTGTATCTTTGAAATATTTTTGTACGAGATCCATCGGTTTTTTTAACTCATTTTTAATATTAGGTATACAAAATGTCTCAATCGACGAAAAGGAATAAAGCATCAAACGGGCAGTCAAATGGGCATGGCCATCACATCAATGCGCCTCACAATGTTAGAAGCGAAAAAGCCAAAAATCATAAAGGCCAAAATCGGAATAGCATACCAAGGGATATTCGCAACGATTTGGATAAAGTCTTGGTTGGGGTAGGTACTGACAGTTTCTACTTTCTACTGACTACTGAGCTTCTATTTCGTCTTCTAATTCTCACTACTCACCTAATACTTATGCTTATCTAAGTATCTACCCATTAATCAAACGAAATGATGCGTCGATATGGCTGTAGTAAGACTTTTGTCTAAATTTAGCTTGTTATTTATATTTGACCATGAGCTTATAACTTAATTAAATTTTAAATGATTTTAAAATATGTACCCCAATCTTGATCTAACGATTTGGTTCCTTCGAGTTCGAACTTTGTACCTAACGTTTAACAATTTATTGTTTCTAAGTATGATTAACATGATTTGATATTTTCAGCTTTGTGATGTCTGGTTCGACGAAATTAAACCATACCTCGTCCGGAACAATATTAAGCTACACGTCAAAAGTGAACATAAGGACCAAACGCCACGGTCAACCGAATGTTCGCACTGCGATCCAGGCGAGTTCAAAATATTTCAATGTTTTGTATTTTCAAATTTAATCATAGCATTACCTAATCGTGCCATTTTACCACATTTGGACTGACGCGAACGTCCGTAATTGGTTGGTATTGGTAAACGAACCAAATACTTCTAGGGCCAGCTCCGCTGAAACGAGACGGTACGGGACGTAGGCCACACGGCGCTTTATTTTTAAGATATCCAGCTTGCAATGAAACATTCTTGTGTAATGAATAAAGTTCAATTTTGAATAGCTATCTTAAAAATGCACACCGCGTTGCATATCGTTACGTTTCGGTGTGAATTGACCCTTATTCTACGGTCGCCGACAGACACGATGTACGTTCAGAACTTCATCTTTATTTATACCTTATTGTCTTGTCTTCATAATAAGATCGAAATACCATACACGGGCTATGTCGTCGTTCATATCTACATACCGACTGTGGGAATAGTACCTAGTCTCTTTGGGGCTTCCCAAAGGGAGATCTCCGACCGAGCGAGGTGGTATGCTCGGTCAGGCCGAGGCCCACATGTAAATTGTAAGCGTTTCAGATCTACAAATACCTACTTTTAAAGTTCCGAACTTCAGGAACTTCGATAGCGCGATTCAGAACTGTGCGCTGATTGGTCCGCCACACCGACCATTAACAGACTACTGCGTAGGTACTGTAGGTACTGGGTACACTAGTGACATTGAAGTTTGAACAGTTACCTACCAAGACGTCCGGTGATATTGTGTTGTAGTCTGTAGATGATGATGATGATGTTGCAGCGTCGTCGGCGTCGTCATGCCGTCTGTGCGAGCTGCTGTTCAACGCCGCCAACAGCATCGAGAGCGCCGTCTGCCAGGCGACGAGCAATCACTTGCCGCCTAACTTTGCCGCGCACGCTCGAAGTAAGATTATTATAAATCAGATCTATCCAGTATCAGAAGATGTGTCATATTATGTTATATGATAGGTAGCGGTCGGTTCTCCTTCAAAAGGTAAGTGGTAGACGAGTGAAGCCGATAGGAATGAAGTTAAAGGAACCCCACGCCACTGATACCTACCTATCAGTATGATGATATTATCAGTATTAGAAATATATTTTCAGTGCTGTAAATAAAGTACCTATGTATATGTAATGTAAGATTGAAATTGTAGTAAGTAAGCTGTTTTAACAGCTTGTCGATTATTAAGTAGGTATTAAATACGTATAGACTGCGTTAGTTCCAGTAAATCGTATCTATCTCATAAATCATTATTCAGTCTAGTTACCTTAGTAGGTAGCAGTGGCGAAGGCAGGTTTTTCTTCATAGGAAGGTTCTAGCCTGCATAATAAGTAGGGATTTGTATGACGGTCTTCAAAAGGTAAGCGGTAAGTGAAGCCTACAGGAATGGAGTTATAGGAACCCCACGCCACTGGTAGTTCAACAGAAAATTATGTAAAAATTAAAAAACCTGTCCATATTACAGATTCCAAGGTATAATAACTAAATCTTCTTCAAGCTGCCGCTACAAGTTACAACTAGACAAGCGTTTTACAAGCATGCTGTAGAATACTATTCAGAGTATACAAGCAGAAAGTTCGTTAGTATTATTTATTGTGATATTATATCTTTTTATTTTGAATATACTAACTTTAATTGTAATAGCTTTTATTCATTGGTAATAAGGTTTAGTTTTTGATCTACAATGTACTTTATATTGTTAACAATGGCCCTATATAGAACTGTCTTCTTACTCAGCCGAGTAGGTACTCTATTTGTTAACTAAAACGTGGGAACTCATTTGTAATTTCTTTGTTAAACACACAGTAGAATTACTTTCTCGATACAAATGTGATACAATTATAATTAATGGATAAATAATATGTATTCACAGGGGATTTTCTAATCCGCGAGTCTTTTTAGGACGTAAAACGTGATCCGTCGTATTTTCTTATTTTACGTTCAAAATTGTGTAGATTATTACTAGGTATTATAGACTTTTTCTAAATAATTCTCTACAGTACATGTCCTACCTATAGTAAATGTCACAAGGAAAGTTTACCTACAGCTGCAGGGAGCTTGTTACTTTTACCTATTGTCTGAATAGTCCATAGGTAGAAATCTAAAAATAGCTGCTGTTACACAACACTCGCTACACACCTAACGTTTTATCCCAATTATAAAACCGCACAGTTAAATCGTTTTTTTTTTTAACGGGCTATGGGCCCACGACACTTAACCACCACTGCAACTTTTGTGTAGCCAGGATCGTCAGTGGTAACCAACCACAAAAAACCCCTTCGATATGTGCCTCTGTCTTGGGACCCGCAACGAAATTAATCAAAATACTGTAGGAGGAGTAGGAAGTATTCCAGTTTCCCTCCCTAAGCAAATCAGGAAAAATTGTAATGTCAAAAAAGCCAGAAAGTTAAATCGTTACGTTATAACAGTGTATGTGTAGCGGGCATTAGATAAAGTATTGAGCACTTTGAAAATTGGTAATGAAAAATGTATAAACTCGCACACGACACATTTAATTGGTATACAACTTACACGCTATTCTTATAAAACGACTCTTTACAAAATTACAACAGACGTATCGACTATATAAGGCAGTACAGCGAGTGTTTCCACACGAATAAAATAATTTACAAAAAAAAAGCAGTCGCACAAATCACACTCATTAAATAACTAAATAAATAAGTCACATGTCACTGAGGTTCGGTCGCGACCGACGGCGCGCGGCAGGTCGCGGCGCGGCGCCGCGGCGGCACGGTCGCGATCGCTCCTCGCCGGCTCTTTGGATCTGAGAAGAGTTAGAACGTCCACGCGTCACCGTTCCTAATACTTAATTCGTATGCTTCACGTAATCTGTCTCGTAGTACGCGGCGGCGCCGTGGGCACCCTTCCTGTCCAGCGCGCGGACGCGAACGAAAAGAAAAGCGGCCACCAAGGATGCGACCACTAAAACTAACAGTAACATAACCAGACCCGCCACGAACGATGGCACGGACATACATATCGTCTCGGGATCGGTTGCCGGTGACTGAATGACGACTGTCTCGTTTTGTGCGGCGTTGTTTAGAGCGAAGTTAACGTCTCCCGGTGCGACCACTTGGATCGTTCGGCTCGTGTTCACGTCTGTCATCTCTTGAGCGTCCCGCTTATAGATGCGAGCGGGGGCGGAGGTCTCTCGTCTTCTTCTGATGCCTACCAAGTTCTCAGGTAAATCTTCAACAGATCTAGGTCTGCCGCCTAATGTTGCGAGGTTTCCGTGGCCCTCGTCTTTTCTCTTAACCGTGTTGTAGATTCCTCGTCTTCCTGGTGGGGGAGGTGGCGGTAGGTTTACATCATCTTCCTCTCGTGCCGGCGCCGGAGACGACTGACTGGGGGCGTTAGGTGTTGATGACGCTTGAGCCTGGGGCGGTGGAACTGCGTCGTCTCGTTTCTCCGAGTAAGCTCCTGCGGAATCGGCAGGATGTCTAGGATCCGGGAAAGCCGGTGGCACGCCGTAGTCGGCGTGCGGGGCGGGCGGTGGCGGACCATACTCACTGTGCGGTAAGTTGGCTAGACCATAATCTCCTCCTCCTAATGAGTTGCCACCTAGCAATGGAACACCGTACTCGGCCCCTAGTCCTCCTGCACATTTCGGCTCTGGGCAGTTATATCTGCAGACTTGAATCACGCACTGGAAGTGTACATTCATGGAGTCTGGGAATTTGAACGCTTGGAAGTATGCGAATGACACGACGGACGCCGAAGGACCGAAGTTCTTTATCTTTTGGAATTTACTCATGATTTTGGGTCTTACGACGCAGCCGTACTGATCGACTAGTTGGATGGGGGCTCGTTTCCCGTCATGCGCTACACAGTTTCTCACTAACATATCGAACTTGTTCTCGTCATCTTTGATAGCGAGAACCATCGTCATAGTTTGTCCAATTTTGACGATTCCTGAAACTTCAGAAGCCCACGGTCCTTTTCCTACTTGAATCTGCATCCAGCACTGCAGGTTGTCGCCGAGAAAGTTGGCCGTAACCGCATGTAGCATATCAACTTGGAACGGTCGGAATGTGACTGCCTTTTCATAAAAGTCGTACCAGGTGCATCTGAGCTTTCTCGCTTGATCCCAAACTTCCTGCACGTAGGGATCGTACTGAACGATGATGGTGTTTTCGACGTAGGAACCGCTCGGAGTCGGGCTGCCGTAAGCGGCTACATTGTGGTTGCCCGAGCTCGACATCCCGCAGCTGTTTAGGAAAATTTCGAAGGTCGCGCTCAAGTGACCCGTCCCCGGTTTCAGGTGCATACAGTGTGGATCGCTGTAGAATCCTTTCGAGAATATCATGCCATAGAACGGCCTGTCAAATTCGATGTTGACTCTCATGTGAGTCTTTTCACACTGTACTTGAAGGTGCTTGATTTTCGGACTGTCGCGGTCGGGAGACGAGAGAGGCCAGGGGTCGTCTGTGTTGGCGGCCGGGAGAGGGGGGCCGTAGCCGCCGCCTCGGTGCTCGAGGGGCAACGAAGCGGAGTCTATGGGTGGCTCGCATGTTGCTTCCTGGAATTAATGAAATACAATAAGTTAGTATTGTGTTGTATGATATTTATTTTATTTTAAGATATTATACTATACACATTTCTAACTTCAGTGCCTACTTTTAAAGCCATTGTTTTTTCCTTCTTAACAAGAATACACAAAAATGTTTCTGATTGAGCAGCAGGAGTTATTTTATTCATCAAGCTTAGGCATATTTTCATCTATTTTCTGGGGGTTTTATGACTTTTTCGTATTTTTATCTATTTCTATATAGTGTACGGTTCGATATGTGGTTGGTACGACACTGCGTCTTGTGCCCGCGCATTCCGCGGCGCAGCGGTCGAGCGGGCGCGTCGCACTCTACTTCGCAGCATGCGTCTCAGCCATTCTTTCCGACTTTCTACACTCGATCGCGAGATCAATTATAATATTAATCAGCACACAGAGATGGCTTCCGACGGCTTTCTCGATGTTTTACAAATTATAATTACAATGTAACTTTTGGAAATTTCACTTTTCATTACGAAAACAATGTGTCTAATCACTCTAGTTACACTTGATTTCTAATAGTGAGTATTCACATGTATAACAATCATTAATGACCAAGCTTTATTCATTAATTAAAGGCTTTGAAACGGACATCAAAGAATATAAGAAGTGTCTACGAAATTTCTATGTCTACGAAATCGTAGAACAAATTGTGTCACGTGTCCTTGAGGTTACGCAGCTACGACGCGCGTAGCGTATGTCTACAAGGGGAAATTTTTAAAACGGGTAAAGCACAACTTACTAATATGTGATTACCTCTTTTGACATAAGGAAGTATAATATTTAATATGCAGCCTAAATATATTTAGTAAACATTTTTAGTTTGAGTTTGCAGCAAACAGAAAATGTTTTGATAATACAAAACGATTATACAGCCTTAGCTTTTAATTTTAAGGCCTATACTCATTGAAGTGATGAGTGTGTCACCTGCTAATAACCTGCGAGGCTGCAAGACGCAAGTGCGCGAGTGCGCGTAAGATCGTATTTTCTAAACCGGTTAGAAATTACCCACTGCTCGAGATCCGCGCGAAGAAAACGTGTACCTACATATATGTACAGCTTGTTCAAACACAGCTTTCTTTAAGCCGTCTAATAATATTATTGTAATTTGGGAGTATTACTGATTTCTCGGTGGTCAGTATGTTTGCGTATAATGGCTAACGTATAATAGGGTTGTCAACCGCAAATTTAAAATAACAGGATTTCAAGTTGAAAAAACCAGGACAATTCAGTTTAAAAACAGGACGCAGAGTTGCTACAGTTAATTTTATTAAATGAAATTAAATACATGTAATGCTAATAATCATATTTTTTTATAAAAATATTTAAATAATGTTAAATTACAAAGAAATTTTTTAGGTGACGCACAAAATTTAAAAAACATGACTTTATCAGGGCACTTTAAGAACCTAGGACGCTGCTTTGAAAGTATCCAGGACAGCCCAGGACACTGTAAAAACCAGGACATGTCCTGGGAAAACAGAACGGTTGGCAACCCTAACGTATAAGAGCCTTAATAAAATGCATTTCAATAAATGATTGTCCTAAATTGTTTGGTTATTTTGAGCTGTATACCCTTTTTAACCCCCGACGAAAACATAGGGATGTTGTCATAAGTTTGACGTGTCAATCTGTGTGTGTCTGCCCGTAGCACCGAAACTCCCAAACGGAAGAACCGATTTTGATCTGGTTTCTTTTTTATTTGAAAGCTGACACGATCGAGAGTATTCTGAGCCATAATTTCAACATCGTCAGCTCGCTCACTTAAAAATTCGGGGGCTACTCAATTTTTAAAATTTTGTTTAGTTTTAGAAGTTTTGATAAACAAGAAAGCGTTATATATTGAATTCGTAGATATTTAACGTCTATCTACTACGTCTATCTAATCACCTACCCCCTTACTAATAAACGCTCTATAAGCTTTGAATAGTTATACAGTGTTTTGTCTCCTATCGAATTAAAAATGTCACTTGTACTTGTTAAGTTACAAAGATGCCGGAGAAGTTTAGAAATTCTAAATATAATAATGGGTGTTATTCAGTCACTGCCCAAACTTTCAGGAATGAAGATATTCTTGAATATAAGCAACTTTTACTATTGGATCAACTGTCCGACTTGAAAAAAAAATCTGCTGTTTCTTACAAAAGGGCTATAACTACGAGTGATACGACTTAGATAGCATTTTGTAGGAAACAGCTGTTTTTTTTTTTCAAGTTGGTTGATCCCATAGAAGCTTATATTCGAGAGTATATTCATTCCTGAA
Source organism: Glaucopsyche alexis (assembly GCA_905404095.1). Lineage (NCBI taxonomy): Eukaryota > Metazoa > Arthropoda > Insecta > Lepidoptera > Lycaenidae > Glaucopsyche > Glaucopsyche alexis. The sequence continues at coordinate 16,637,525 of FR990051.1, read as the reverse complement.
AGTTTGGACAGTGACTGAAGAAGCAACCTGTAGTATATCCAGGTTTTTTGATCATGTATTTTGGGTTCATATCTGTGAGATAATTCATGAGCTTACAGGGAATTTATGTCTTCACGGAATTTATATGTTGTTGTTTCACAGCAAAGCCTAAAGAACAGTCGAACATAAGCTATCTACGAGTAAATTGATAAATTTGTAAATTTACCTACCTACCTACCCTACCTTGTAAATTTTCCTAGTTGGTTTTTGTTGGCTGAGTAATGTGTAAATGATATTTAATTACACAGAAGTCGCGTCAGGTGCGGCCGGCGGAGAAAGCGCCGCCGCATCCATTTCCCTTAATATTATGATCCAATTTGTTTACGAATTGCGTACATTGCAAACCTCGAGAAGTTAACCGTTTTTGTTTGGTTTTTGAGGTGTTAATTTCGAGAGTAAAAGTTATTACCAGGAACCCTTACTGTCCCCGTATGTCTGTCTGTCCGCCCTTCTAGCTTCTGTAATTATGAATACTAGAGGTCGGCTAGTACCTTTGACGCCCTTCCTAAGAATTGGCCCTCGCGCGGAGGGCCAATTCTTAGGTACAGGGCGTGTTAATCAGGGCGTAATCTGGCGGGTATACAAACGTTCATTCTAAACAACTAATACTACAATCCTATAATATTATAAATGTTAAAGTTTGTGAGGATGGGTGGATGGATGTATGGATGGATGGATGGATGGATGCATGGATGGATGGATGAATGGATGGATGTTTGTTACTCTTTTACGTAAAAATTACTTAACAGATTTTGATGAAATTTGGTATTGTAGTAGCTTAGGCTCTGGATAAAAATATAGGTTACTTTTTATCCCGGAATAGTACAGTATTCCCGCGGGATACTCTATAGTATATTTACGTAGGCGGAGCTGCGGGGACAGCTAGGCTATACTAATATAATAAAGAGAAAAAGTTTGTTTGTTCGTTTGTTGCATTGAATAGGCTCCGAAACTACTGGACCGATTTGGAAATTTGGTACAGATGTAGAGTAGACTACGGGGAAATATGTATGTTATGTATATGTAAAAGCCGGACCGATTTATCAGAACAGAATACACATTTTGGTCTAATGACATCAGAACTCTATAAGAAGTTACTTGATACTACCTCACACTAAACAAAAAAAAAAGTAAAGACAATGTTCTGCGAACTACAAAGTGAGGACGCCTTACCGTAATTACACAATGTCACGCACACACATATAATGCAACTACGCCTTACCTTGTAAGGCGAACTGTCGCGGTGTGTAATTTTTTTATGTATGTAATGCGACTAATACTACTCGTATAATATAAAAAACCGACCTCAGTTGTCTGTCAAAGCTCTGGTTACTTTTTATTTGGTCTGAGGATACTGCTATAAATATTAATAAATATTATGGAAACGACCTTAAAAGTCGTAAAGAACATAACAATATGTAATAAAAGATCGCGAGGAAAGTTTTTGTATACAAATACTATATGGTGTATTTTCTCTTATTACGTGGTTTTGATTGTGTTTTACGTAACTCTACAAAAGCTAATAAAGATGTTAAATGAGCAGGAGGGCTAGACAAGATGCATTAAATAATATCGACGGCGAACTTCGTGAATAAAAAATGTATGGGATTGACATAAGCGTGCGTTAAATGACATATTCAGTCGTATCGTTAAAAAAATTGGTAGCCAAGCAGCCACTTTGAACGAATACGCTAACGATGCACCCATATAATAACGAATTGCTCTAACGCGTTTCTCCATACAATGCCTAGACAAGCGGCCGTAAGTGACATTTAGCAGATCGTGATCTTTATCTTTATCGACCTAACGATAAAGATAGCCAGGAAGCTACCTTTATCGCCTCAACGAACAATATGGCGGATTTTTATTGATCAGCTGTTATTTGTAAATAATAATGATTTGCCTAAAGGCTCTATACAACACCTTCTGCTAGTAGTCTATATTGCATAATGTCAAAAGAAATCAATCTAAAGTATTCAATAAATCACAATTATTGTCAATACCTAATATTTAATTCATTGTATTCAAGTATAATTCTACACTTTGTTAAAATATAAATTTCTTAATTTGTAGCTTACTTGCAGTTTGTAGCCTTTACACGCTTACTATACCAGCTGAAAGCAATCTTTAGGTGTACCTATAGTTGGCACCTATCTAAATTATAGTAGGTAACAAATGGAGTTCTTAAAAAACTTGCTTAGAAATAAAGATTTGTATTTAGTTGATAAAATTTATAAGTTTTTCAATGTAATGATATTTTATTGTATTGTATATATCGATGCTCAACACCTTCGCCTTATAAATGGGATGTAAGCACACAAACACCTCATAATAGTTTTGAAATATTTGCTATTATAAACAGTCAAGTAGTGTTAACCAATTAAATACATAATATTTAATCTCTATAGTATATTTGTGACTAAATAATTGAAATATTCTTTGCAATTTTAAAGAACTATAACTTTAAAGGAAGTGTTATTAGCTGGAAGTAATAAAAATATTAATAGTAAAATATTAAAAGTACATGACTGTACAAGGTACTATTGCCATAAAAAACCTAACAGTTACTTACTACATATTGTATACAAAATATTACAAGCGGCCATAACACTTTGAATTTGTTATAGGCATTGTCTTGCTAGAATTATTCATTCATTCTAATTTAAGAGCTTCGCTCTTGTCGGTGGAGCTTTAGCCTGCTCTAGCCTGATACGACACAATTATTTTACTTTTTTAACTAAGTTTTAGTAAGAAAATAAACTTAAAATGTAAAAAATACTTTTATTTCTTGCAAAGGAATTACATAAGTCATGGCTATAGCCAATAATAACATTATACAATTTAAAAATCAACACAGTTAATAATTATTATTATTTACACACACTAGTTTGAGCCTGTCACAGAATGAATACAAATTAACTTAGGTTGGGTTGGGTTAGCGGTTTTGATACATTAATAACACTACGGCCGCTGTATCTTGATGGGTCTGAACATAGGCTCTGCGAACTGAAAAGAAAACTGTTATTGTATTATTTTTATATACCTATGTACTAATAAAATTCCCTAATACAGTTGACCAATTAGTACAAATAAAATAAATACGAAAACACTTAGAAACAGATATTGCACAACCTTCTGCGCAAAGTTCAGACTCGCCAAGATACATCGGCCATATTGTACATTATGAAGATTTTATATCACTATGGTTAAACTACTTAACAAACAACATTATTGTATAGCTACAATTCCTACAAATTATAAAGATTTAAAACACATTTTACTTATGTTATATTATGTATAAGGTAATGGTAATGTTTTAGTAGTCAAAAATCCTACTAATATTATAAAAATATAAAAGTATGTGAGTATGGATGGTGGAATGGTTGTTACTCATACTCTTTCACACAAAAAGTTTAGGCTCTGGATTAAAATGCTACTTTTTAGACGACGTGAGGCACGCTTTGTTTCATTTCCTTGAAATCTTCGGTAGAACACGTCCGTCGGCTAGAACTCCTCCACCTCGAAGGTCGGTAGAAGATGCGTCGGTACTCTCACCGCAAAGAAACTGAAGTTGACGTTGTAGCGAGACTCCAGACGCTTGACCCTAAAAGTGAAAGACGTCTTCTTTAGGATGTACTTAGTCCACAACGTCCTCAACCTTCATGGACCAGTGCAGATGGAGGTGGACTAGGCTCTACTCGAGTTCGCTGGGCGCGGTGCTGCTACGCGGCGAGCTTCCTCGTTTCACCTGCCCACCAATATGAAGACTTGAAGCCAACTTATTTAGGTTGTTTATTCTCATCTGTGTTTACCTCATAGACTTAGGGATAATAGTTACCTAACGTAAATTGTTAATTTGTTATCAATAATCAAACAAAAATTATTGTACTTCATCTTCTTCTTTTTCTACCCAGTGTTACCAGGATCATTACCTACACTATTTATTTGTAAAAGGTCATCCAGCCTGCAAGCTCAAGGCCGCGATTTGTAGGCAAAAATTTTAAATGATTGACACTAATGAATGGATCTACTTGTTATTCCTAAATCCTATTTATTATTATTAGTACCGGTGCTGGATTTGCTAGATGCATCATGCACCGTGAGTATATTATAATAGCCATAGATATATAATGTCAATGTGTGTCGTGGCACAGAAATATTGTCAGTTTTGTAAGGATATAACGTATCTATGTAATAACACTAGTTTACAAAAAAAATATATTTTTTTGTTCATGAAATGAAACATATATTATTTAGGTAGGCTATGGACGGTAATTAAAAAAATATTTTTAAATTTTTTGTAGCACGTCACAATTCTGAGATATAGAGGTCTTTGTTTTTTATCCATCCGCACTTGTTTTAATATGTTTATCGTTCTATTTTGTAAACAACTGTTTGATTCAAAAGTATTATTTTTATATAAAATTTCATCTAGAGTGTATAAACTACATCCAAATCGATTTTGTTATGTTTGTGGGAAAATGTTCAGTTAAATTGTGGTTTTCCTATAACAAAACCACTGCAAGAAGCCTTTTTACATTATTTTGGATTTCCGGTGTCAAATCAAGATAAAATTAGATTCCTCATGTGATTTGTACTAATTGCAGATTGGTCCTCAGCTCCTGGTATTCAGGTAAAAATAGATCACTGAAATTTGGTAAACCAATGATATGGAGAGAGCCAACTAACCACGTAACCGATTGTTATTTTTGTTTAACAAAAACTTTCGGTTTTAGCTCAAAAAATAAAGATAACATAAAATATGCAGACGTTCCGCCAATGACTAAGCCGGTCCTTCATTCAGAGGATTTACCAGTTCCCACATCACCCAGCAGAAGTGACCAAACTCACATAGATGCAACAAGTAGTATTACAATGCACGAGCATAGTGACAGTGAACAATCGAGTTCAGATTTTTTTGATGATGAGGACAGTCCACATTTGATAACCCAATCTAAACTTAACGATCTTATAAAAGATTTGCAGTTGTCTAAGTCAAAAGCGGAATTACTTGGCTCCAGGCTGCAACAGTAGAAATTGCTTGATCCTAGAACCAAAGTTAGTATTTTTCGCTCTAGAAGTAAGGTGTTAATTAGGAGTATTATAGATTGTTGAAAATCTATTGCAAAACTATGGGCGTATGGGTGTACATATGTCACTTAAATTTCATTTTTTGCGTTCCCATTTAGATTTTTTTCCAGAAAATCTTGGTAGTGTGAGCGATGAACACGGTGAGCGATTTCACCAAGATTTGAAATCATTTGAGCAAAATTATCAAGGTTTTTGTGATCAAAATACGCTAGGTGACTATTGTTGGTCTGTTTTGAGAGATACAGATTAAAATATTTATAAAAAAAGAGCAAAAATTACCCATTTCTAACTGTCTATTGTTTATTTAGATGTAGTTTTTTGTAAAAATCTTCTTAATAAATATTTCAAAAAACTGACGTGCTGGATTTTTCTAAATATTTTTTCGGAGATGTAGATACTCACAGTAAAGAAACCGTATATGTTCCATTTCATGAACAAAAGTCATGTAAACTAGTGTAATTAATCAAAGATAATAGCCCTTTATTAGTACCGGTGCTGGATTTGCTGGACGCGCCGTGAGTATGGCCCTTTAGTGTAACATGTTAATATCTGTATAAAATGTGTTTCCTATGACCATTTGGCAAGCAATCCGTATACAGTCTGACAAGGATCTTTTGGCACGTGGACAAAAACAGAACTAACATCGCCGTCTTGTAAAATGTCACTTTTAGTATTATGTATTGTTTTGTAGTTGCGACACTTACCTTTTGGCACGTGGATAAAATCAGTACTATAATAACATCGCCGTCTTGTAAAATTTCACTTTTAGTAATAAATATTGTTCTTATTTACGACACTCACGCCCCCATCCAAGTGCCAAAAGATCATTGTCCGACTGTAAAATCTGTATTATCAATGAAAAATAGAAGTTATTTAATTAAATAATGTATTTTAATAGAATATAATTCTAAATAAAACTTTGGAGTCAAACAATAGAGTTGAAAATCGTACACACGAGTGGTCAGTCACATGTCAATGTCAAATAATAAACAGTTGTCAAATTGTGTGTCTGATTTAGAATGCAATAATAATCGCCTGTGTTAATTAAGTACTTACTTAATTCTTATTGTAAACACTCTAGGAACTTTCAGTAAAACTACTAGATACCGTTTTACTGAATCGACTGACTTGCACTGACTATCTGTATTTTGGACTTTGACTAGACATTAGACTTGAAAATAATACGGTGTTGAAATCATAAACAGGCTACAATAAATCTATTTCTCTGCCTTTTAAACTTGACACTGGCAAATAGTTTTAAGCCGTAACGCCATCATAAAAAAAAAATTAATTATGACATTTGACAGCTTCACAACTGACGGAAAAAATCTTATAAATTGTAGACAACTAACGTTTGAGCAATTCGTTGTTGCGATTCGAACAACATAGTGCATTTGGCTAGGGACAAAATGTCGTGATCTCAAAAGAGAAGTCGATACGACAGATCTTTCCGAATTTTAACGAAGGTAATTTGTCTAGGCGCCCAGGGCGCCTAGACAAATTACCTTCGTTAAAATTCGAAAAAATCTGTCGTATCGACTTCTCTTTTGAGATCACGACAAAATGTTCCTAGCCATATGCATTATGTTGTTCGAATCGCAACAACGAATTGCTCAAACGTGCTCAAACGTTAGTTGCTATGATTTGAAAGAATCTAGCCGTCAGTTGTGACGTTGTCAAATGTCATAATTGCTTTTTTTTTATTAATGATGGCGTTACGGCTTAAAACTATTTATCAGTGTCAAGTTTAAAAGGCAGACAAATAGATTTATTGTAGGTATATGATTTCAACACCGTATTATTTTCAAGTCTAATGTCTAGTCAAAGTTCAAAATACAAATAGTCAGGGCAAGTCAGTCGATTCAGTAAAATGGTACCTAGTAGTTTTACTGAAAGTTCCTAGAGTGTTTTGTATAAAATGGAATCAAATTTCAAGTGTAGAAATTTACAATAAGAATTAAGTAGGTACCTACTTAATTAACACAGGCGATTATTACGGTTGTAAGGAACTTCAATATGCACCGAAATCCGAAACACCGGAGAAAATTCAGAGCATTCTAAATCAGACACACAATTTGACAACTGTTTATTATTTGACATTGACTGACCACTCGTGTGTACGATTTTCAACTCTATTGTATGACTCCAGAGTTCTATTTAGAATTATATTATATAATACATTATTTAATTAATTATCTTCTATTTTTCATTGATAATACAGATTTTATACGGATTTCTTGCCAAATAGTCAAATGAAACACATTTTATACAGATTTTAACAGGTTACACTAAAAGGCCATACTCACGGCGCGTCCAGCAAATCCAGCACCGGTACTAATAAAGGGCTATACTCATATCACGGTGCATGATGCATCCAGCAAATCCAGCACCGGTACTAATTAAGCCGTCATTAGTATGCACCTAAGTAGGATTTAGGAATAACAACTAGATCCATTCTTAGTGTCAATCATTTAAAATTTTTGTCTACAAATCCGCGGCCTTGAGCTTGCAGGATGGATGACCTTTTACAAATAAATAGTGTAGGTAATGATCCTGGTAACACAATAAAGGGCTATACTCATATCACGGTGCATGATGCATCCAGCAAATCCAGCACCGGTACTAATTAAGCCGGCATTAGTATGCACCTAAGTAGGATTTAGGAATAACAACTAGATCCATTCTTACGGCCGCACTCAGAGTCATTTAATTGTTACTTAAACCATTACTTAGTATAGATTTAAAAAAACTCACTCTCAGAGTCAGTTAACGGATCGTTAACGTGACTTAATGATCATTAAATTTAAGTACTGCAAAACCTCTATTTAACTTGCTAATTGTGGATTAAGTCGATCGAATTTGAGGTTATTTATTTGTTTTTGTAAAAAAAATTACATTTGAATTTTAATAATACGCTATTACTAGTTATTGTAGTTATTATTTCAGTTACTACTACGTTGTTTTTACCATTTTTATGCAAAATGTCTAATCAGATGGACTTTATAGATTTTGAAAATTTTTCTTTAAGATTCAGAAATGTGGGACCAAGATGACCAAGACGCTATAGAAGACATTATTCGGATCCTTTCACTAAAATATTCAATCCAAGAATTCCATGTTAGATATAGATTCACTCCGAAGTCCTATGTTGTAAAAAAACTTAATAATATAATAGGTATGTAGAAATCAGATTTAAATAGATCAGATACCTATTAGAAGAGGATTACCATTTACCTACTCCCAAAATAATGCTTCTGTTTACTGTAATATATTTAGCTACAGGCAGTTTTCAGGTTAGTTTCTAAATTATAGTACCTAAAATAATAAACAAAACTAGAATCATGAGAGTTTACTATGTGCTTGTAATAAGTAATATTATTTGTATGTTGCTATCTTATTTTTATATTAATATCTGTCAGTAATCGGTCTCACAAATTGTCAGCAAAGTTTCTGCATTAATTGCTATGAAAATGCAAGATTTTGTCAAGTTCCCGGCTACTGTACAGGTACTGATACTAAGTACTACTGATATATTTTATTCGTTTTGAACTAAATGTATGCCAAGATAATGTATTATTATAATATTAATTAAACTACATCTAATGATTATATTATAATTATGTAATTTAAATATTATATTCTCGTTACAGATGACAATTCTATGAAATTGCACACTTTCCTGGGGTGATTGGGTGTATTGAATTAAATATCATTATTAAAATAAAAAGTCCTGGAGGAATCACTTCAGAAGTGTACAGAAATAGAATACACAATATTTGTGCTACAGAGGCAAGCTATACCTATGTTCTATTTATAAGATGTCATCATTCTTTCCATTCCGAGCCACCAAATCATGAATTTCCTTTGAATCTCTGAGAGATAAGTTTAAAGAAATAGGTATTCTGACAGTCGCTTCACAATACATTTGGACAAATACACAATTCAATGGACAATGTGTTGTATATCAGAAAGAATATACTTAAATAATTACAAAAAGGTGTATACAATAGAATCCCAGAAAACGTTCAGATTCTTTCCATTATTAAATTAAAGAAGGTTATTAAAGAATGTTTGTGTGCCAAAGCTTAATATAAGGTCAACGGTTTCATCATTTTACCACCTTGGGAATAAGATGCTCCTTGCAAGGCTGCTTCTATGTATGTACTTATTATGTATATTGACTTTTGTCTTAGATTATGGTACTATATTGTAAAAAAATATTTTTTGAAAAGAACAATTTTTCTTCTCGCCGGTGGTAAGCATAATGTAGCAGAATTTGGATTTGATTAATAAAAGACAATACATATAAAATAATTTCTTTTATTTATTACTATTTTGTAACTTTTCTAATATTTTTCCGCTTCTTGTTTTATTTCTTCAATCTTCCTTCACAACAACAACGAATTTCAATTTTGGTAATCATAATTCATATATTCACCATAGACGGATATTCACCTTAATATTAATATTATAATTTGAAACACAATTCAAAATTACACTAATATTAAAACGTAGAGTGCAATAAACTTTAAACTTTAGATTTTTTTGTATTAGGTAGGTAGGTACCTATTCACGCTCGCCGCCCGCGAAGATTTGACAGTTAGCAACTGTAATGCCATATTAGAAAATGGAAATTATTTTACCAAAATATTCGATAAATAGCTATTTTGGATAATTTTTTGTCGATTTTCTTTGTTAATTAAATAAATTCTAACTATATTACTACTTTACATGATTTCTGATGTTTATTAAAGCCAAACTTAACAATTTCATATTAATTAATTTTAAGTATGGCTACATCTTCTCCAAGTTTTTAAGTAATCGACAACTCATTTCGAAGATGCACCGCCCTACGAATGATTAAATTTGTCATTAGCTAACGATCCATTAAATGTTGACTCTGGGAGACACGCTTCATTAAGATATTTAATGTTCATTAGTTAAATACTGATTAGGGCTAATTTAATGAACGTCTCTGAGTGCGGCTGTTAGTGTTTAATCATTTAAAATTTTTGCCTACAAATCCGCGGCCTTGAGCTTGCAGGATGGATGACCTTTTACAAATAAATAGTGTAGGTAATGATCCTGGTAACACTGGGTAGAAAAAGAAGAAGATGAAGTACAATAATTTTTGTTTGTTAACAAATTAACAATTTACTTATTCTTATGTAATAAAGAACTAGGGACCGGATTATTGCATTATATGCATTTGCTTATTTAAGCCATTTTACCTAAGATCTAGTTATGATGCATAATATTATCGGTACACGTACATTTACAATATTTTTCCGAGTGCAGTGAACCCACCCTGTGTTCCGAAATGCGATAAAAGTGATAATATCGCGAATTTGACACGGAACGCTTTTGAATTTATCCAAACAATAAATAAAATACGCTCAATGAACTCCACGTTGCCAATGGCATTGCCGCATAAACTTCAAGAAAAGTTTGAAAACATATTGAACAATAACCCAGGTTTTGAAAGCTTGTGTCAAATTGATAGTTTCATTAATGGAACGGCAGAACTTTTGCCAGAAACTATAAGTACTAACATAGCACCCAAGTTCAAATTCTGCCCAGTTACCTCAGTGGATATGGAGCGAACCCTTTCCACTAACAAAAATATTCTAAACAATCGAAGACACAATCTTACCACTGAAAATTTTGATAAATACCTAAGTACTTAATTGTTTACATTTACAAAAAATTTAAATAATTTTATAGTCATGTAATGTTACTGTACCTATTATCGCCTATCAAAAAATAATTTACTAATTGTACCTATGCTGATTTTGAAATAAAAAACTTATTTTTCTCTTTTTTTAGGGGTTCCTAAAATTTATCATTAAATTTGCATATTCTGCCAATTTTCGTGCATATTTCAAGCATTTCTCATGCATATTTAATAATGTTGTTTGCATTTAATGTATCGAACCGCTACCAACCTAATTAATTTGTATTCATTCTGTGACAGGCTCTAACTAGTGCTAAACAAAGAAATATCTGCATTATGTAATTCCTTTGCAAGAAATGAAAGTAATTTTTACATTTTATGTTTATTTTCTTACTAAAACTTAAAAAGTAAAATAAAATGTTGATACTCATGTACCTATTGTTATTATTTCAACTATCCTAATACGGACACTTGATATGGCACGACAACTTTATAAGAGGAATAATTGAGGGGAAGGAAACGTGGAAGGCCGAGAAGAACTTTTATGGACCAGGTTAAGGCGATGGTCGTGTCGTATCAGGAGGTTAAGAGAAGGATGAAGTGCAGAGAGGAATGGAGAAAGCTCCACCGACAAGAGCAAAGCTTTTAAATTAGAATGAATGAATAATTCTAGCAAGACAATGCCTATAACAAATTCAAAGTGTTATGGCCGCTTGTAATATTTTGTATACAATATGTAGTAACTGTTAGGTTTATTTATTGTAATAGTACCCTGTACAGTCATGGTACTTTTATAAATTTTATTACTTCCAGCTAATAACACTTCCTTTAAAGTTATAGTTCTGTAAAATTGCAAAGAATATTTCAATTATTTAGTCATATTTAGTCACAAACATACTATAGAGATTAAATATGATGTATTTAATGGTTAACACTACTTGACTGTTTATAATAGCAAATATTTCAAAACTATTATGAGGTGTTTGTGTGCTTACATCCCATTTATAAGGCGAAGGTGTTGAGCATCGATATATACAATACAATAAAATATAATTACATTGAAAAACTTATAAATTTTATCTACTAAATACAACTTGCTTATTTATGAACTACATTTGTTACCTACTATAATTTAGGTAGGTACCTACTATAGGTACACCTAAAGATTGCTATCAGCTGGTATAGTAGCGTGTAAAGGTTACAAACTGCAAGGGCGTTATTAATCTAAGACTGCAAGTAAGCTACAAATTAAGAAATTTATATTTTAACAAAGTGTTAAATTATACTTGAATACAATGAATTAAATATTAGGTACCTACATATTGACAATAATTGTGATTAATTGAATACTTTAGATTGAATTCTTTTGACTTTTTATGCAATATAGACCCTTTAGGCAAATCATTATTATTTACAAATAACAGCTGATCAATAAAAATCCGCCATATTGTTCGTTGAGGCGATAAAGGTAGCTATCTGGGTATCTTTATCGTTAGGTCGATAAAGATAAAGATCACGATCTGCTAAATGTCACTTACGGCCGCTTGTCTAGGCATTGTATGGAGAAACGCGTTAGAGCAATTCGTTATATGGGTGCATCGTTAGCGTATTCGTTCAAAGTGGCTGCTTGGCTACCAATTTTTTTAACGATACGACTGAATATGTCATTTAACGCACGCTTATGTCAATCCCATACATTTTTTATTCACGAAGTTCGCCGTCGATATTATTTAATGCATCTTGTCTAGCCCTCCAGGATATTGCACATAAAGATAACATTATGTGCAACATAATGTATTGTTGAAATTGAAAGATGAATTAGGAATTAATCGTGTGACTTTCATTTTTAATCGACTTCCCAAAAAAGGAGGCGGTTATACGTTCGGCTGTATTTTTTTTTTTTTTTTTATTTTTTTTGTATGTTCAACGATTACTCCGCCGCCTGTGGACCGATTTTCAAAATTTTTTCTGTGATGTATAGGGTGTAATCCCAAATTGGTCCTTTTGTTATCAAAGTGGTGACCTGATGATGGGATCCATGAGGAATCGAGGGAACTCCTCGAAATTTATATGGACACATATGGTGATTTTGAATTTTTCTGAAGTAGTTCAAGCATATGCTACCAAAAAGTAAGATTTTGCTCCAAGGTACACCCTGGATCCAAAAGTGCAGAACAGAACTCCTGACTCCTTATAGATACATGTTTGGGGATTTCGGCGTTGTTTAAAGAACTGCAAGCATATGCCACCCTGTCAGTTAGAGTAATCATCATCATCATCACCACTATCACACCATACATCATCAGATTATGATGATATAAAAGGTATTTCTCATAGTATTTTACACTAACACGGAGATCTTTGAACATTGCTCTGCCGTTTAAGGACCTATTTGCAAAATTCTTTTGTTGTTGTAAAGGGTTTAATTCGAAATTGGTCCTTTAGTCACTAAAGTGGAAACCTGATGATGTGGTCCATGAGGAATGGAGGGATCTCGAAATTTCTATCCACACATATAGTGATTTTGACTTTTACTGAAGTAACACAAGCATATGCTACCAAAAAATAAGATATTGTACCAAGGTATACCCTGGATCCAAAAGCACTGTACAGAACTCCTCAGTATATAAAGATATGCGTTTGGAAATTTTGGCATTGTTTAAAGAACTGCAAGCATAATATGCTACTTTATAACTTACAGTAATCATCATCATCATCTTAATAGCAATACCTAATAGAAGCTTTGGCGCGTATTCAATTATACATTCGATCGTTTAGTTTAGACGTTCTTAAGACGTATTAATAATAACTTAACAAAATATATCACTAAAAAGGGTGAAATTATTATTTTTAAACAAAAAATTGAACCGACTTCGAAAGTAAAAATACACAAAAAGTATAAAATAAAACTTAATCTCTAAATAATTCCCCTTTCAAATTCGGCTAAAATTTTTACTATTTCTCGACTCAATCTTATTTATTTTGAAATCGGTACCAGCAAATATGAACGTAAGTTCTATAAAATATTGTTAAAATATTGTAGAATATTGTTTGGGCTGGTACCGATTTCAAAATTAAGAAGATTGAGTAGAGAAATAGTAAAAATTTTAGCCGAATTTGAAAGGGGAATTATTTAGAGATTGTTTTATTTTATACTTTTTTGTGTATTTTTACTTTCGAAGTCGGTTCAATTTTTTGTTTAGAAATAATAATTGTTGATTAACAATAACACTTAACAATAATGTACGTTTTAGTAGAATGTTTTACATAATTACCTACTAACCTAACAGTAGCGAAGCTGTTTCTCCTTCATAGGCAAGTCCTAGCCTGTATAATAATAGGTAGAGATTTGAATGAGAGTCTTCAAAAGGCAAGTGGTAAGTGAAACCGATAGGAATGGAGTTATAGGAACCCCACGCCACTGTAACCTAACTATATATATTTTTTCTAATTCTTTAAATAAATGTTATCTCCATGTGAATATGCAATAAAAAAATTTAATAAATTTTCCTGCCGCGCCGTTTTTGCAAGTGTAAGGGTCAATACACACGAAACGATAACATTCATTTTTTCGATTTAATTTCGATTTCGATTCAAAATTAACTTTTGTAAATCTACTAGAGCTTCGAGCAAAGCTCCGGTTACCTACTTCTAATTAACCCAGTCTCTAAAAGTCAATTTGCACTGAAACGTAACAATACGCGACCCGGCGTTGAATTTTTTCAATGAAATAAACCAGGAATCGCCTGATGATAAGCGATTATCGCCACCATTGGACACTCGCACAACAGAGGAGTTATACTAATTATAACTCTGGTGTTGCGACTTGCGTTCTTGGTCCTTGAAATCCCCAATCCCCCTTGGGCCTCCTGCGTTCACTCAATCGGCGAAACCAACGCAAGCGATATTTTACGCCGGGTTTCTGTGAGGTCGTGGTATTTATTCGATCGAGACAGCCCATTCGTGCCGATGCGTGGCTGTCCCACATTAAACGTTTCATGTAAGAGTTCGAATTGACATTCGCACCGCACCGCACAGTGCATGTTCAGTGTATGACTGATGTCATATAAAACTTTTTTGTAGAAAATCTTTTTTGTGTAGTAATAATCTTTGAGTATAATAATAATAATATCTATGGACGCTTCACACCACGTCAATCTGTTCTCGTGGTAAGTTCTCGAAGAACTTGTGTTACGGATACCAGACAACGGAAATAATCTTATATATGTGTATAATATAAATATTATATTTAAGATTTTTATTATATTATACACATCTATGACCCAGGAAAACGGAAAATCTTTTCATTCCTTCGGCAGGATTCGAACCCGCGACCCCCGGCTTGAACACCGACATGTTCAACCACTGAGCCACAGAGGTAGTGAAAGTAAAAAAAAAACGTTAAAGTTCAATTTTGTATAGCTATCTTTAAAATGCAGTGCCGCCTAGCATCGCGTGTCGTCGCTATGTGAACTGACCCTTATTTTTTATCTCCATTTGAATATGCAATACAAAATGATCGTTCATTCAATAATTTTCCTGCCGCGTTTTTCCAAGTGTAAGGTTATCGCTGTCGGTCTTATGAACTTGAACTTCGCGCTCGAAGGGCCGCCAATACTTTCCCTGCTAGTGAAAGTTATTCGCCGTACTATAGGGTGCTCCATTATGGAGCAATATCTTTCAATTATTGCACACGTATTTCTCATATGACGTAGGCATCCACTAAGGAAGGATTTTTCAAAATTCAACCCCCAAGGGCGTAAAATAGGTGATAAAAGTTTGTATGGAATTTTTTATATTTGCATGATATTTCGTATAAATTGAGTACGGAAAAAATAATGAATTACCAATTATCGTTTTCTAAAATTTAGCCTCTAGTTGGGTTAAATATGTTAAATATAATATAATTAAAGCTTAAAACATAATTTCACGCGGGCGATGCCGCGGGCAATTAATGCTAGTGTACATTTAAACATTTTGTTTAGTTTTTTTTGCATTTTTCCCGACTATGACGAAGCCAAAAGGTAGGGTATTGATTTTGGCAGTCTTTGTATGGTACCTATGTTTGTACTGATCCGATTCTAATAAATTAGGTGTTAATAGACTCGTAATAATAGCCCGGGTAACATAGGCTATATAATTTATGTAGTCGGATTATAGGTTTTATAGAAAAATATAGTTTTTATGTCACGTTGGCACTTTTCATGAAAAAGTTCTTCCTCCAAGAATGTAAACCCAGGTCACAAACTTTTACATGATATTAATTACCTATTAAAAGAATAACCGTGCTTACCTTATTTATAACAACAAAGAACTTAAGTTGAATAAATTCATGAATGAATTAGGTAACCTTAATCACAGCTGTGCTGCGTAGGTTTTTTCGTAAGCACGAATTCATTCAGTTCGGATTATTCGAAAACAGTGTGCACGAATCTGTTTAATAATAGTTTACTTTATGTAAAATATTTTGTTTAGCTTACTATATTCAGAAAATATAAAAGATAAATAAAAAAAAATGTAGCTATGTATCTCAGCTCAGATACATCTTAAAAATTACAAAAAGGTAATTATTTTGTAATTTAGGAAAAAAAACCTACATCATTAGTTTACTTACATCATAAAAAAACATTAATTAGAGTAAGAATAAACTTAAACGCACATATTTCTGATTTATTATATTAACAATTTGTTCCTGCTAGCTTTATATTCCATACAACTTAAGGAACAAGCGACGTCATAGTAGGATCCGCGACTTTTGCATACAAAAGGCTCCATAGAGCCATTTCACGAGACTGAAATATCGATTTCAAAAACACTGTTTCTTCTGATAACTTAGTCTTAATTTAGAGTACTATAATTAATTTATTCCCTTTTAAAAAAATTAGTCTACAGGCTAATTTTTTTAAAATGGAATAATTAATAACAAAATGTAAAAGCTAATCTTATTTTCGAAAAAGTTGTACAATCTCAAATTATCAAATGTTCCAATTGAATATCATTACAACACAAAATCATAACATTGTATAAGTGCGTCACGACTCGCGAAAAGGTCGCAACTGAAATTGAAACGACGAAAAGTGTTGACTGTTGCGTCACCGTCTGTGAATTGTAGCAGTGAAAGTGCTAGGGTATTTTTAAGTTCAACGACTTTACGTAACAACTGTAATTTTCTTTTACAGCGGCGTACAAGCGTTATGCAAATGTGACACGCATGCATTTAATTTGGATTTCTATTTTGTTTACCACTACAAAAAGTAAGTGAAAACGCCATGAATAGGCAAGCGGACTGATTTTTTTTTATTGCATTAATGAATAGTACTCTTAAATATGAGTAACTTCTCCAAAGAAACCGTATATCAAAAGTCAATATTTAAAGGTACAGCGATTTGTATACAAAATTTCGCGAGTCTATACTAAAAAAATTTTTTTTTTTTTTGGGAAATTGGTAAACAAAACCTACATCATTAGTTTACTCACATCATATACAAAAACATTCATTATGGTAAGTATGAATTAAACGCACAAATATCGGAGATATTTACAAATATATTCCTGCGGCCATATACTTCATATACTACTTCATACTACTTCATATACAAGTGACGTCATTTGTAGGTCGACTTTAGTATGGAACGTTTTTAGGAGGCTCGCGAAATTTTTTATACAAATCGCTGTACCTTTGAAAATATTGACTTTTGATATACGGTTTCTTCTGAGAAGTTACTCATATTTAAGAGTACTATTCATGTATGCAATAAAAAAAAATTGTCCGATTGCCTATTAGCTAAAGACTTTTTGGATTTTGAAAACTTCTACAGAGACAGATTTTTTTAACAAGAAGGTCAAAAACACTAAAACAAGACGATACGCGACGCGACGCTGTATTTTTTTAAGAAAGTATTAAAAATTAAATTTCATAATATGACATCAGTCTTACACTTTTACGTGGTAGAGCCATGCTTCGGCACGAATGGGCCGGCTCGACCGGAAAAATACCACGGGCTCACAGAAAACCGGCGTGAAACAGCGTTTGCGCTGTGTTTCGCCGAGTGAGTGAGTTTACCGGAGGCCCAATCCCCTACCCTATTCCCTTCCCTACCCTCCCCTATTACCTTATTCCCTCTTAAAAGGCCGGCAACGCACTTGCAGCTCTTCTGATGCTGCGAGTGTCAATGGGCGACGGAAGTTGCTTTCCATCAGGCGACCCGTTTGCTCGTTGGCCCCCATATTTCATAAAAAAAAAAAACACTGCATGTGCGCTGTGCGACTTGATATTCAGACTCTTACAACGAAACCTGTATCTTCTTCTGTAATTAATAAAGATAAATTTTGAATATCTATCTTAGAAATGCCGCGCCGCGTCGCGTATCTTTTTTGTGTAAAATTGACCTTGCTTAATTCCTAATTAATTAAATCATCCTTTAAAGTTTAAACTATTACTTGTTGTCCGCGATTTTCTTGGCCTACAACGAAAAATAAACGTTATTTTTCGTTTATAAACGTTATCCAATATCTGCGTGTCAAATTATTTAAGCCTATGAATAGAGTAAGACGTGAGGCCATAACAAATAGTTTAACATTTTATTATTATGGAATGTTCGAAATCTATACTAGTCTATACTAATATTATAAATGCCAAAGTGTGTCTGTCGTAAAAAGCGGTTAAAGCGTGAGGAGGTAACACCTCTTCACACTTTAACCGCTGAACTAATTTTGATAAAATTTGGTACATACATACTTTGAGTCCTGGGAAAGGACATAGGATACTTTTTATCCTGAAAAAGTATACGTAAAAAAGTACACTATAGTGTTCCCGAGGGATACTGTATTTACGCGGGTGGAGCCGCGGGCAACAGCTAGTATATAATTGGGTGTTAGATTTGAATATATACTGATGAAGATGCGAGGTCCGGGTTTAGCTCGCGCTAACTACATCATTAACCTACATAGGAACATGGCGGCTATAGGTAATAGGTATATCATGAAAATAAAAAATTACTGCGTCCACGTATATGCTTAACTACTAAATACTATTCTATCAGAACCTCAATTCTCGTATTAAAAGTAGACTTTAATTTTATTCTGATTGTATTATTTAAAGTTAATCGACATGTTATCATAAACATATTTTGTGAAGTTTCGACCAATCAGCGCGCGTTTCACGTTGGTTTGACGTTTATTAGAATACCGATTTGACAGTTTTAGTGTATCCAGACTTGATTGTAATTGTATTAATGAAGGTTTTATTTAGCAGAATTGACCCTCAGGTCGCTGTCGAAATTTGTTAAGTATATTTTTTTTTTTTTTATAAAATAAGGGGGCAAACGAGCAAACGGGTCACCTGATGGAAAGCAACTACCGTCGCCCATGGACACTCGCAACATCAGAAGAGCTGCAGGTGCGTTGCCGGCCTTTTAAGAGGGAATACGCTCTCTTCTTGAAGGTTTGTAGGTCGTATAGGTCCGGAAATACTGCTGGTGACAGTTCGTTCCAGAGTTTTACTTTACTTGGTATATATTAATTATGCTATCAAACTGACATGTCATTTACAATTGTTTTGTGATTTGTGATTCAGATTCATTATAATACAGTTCCCTACTAATATTATAAATGGGAAAGTGTGTATGTTTGTTCGTCTTTCACGCCAAAACTAATGAACCGATTTAAATGAAATTTGGTACACAGATAGTCTAAGAGCCTGAGAAAGGACATATGCTACTTTTTATCGCGGGACATATACGGTTCCCGTGGGTTACTGTACTTACGCGGGCGGAGCCGCGAGCATCAGCTAGTAAATTATAAAAAACACTACTTGCTTATGAATTAGATTTCCTATAGAAATAGAAAATATACAATACAAAATTCAGTATATAAATATTTCAAGATTCTAACTGTTGCCGTTATCAATATTAAGCAAAAAAAAAACACGTTTTTTGTATGGGAGCTCCCTTAAATATTTATTTGATTCTGTTTTTAGTATTTGTTGATAGCTGTTAATGAAATAGGTATATCATCTGTGAAAATTTCAACAGTCTAGCTACGGTACAGTTCATGAGATTATAGCCTAGTAAAAAGACTAACGGACAGCATCAGCGTCAGTAACCTGTTACCCTAATCCTGTTTTACTCTTTGGGTACGGAACCCTAAAAAGAACCTACCATAACATTATTTTTGTAACTGACTAATCTATCATCACACACATCTGAAACCATCAAAAGAAATGCAAGAAAATTTTGCACGCTAATGCTTTAAGCTTAACGTATGACGTAGGCGCCTACGAAACAAGTTAAATATTATAAATGGGAAAGTTTGTACCTATGTCCGTCTTTCACGCCAAAACTACTGAACCATTTTTTATGAAATTTCGTATACAGATAGTCTAGTGCCTGAGAAAGGACATAGGCTTTTTTATCACGGTAAAATGTACGGTTCCCGTGGGATACTTTATCGTGGGATTTAGTTTCACGTAAAAAACTACTATACCGATTATCATGAAATTTGGCACAGATATAAAGTAGAACACGGTAAAGGACATAGGCTACTTGTTATCGCGGGACCTATACGGTTCCCGTGGGTTACTGTACTTACACGGGCGGAGCCGCTGTCATCAGCTAGTAAGAATATAAAACGAAGGTATGTTTTATAATTATTTTATGGCGAAAATGTGATTAAGGACCTTTTTCACAATCTAAATTTATAAAAGGAAAACCTATCTATCAACGCACAGTCGAAAGTACTAAACGGATTTTGCTGAAATTTGGCATAGAAAGGATTTTTGAAAATTCGCCCCTTAAGGGGGTGAAAAAGGGATTAAAATTTTGTATGGAAACTGAACTCCACGCGGAATAAGTCGCGGGCAAAAGCTAGTTATCTAATAAGTGTCGGATAGCTTTGTCGGAAGTGTTATCGTTGCTTACTTTATATCGAGCGACAGAGACAAAACATGTAAATAAACTATCTGACACTAATATATTGTGAAACAGGGCATAAATCAGCTTTGTTATAATAATATAATAAATGAATATTTTTTTCACCATCTCACCGTTATTATAGATCTTTAGGAATTATGTTCTTCGTAGTATTGTTAATTAGATACTCGGCAGAGTTTACACTCCAATAACCGATATTATGAACGTGCACCACGAATATAAGCCTGGTGCACATTGGGTCTCATCTCAGAAAATGTTTTTTTTTAATCTAAATTTTAAAGTTTTCCCTAGTAAGGTTAGCATCAGCATTCTGTGTTGTAAGCCAACACAGAATGCTGATGCTAACCTTACTAGGGAAAACTTAAATTATATTGACATAATATAGGTATAATCATAAAACTTGTATATTTTATTTTATCTATCCCAAGACCCAGCAACGAATATTGGACGATCAAAATAAAAACAATTATATAATAAAGTATTATTGTTTTTATTTTCATCGTCCAATATCAACAACATGTTAAAAAATGGTTGCCAATAAAGTTTAGATAAATGTAACTAATTAATATAGATGAAATTAATAAACCTTTATAAACCTGAATAGAGATCGAATTAGTAAATCTTTGTAACAAGCTCTAACGAAGGTCTCATCTTGAAATAATAGGACTTAAAAACCTTCGTTCAAAACTGTACGTGGTGTAGACGAGTTAACTGGTATTAGTACAACCACTAGCTTTACATCCCTGACGAAAAAGAGTGAGAGTTTTTTTTTATATTTACAGTCCAGTGTATTCATGTCCTACAGTGATGTGTGGAGCAGCAAGGAGACTCGTGATGCGGACGGTTATCTCGGGCTAGCGCATAGCTGTACACAACGGTATACTACAGAATATATTGGAGTCTCATGTTGGAGTTACAAGGGTGACTAAAGCCGCATGACTTTCGGCGCACGGCGAAAATCGACTGAAAATTGACCGTGTAAATGGTATTGGTATTATTGGTATTGGTATGTGGTTTAGACAATTTTAAAATTTATTCAAATTTATTTAATGCCGTTGCAACTTGCAAGTAATTACGTTTATTATTTAATGTTAAAGCACAATTCCATTATCACCGAATTTATATACAATTTAAAACTTTAAAGTTTAAATGGAATTCAATGAATTTTATAACTTAAAAAGTGTGTTTTTTAATTATAAATAAGTTTCTCTCCCTTTAGATATCATTAATTTAGCTATGGCACACTTTTTGGCACTTTTGTTTTTTTATTAAATCTCTGAGTACCATTAAAATGTTCATAGGGTAATCATTATTTTAATGAGGTATTAATAAAAATAATAGTTATATAAATAGGTCAAAATTGAATGGTCCTCACCTTTATCAGGAGCGTGGCGAGCAGCAGCAACAGCCTGGTCCTCTTCATAGTATCAGTCCAGTCAGCAGGCCTGCGAACAAGGCAACACATGTAGTCACTGGAGACGCGCTTATCACGAGCGCTCGGCGCGCTACACGGTCAGCGCAGACGCAGCACGCATCGCTGCGTGGACTCGCTCACACTGGGGAGCGATCGGTCCCCACTCCCCACTCCATCCGCGGGGGGCTGCGGGCCCCACTCTCCCCACGTGGGGCTGCGGCCCCCACTCCACCCGCGCGACCCACTGACCGACACACGCCGGAACTGCACCGGCTCCCGCTGATGCGCTCCCGTTGCGTCGAGAGGAAACTCGGCCTTCGCAAGGTCGTTCGCTAGCTTTTGTTATTTATAGTGTCCTTTGACGATATATTAGCCGCCGAGACAGACGTCCGACTAGAATTATAGTAGACAGTAGCGAGGGGAAAGTGTGAAATTTATAAGCTCTCGATAAATGTAGCATTACACTAATGGGAAATGGTGAATAGACTAGACATTATTTCTAGTAAAATATTTTCTATTTACATAGAAAGTTTTCCCTACTAAGTAAAATATTAGTTGTGTTAAATTTTTTTTACTACTAGATGTCCCGGCAAATTTCGTACCACCTTAGAATTACATTTGTTGACGTACTGACAGCAGCGTCACCTATCGGATCCAATTGCAAATTAAACCATTCTCGAATCACCTGAAGACACAAAAAATTTCATTCAAATCGGTTCAGTCGTTTAGAAGGAGTTCACTATCAACACTGTCAGAAGAATTATAAGTATACTCGTATATAAAGATAGTAAGGAGGGTTAAGGTTAAGGTTCAAATAAGATAAATTAAGGTTTAGCGCGTATATAACAGATAACTACAACTTTTAATTAAATCGCGAAACTCAATTTTGTCCTGACTTATAAGTCACTTTAAGTTACACCTTACACATGTTTACTTTGTTTCAATTATAATTCAATGTAATAAAATTAATGGATCTTAAAAACTAAGGAATTTCGCACCTTTAGATCTCGATAATTGTAAATAAAGTGTTAACATTTGAATATCGAGTTTTTCCGAACATTCCCGCGCTGTGCGCATGCGATGTTTACAGCAGATTTCACCCTACACGAGTAGGGTTGCCAGGCGTCCGGATAAAGCCGGACGTAGTTAGGCTTTTTGTTTGCGTGTCCGGCCAAAATAAACAGTGTCCGTCTTTTATTAGGCTTTTTACATTTCATAAATGATGCCAATGAACAGGCAGTCGATTTATTTATGTATCATTTTTTGGTGAAAATCAATAAGGCTTGATTTTTCAAACTATTTTACTGTCATATGTATAATACTCAAGAATGTAGGGTGTCCGGCAGTGGCGGAGGCTCCTTTTCCTTCATAGGGAATCCGAGCCTGTATAATAGGTAGGGATTTCTATGAAGGTTTGCAAAAGGTAAGTGACAAGGGAAGTCGATAGGAATGGAGTTATAGGAACCCTACGCCACTGGTGTCCGGCCTTTTTGCCCAATTGTCCGGCCAAGCTGGCTGGTCTGTCCGTCTAATAGGTTTGGCGACCTGGCAACCCTATATACGAGCGACAGGCGACGAGCGACAAGCGACGAGCGGTAGAAAGTTACGTCTCGCCGGTCGCCGCTAGATATCGCGAACTTTTCTGTTCACGTCGATATTTTAATTTCTACATCAATCAGTCGGGCCCTCCGGCCTCGTAAGTCTTTAAGTAATTCCATGGTAACTCCCATAGTATTAGACTAATCACTATTATTGCAATGGATACTTTACAATATTTCGCGGTGTCAAAGCACAGAATGAAAAGCCAGATGACTGTATGTCAATTTTACAGGAGGAAAAAACTGTAAATATTTTCTCGCCATATTGAACTTTGCCATCTTTTTAACCC
Source organism: Glaucopsyche alexis (assembly GCA_905404095.1). NCBI lineage: Eukaryota > Metazoa > Arthropoda > Insecta > Lepidoptera > Lycaenidae > Glaucopsyche > Glaucopsyche alexis. The sequence continues at coordinate 16,613,490 of FR990051.1, read as the reverse complement.
CCAACGCAAAAAGAGGGGTGTTATAAGTTTGACGTGTCAGTCTGTCTGTGTGCCTGTGAGCCTAAACGAAAGGTTCGATTAAGATGCGGTTTTTGTTTGAAAACGTGATCGAGAGCGTTCTTAGCTATCATTCATCATCATCAGCTAACTCACTGCTTGACAATTCGGGGTAATTCAAAAATGTAAATTTTGTTTATTATGATGAATCATCAACATCATAATTAATCTAATTTTACACTAACTCGCTAAAACACACCCAAAATACTTTACCTGAATTTTTATTTCCAAATAAGGTAACTTTTTATTGCTCGTTAGTCTAATGAGTACAATCGAAAATTGGAAGTTTATTTTTAGAAAAAAAGAAAATTAAAATTAGTTTGCGAGGTAATTTTAGAAATTCGTTCTGAGCCAGTTTTGAACTTTATCTTGTGTTAAAATTGTGTCATCTGAAATAGGATTCTTCCAATATTTCATCCATGGAGCTAGAGCAAATAGCTCCATGACTTCATCATACACAGTTCGTAGTCTCGTAGATTTTTTTAATGTCAGAGACTTTATTGCAGCATTATAATATTTACCACTATATTAACTTTAGGTTATATCTTCTCCCATCATTAGCTGCTAATAACTTATGGTTCAAAATGGGAAAATGCATTTTCCTGAAAATATTTTACTTGTCAATGGATACAATTTTGTTCAAAATACAGCTTTCACTGTTGTGTTAATGTGATTGGGCTCTTGTTCAAATGAGCTTGATAAATGTAACCGTACACATTTCCCGAAGCAAATAGACCAACTCTCACTACAGGTCTCTAACGCGTTCTCTTGCGGTTTCCGCTTACTCGTTCATGCTTCGTTTCCTCTGGATCGTAGGGCTTGTTAGTGATTATGAAAGTTTTGTATTACAAATACTTATACAGGTCTTTTAGAGGGAATTCCAATTAGGAATAAGTAGCATTTAATTAAAAATAAGAAAATAAACGAATTAAAGCTTTTTGTGTCGTATGTAAGTTTCTCAGCGAAATTTTGGAGTCGAAATCACTGGTCAATTGAGATTATATGCTGGAATTTAATAAATATTAAATTCCGGCTTATTATCTCAATTGACCAGCCAATTTCGACTCCAAAATTTCGCTGAGAAACTTACGTACGACACAAAAAGCTTAAATTCGTTTATTTTCTTATTTATTATTATCTTTACTGCTTCTAAATATAAAGCCTTAGATATATATAGCTATTACAGTCTACGCCAATCTGTTACCGATCCCAATTTTAATATTTTCCTCATAAAAAACTTTTAACCTCATACTCTACATACGTCTTGTAACAATTTATAAATATTTTTGCTACCCTATACTTAATTTTTTACACTTTTTTCCTATTGCTCTACAAACTGTTAAATAAAAAATAAAAGTAGCCATTAAAATAACGCATGCAAAATACACAAAAAACATAATAGCTCATTTGGCAAACTGTACCTAAGTATTGCGAACTGAAATTGTTTTGTAGAAGTCTTGGATATCTTCATTAAACGTTACAATAGCAATTGTAAGTTTTTGCGGTAGAGAATGGGATCCAACATTAAACGAACGTTTAAACGCCTTTCATTTAACAAAGCAAACAAAACTTGTGATTTAAGCGCTGTTTAACTGTCGTTTAAATGTACGAACTGGTCTCATCGCCCGAAGCTCGAATGTCTTTCTGAATAAACGTCTATGATTGTTCTGTCAAAATACTGATTAGTGGTCGGCAAGTGGGCCATTCGTATTATTTAACAGCTCATTTATTAACCTGAAGCAATCAGTGAAAGCAGTTTCGCGTTCATTTTGTAGATCAGTTGTTTAACGTTTTATTAATACCGTAATATCGTTTAGCATTTGCTTAGATATTCTTTAATATAGACCTAAATATTATGAAGAAAAAAAAAACTTTTTCTAAGGTTTAAATTTTGTGACGTAAATTCTTAAACGGTTTCTAAGTCACACGTTATTCTGATTTATGAAATTGTACTCTTCAATACATTTCTTTTTATGACAGTGAGTCATAAAAAGAAATGAATGACAGAACAAACCCCTTAATAGAATTACTATGGCGTTCAAATATGCAGACGTTGGAGTGACATAGACATTTTGCAAAGTGGACATTAAAACAGTGACCCAAAAATATAATTTCTTTTCTTATCTAATTTTTTAATAATTCTATAATACTTATAATATAAAAAAATCATGACATGTACATATGTGGCAGAAGTTAAACTTCATTTATCTTTTAAAATCCAAAAATACTCTCATCGTGCTTATCACATGGACATCACTTAAAAAAATAATAGGAAAATTAAACCTAGCGCCATTTGTGTGTTGAGGCAAAGCTCAACTTAATTTTTAAAAGTACCTACACTTTAGAAAATTAAGTTGTTTTGTTAGAACAGTAAGTAGCTTCCGACAAATGGCGTTATATCCAAAACCGTGTCGTGACGCGTCACGTGATGCGATTCTGACATCACTTTCTTTACTCTCAACGTCGCTAAATTAGTTTTACTTCAAAATATTATCATAATTATTATATTGAAAATATGTTATAAAAGTCTATGATATAACATTCTGATGAGTCATCACTCGCAAATTCTTAGATTAGATTGAATAAAACAGATATACTTACTTATAGGTAATTATTATTATAGAAGTGACAAAATGTAAGCACTAATAGAAAGTACTTTATGTTGTGTAATTGGAAAGTTAATCTCATTAAAAGTAAAAAAAGTAAATTACTAGGAAATTCATTTGCTCATTACTTTCTTATATCTTTTTATTGAATGTTAAGACAAAGAATCTGTCATGGGACTCATCCCAACTTACCTGTCCGGTAGTTGTGATATAGTATACGGGTATGCGACCCCGGCTTCCCTAGCTATTACTGTCCTATCCCTTGCCCTCCTGGGCGGTAATATCCTACATTTCCTCTTTCCCACTCTAACTTACCAATCTTCCTTTCCACACCACCTATCTTTCCCTTTCCCTATTCCTACCCTCTCCACCAATCCGTGGAAGCGCAATGGATAATCATAAAAATAATTTAATTATCCAAAATGGCGGCAATGTGGTTCGCCACCCATCACGACTCGTTCTCGCGGAGGTGAAAAGCGGACCATGGAGAGCCGCTTCGTTACGTTGAATGTAAGAGGAGGAATGGATGGTAAGAATGAAAGGGAACGAAGCGAAACAAGTATGTAAGGATCGTAGCAAGTGAAAAGAAGTGGTCTCCTAGCCCTACGGGAAAAAGGCGTGATTATATATTGTATGTATGTAAAACAAAAAAAATATAAATTATAATAATTAAAGAAAATTATGACAATAGGCTTAGCAGAAAATAATTATGATTCATTATTAAAAGCTTCTTTTTTTTACCCGACTAAGGCGAATCCAGAAGGTAGGGTAATGATTTTGGCAGTCTATGTATGTTTGTTTGTTCCATCGAAAGGCCTAAATTACCTGATTTTAATTAATGAGGTGTTAAAATACATTCCTAATGATGTTAAAGGATATAATATAATTTGCGTAGTCGAGTTTAGCTTTTGATTATTAAGCTTTTATGTTTTGAATGCTTTATAAAACTTTATCAATTGAAAATTATCATAAATTATTACCTGCCTCCTATTACTATGAGTACCAAAAAGTCGTAAATAATATGCTGACTGAATTTGCAGATAAAATATATTTAAATTTAGGAATTCAGAAAAGCCACGAAGAAATCACTAGAAAACTATAAGTATAGTCTTCAGGTTCTAAACTTAACTTGGAACCTTAAATTTTATTTAGTTCCTTTCAGGAATGCTCTAAGTACCAACTGGTCATGCCATGGGGCCTGGAAATAGAAACCTTTAAATGGGTAATAGAAACTTTTAAAAAAGGAGGTGTATGCCATAGACTTACGCTAATAACTCACGGAGCGGTTTAAAAAAAAACGGTGCGGTTTTATTTCTAAACTCACGAGCCCGCGGTTTTGCGCCGCTACGCAGCCACCGCCGTTGACGATATCGCCCGCAAACGTGGCCGGGTAAAAATCGCAGGTACGTGCGGTTGCAAAAAGGGAAATTAACAATAGAATTTCTCATTTCGCCCGCAAACCAATCGCAGAGCGCGCGGGTGACCACGGTCCGCGCGATTCTACTAGTTGCCCGCCGGGGAAGCGGGACTCGCGAACAACCGCGCACACCACGGACGTAAAACGCGCCGTAGTTGTGCTTTCATTTTTTTACATAGGTACATATCTGCATTCTACAGAAGTTGCAGGCCCGCAACCGCCGCGGCTGCAAGTGAAAATCGCTCCGTGAGTTCTTAGCCTTAGGCTGGGACTATATGCAACGGAATCCGGTAGGCCGTAGAGAATTATGAGCACTAAAAATAGAACTCTGTGCTAATACAATACAGTTGAAAATTGAAGTGTCAGGTGTCGAGCTGTCATATATGACATTGACGTTTAACTCGACACTCATGTGTTCGATTTTCAACTCTATTGTATTAGCATAGATTTCTATTTCCTATGATCAGAATTCTCTACGGCCTTCCGGATTCCGGTGCGTATATCTCTACCCTTAGGGTCGTTTCTCAATATTTTAATAAGTGTCGGATAGCTTATTCGGAAATTTTGTCGCTGCTTACTTTATATCGAGCGACGGAGACAAAACATGCAAATGAGCTATCTGACGCTTATCATTAGATTGTGAAATATGCCCTTAACATTTTACACAAGCAAGGAAAGTATATTTAGAAGTTACCGATTCGATTGTACTTAATTCATTTTGAAAGTCTATCGTGTGCACCACACATCCGAATATGTTTAGTCATGGAGAAACGAGAAGTTTCTTTTATGATAACAGCGGCATGATCTCGCAATGTGCTGACCAATGTAAGTGAAACAAATCTCTGTCTGCCAAGATAATTTATAGGTAGTTAACCTTACTGCTTCTTATCTTAGCTAATGAAAGTAAATTTTAGTAATCTCATACTTATATGAGGCCAAATTTCGTAATTAGTAAACTGAAAAGTTTATAAAATCGAAAAGGCGCTTCTGTTAAAACTGGCAATCATTAGAACAACCGCCTTTTTAGGGTTCCGTAGCCGAATGGCAAAAAACGGAATCCTTATGGATTCGTCATGTCTGTCTGTCTCTCCATCCGTATGTCACAGCCACTTTTTTTCGAAGCTATAAGAACTATACTGTCGAAACTTGGTAAGTAGATATATTCTGTGAACCGCATTACGATTTTCACACAAAAAAAAACAATAGCGTTTGGGGGTTTCTTATATCATTTTTTTTAAGTTTTCCAAAGTGATAAAAGGTGTCCCCCCACCTGTAACTTCTAAAATAAGAGAATGATGAATTTAAAAAAATATATGATGTACAAAACCATGCAAACTTCCACTGAAAATTAGTTTGAACGAGATCTAGTAAGTAGTTTTTTTTAATTAACTTAATTAAAATAAAATACACTAATAATAAAACATCGATCAAAGTTACAACGAACTACAAGAACTTTTATATTATGTTACTTGCTGCTACAAAACCCTTCATGGGCGAATCCGACTCGCACTTGGCCGCTTTTTACAAAAGTAATAAGCAAATGCCTAAACTACAGCGTATTCTAAGTAATACTATCCTACCAAATCAAAATCGTTTAAGTGAAATGTAATATCTTGTAGTCAATATCCTGAAGGAGAAAAAGGTATAGCTTAGCTACATATGCGTGGGCGCGGGTAATGGTAAGTGATTGCCGAGTCACTTTCGGCTCTGATTACCGCTGCGAGCCGCGACTTGTAATTACATTGTAACGAGCTGAAAGTTTTTCTTAATTAGCGAACAACAATTCTCTAAAGTTTTATTCAAATTGAATGACAGTTCCGACTTAGAAAGTGAGTTTTCAAAATGGAATGTGTGTGTTGTGAGTGACGTCATCTAGTTTATTTGTACAGTACAATAACAAGTATACGGTGTTAATTTTAAAAGATACATACGTAGTTTAACGCCTAAAAAAATCACAACAAAATATTCCTCTTTGGACTAGATTTTGAAGAGCACTAGCTTACTAATTAGTTTTGACTCGAGAAATCAAATGGTGTTCTTGAGATTCAAATTAGGAACTTTGCCCTAACCATAAGAATATTCTTTTTGGTGATTTTATTCATATGAAACTTTTTAAATTATTCTGAACTAGCTTTTGCACGCGGTAACAACAGTCCCACAGGAACATTGTAATTTTTCGGGATAAAAAGTAGCCTATGCATTAATCAAGAGCTTAAACTACTGCCATCAAAATCCGTTCCGTAGTTTTTGCGCGAAAGAGTAACAAACATCCCTCCATCTAGCCATCCATCCACACTAACTTTTACATTTTTAATAGTAGTTGGAATGATATCAAATAAGTGGGTATGCTTCTACAAGTGGAATTAAATATTGAAAGTACATAACAGACTTTGCATGTCTATTACCATTTCAAAAACGTATTGTGCACCGCAAATGATTATAGTTAGCTTCATAAATCGCTACAAAATTATAGTGATATCTTATGGAAACTATAACCAGTGCACGCTGTTTCTATTACATAGATTATCGAAAACAACAATTTTACACCGACCGCAACAGTTAACATGTTCGCGGATTTCTGCCGATTTCACTCGTCATCGACTCTCAAACAAAGAAATCATCGGTCTCCATTGATGCGTAAGAGAATTTAGCTGACGTGTTTGTGCGCAGAATCTCATTAATCTCATCATCAGATATGGAGCCATTGAATTTGTTTTGCTGGCTTTCGATTCTAGAAAAACAACCATAATGTCACTTTCATTGTCATCGGCTAATTGCATTATTCGTTTCACATAATGAGCCCGTTAATCTTACTATTGTTACGTTTTTTTAATTCCTAATTAAAATTTATTGCTATCTTATTCTGAAGGTTTCAATTATATAACCTATTGATTATCCTGTCGTTAGTTTAATAGTTTTATCAGAAAATATAAATAATTATGTAAATAACCTTCGTCGTAAAGTTATGTGATTTTATGAATGTCTGAATATGTAAGTTGAAAGAGAGGTAATTTGAATAAACCATCATTACGAATTCAATGCTTCCAAATTTAAATAACAGAGCTGGTTTATTTTTATTATTATAGCCGCAACCTGTGCGAAATTACGTTTAGTTAGCGCACACATGAGGCATGAATGGCGCTCAAGCCTCAAGGTTACTCCGAAACACTTTCTCCTCTCGCAGTTCGTTGCTCTCCAAATTTTCGTCCGCAGGCCAAAATCCGTCCGCATGGGACGCGACCGCGCGCACTGCATTCTCGACTCTAATTATACGTGCGCTAAATCACATTTTGAATAGTTATCGGCGATCGAAGTTTGCATCCGTAAGTTTACGTACAATGCTCGTGATAATGGCACCGAGAAACATAACGTGGCCCACTTTCTCTTTTAAGCGCACCGCGTCTTTCTCTCGCACGCCGCTCCAAACATGGGAGAACGAGATGACTGCATGTAAGAGGCTTCGGCGGCGGGGCTCGCTTTCTTCGCCGCACCTGGTTTTAGGTGCACCGGGTCCGGTAACTTTCGTTAGTATGACAGAGTGGAATCTGCGGGTGTTACTGCGTGTGACGCCAGCGCCCCCATCGTCGAATTACCTGATCTTTCGTTTGTTACGTCACCTAATATTTGTCATTAAGATAAGGCTTCTGAATTTTAAATTACATAGTGCTTTCACTAAATTAATATCGACCGCTCGTAACCGGATCACTTCATTTGCATTCGGCTGTTTACCTAATAGTTATAATATGTTTATGTCACTGCGAATAACTTGTATAGCATTTCGGTCATGGAGACATAAGTTTCTTTAACTAGTTATTATGTTACAAGTCATATTGAAAAACTTTTCCTAATAATTCGTAATTAATAGCTTTATTATACTTTTTCCAAGTCTTATCTGATAATTATATATTTATTTAATAGTCGTGGATATCAATCGTATACTCTTTCTCTTATTTAAATTTCAAAGTGGACGAAGGTACAGTTGATTAGCTTGCGAATAAACCGTGGTCCCTCAATGGATTAATGTGAACCGGCATTAACTTCCAATATGTGTCAGTGTAGAGAGCTTTATCTTGGAACTGCCACCGTCTATCGGAATTCGCACCAGCCGATTGCTATGTATAGGACTCCGTATAATTTATGGAATACGGATTCTAGAACTTCTATTTTTAACTGCTACAAATTTCTAAAAAATCAACCCCCGTCAACCAAGAAGCGAGCTGATGATGAATTATAGCTACTCTCGATCACGTCTACGATGCCACGGAAAGACACACACGCACACACACAAACAGAGAGACAGATACGATACAGAGAAAGATAGCCAAAGTTATAACAAGCATCTGTTTTCATCGGGGTTTAAAAATAAGTTTTTAGGTTTACAATACATATTGTTTGTTATTTACTTTTAACAACTGACCGGACATATTGTATCAGTTACGGCGTCTGCAGCGCGGCGTCCGAATCGCCTGCCAAGTTCAATACCAAGTTGGTATTGACCTGGCAACGTCTGACCGATGATAATTGTAAAGGCTTTAGTTTAACGTTTATTTACTGTAGTTGGAGTATTAGATTAGACAGTGGCATATTGTTACTACTGTGCTTTTAACTTTTAAGTTTATTTTCTGTTGCTCTGCTTCAGCTACGGAAATTCTACTTCCAATATATATGTAAAAGTTTGTGAGGATGATGTATGGATGGATGTTCCACTTTCACGAAAAAACTTCCGACCAGATTTTGATGAAATTTGGTATGGTATTAGTTTAGGTTCTGGATTAAACCTTAGGCTACTTTTAATCTCGAAATAGTGTTTATGCGGGCGGAACCGCGGGCAAAAGCTAGTAAACTCTATATAATGTACCGTGGATTTGATCTGACTATAACTAACTGTTACATAACATGATAATTATTTAAGAGCATGTTATGTCAATGCCAAACTTCGTACTGTCACTTTGATGCCTATGATTGTTTATTCAGTTAGCCGAAAGGCTATGTATAGTATAGACATGTATTAGTATGCTCCTCTGTTATATGAGTTATATATTAAATGTATCTGTTGTACGTGTAGTAATAAATCAACATATTGTGATGCTATGATTTGTATCATTTGTATCTCCATGTAACTTATAAGAAGAATCCCCAAGATATTCAACGTAGAGATCCTGGCCGGAACATCAAACACTAACTTGATTTGACAAAATCCTAATTCCTCCTAAAACAAAGCTAATTAGAACTTAATCAGTCAGAAGCCACACTTCCAATTCTGAATGCTAAATATGATCCTAACTTCCTAAATGCTATTTCACTTGGCTGAATTTATATACTGTTTTATTTAGGACGTCAGAATTTAGTAAGGTGGAATACGCGCTTAGGGGTCAATTAACACCAAAACGAAACGATACGTGACAACGCGCTTAATTTTTAAGATAATATGTAGCTACACAAAATGATACAAGTTTCATATGACATCAGTCATACACATTTGACGACCTCTGTGGCTCAGTTGGTTGAGCGTGTTGGTGCTCAAGCCGGGGGTCGCGGGTTCAAATCCCGCCGAAGGAACAAAAAGTTTTTCTGTGTTCCTGGGTCATGGATGTGTATTAAATATGTGTATAATATAATAAAAATCTTAAATATGTGTATAGTATAAAAGTATTAAATATATTTCCGTTGTCTGGTACCCGTAACACAAGTTCTTCGAGAACTTACCACGGGATCAGATTGACGTGGTGTGAAGCGTCCATAGATATTATAAAATATTATTATAATATTATAAAATACACTGCACATACGCTGTGCGGTGCGACGCAACCTGACATTCGAACTCTTACAATGAAACCTGTATCTTTTTGTGTAGTGAATAAAGTTCAATTTTGAATAGCTATTTTAAAAATGTAGAGCCGGTTAGTGTTTCGTATCGTCGCGGCGTGAACTGACCCTAAGGCTGTACAAGTTTTAAAATTATTTAAGCCACAATTCATAAACGACACAAGATGGTGATGATGAACGTTCTCGTCTGTCACATGCGTCACATGGTATCCGCTGCTATGTTGAGTCGTTTATAAATGTGCCGAGCTGTCAGATTTAATTGTTTTGGGAAAGTTGAATAAATAACACGCTCCATACAATGTTTACAAATATAATATCATCTTGAGGCTTCAGTGAGTGAAGAAGGTCAGAGAGTAAGGCTACATTTCCACGAGAGTTTTTTTGTGGTCGCGACAGAAAAACTGCGTAAACAGAAGTCTGCACTAATTCAGGAGAGCTTAAAATCGACAAGTGTCAGATTTGAAACTCTATACGATTTTCACCCTACCTATATAATTTAATAAATCTATACCTACAAATAAATAATTTTGAAGTGTCACTTTGCAACCTAAATTAATAGTTTTTCACAAAATGCATACAATCATACATATTATGAAAGTATATAGTACTTTAAGGTATTTACAATCACACAATGAAATAAAATAAAAAACGTCGGTCGGTCTATGAAACTGCTGAACCGATTTTCACGGGACTTTCACAAGACTACTTTTATCTTAGGATTCCGTAAAAAATTCGGGTTCCGTTAGCTAGTTTTCGAAAAAAATTGTTATTTTCAAAGCAAATTAAACTTTCAAACGTTAACTACTGTTCGTGTTCATAGTCAATAAACCTCTTTAATTTTAAATACACATTAATACGTTCAATTAGTGCAATACACAGGACCGGACAATAAATCGGAATTTAAAATTAGAAATGTAGGTGAAACAGAGACAATTTCCTCCCAATTTCTTAAAGTATAGCAGCACATTAATACGTTCAATTAGTGCAATACACAGGACCGGAAAATAAATCGGAGTTTAAAATTAGAAATGTAGGTGAAACAGAGACAGTTTCCTCCCAATTTCCATTCCCGTCCGTCCGGAACATGGCGCGCGGCGGAGAAACTTGTGCCTGCCATTTCTACACTCGACACCCGGCTATCGCGTATCAGTCTCGATTGTAAGGCCCTGAATACATGAACAATTTATATCAGTCTCACTTGTAGCGGAAATATACGTGCGCCTTAGTATGATTCTCGATTTTAAGGCACGAGACACGTGCAATTCCATTTTCAAATAAAATATTTGTTGTTCACATCCAATAACACGAAATAACGCTTGCATTGTGTTACGCCGAGTGTGTGAGGTTACGGACAGACGGACGGTTATTATACGGACCAGGAACGCAAGTCGCAACTAAGTTGCGAGTGTCCATGGGCGGCGGTAATCGCTTACCATCAGGCGATCCGTCTGCTCGTTTGCTGGTTCATTTCATTTAAAAAATATATGTTACGCTACGAAAAGATATGGTTACATACCTTACTTTGTTTTCACTTGTTTATTACCACCCAGATATCGTTTCAAACCCAAAAAGATAAGAACATATTGGAAAAACCGGTGCTGTACCGATAACAGGAAGTTACTGAAAATACATTACTAAATACATTACTGGAAATACATTAGTGTTTTAACCCCCCACGAAAACATAGGGGCGTTAAGTTTCTGTCTGTCTCTGTGAATGAGTGTCTGACCGTGCGTAGCGTTGTAGCTGCAAAACGGATGAACCGATTTTGATCTTTTTTTTTTTGGAAGCTAACATGATCTAGAGTGTTCTTTGCTATAATTCAGCATCATCAGCTCGCTCACTGCTTGACAATTCAGGGCAAAAGAGTTTCAAAAGTAAAAGCTTTCATTTCATAGTTTCCCTAACTAAAGTCATGATTCCGATAACTACTTATACTAGGGGATCTTATACTTTAAACGAGACAATCTTGTAATTATAATCGGTTTCTCTAAAAAGACTGCAAGAATTATCATGAATATGAAGTGTACAAAACTGCATACTCTTAGTATGCAGGTAGTTTTAGGTGAGAGAATTATTGTTCTAACTAGGTCTTATCCCCGAGAAACTGCGCATTTTTAGCCTATGTATTTACTTTCGTAGTGCAACAATATATCAAAACTTTCGACTCTATTATGTCACTTCGATTGGCACTTTGGATTTTATGGTTCGTACCCCTGATTAAATAACGATGTTTAAATTATTTCTATAAGTGCACTGAGCATACTCTATTTGAAAGCCATAATCTGATTCTATCTCTAGCCTTGTATATGATAGTAATGATTCTCGTGATGATAAATGACATAGGCGTGTTCAGGCGGATATATTTTGGTCTTGACTAATGGGGCAAGCACGATGGTCAAGAGAAAGTGTTCAAGGACGGTTGCGGCCGGTTGCGCAACCTCGTGAGAGAATGACTGGACCCTTGTGTCGGAATCGACCTATTTAAGGACGATGACTCTAAGGTAGACCGTAGACGTCATCTTCGTCACGCTAGCTCAGAAAATTTGACGCTTTCCTACCCAGTGAATGTAACTTCTCACGTCGAATACACGAATTATATAATGGCTGCTACATTAATATAATTGCGTGTGTGCTTTCATTTTTTACTGATTGAAATTAGTCATGCTTCTTTCTTTTTCTGTTTTTTACTTGAGGCACTAAAATAATTGAAACATTTAGAGTTTAGACCACTGTTCGAATTCGTTTTGTTCGGAAAAAATACTGTAACTAAGTATACGGGTTTTTAATAGTTATTTATTCAATTCATGTACGTTACACTTTTTTGTCATTGTCACTCATCTTTGTGGGGCAAATATTTTCACTATCACAAAAGTAAAACAATATTAAGAAATATATGAAACATTATACATAATATCTACTAAACACAACAAGAATCAATCGTGTCAAATTTACATTTTGACCATGTCAAAATTAAATGTATGTCATTTAGCGGGGCCTCCCAAATACTTTCACTAGCGCATTAAATTCGGATTAAATCGACAGGTTACGTAACCGTTCAGTCGATATAATTACGAGCAGAGAAACTTGAAAGTAATATGTTTACAACAAATAAAAATTTCGCGACCACACCTCATCCTATGTTAAATTAAATGTTTTAATCCATAATACCGTTTGAATATTTTACTAAGATTACTTTGAAATTGTATTGATTGTTGATTTTTAATGATCAATCCATTGATTAAAGTCGTTAATACGTTATATTATAGTCATAACGAAATAATTCTGCAATTGTGCTAGTTTCAATTTATTACTTTATAGGTAATAAATTGAAAGCGACAACCTCCGTGGTCCAGTTTTTTAGAGCTTGGCTCTGGATTTGGAGGTCGTGGGTTCAATTCCCGCGTCGGAACAACAAAAATGCTATCTCATGATCTTGAAAGTTGGATAAAACTTGGAAGTTTGGTTGAGGACAATGCATGCTGATCACCTGATTGTCTGACAAGAAAGATGATCTATGCGTCGGGTGGGCATGTATAAATTCGGTTCTGCGCCTGATCTCTCGCCAGTCTTGTCTGTCATCCGTCCCGTCTCGATTTCGAAAGTAAAGGAAGTAAGAGTGTTCCTGTGTACTGAGCATACACTTGGACACTATAAAATAACTCCTGCACAGCTGTCTTGGTTTCGATGAAATCGGGCACCGTCACCGAAATCAGTATGTTGACCTATGTATTTTAGGCCCCTAGCCTGGGAACACACGTACTTAATTTGATTTGAAGGTTGCCAAATTCAGTGAAAATTCACAAAGTTGTATGAAAGTGTCAGATTGATTTGAATAATTCAGGATCTGATTGTTTCCGATTGTTACGTACATGGTTTATATAAAACACGTGGTTTTATGCGCCGTATTTTGGGACTTCGATCTGAATTTGACATTCTTAAATGCTGTCTAATTAACTGCGTGTATTCCCAGGCTTAGGTAAACTTACAAATAATTGTCTTTTTAAGTTGCCAAATAAACAATAACGTAAGTACTTACAATAAAAATTTTTGGTGTCATATATTTTGGCAGGATGTAGTTCAGAGAACCTGTAACAAAATACAATATTATGTAATACAACATTTAGTATGAAATGATTTTAAGTAACCGCTATGTTACCCGGGCCATTATTAGGAGTTTATTGAAACCTAATTCATAAAAATCGGATGCGTAGTTTAGGCGGTAGAATACATATTATGTCACCGTAAAATTGTAATTTTTTTTAGACTTCCGACGCGAATATTCTGCCTATAATTCAACACATTATTTTTCGTTAGATTATAAATATATAGTTTTGAATCTTTCGACATATTTTTACAATCTCGTTAGTTACTTTACAATCTAACGGTTTTTACAATTATACGGTGACACATACATACATATTACATACACCATAGCCAAAATCCCTTACTTACCCTTCCTTTTGGCTTCGCCGTAGTAGGTTATAAGTAAGTCTCATACTACTACGAGTAGATAGTACGAAGTATAAAGTATTATTATGTTTCAAGCGTAAACTATTATCATTATCAGGTGGTATCTATAACGAGCAGGCTTTGTCCTTGCTGACAACAGTGGAAACAATGAGAGATAAGCAGCCGCGGAAATGAAAGTGAAAGCATTCCTAATATCAGCGACTATTGTTACAAAACTACGAGGTGTATTGTTAGGACTGAAAGTGCCAAAAGCATGTGGAAGTTAGGTGTTATTTTGGTGTTTCCTAATAAGATAAAGCCTTAACTTAACCACTAATCGCCTTAATAGCTAATCATTTGAATTAAGACGTAATTGAGAATTACTGAACATAATTAAAATCGAAATTGAACGTTCAATTATCAAGAGTAAGCGAGCGCAGCGCGGCTCTTGCAAAGAAACGTGTACCTTTTGTTGTAGTGAATAAAGTTCAGTTTTGAATCGCTATCTTAAAAATAGTGTGCCGCGTCTCTTCTCGGTGTGAGCTGACCCTAATGCATTTGACATACGCGCAATAGATATATTTATTATTTCTATTGCGCGAATGTCAAATTAAACGCATACGCATAAATTTTTTTTGTACTTTTTAAATGTATTTAATTAGTAAACTACACATAAAATAACATATTTTTTTTTACATTTACCAAGTAGTAATGCCTCAAAATTACTGAATATATTAATGAAATTAAATATTTCAGATGTAGTATTTAATTAAATATTTAATCTGAACACAAAATGTAATTTAATATGTAAACAAAATGTTTGATTATATTTGTTACGAAAATGATTACAAAAGTTTCAGATACAGTTTCTACAGCGATTTGAAATTGTCTGCGCCGACAACACATGTCGTAAACGCTGAGCTTAATAAAAAATCACATGTCTTTGGAGACATAAATAAAGAAGAAAGTAGTGAAATCCTAAACGACTTGCGAGAAATCGCCGCCATAAATAATGCACTAGTTCTAAGCCCTAGTATAACTATGTAGTCTATCTCGCCCGACTAGTTTCGACAGCTACTAATAAAGAGCTAGTCCCCGCCCTAGCCCTGACAGTTGTTTCTCTAGATCACTATGTACTGTAAGGGCCTTTTTATACTAGCAGTTTGCGAGCGGCTGCGGGGCGAATGCGACGCGAAAACACCATGGCTGCACATTGAGGACGTCGTGGATGCGTGACAAATCAACTACGGGGAAGAACATAGGCTACTTTTTATCGCGGAAAAATGTACGGTTTCCGCGAGATTAAGTTTTCCGCGCACGAAGTCGCGGGTAACATCTAGTAGGTATAAAATAAAGTAAGTAAGCAGCCAAAGTGTCCAAATGATAATTATGTACCTATTTTTAGGGTTCCGTACCTCGAAATGAAAAAACGGAACCCTTATAGGATCACTTTGTTGTCCATCCGTCTGTCAATACCCTTTTTCTCAGGAAGGTGTGGAGGTATCAAGCTGAAATTTATATCAAATACTCATGTCTACACTGTCCCTTGGAGCTGTGAAAAAATCAAACTTCTAAGCCAACGCAATCAAAAGATGCAGTCGCTTATGCCGCAAATTTCCGCAAATTTTCGACACTCGCAAAAGAATCAAAACCTACAGGGTACTTCCCGTGAACTAAGAATCTTGACATTTGGTACGAAGCAACGTCTTATAGCACAGATAAACGAAAAATTGCGAAAACTGTACATTTTTAGTTAAATCATAATATAATAAAAATATTTTTAATAATTTTAAACTTACTACCCTACTATGACTCGATTGTCGTGATGGGTGAACTTTTACTTATATACCTACAGGTTTGTACGGAACACTCGGTCCGACTCGCACTTGGCCGGTTTTTTATTATAGATCAGCAGGTCTAAAATGGCCCCATTAAGTGAATCGTACTTATAAAACATCGACTATTGAATTTCATAGTTGATGTTTCATAGTACCATTCAGTTAAGGTACCCATTTTAGACCTGCTGTGATCAAGTGGACAATAATTACCTCGCAAAACATAATGAGATCATGGAAACTCTGATACATAGGTAACGTAACCATAAAATATGGTAAGTTTGCGATCGTTTTAAAAATGTATATGTCACCGTAAAATTGTAAAAACCGTTAGATTTTAATAAAACTAGTGAAATTGTAAAATGTTGATGGACTTCCGACGTGAATATGCTGCCTATAATTTAACACATTACATTTCGTTAGATTATAAACCAGTGTTTTTCAACCTTTTTCATGTATGAAAAAATATTTCGCGACCCCCCGACCCTTCGCTTTTTTATCATGTATGTATGTGTATGTTGCAGTGTTACAAATGTTAATCATTCCATACGACGTTTTTATGCGTCTCCATAATTATTATTCGGATATAAGTACATAATATAGTACGTCAAACACATTATTTTACAATTACATACATCGATGATATCGATGATCGATTTATGAGTAAGTATATCCTTTTGTTAAAATTCTCTTACTTAATAAATCAATCTTTTAAATCTTGATTGATTTTTTTTTAATAAAGTTCTCTCGGAGATCGATCTCCCGCGACCCTACAGAAGCTTCGCGACCCCCCAGGGGGTCGCGACCCACAGGTTGAAAAACACTGATAAACATATAGTTTTTAATCTTTCGACATATTTTACAATCTCGGTGGTTATTTTACAATGTAACGGTTTTTACAATTTTACGGTGACATATATACAACATCGGCAATGTTCTATCTATTTATCTAATGCCTGGTCGAGCGGCAACTTGTTCTATTGCACATCGATGTAAATTTAAGATCCAAAACATAACTTTCTACTGTCCAACATCAACAAAGTCAAAAAGTGAAATCACCACCAAATCTCCATACAAACAGAATTTATACGGGCACTATTATCTTATTAGTGGCAATATTTTATACGGGCGCTCTACGGCGCGTAGTTAACGTATTAATCATACGTTTTCCAACGTTTATCGCCGATAACTCATCGTGTAACTACGTTGTTATTAACGTAGTCTGGCCTAAATATGTGGCAAAAGAAATTGAAATATCGTTTCGTAATATTTATAGTTTAAACCCACGATTTACCTATGTATGTATTTCATTATTTAAGTGCTAATCTAATGCATATATCGTGAACATTAGTTCAATTTGTTCTTAACGTTTTGCCTGTAATTTTTCATCTATAATGCATACATTCATTAACAACAAGCTTAGTACTTAGTCCTTGGGACCTAATACGAGTAAACACACTTAGAAAATTATATAAACTTAATTTGCCTCACTTAAATAATTTGTGAAATGTTATATTGTATGAAAGATTAGATACCTTTATAAAGCACTAGCTTTTGCCCTTTTTTGTACTTTCTCGAGATAAAAAAATACCCTGTGTCCTCTCTCGGGAACCAAATTATGTCTATACCAAATTTCATAAAAATCGGTTGAACTGTTAAAGCGTGAAGAGGTAACAGACAGACACACTTTCGCATTTATAATATTAGTATAGAATATAGATACATAATAAAATAATACATACTAGCTTTAATCCGCTACATTATTCGCATAGAGTATCTTACTCATGATAACCGTACATTTTATCGAAATAAAAAGTTGCTTATGTCCTTACCTCTTCCGGGGGTTTTGAGTGAAAAATAGAACATATTCATTATATTATACTCTGTTCTCAGATGTGACATCTTTTGATCTTTAATGGGGGGTTGAAACCCTAGGTTCATGCCGTCCAGGTGCACACAAACTTTTCAGAGAAACCAAAAAACTACTTGAGGCCATCAGAGACCCCAGAGCCGGCACCTATCTGGCCCAGAGAGTGCGGGAGGAAGAATCCAGCGGGGAAACTCTTTGAGGCTTCTAGGTACTCTGCCTGGTGGGGACGACCTGGGAGATTGGTTTTTATTGTAGCTTTTTAAGTTTTTAGTACATTTATAGTTTGTAAATATTTTAAGTAGTTAGCTATAGATATTAATATTGTAAATTGTAGTTAATAAATAAGCGTCATAACAATATTTTAATAAAAAGATAAAAGTCGACCAAATTAATTTGTTATCGGATTTCTTGGGACAATGAGTATCATTTAAATTAGTAGCATTATGCTGATGTTTTTTTGTTTACAGACGAAGTAGACAGATGAATATTGTCTTCCCATATTTACTACACCTATCTACAATGGACCCGGTTCACGGTCGGAGGTCACGGCACTTCTCAGCCTAAGCCCCACTTGTGAACAATGCTTTACAACCATTGATTAGATCGCACCTTTAATATTAACGCAGAGCAATCCTACTTTTTTGCGGTCTAAAGCCGAGTACACACTATCCACGGAAAACTAATACGATACTATTTTATGAGTAGCTGAGACGCTTTTTCATTTGAATACATTTAAATCATATTTATTTTCTACTAGCTGCCCGGAATCCTACACGAACTACACTTAAAACTACGACTTACAACTACACCTATCAAACTACTGGGACTGACCATTTTTTTTTTTAAATAAACATAAGAGGCAGGCCCAGCGCATTAGCAAGTTAAAGTGGCAATGGGCTGGACATATAGCCCGTAGAACCGATGCCCGCTGGGGCCGAAAGGTTCTTGAGTGGAGACCACGAACTGGACGCCGAAGCGTAGGACGGCCTTCCACCAGGTGGACAGATGACCTGAGAAAAGCAGGGAGTCGGTGGATACAGGCCGCGAGCGACCGGTCGCACTGGAAATTTATGGGGGAGGCCTATGTCCTTCAGTGGACGTCACCAGGCTGAAACGGAAGAGGCAGGTAACATGTGTTCTCGCTAGTGTACACCCGTCTTTAGTGACGTTTAAAAAATCTGTGCTAATTTATATCGACGTGATTAAGATGATATCAACATCTCTTGCTGTACACCTTTTGTTTAATATAAATGAAACGCTTTTGTCTCAATTGTCATTGATACTTGTGAATAGAAACGTTGAAGAACGTTTTCTATTCATTCACAAGATCAACTTGAAGTGTTGAGTCTAACACACACTGGTAGATATTAATGCTTGGTGTTGATATATAAATGAACGTGAAAATTATAAGACGCAGTGCACACTGAATTACGACGCTTTAGTCTACTATCCCCCTTACTAATAAACGCTGTATATAAGCTTTGAATAGATAAACAGTGTTCTGTCTCCTTCTATAGAATTAAAAATGTCACTTGTGCGACGGGAACAAAACACTGTATAACTATTCAAAGCTTATACAGCGTTTATTAGTAAGGGGGTAAGAGTTTAATGAAGTTTTACTATGTAATTAATAACTTTATTGCGTACTAATTTTTGCCCGCGACTTCGTCCGCGTGGAGTTCGGTTTCCATACAAATTTTAACCCCTTTTTCATCCACTTAGGGGGCGAATTTTCCAAAATACTTTCTTAGCGGATGCCTACGTCATTACAACTATCTGTATGCCAAATTTCATTGAAATCCGTTCAGTAGTTTCGGCTGCGCGTTGATAGATGAGTCAGTCACGTTTGCCTTTTATATATTTAGAGACTAGATGCTGTCCGCGACTTCGTCCTCGCAAAAGATAATCTGTCGGAAAACGTTGTACATTTTTCCGTAGTAAAATGTAGCCTATATCCTTCTCCGTGGTCTACTCTATATCTTTGCCAAATTTCATCAAAATCGATCTAGTAGTTTTTAAGCCTACTCAATTCAAACAAACATAGAATCAAATAAACTTTCCCTCTTAATAATATTAGTATAGATAGTTTAGTAACGATTCAATTTAGCAACTGTTCCAATTTAGTAACTATCATAATAGCTTCTCGAACATAACTATTTTATTAAATTAACGCTTGAACTTTATTACTATAAACCTAATCAGTTGAACCTTTAAACTTTTATTATATTAGTATAAATTACATAAATATTACAGCTTTGTCGGATATTGAGTGTTATTTTATAGATTTTAATGCTTATGAATACTGAACAACGTACTTATACCTTCTGTTTTCGATCACCTTCTAATACCTGTGCATTTTCTTGTCACAAACAAGTTTTCTCTTGCTTTGATGCAATTAAACTTTCTCGATTAAAGCTATTTGAGACAAGGGAAAAATGGAGCAGC
This sequence comes from Glaucopsyche alexis, assembly GCA_905404095.1. Classification (NCBI taxonomy): domain Eukaryota; kingdom Metazoa; phylum Arthropoda; class Insecta; order Lepidoptera; family Lycaenidae; genus Glaucopsyche; species Glaucopsyche alexis. The sequence goes on along the minus strand of FR990051.1, from coordinate 16,592,982 downwards.
GGCAGCTCTGCTCTATTTTATAATGAACTAAATGTTGCCCGCGAATTCGTGTGCACAAATATTAATCTCGCGAAAACCATACTGTATCCTTCCCTATAGTATATTCTATATCTATGCCAAATTTTATCAAAATCGGTCAAGAGGAGCCTATTCAATGCAAACAAATAAACACAAACTTTTCTTCTTTAAAATATAATATTCGTATAGATATAGACTAGTACTACTGATTAAACTCGCTGTTGCCAGAGAAAAATAATATTTATTTAATCCTTTTGTTTACATATAACACGTAGTACAGTAGAAAAATCCCTCAAATGTTTTGCACCCTTGGTTTTGGTGATTAGAGAAATATTACGTGCAGATAAAGTAGAAATCAAATTCATCCGAACCAAAAACCAGTTTTGTGTGTACAACGTCCCTAAATATGATATGTCAAATCAAGATTTTTAAATATGGCATCCCAAGACTGACAGCTCGCGTTTAACTCCGTCAACCCGGCGAAGGCGCGAGGCGCGGCAACCTGACACACTGACTTGCTTTCCACCGCACACGCCACAGCTCACTAACGAGAAAAACAGCATAGCCAACTTCAGCGAATGGGTATTAAGTGTTACTCAAACCAATGGATATTGATAATTCTAAAAGTACTAGCTATTTCCCGCGGCTCCGCCCGCGTAAATACAGTATCCCAAAGGAACATTGTACTTTTTTGGGATAAAAAGTAGCCTATGTTTTAATCTAGAGCATAAACTACTACCATACCAAATTTCATCGAAATCCGTTCTTTACTTTTTGCGTAAAAGAGTAACAAACATATATCCATTCATCCATCCTCACAAACTTTCATATTTATAATGTTAGTAGGATAGTAGCATTAAAGTTGTCAAAAAGTGGATCGACGATGTAACTCGTTGAACTCTTTTCTATGAGCAATCGGGAAATAGTAGTTGAGAGTTGTAACTCTCAAAAATAATTGAAATCTCTAATATTTTGTAAAATATAAGAGATTTCGATTATTTTTCTTACAGTAACTAAAGTAATAATTAATATTAAAAATAAAGTGTATGAATTAAAAATGTTTGATCTTACAAAATCGCGGTACCGCTTATTACCGAGTCAGTTTTTGAGATAACTATCACACATTTAATCTTTCGTCGCTGTTCTCAATATAAAGCCCTGTATACACTAGCTTTTATCTGGAGCTTTCCATAAAATTAAATAATAAAACGTCTTACCTATGTATTTTTGATATCGAATACATTAAAATATTACCTAAAACACTTTTGGCTTCTTCACAAGAGATTAAATATATTTTAAATAGGCAATAAATAATAATATATCTTTATATTGTAATCGGACAATATGATTACAGTCGGCAGTAAAAATAACCCCTCCGATATATTTCGGGGAAGACATATAGGAGTACTGTTATTCGAACCCCAAATTTTTTTGGGTCAGCACTTCCGCGGGCTTATTACGTATCTTGCAAAAGCCAAGTAATGGCAAAAAAATCGCAAATTCGTATTACGTATCTGCAAAAACCTAGCAGAAGCAACCTAGCGATAGTACTGCCTCTACCGAACAATCGAGGAACTATAAATTGCAATCAATCGTTCGATCTCTTCACTGCTGTCTAATTTTTCATATTCCGTAAGACTTTTACAGCAAAGCGAAAGCAATCAGCGAGCGATTAGAATTGTCAGTTAGCAATAATAAGTGAAAATGAAGCAAAGGGCATTCAAACACAACAGCGAGCGATTAGCAATCGATCGCATATGTAATACGATTTTATTTGACGTTCAGCAATCGATTGCGCGTCTATCGCGCGATGACTGCAAGATTTTTGCTAATCGCTATTTTTACGTAATACAGCGGCCGAGGTGCGTTGATGTATCGCTATATTAACATCGATTTTTACTGCTTTGGTGCAAAAAGTGAGAAAAATCGACACAAAATAGCTTTCAAAATTAAAATAATATTTAATATATATTTTATTATATGCAGTAGATTCAGGGCTTACATTGGTAATTTTTTTTTAAATTCAAAAGGAGTAACGGTTGTAATAAAATTATTTGTGTCTACGTCGGCCTTACGTACTTATGAAATATAAGAATATTCGTAAGTTAAAAAGTTATTTATTTCACTAAAATACACTCAACCAGCACCTATTTTTATTTTTTTAACATTAATATGTGTAACACAACTGAGTTTAATTTATGTCTCGCATAAAACACGCACTGAAAATTTAAGTATCATTTAAGTACTTACTTACCTATCTTCTAAAATGCTATTGAAGCTAAATTGTTGTTAAAGTGCTGATTGTATAATATTTTATTTTACATGTCATGAGAGGAGAACCGATCACAAAAAATTAGATATCTTAATTAACCTACTATATATATACTATTATAAATGTCAAAGTTTTTGAGGATGGATGGATGTATACATGTTACTCTATCACGCAAAAACCACTTGATGAAATTAATATGGTAGTAGTTTAAGCTTTGGATTAACACATATGCTGCTTTTTACCCGACTGCGCGACGCAAAGGAGTGGTAATGTGTTTATCAGCCTATGTATGTATGTATGTATGTATGTATGTATGTATGTATGTATGTATGTATGTATGTATGTATGTATGTTCCTTTGAAGCACTATACAGACCAAACGCCTGGGCCGATTTTTATGATTCACACGTCAATCGATTCCTCTTAGTCCGGCGAGTGTCACTAAAGACATGACGTTAGTGAAAATTCAATATGGCGACTACTGGACGCCATATTGTGAAAATGAAAAAAATGAAAGTCAACAAACTATATCAAGTGGGGTATCGTTGAATAGGTATTTTTTCATTGTTAGTTTTCTCTCAACATTTTTCGATTCGACTGACCGTTTAGGATCTATATCGATTTAAAGTTGCGTAACAACCATTCTCACATTCCAGTGATATAGTACTGATGCTGATAGGAAATCCAGTCTGGTAAATAGCTAGCTAGGTAAGGTCAGATTGGGGAAGACCGTCTACAAGGCAAGACCGTCTGCACGCAATAACTTAAATTTATGAATAGCTATGCAGCTTGAATTGACAGTCGGTAAAACATTATCATACTTTGGTTAAAATTTATAATCATAGATGTCGCTGGCAACACTATGATGGGAGAAAATTTGCCGCCATTTTTATTTGGGTTTTGAAGGTCCATTAAATATGAAAACAAGAATGTCATATGACTTTTAACTTTATTATCCTACAGTTAAAGTGCATATTTGAAGGTAAAATACACTTTATAGATATAAGTTGGTATAAATACATATAACATACCAAGTGACGTGTTAAATGTCAATAGACGGTCTTGCCTCCAATAGCACGGGAAGACCGTCTGCACGCCGAATTTTAAAAAAGGGTTTGTATTTGAAATATGTGCTATTATATTGTAATTTATGTAGCACAAAATTGTTACTGTTAATATGTTTCAGCACATGGAATACTTAAGATCGGTCTAGAACATACCAAATATTTGTTTTATTAAATTGAGTAAATTTTTCAATGAAGTATGCCGGTGTTACCCAACCTGACCTTACTCATAACTAAAAAGTATAAAATAAAAAATAATAATTTAAAAAAATTAAAAACCCGACTGCGTAAAAAGTGAACCAAACTAAGTAGGTACATAATTATAACTGAAAAGAAAAAAACAAGCACTTAGATATCCGGTGGTCTAGAATTCTATAATATATTATTGAATTAATACTATTGGAACATAACAACTGAACAGTCGGGATCCATTATTCGACAGCCAATCTAATTTTTCAATGGATCCTGACTGTTTAGTTGTTATGTCACCGGATATCTAAGTGCTTGTTTTTTTCTTTTCAGTTATTATCCCGCGTAAATACAGGAAAAAGGTAGTTATTTTACACATTAGGTTAGGCAGTTTGACTTAATTTGAATAGTTCATTTTGTAAAAATCTAAGTGATCTTAAAGTTTTTGTATTGTTGTCTTATTTTTTGTATTGTGCAATATGTTATTTGTTATTATTACATATAATGTAACAATTTTGTTGTCCAAGTCCCAAACAACTGTGACGTGTCGCAACTAAATTAATGTTCGCCCAAACAATAGAATGACGACGGTTTTTTCGTTTCGCAACACTTAAGTGCTTTTGCCCATCTGCTACAGTTTCGCAACTCGTATCCGCTTTACAAGATAGTATTATACGAACTACTTTTACGTACATTTACTTGACATGTATGTAGAGAGTATTCTATCGTATCACACACCAGGCAAACATATTTAATATGGCGTTCATTGACTTGAAAAAATGTACGTTCAAATTATTTTTATAATTTAAGAAACATAACGTTAAAGTTTAATATAATATTATTGTACATTTTTAATAATAATAATTAGTACCTATTTGGAATGGATAAAATCAATCTGTGAAATATTCATTTGTGCCTATATAATTTCATCATCATTATTTCGATATCTTTTAACATTCATAGGACCAATTCATACTAATATAAAAAAGGAAAAGTTTGTTTGTTTGTTTGCGTTGAATAGGCGACAAAAGTACTAGACCGATTTTGATGAAATTTGGTACAGATGTAGAGTAGACGACGGGAAAGGACATAGCCTACTTTTTATCGCGGAAAATGTACGGTTTCCGCGAAATTAACTTTTGTGCGCACAAAGTCGCGGGAAACATCTTATAATTTTGCTATCTATTTTTTGGTCATTTACAATGAAATTTACATGATTTTAAACAAAAAAAGTAATGTCAAAGACAATGCATAAAAAAATCGACAAAAAGATACACATACTTTCAAACGAAATAGATTCAGTTTCTCGATAAAAAATATCAATAAACCGTAATAATCGATAAATTATTAATAATAAAAATATAATACATAGTCATTTAATATCGGAGTAAATGAGAAACCCCACAAACGCCTATAAAATGCGGAGTGTGTGACGCTTGGCCCACTTTCCACACATGGGGCTTCTACATATCTACTAGAGAATCTTCGTCATCGCGTAACTTTTATTGCTACAACTGTATGGTTGAATTTCGCTTAACCGGAAAACTAATTGAAAACATGCCGGCAAAAAGCGTTAAAACATGCAAATACGGTTTTCAAACGGTACGGATACGAGCGAGGGGTAATTTCGGACCGCGTAAGTGAAAGTAAAATTATGCAACTTTCTACAACAAACGAGATTAAATATTATTCATATTTTTAAGATATTCAAATATATTATTATTGAATATATTTTGTTATTTTGTTAATAAATACTATTTATAAATTCTACAAGTGGATTTAAATGCACTTTTTGGATTCCATGTTAAATAATAAAAAAGTATATTATACGGTTGCGTGTGATTTCGTGCACACAAAAAATATTTCGCAGGAACCGTACATTTTTCCGAAATAAATACTGTCTACTCTATATCTGTGACACATTTCATCAAAATTGGTACAGTAGTTTCGGATCCTATAAATGCAAATAAACAAACAAATCTTGCTACTTTGTAATATTAGTAAGATAAGATAAATAAATAGATCTATGAAACTTGAATAATGTCTGTTGAAAAAATGTATACGATTAAATTTTTCAATTTCTCGTAAAATAATAATTTAATTATTATTCATGATTTTCAATTTTTCAATGAAACTCTGAATATTAAAACTTGGATACTTCACAAGAGATTAAATTAAAAAGTTACTATCACATTTCTAATCTCTTCATCTCTACAACATTCTTATACCATAACATACACGTTCACAGACACGACACGAACGGACAATCCAATACCTTTTCAGGGTTACAGCGCTAAGGGAGCAACAGTTCGGGACGTTTCAGGACACACTCACACACACTGTTCATATCAAGCACTTTCGGTTTCGCGTCGGCCGCGTTCGTCTATAGACTGGTCGCGTCGGCTCGCGTCTCGCGCGTTATATACACGGGAAAGTCGCACCTGCGAATCCCGGATCGCGGATTTGGATTTTGTAATATCGCTAGTGATGTCACTCATTTCATAATCCGAATTCCTTGTGACGTATTTTGGATTTTCTGTGCGTCCGCGCGTGCAAGAGTTCCTTAATTAGGTCGGTGAAACATCGTTCGCGTAAGATTTTTAGACGGTTTGTCATACAACATTACATTCCCATTATTATAAATCTCAAAATACCTTTCTGTTGGAATTGATAATTGGAATTGCTGACTGAAAAATATTAGCAAAATATATTTTACTAGCTGATGCCCGCGGCTCCACCCGCGTAAGTACAGTAACCCACAGGAACCGTTTATGTCCCGCGATAAAAAGTAGCCTTTGTCCTTTGCCGTGGTCTACTTTATATCTGTGCCTAATTTCATGATAATCGGTTTAGTAGTTTTTACGTTACACTGTAAATAAACAATCCCACGGGAACCGTATATTTCCCTGCGATAGAAAGTCTATGTCCTTTCTCAGCGTCTAGACTATCTGTGTACCAAATTTAATTTAAATCGGTTCAGTAGTTTTGGCGTGAAAGACGGACAAACATACACACTTTCCCATTTATAATATTAGTATAGATAGTGGTAAAATATTAACGCCCGTCGCACGTACATTTCTAACCACAGGAATAGCACGCGCCGTTCCAACCTGCGCTCCGAACCGAACGTGTAAATGCTCGGAGCCAACAGTCCGATCTGGCATGTCGATAACAGCGCATTTTCCACACTATGACGTATTTTGACGTTTTAATATGTAAGACGCTGGCAGTCCAAACCGTGACGCCAATTTCAGTCGTTATTAGTACGACACTTCAATCCGCAGTCCAAACCGCACATATCTCTCTTCGGTTTAAACCGAATTTTATATGTGCAGGGCGCTATTGTACTCGTACAAGGTTATATTATACCTACATAATTTAGTAGAATCTATTATATATGTCACCGTAACATTGTAAAAAGCGTTAGATTGTAATATTACTAGAGATATTATAAAATGTCGACAGATTGTCAAATAAAAATTTCTCCTTACAACTGTACGCATTATTTTTCGTTATAATTATTATTATGAAAAAGCAAACAAATATGGCGGCGCGGGGCACTTGCCGTTTAACCAATCGGCACGGTAAATATTACAATATAACAAAAAATAATGCATACAATTGTATGGAGAAATTTCATTTGACAATCTGTCGACATTTTATAATATTTCTAGTAATATTACAATCTAACGGTTATTACAATTTTACGGTGACATATAATGAAACTAGCTGTCCCGACAAACGTTATTCTGCCTTAACTATGAACTGAAATTTCTCACCGTTTTATCCTTCCCTAAACAGATACGATTATTTTAAGATCAAAATTAGCCACATCGGTCCAGCCGTTCTCGAGGTTTAGCGAGACTAACGAACAGCAATTGATTTTTATATATAAGAAAGATTAGAGGTGTGTCCCTATATTCGACTTTGCAGCTAAAACTGCACGTCGCAGATGCATAGTGTTTATATGTCGCAATAGGTACAAGACTCCCATCGTGCACTATGGTGGTTGCAAGTTTATACCTAAGGGTGTAGAAAATACGGGGGTTGAAACATGTGAATCAATCTAAAATTATTTGGATTGTTCTAGAAAATTTTAGAATGATCTACAATATTCCAGAATGATTTAGAAAGCTCTAAAATAGATATGTTGAACGTTTTAGAAATTTATAGATTGATTTAGATTGTACCTAGGCCAAGTAAGTGATAGATTATTAACATTAACAAATAACTATACAATTAAAAATGACCCAGCGAAGCGGGTATTCACAGCAAGTATAAAGAAAGGTGATACATAAGAAATCTGTTCTTTAATATTAATTTTTGAACATTAATTATCACTTCTTAATGTGTTCAAAATAGCCTGCAGCCGCCCGTTACAAAATCATTTAGAATGTCAAAACATGTAATTTTATTTAATCTCCGTGAAAACATCTTTATTTATGTTAACCTTTCACGATTCCATTAAGATATTAATATGTTGTTTGATAATGAAATATATAAAAACATTATCCAACATCTACAAATAAGAATGGTTAATGGTCGAGGAAAGTCCCTTGTTTGTCTAAGAAACGTCTACGAAAATCGTTTGCCGCAAAACGTTTAAAATAATAAATTGTAATTACATATTAAAATAGCAGTTGTTATAATTAATTAATAGTATTATTATTATGTTGTGTTTCATGAGGCGGTGGTATAGTATTCCAATACTTGAGCATTCCAAAGCGTTAATTCCGAGCTTTAAGCAATGAGTAGGAATCAGGGCCTCTAGTCAAGATGCATTCGATAAATTTTACGGCGAACTTCGAAATCAAAAATGGATGGGGTTTGACATAAGTCATCGTTAATTGACATGTCGCTTACGATGCAATATGTCAAATCCCATACATTTTTGATAACGAAGTTCGCCGTCGAAATTATCGAGTGCAACTTGACTAGAGGCCTTGATTAGAATCCTCACCAGAACCCTAACTGGAACAACAAATAGGCAAGCGGACTGATTTTTTTTATTGCATGAATGAATAGTACTCTTAAATATGAGTAACTTCTCAGAAGAAACCGTATATCAAAAGTCATTATTTTCAAAGGTACAGCAATTTGTATAAAAAATTTCGCGAGTCTCGTAAAAACGCTCCATACTGACTTAACCTACAAGTGACGTCACTTGTAGTTAAAGGAGGATCCTCTTTTTTCGCATAATTTTATTTGTCATAATTTCATTTGGCATACCTCACTTGGCATAATTTTATTACGCATAATATTACTTTAGCATAATGGTTTCTTGGCATACTCTATCATTAGGCATAAATATCATTTAGACTAATATTTATTGTCCTAATTTAATGAGGCATAACTCGTAAGGCATAATTTTTCATGTCATAATAGTAATTTGGCATAATTGTTTTTTGGCATAAACTCGTAAGCAATATTTTTTTGTCATAATAAATTCAAGGCATTCTGTTACAAGGCACAAATGTGCATAAAATGTAAGAACATAATGAAAACATGGTTAAGGTAATTAATATTTATAAAACATTTAAAGCAGGTATTACACTCATTATACCTAGTGTAACATGTGTAACAGTAGGTTAAGTTGCGGCGGGGTGGCCCTTGGGCCACCGTAAGCCGCTAACATGTTTAAATTATTAATACGAAAGGTTATTTAATTAAAAACAAAACTTACTTTATCCTTAAGTGCATTGGGCTCGTGTTTATGGCTCGGCATTCTTAGTTAGCAGTTCGTGTTGTTTGTCCGAGTTTAATTTCGTAATCAGTCGAAAATTAGTATTATAATTGTTATTTTGTCTTAACTCGCACATCCGGTAGAATTTATAATTAATTAGTAAGTATGTGAAAAAAAATCCTACAAAGAAGTATGCGTAAATATAATAGTATGCTTAAATATCATTATGCGTAAATATATTTATGCTTTTTAATATTATGCTTAATTAATATTATGCGTAAAAAATGTATGCCTTACAATAAGTATGCCTAACAATTATTATGCTTTTAGTAATTATACGTAAAAAAATTATGCTAAAAAAGTTATGCCAAATGAATATTATGCGAAACTACTATTAGGTCAAATTAAATTATGCCAAGTAAAATTATGACATATGATTTTATGCGAAAAAATAGGGAACCGTTAAAGGGGTATGAAGCATACGGCCGCAGGAATATATTTATAAATATCTCCGATATTTGTGCGTTTAAGTTCATACTTACCATATTGAATGTTTTTGTATAATATGATGTAAGTAAACTAATGATATAGGTTGTTTACCAATTTCGCAAAAAAAAAAACGGTACTTTTCAAATGTATTTAATTAGTAAACTACACATATAATAATATATTTTTTTACATTTACCAAGTAGTAGTGCCTCAATATTTCTGAATATATTAATTTTTATTTTTTTTTAATTTATTTCAGATGTAGTCCGATCTACTATTGGCGTTGGTAATAAAATGACTTGCAGATTCTGCGAGGAAAACGATAAGACGCCCTCCTCCTTTATTATGTTAAGTGCTGGACAAGCACTTAACATAACAGAAACAGGTACTTTGGACAGCACGAATACTCTGTACCATAGAGGAAATTTTTCAGGCGGGGAAAAACTGAAAAATACCGCCCTCGCCCACTTATACAGTACCTAACTATACATCAGTGGCGTAGCGAGCCTTAGCCTTGGAGGCCCCCCAGCCAATTGTTAAAATTCACAAAAGGGAGAAAATTTAATTTAAATGAAAGTATTTTTTTTTCAAAAACATTTCAAACAATGGCGAGCGAGCGAGCGAAGCGAGTAAGCCGAAAATTTTCGAATGTTTTGTTTCTGGAAGGCTCGAAACTTTGAAATGACCTAAAATTTAGGTATTTAATATGTTAACTAAATTTTAGATGCTATCCGTGTCTCGAGCTAATGAATTTTAACATTTAAATTAATTTATAAATTACATACTCGTATAAGAATGTAGCCATAAGAGTTAAGATTAAGTGATTGTGTTTTGGTAGCTAACCGTTCTACACGATAACATTGGCTTATCAGCCGCATTACCATTGTACTGCTCAGTGCTCTGATAACGATAGGATATTGATTTTTCCAATCATCATTACGACTTTTCGTCGAATGAAAAAATAATTAAAGTCATTCATTAATTGTTTTTTCATTAGCGTTTTAGCATCAGCTCATACCGAAACAACACGATACACGACGTGGCGCATATTTTTAAAATAGCCTTTCAAAATTTAACTTTATTCACACGTTTCATTGCAAGAGCAGGGCCGCGATATACAGCCACGTCGCTTATTGTCTCATTTCTCTGTGAACTGACCCTTAGGCGTATAAATAAAGCTTATCGTAACTTTATTTGCGTGGAATATACAGTAACCCTTAAATAATTTAAGTCTTTTTTTACTTATGTGTGATCTAGTGGTTAGAGCATTGGCTCTCGAGTCGGAGGTCGTGAGTTCGATTCCCGCATTGGAACAACAAAAAATGTTGTTTCCCAGTTTGGTTACAATAATGCAGGCTGATCACCTAATTCTGACATAAAATCTGATAAAAAAGATGCGTCGGATGAGCATGTAAAAAGTCGGACCTGTGCCTGATCTCTCGTCAATCGTGTCGGTTATCCGTCCCACTGGATTATAAGAGTAAAGGAAGAAAGAGTGCTCTACAAGTATTGTGCACACACTTGGGCACTATAAAATTACTCCTGCATAATGGCCTGGTTTCAATAAAACCTGCCACCGTCACCGAGATCGGTGTGGGGAGTTATTATGTGTGCTTATATGTGCAATGAAATGATATGCAGGGTCTCGCTAAAGAGTTGACGCTGACTCGGCCTGTTTGAAATTTGAATAGAATAATGTTTAAAAGGCAAGCAATAATAACAATAATAATAAATATAATATAAAAAATTAAATACTATATTTTGCTTGCAACGGCGACAGCGGCTTAGAAATAGTCCTCTTGAGTCTATATTATAGGAAAAATTGCATTAAAATCCATTGTACAGTTTAAAGATCTAAGCTAGAAGCGTTACTGTTTGTCATGACTATACTAGCCATGGCCAAAAAACATTTTCAAAGGCGAACTTAGAAAATAAATACAACTTCGTTAGAAGTATGTTTTACTCTCTCTCGAAGTATATCTGTCTCGCTCCAAGATCCATCACGCGGATGTACTAAGTTCAAGGGTCGCCATTCTTGACCTTAGCGAATTTCTAAGGAGAGTAGGAGTGAGTATTTTTAAGCCACGTGATGACATGTTAACGCCAGTCGTGACTGTCATTATTCATTCATTTCATTGCATTTAAATAATGTACAGCGGTTGCCACAAGTGATTATAGTAAAAATTGTGTGCATTAAAAATTATTGTCAATCCACAAAACTTTAGAATTGTACGTTCAGTTGTGGACACCCGTGGTTGCCACTTTTGAAACATATTTTCATAGTAATAATATGGCACACTTCCTCCGTGGTCTAGTGGTTAGAGCATTGGCTCTCGACTCGGAAGTCGTGGGTTCGATTCCCGCATTGTAATAACAAAAAAAATTTTTCCAAGTTTGGTTAAGACAATGCAGGCCTGATTGTCTGACAAGAAAGATGATCCATGCGTCGGATGGGCATGTAAAAAGTTGGACCTGCGCCTGATCTCTCGTCAGTGGTATCGGTTATCCGTCCCACTGGATTATGAGAGTAAAGGAACAGAGAGTGCTCTTGTGTACTGCGCACACACCTGGGGCACTATAAAATTACTCCTGCGTAACTGGCCTGGTTTCAATGATACCGGCAACCGTCACCGAGATCGGTGGCGAGTTATTATGAGGCTGTCAGCGACTGTACTGAATACCCATTCTTGTAGAATGCGATACAAAAGTAAATAATAGGCAATTTGCTTTTTTTGGTATAAATATTTTCTATAAAAGTTTCGTAAAAAAAAAAGTTTAAAGTTATGGGTTTCGACTAATTTTTTCTTAGTGCTGGCCATACACGCTATTAACCATAGACAACCTCTCTGGTAGACCACTTTGTGTATGACCAACGTTACCGATGATAAAAGTAGGGAAAATATTGGCATGTCAAGCTATATTCGCACATTTCAGCCGCCTTACATAGCTAATCGACTATGACCCGGCGCAATGACAGAGGCTCGATATTTTCACAGTACGTGAGCACTGCAATTTCTGCAGAATTATGCAGTTCCGGTTAAATTATTCAGGACTAAAGAAATCTTTAGTTGACCCTATTCCATCGAAAAAAAATATATCCTATAGAATGATTTCATATAGTTCGCTTAGTAATCTTCATATTATACAGTTCACGTGATTCTTGAGAATCCAATTGAACTAAAAGCCTTACTTACTATGGATGATTTGTTTCTCATACAAAATAAATGTCGAAGCTATTGCGCTATGTCTCGGTGCCCAATTTATATACTTTCCTTAATTACGTATCAGACTAAATAGGTAACTATTTTACATAAAATTATCTTTTTTCATGCGTAGTGTTGCTTCGTAGCAATCGTAGCGCTTCAGGATGATTTAGTAAGCAAAAGACTTCAACGCAATCGAGTCTCTCATTTTCATTCAAATTAAAGCGCAACTTTTTATCTAATATCGTTAAGCCTAGTCTTAAATATTGTATCGGTAAACTTTAAAGGAATAGATTTTATATTCAAATTAAATTAATCAATAACATGCATATAATTATAATCAAATCGAACTTCAAAACTAGTAGACACTAGACAGCCATAAAACTATGCATAAATGAGTTTCTTTTTCTTTATTTTATAATATAAACGTAACATTGCAATAAAAATTATGCGTATTACATAATTTTAAGTGTCAGCTTTCTCATTATCTGAAGACAAAATTAACGACACTGACTTTCAATTAAATGCCTCAGCTACATTTAAAACTGTGTGAAAGCACTACACTTTAGAACCGAGTCTTACTAAAAATATTAAACTTATTAAAAAATAGCTCGCCACACCGATTTCGGTGACGGTGGCCGGTTTCATTGAAAACCAGGCCAGCTACGCAGGAGTTATTTTATAGTGCCCAAGTGTGTGCGCGGTACACAAGAGCACTCTCTTTTCCTTTTACTCTCGTAACCCAGTGGGACGGAAGACCGACACGACTGGCGAGAGATCAGGCGCAGGACCGACTTTTTACATGCCCATCCGACGCATGGATCATCTTTCTTATCAGACAATCAGGTGATCAGCCTGCATTGTCCTAACCAAACTTGGAAACAACATTTTTTGTTGTTCCCATGTGGGAATCGAACCCACGACCTCCGAGTCGAGAGCCAAGCTCTAAACCACTAGACCACGGAGGCTGTTAAACTTAATAAGTACTTATGGCTGAATACTCAAAGTGTTTTTAAATTAAAAGGCTCTCAAGTCACGTGTTGCTCTTGTATTTCTCTCAAACCTGTGAATTACGGCCGATTTTAATAACCTATCTATCTGTAACTATTTGTTAGAAACGTCAATTTTGTATTGCGAAATCCGGAAAATAATAAAAATAATAATATCTATGGATGCTTCACACCACGTCAATCTGGTCCCGTGGTAAGTTCTCGAAGAACTTGTGTTACGGGTACCAGACAACGGATATATATTTAAGACTTTTATATTATACACTTATTAAAGATTTTTATTATATTATACACATATTTAATACACATCCATGACCCAGGAACACAGAAAAACTTTTTGTTCCTTCGGCGTTCGAACCCGCACCCCCGGCTTGAGCACCAACACGCTCAACCACTGAGCCACAGAGGTCGTCATTGATTGAATGAAGACGTTTTTAAATAGTTATAGATTGATTGGTAATTAAAACCGGCCGTAAGTCGCATCTTGACTTTAAGAAGCGCTTAAAATTAATACAATACAAAAATAAATGACGAAATATGGTTGGATAGTCAAAGACGAAATATTAAGAGGATATAATCACAAAAAAAAAAATGTATAAAATATTATTTTTGTAACTTGTATGGTTTTAGATACAGTGTAGGTATATGTACTGGATTGCAGAAGAAAGTAGGTAGGTACAACACTTATAAAATTTCATGTTTATCAAAACCAAAGAACTTAGAGATTTTAATTATAAAACGTTACATTGCCCGTTACAGAAACCCGATAAAAAATGCTATATAACGTTCATTATTTAAAATCTGTGACTTCTATGGTTTTGAAAAATTTTAAAAGTTTAATTCTTTCTTTTGCAAACCAGTGTAGGTAACTTAAATATAATTAAAGCTATATCCCCTTTACCGCAAAGGCGATGATATAGTAATATTATTAGATTTATATTTTAAATTATACAATCAAAATTATATAGAGATCATAATATATTATATGCTCATAATTTTAAAGAGCTTAGTCCGTAAGAGATTAGTAGATATTAAGGTTGGTCAAAATTAGATTACAGATTTACTACGATTACGAATAAATAATAATCATATGAAGGAGGTATATGAATTACTAAACGCAATATCATTCTATATACCTTCTTTTCTATCCTATCTTTGCATTCATTGGTGAGAAAGAGACGTGTAATATGGAGTAAAAGCAGCACGGTTTATCCACGCGCATGTCGAAATTAAAACAGAAAGTAATCGCCGAATTCGTGCACTCACAATGGGCAATTTGACGATTTCACTCTTTCCGCCAATTTCATATTTCTGCGGGCCCTGTTACGTTATTACATTGATAATGATGTTATTTCATTATGTTGGTTATAGTGAGATTAATGTAACAATTGATCAATAGTTCTTCAAAAAAGTTTGTAGGGGAAGGTGGGGCAAGACGAGGTGGGGGTAAGATAGGTGCTAAGCTTTCACGTGTTTCCATAAAACTGAGCACATCCATTCTAGCATCTAAAGATCATGATAGTTGTAAGACAAACGGGTTTTTTTAGAAGTTAATTGTTCAAATTATTATCTATTGAAAAAAAAAGGGTTAAATTGATACGCTTAAATTTTTTTACAAATGTTACATTTTTTATAATTTTATAAGTACCCCACTAGTAATAATTACGTATACTGACGAACATGCCGTAATTTTCTATTAAATCCATTACATTCATTTATAAAGTGGAGATGGGGTAGATAAGGGTAAAGTATATTAAGCATATATTGCTAAGCAAACAAAACAAAAGAATGATGTGGTTAAAGCGAAAGAATACGTTTCTGTATATTTGTAATTACCGAAGTTAGCAAGGAAGGACAGACCAACAGACAGACGAACAGAGCGAAAATATAAGGGTTCCTTGTAGAAACTATGGAACCCTAAATGGCTTTAAAATCTTGGCATAGATATCAGATTTTCGTGAACTGTCAGCTTTAGATAGTGTAAGCGCCTAAAAACGTACGATAGTTGGTAAACAATTAAACAAGTTTTTTACAAGCCTTCACTTACAAAACGAATTTAGACAACAACAAAATGTGTAAGTTGGCCAAACGTTCTCAAAATTTTGCGAGTGTTGTCACCTTGCCAAGTTCCGCAGTAAGTCCGCTTTGCACAACGATCTGTGTCACACCGTGTGTCACATGCGTCACATGCGTCACACACGTAACGCCTTTGTGGGTCACACCTAAACAGACAACACAATACGACGGGGGCAATTTAGTTATTAATAGAAACCATAACAATAATTTGGATGTCTCAAATTGTTTGCTCTTATTTTAACACTAGCTTTTGCCCGCGACTTCGTCCGCGTGGAGTTCGGTTTCCATACAAAAAATTAACCCCATTTTTCACCCCTTTAGGGTGCGAATTTTCAAAAATCCTTCCTTGGTGGATGCCTACGTCATTACCTATCTGTTTGCGAAATTTCAGTAAAATCCGTTCAGTAGTTTCGACTGTGCGTTGATAGATAAGTCAGTTAGGTTTGCCTTTATATATTTAGTAAATGTCAAAAATGTTATGTGACTATAAGATTTTCCTTAGAAAACGATACGGTTTTTCCTTATTAGGTTCCTTAAGGTTGATATTTAAGAATTAACTTTAACTTTTTAACTTACTAATCCTACTAATATAATTAATGTGAAAATTTGTGAGGATAGATGGATGGATTTATTACTCTTTCACACAAAAACTACTGAACGGATTTCGTATGGTTGTAGTGTAGGCTCTGAATTAAAACATAGGCTACTTTTTATCCCTAAAAATACAGTGCTCTCGTGAGATATTTGATACTATATTTACGCGGGCGGAGCCTATTTTAGTTTTGCTTTAAGTTAGTTTTCTGCAAACAGTAGTTCTAGAAATAATTTACTAAAATTTTTAAAATTTTTACTAACTCAGCAAACTGATTTACAAAACGTGATAGATTTTCTATTAACAAGTGATGATATAATAATATGTAATAACATTTTACTATAAGTCGAAAAATGTAATGCTTACATCTAAGGCTTATTAATTGATCGGTCGTTCCACATACACTTATAAGTGCAGCTAACTACATTGTCTGCCGTAGTCGGCAATCGTTATTTAATATTTAATTATGAATACAATGCGAGTGATGCCATTGACCCTTAAAATGATAGCTTATGTAACTCACGCTTGCCATGGATCATAGAGTACGTATTATCATAGAGTGTAGGTTATTGTTTTAGGGTTGATAAAAATTAAATAGAATTATAGTTTAATAAGTGGAACAAAAATTCGGTTTTGTAGCAGAGATGTTTGTAAGTAAACGGGACTATACCGGACGCGGCGCTGCATTTTTAAGATAGTCATTGAAAATTGAACTTAAAATACACTACACATAAGCTGTGCAGCGCAGAGCAACATGTCATTCGAACTCTTACAATGAAACATGTATCTTCTTGTGTAATGAATAAAGTTCTATTTTAAATGGACATTTTATAAAATTCAGCGCCATGTCGCGTATTGTTTCGTATTGGTGTGAATTGAGCCTTAGTTGAAATGAACTAGGTGTGTCTACTTATACCTAAGCCTAAACAATTTTAATGTTTAGAGTAAAGGCCTCGATTATATTAGGTACAGATGAGGCATGTCGAGGCCAAAAGTGTCCACAATTAAACTGCCCTACTATTAGGGTTGTTTGGGGCAGCTGAGGATTCACATTTGTCACCTTGACATTTTGATATTTACTTTCCGCAGTTCAATCAGTCCGCATTTAATTGACAAAATCTTCTGAAATGAAGATGGTGTAACTTTTTCTTGTATGAAGATTTTTTCAGTCAAATGTGTAGCCCATCCTAAGTTCATCCATCCCCCCTTAGTTTTGAAATCATTGCTTTAGAGTAATAAGAATTTTCTATTTAAAAATATGTCGTAATTTATAAACATTTAAGGTTATTTAAATTAAAATGAATATTGGTATTTTTTATTAAAACCTCTATTAATATTGAAAGTAGCCAGCCCTAACTCGATAATAGGAGCAGACGGACATGAAATCATAGCGGGGGACGAAGTTTCATAACACGGAGCTCGGAGATAGAACCTTGAGCGGAGTGAAAGTGCTACGCAAAAGGGAACTTAGGATCGTGTTGTCGCTTGTAACTAAATCTGAAAACAGATATCCGGGTTTAGGAGTAAATCTAAAGTTTATAGACAGTTTCCTATTAAATTCGTTTAAGTAGATTATAAAATCAATTTTATGGGTTGTCTATATTGCGGGTTATGTTATGTTCAGAATCTGAATCCTGCATGTTAAGGTTAAGACATGTTTTAGCTCAAATCTGCAACTTCCCTAGGTATAGGTCGCGCAACGGTTTATGAGCGCTCAGTGAAAGTGGAGGGGGTCGTTCGCGCATGTGACCACATGTGAAAGAATCTATATTACTAACGTACCAATAGCGTGTCGGCAGCCACGTTCGGCATGCGTTCGGCGCATCCACACCTCCCCGCCCGAGCCCGCTACCGCCAAACACACCCAAAAACTGACTTCTGCGCTGCGCCCTTCTACTTTTGTCGAAAGATCTTAATTCGTTGCGCTACCTATAGCTAGTGACACGACGCGATTTCTAAATAATATGACGCGTTACGTCATTAAAGACGACGGAGTTCGAGATAGCTTTTCTTTCGGGCGCGACATAATCTTATTTTTAGTCACGTCTGCGTCGTGTCTACAGGCTACTGTACTAGAGTGGCATATCATTAAGAAAACAAAAAAGAAATTACAGACAAATTGAATCATTAAATAATTTTGATGAATGAAGTAAACTCTATTAAAAAAAATAAGTATAACAATACAAAAAAAAAACGATTTAAAAACAATAACTCAGTATAATTAGTAAAAAACTAAGTCTAGGTCGGAGGCCGCGGATTATGTACCTACCTAAAAGTCTGGCAGCATTGCCTCGGTGTAAGGCCAAACTGATACTGATACTGATCGTTTTTGGCGAAGGCCATAAAAAGTTTGGCACTAGGGCCCCACGGACCCTAAGTTTCGACCGAAAACCATAGGAATAATACTTTTATTATTTTCCGTCTTGCTATATCAATCCCAGTATTTGTGTCACAATTATATTAAATCGTGAACAGGGGGTCTAAAAAGGCCACTCTAGGTAGGGGGTCTAAAAAGGCTATTAAATGTTTCATATATTTTGACAGAAAACGTAAATTTTGACAGTTTTTAATAGAAATTCGTAAAATGGCGCACATAATATGAATTGCATATGATTCATCTAATGTTCAACTAAAGTGGCCTTTTTAGACCCCCAGCTCGCGATGATCGTTCAAGTCTTGAATTTCTAATGTTGTGTTGTGATGAAGAGTAATAAGTGTCTAGAGACAACACACTGAATATTCATGCCATTGTCTCGGTCTAGTGTTAATCTCTTAGTTTTATCAGCCATTAATTAGCCCCATGGGATTCGTTTTCACGAACCTAAAGTACTTTCGCTACGTTTGAGCATAATGAATGAACAGATCTTCTTCTTTTGTGAATACAATCCCTTTTGTCTGTTTATTCTTTATGGTGTGCTAATTCACATAATAATTTGTGTGCTTGTTATTTCTTAATTTAGTTATGTCTTCTTTATGATTATCGGAAGCTTACAAGTTTCACAGTGAATAGGTTACTTAAGCATTATACGGGTCTCATCTCTTTCCTACTTATATTATAAATGTGAAAGTTTGTGAGGATGTATGGATGGATGGATGTTTGTTACCTTTTCACGGAAAAACTACTGAACGGATTTTGATGAAATTTGGTATCTTAGTAGTTTAGGCTCTGGATTAAAACATAGGCTACTTTTCATCCCGAAAAAATATAGTGTTCCCGGGGGATACTGTATTTACGCGTGCGGAGCCGCGGGCAACAACAAAGTCGCAGACAAGAACTTGTCCTAAATATTTTTTATACTAATTAGGCAACATTAAATGGAAAACGAAAAGCAAGGCACAAAATATATATTATATACCCTTGTTCGATAGGTACCTATGTATATTAATTAACCGAACAAATTGCGGCTCAGCCAGGCATTATAAGATCAAAATGGCTTAACAGAGCTGATAATTCTTGCGCACGCACACATACTCACTAAATGCAGACCACGTTTGCAGTCAATGCGTTCACTTCTATTGTGTTAACACATTTTGAGGCGTCGTAGACCGTAGTGCAAAGGAAAATATATAAATACTGGTCCAGCAGAAAGTTTGCTGACATTGTTTGTACGTGTGTAAGTATATTTAGAAATGACTGGTATAATAACTTTTGAAGAAATTCGTCACAAACAAGGTTGTATATTACATCATGTTACATTTGAATTGAATCATTGTTATTGTATCGGGCACGGCACGTGTTTCACAATAGGACAGGCCCAGAAGTCCTGCTCGCGTAATACGTGACTCACAGTGAAAGTGGTCTCTATTGCTGAAACACTCTGTATTTAATCATAAAAATTGTTCTCCTTAACTAACACAGTTTAGGTTTATGTTCCATCATTAAGATTTTTTCCTTACGTATTGCTGAATCTATTACTGAAATACTCTGTATTTAAATACCTATAGTATGTTTTAATTTATGTTACGCAGTTAAGTTTTATACACCAAAATAATTTTAGACTTTCTTTCTTACGTATTTGTGGGAAGTTGTTAAGTAATATTATGTATTATGGCTAAACTAGCATTAATTACCCGCGGCTTTGCCCGCGTGAAATTAAGTTTAAAAACTTGCATTTAACCCCCTTCGGGGTTGAATTTTGAAAAATCATTCCTTTGCCTACGTCACATATGAGAAACGTGTGCAAAATTTCAAATTTCTAGCCTTGTGTGTTGATACATCAATCAGCTTTGCCTTTTATATATTATGTATATATGTTACGGGCAATTTGATAAGTCCGGGCACTATTAATAATGGCCGGTCTGTATTCATAATTCCCGACTCAATTGGGCCATTTCCCAATCACATTTGATTAAAACAGCATGATTAATCACTTTTCCCGGCCATTATGAATAATGCCCACCCTATCTTGGGCAAAGTAATAAAATAGGTGAACTGTAGTGTTTTTATTTATTGATTGTAATTAAACTTACATAATTTTCATGAAAAGTAAACAAAAATAGACTATTGAACATAGTAGTTAAAAAATAAACAGTTAAAAATGTAATAACATCAGTTGTTACTTACTTTTATTTTGATAGAAATATTACATAAGAACAATTAACCCCTACAGCACAAGAACTCTTAGTGTAGGGGTTGCGCACAAAAATTTGTTAAATTGTACAATTCTTCTGTGTTTTACCCTAATTTTTACATATTATTTAGTTAAGGAATATTGTAAAAATTAGTAAACTAAGAAAAATCAACAGAAATTCTACTAATATTATAAATGTGAAAGTTTGTGAGGATGGATGGATGTATGGATGTATGTTTGTTCCTCTTTCACCCAAAAATTAAATTTATGGATTAAAACATAGACTACTTTTTATTAAGTACACCAAATATTCGCTTTAGGGAACGTATCTAATTTCTACTTCTACCCATACGTTACCACTTTTTTACCATTTTACCCCCTCCCTAGCATCCATAATATCCTGTAAGAAATCACTTATTACCGGTATGTCTCCTTATCTTATTCAGTAGACTGTTATTTTCTAAAATTCACTAGAGTTTAAATACTTTCATTGCAACACGTGTGTGGAAAGTTATGACAATGTGTACTTAATTTGATTTAACACGATTGGCTTTCGTTTTGTGTCTCAATTAATGCCCTTCACCTTGTAGTTAAACTACCGGAATCTTTTAGTGGGCAATTAAGACTAGGTACTACTTTGAGGAAAAAAACATGTTATATTTTGTTTTTTTTTCCTGAAATTAAAAAATAATTTAAAACTGTCATTCGATGCGTATCATAGAGTCAATGGCTAGTTATTTCGGAGATGAAATAGAATGGACCGAGTCAAAGAGCTAGGGCAGCTTCCCATAGACGAATTTAGTTCATAAATAAAGTAAGCGTCTATGAATAAAATATACCTTGTTTTAAAGAGCATTTATTACTGATTCTTAAGAAAAAAAAATCGTGATTTCTAGAAGGCCAGGTTTTTGAGTTATCATAATTAGAAGTTTTGAAGGTTATGTAATTATTTAGCTTAATAATGAATGCATGTACCATGAAACAATAATGTATTAATTATTTAACATTCAAGAAACTGATGGGGAAATGAAGGTTACGATTGCTAGGCAAAATAATGAATGAAAACACAAGTTAAGCAACCTGGGATGTGGATCTCACTTAGATTGGTGATAACTTTATTAATAACTTGAACTTTATGAATAGTGAGAGGGAGAAATATGGATGTTGAGGGAAGATATAGAGACATCACTCATTTTGAACCGGGTACACAACAATATCCAAAAAACAGGGCAGAATCGGAATCCTTAAAGCACGCAAAAGTCACAGAGAGGCAATATCACAGTCCATAAACAGTCCGAGTCGTATAAATAGAAGCGTAACAAGAGTCCAAAGGCAAGCCGGGTCAAAACAACACAGAGAATAGGAGAAAAGCAGCGAAAACACACAGAACACAAACAAGCGCGGGCGCAAGCGAGCTGTGAGTGTTGTGAAACAAACAAAATAAAACGTCATGTATTGTTTTTTTTATAGTTGACAGCTCTGGATGAAAGACCTTCAGCCAGCGCCTATTTCTGTTTTTATTGTCAAAAAGAGATTATAATACTGAACTTCATATAAAATCTACATAAAAATATACAAATAATGGAATAAATTACATTAATCATAATTATAAACACTATAAATATGATTACAAATAGAAAACTTTTTTGATTTTAAATTGGAAAAAATAATTATTTAGTCTGGCAACATCGGATGGAAGAAAATGGCCATTGTGGAAAAGGAAATCACTTTGGCTATTTTTAAATATTATCTTTTTATCCTCGCTTTAGATCAATGTAAAAAAATCGTTGAAAATCATTTACGAATATCTCTTATTCTTTGGTTGCTATGCGTTCCTAAGACGCTTTAAAAGCTTTTAACTAAAAATCTGCCATAGCTCTTTGGGAAGTTTATAAATGTGTGACAACCTTCTGCCAATGGCTTAAGTAGGCTTTTTATTTATGGTCGCCAAATGTGTTGCTCGACGTTGAAAATATCTGCAAGAAGCTCTGCAGAAGGAAGGTCTCTTAGATCCATACAGCCATTATAATCGGATAAATTTAATTTTATTATTTTATTAATTAGTTTTTAATGTAATTTCTTAATTTTTAATAAGGATCTTTATCTTGTATGTAAATGTATTTTAGCTGTATAGCTAGCTAACAAGTATTTGTTAGTAACATAGTAATAAAATTTCTAGAGTAAAACAGTGTTCCAATGCATGTTGAGACCAAATGTAATTAGTTGTTGTATCTAGCTGTAAATTTTAATGTATTTTATTATTATGCTAATTTTGATGCAAAACTGTTTTTGGTCCTTAAAAATTTATAAATAAATGGATGGAAGGTACATTAGTATTTAGTTTAAATTACAAATTTCCATAATCTAAACATACAGCTTGAAGCAGTATATTTTTCAAATAAATCATAAAAATTCTGGAGCAGATATCAGTAGTAAAGCTAAAAGTCCGTAACTTTTATCAACAATGTTTGTTATTTAAGTTAAATGATGATACGTCACATTAGGTAGGTAGCAGTGGCGTAGGGTTCCTATAACTCCATTTCTTAGGCTTCACTTACCTCGCACCTTTTGAAGACCCTCATCCAAATTCCTACCTTTTATACAGGCTCGGACTTCCCTATGAAGATAAACCAGTTATCGCCACTGGTAGATAGTACAATAGGTACTATATTATTAAGTATTTTGAAGCTCAAATGCATCTTAAGTGCATTAGTGACACCGAATTAAGTAATGTATGATATGAGATTAAATCATCGATCCCGCAAGCCGGATACATGACATAAAGGCCCATGACGTAGACAATTGCGGCCTACGCCAGTGAAAGTCCAACAAGAATGTCTAACATTTTCTAATTTTACTCGCCTATGCTATTTTGTGATATACTTGTTTCGTAATCGCGGATTTAACTGTCTCGTTTTAACACTTTGTTAGATTAGCTCCTTTAAGATTTAAGTGTCGATAAAATAGTAAAATTGCCTTGGTAAAACACAAAACGTTAGAGTACTAACGACACACGACAAAATTGCAAAAAGTTGCAAATTATTTTTTTGCATTTTGTTCATATTTAAAACAATATAAATCATATAAATAAAACGATAAAAATAAAATAAAAAAAGGTATCTTGATTTTTTTTATTATTATGGCTTTGAATACAATATTCGAAAAGTTATTGGAATAACATAAATAAAAGTTAAGTCGGTACTTTAATTACAGTAGAAAATATATAGACTCAAGTACAGAGAAACAGCATTCATAGAACGATCCAAATCGATTTAGATTTGAAAATTTTGACGTTCAACGGCCCATCGTGGACCGTATGCTTGTAGTAGTACAATCAAATCAAAAGCTAACTATGTAGCCGTTTATCTGTTCCTCTTTATTTAATCTGTGCTTTTATGTCATGAAGAATTTATGTTCATTTATGTTACTCAAAGAAAAATGTTTATACTTCGTCGTTCACCAAAAAATTATCCCTGTTTGACGGCCTGGCTGTACGAGTACGGTCTGATTGGACTGCCCTTTCCCTGAGAATCGTAGAAGGTGATCAACTGTTTCACACTGCCGGGCCCTGGAGTCGTGATCGGGCTGGCAGACTGCGGCGGGTTCACCGGTTTGGGGGAAATCTGATTGGGTGGAGTCGGTTTGGGTGCTGCCGGTTCTTGCTTGGGTGAAACTGGTTTTGGCGGCGTGGGTGGAGTCTGTTGGACTTTAGGTGAGGATGTTGCCGGCTGAATGGGTTGAGGTGATGAAGGCTTGGCGGGTGTAGGTGCCGGGTTCGCCGGAGCGGCACGGACTCCACCAGCCTCCATGCTTATGAAGGCTGTGTTCGCGCTCTTGTCAATCGGCAGGACTTTCCGACCTGTAATTGGCATAGTAATACTTTCAAGTTTTAAGTCTTAAGTTAACGAAAAATAATAACTACATTTTTATAAAAACTATTACTAACCCGACTACGCAAAATTATATAGCGTTACTCGGGCTATTATTACGAATCTATTGACACCTAATTTATTAAAATCGGATCTGTATGGTGGAACAATACGATTTTAGCACTCTATGTAAGTTACATACATAGAGTGCTAAAATCACCTTCCTTTTGGGTAAGTATGAGTATGCTTAACTTTAAAAAGAATTGTGATAAAAATTGTAAGCGAAGATAATACAAATAAACATAAAATACAATCTCATACATAGGAACATAAAATTTGGCGTTAGAATTATATCTATTAAATGTAATTATTTTCTGAAAGACAAATTATACCTACCTACTTTCATTGTACCTACACGATGAAAGCTAATGTTATCATCAAGAAGGATGTATAATAAAATTGTCTCTATTAAACCCCACGTCATCAATATGAGTCAATTTAGCATAAAATATAATAGTAATATAAAAAATAATAAACGCACATCTAAGCTCAATAAAAATGCATAAACATAAGAATATACAAAAAAGAAAGTGTTTAAATGCACTACTTATTTTTTTTTATTCACAATTAAAACGTTGAGACCCACGACTCGTCAGTTGATGCGAAAATTTCTAAGCCATTAATTTACGCACTCAGATAGTATCAAGAAAGTACAATACCTAATACTTACAGTCGCCATAACAAAAGGCAAACAGAAGAATTAAGATGCACGCCTTCATATTCACACGACGACAAAACTGTTTGGTAAAAAAGAACTAAAACAATATGGCCAGTGTTTGACACAGAATAATTTTGAATTTGGAATTAAAAAAACAAGATGGCCACTGGCCAGTGCTTGTCGCAGCTCGAGTCTTAATGTTTACTGCCAGCTGGTTGGTCATCGAGTGACCTCTGCCAGGCTGACCTTGGCTCAGCGATAACGTTCCAAGAATATGTCGAGATGTGATATATGAGTAATTTAAACCATTCAGATTGTGTTGCTGAATCGGATTATAACCAAAAATTAAATATTAAAGCTAGATGTTGCCCGCGACTTCGTGCGTGCAAAAGGAAATCTCGCGGGAACCGTCCGAGTAGACCACAGGGAAGAACATAGGTTTCTTTTTATCACGGCAAAATGTTCCGATGTTGGCCGATTTTGATGAACTTTGGCAAAGATATAGATAGATATAGGAGTACTTTCGGAGCCTATTCAATGCAAATAAATAAACATACATACAAACAAACAAACTTTTCCACTTTAGAATATTAGCATAGATTATTAATTTATGAATCATTCCGAATACAATTTCGACGGCTAGGGTTGTAATTTGATAGACTTCTAAAGAAATAAAAATTTTACATCTTCGAAAACGTCAAAAAAATCGTACAAGAAAAAGTTCTTGATTTCAGAAGATTTTGTCAAATTTATGCGAACTGAAACTGCGGCAAGCAAATGCCAAATCTCGTCTGCCCCAAACTACCCCAAAAGTAGGGCAGTTAAAGTGTGGATACTTTTTGCCTCGACATGCCTCGTCTAAAATTTAAAGGACTTAGGTCTATGTTTAAAAGAGGATATTTATAATGTTGGTTCACTGACCTTCAATCTTTGTTTTTATGCCTTGATTTTAAACATGTTTAGTTAAGTTAAGTAAGTCTTTTGAGCGTTCTTGTGTTGCAATAAATTCATCAACCACATTTATTTTACATATATTTAATCCACTCACTATATAAGTTATATAAAGAAGAAAAAGAAAGTAGTAAATGCATAGTGAACGCATTATCACTTACAGATTGAGTTTCCTACATTTTTTAAGTGGTTGGAAAATAAACGCTTTCAAAATTTCGCTCCGACATTTTATAGTGATGTTTATATTTTAATCTTAGCTCGTTAATTAAAAACTTCTAAGTCTATTCCAAATTAAAAGCAAATACTAATTTTCTCCCACAGTTATTAGGATAGGTATAGCCCGCTGCTTTGAGTATATAACCCGCTGCTTCTTTCGCATAAAATTAATAGAGAACATGCATTTTTTTTAATCAGTAAATATACCAGTATATGTACCGAAAGGCAACAAAAATATGGACAGAAAAATTTAAGAAGTACATTAATCAGTGGCTAAATTAATAGTTACAGAGCTGAAAAGGACTGAAAAAAAAAACTACTTTTTTGCTATGACTGAAAAACGTTGAAAACCTGATTAGACCAGTGGAAATAGGCGTCGCGTTGAAACAAAATTAATTTATAGTAGGATGAAACCCATTAGAAAAGGTGAATAAGGTGAAAAAATAAATATTTTAAATCAAAAGAATTCAGTGTATTTAGGACATAAAAAGGTAAGTTTTTACCAAATGTCGGGAAAAAAATATTTTTTTTTTGTACAAGATAAAAATAAAAAACCAAAAACTTGGTTATATGAATTTTTCACATAAATTTTGAGGTTATGTGAAAAGAGTGTAAACACAAAAGTAGTAGATTTTTTATTACTTACAACTTTGCCATTTGATTTTTTCCCATAGGACTTGTAGTTTTGCCGGAAATCGAGATAAACTGTTTTCTACCCATAAAAACTCACCCTTCGCTTCCCGACCTCAAATCGACCGTAAATTATTTTTCCTTTTATTTTTGTTATATTCTCTTCCTTTTCCAATGGGTTTCATCCTACTATAAATTTATTTTACTTTTGACCATTTTTTTCAGAGGTAAAAGCACTCGTATGTTATTTGTGACATTTTTTGTTACGGCAACGGTAATACATAAAGGCAGTTGTTAGCAGTTTAGTTAATAAAATATATTTTTTATTTATCTTCATACATTTTCAACTGCTGTGACGTCAGTCATAGATGCATATTTTTTTTGTATAGAGCGTTTTTAATGCTCTCCGATGATTCACTTTTGTGATTACTGTATTTCGTCAACGGTTGATCGTAGATATGCCATTTCTAAGACATTATTTCATGGCTTATTATATATTTTATAAAAAGTAGGCCTGAACCCATGTCTGTTATTATTGTTGTTGCTAAATGAAATTGCTTTCGACTACTCAAAATATTGCGGTAGCAGTGAAAATATTGAAAGAATTTTACAGATTCGAAAATTGAAGACATCGGACACGTGATAACACAGTAAGTAACGAACAAGCTGGTCGCATTAACGATATATTCTAGTCTCGGTGAAAATCTCTTAGATTTCTTCTCAGGAGGGCAACGAACTGCCCCGCCCCCCTGGGTCATGGTATGAAGAGACTTGTAGAGTTATATCAATATCTCATTCCTTAATAAGTCTTAGGGTTAACGCCTCTAAAATCTATACTTAATATTATAAAGCTGAAGAGTTTGTTTGCTTGTTTGAATGCGCTAATCTCAGGAACTACTGGTACGAATCGAAAAATTATTTTTGTGTTGGATAGTCCACTTATCGAGGAAGGCTTTAGGCTATATAACATCATGCTAAGTTCAATGCGAGCGGAGCACCAGTCAAGAATGTTACAAAATCGTTTTTTTTTTCCTTTTGAGAGCTTTCGCTGCGGAAACGGTTAAAATTTCGCTAAAATGATGTATGACAGAATTGTTTCCCTTTAAAAGTTCTACAAAAAAAATCCCGACTGTATATGACTATCTTTTAAGGTTGGCTCACTATAACCTTTTTATGGTAACCAAATTTTTTTCTAAAAGTAAGCATTATTTGTGAGGGTGTTTTCATAAAGATGATATTATTGCTTATTCAAGTACGTTATCCAAATACGTTATTCATTACAAGAATTAATTTAGAAGAAATTTGCCGTTTACATCATTCGATTTCAATGAGTATTTTAGAAGATATCGCAGTAATAAAATAAGCGCGCAATAATGTACGGCGCGCGGCGGGCAGTCGTGAGGGGGAAGTGCTTCTCCTTCTACGTAAATGAAGTCGCTGGTAAATTTTAGCGATATCCCAAAGTAAATGTTCCACGCGGACGAAGTCGCGGGCAAAAGCTAGTTATACATACACAAATACATCATCATCACCGCCCACTGCTGGGGTTGAGGTCTCTCCTCGACTCCACCACAGATCGGCAGAATTTACCTGTAAGTATTAGAAGATTGCTAGTTTTGCCTTCCATGCTGACAATATTATATTGAGATAAGTCGAATTTGGCGGTAACCCTACACGTATGTCAATCAAAAACTTTTTTCTACCACCATCGACTGACAGTAAAATTTAAGTTTCTACTAACTCAATTATCAATTTACGTTACTGTAAAGTTAATTTAATTTGAACCATGAATCACTATTCTCATTCTGTCTAAAGCTACTCGTAATTTAAATATTCACCTTGATAGAAGTCTTTATGAAAATTCAGACAAGCTATATATTTAGTTATATTGTGCGCCTTATGGTGCAAGATTGGCAAGAATGCATCAAAATACTCTTGCTAAAACATATATCGTCTTATTCTTAGGGCACTTAATGGTGCGTTTACAAATTTTAATTAACTGTTTTAAGGTAAAATTTGCGAGTCTCAAATTGCGACCAAATCAAAACAATTTCTACAAAAGTAACAATTGTGACAAATAGATCTTTATTTAAAAATCAGTTAGAAATATTATAAAAAATTATAAAAAAATTAACCGATTTATAGCAAAAAGATTTAGCAAGAACAATTTTTCAGAACCTCTTCAAATTTACAAAAAGAGGCCGTGCTTAGTCATCATTTTTGCTCTTACGTGGCTTATTTTAGTTGTTTAAAAATACCCCAAGATAGCGGATAAAATCACCTTAAATTCGATTACAAAATAACCCCACAATATTAAAAATTGTTTCGGAAAAAGCATAAAAAGTCTCGCCAAATTTTGTTTTGCTATTATGCATTAATCTTGATGCGTGGCAATAAGGTTTATTTTATTTGGATTTGTCTGGATTCACACAAACATTTCTAACATCTTTGCTGTCCATACTCGGGAACCTGTCAAACAGCTTTTCGTAAACACCTTAAGTAGCTTCTAATGTTATAAAAATGTATGTGTTTCCAGGCAATCTGCAGTGATGGTAATGCATAATACATAAGATCTTTCTCGCACGTACACGCAACGCATTGCAGCGGCGCTCTCGCCCGCGACCGCTGGTAATGCCCGCTTGACTTTCAAACAAAATGTATATGAGCCGATAATGCTTTCTTTATGTATGAAAAAACCAACGAGCCGTCGCTGGAAGTCTAGCAGATGTATTGAAAATAAAGTAAATCGCGCAATGAGCATACACAAAGAAGTCAGCAGCGGTGGAATCACGGCATAACACCGTCAGCCGTCGCGGATTGAATCAATTTTTCTACCAAGCTTGCGCCAAAGCATGTTTCACATCATCAAGGACTTTCTTAACTCTTGTAGAGAATGAAGAAAAATATTTAATGGAAAATATGTACAATCCCATTTGAATTGAAGTTATAAGCAAGTTACATAGCTTTAGCACAAAATCATCGAAAGTCATTTAAATACATCTGGGATACACTAGCACGTATGTCATTATAAGACTGGTGCCAAGGTTGAATTTGTTTACTACACTGCATTACCTATTCAGTACGGCCAACGCTACAAAACTGGAAATCCGCAAGTTGAATCTCAATCGTATCGTAGAGTCGCGGTGACGTCACCCAAAGGTCGCGAGCGTCGGATTCGGCTCGGGCGCTGGTCACTAGTGCGTCGAGATCGCGCTACAGCAAACGTTAGATCTGCCAACATGAAGATAACTGTCGTTTTCCTCCTCTTGGTCGCGGTGTGCAAGTCGGACGACCTGGCCTCGGCCGCCGGACAGATCTTCAAAGGGATCCTGCCGAACCTCATCTCCAACGGCGTGACCGGACAGCAAGGGAACTCGGCCACCAACACCCTGCAAACAATTGGAACCGTCGTCGGCGGGGTCGTGGACTACGCGAAGAAGAAGAGCTACGAGGACCTCCTGCGTCAGGTCCAGGAGTCGACCACGGACGAGGACTTGGTTAAACTGAGCGAAGAAATGTTCAACACGGATATAAACAACGCTATCAACTACATACAAGTTAATTTGCAAGGCAAAACCAGTCCGATGTCTAAAAACGATGAAGCGCAAAGCCAGTAAGTAGAATACTATTTAATTACTTTATGTAACTGCTTCTATTGTCCTAGATATTGAGCGAGATGTTTTAATGAATGTGATGATCTAAATTACACTCCGTTCAGAATTCGTCTACCCCGGAGTTTCTATCCTTATGTTGGCGGTATGAGGCTATATATGTCAGAGCTAAAATAACCGCTAAAATCTAAACGGATTGCATAGATTAAGTAGTAACACTTTTATAATTCCAAACATTTTACTTTAATCGTCATTTAGATACTTTTCTAGATTCATTGAATGCGATTCTAGTTATTATCAATTCTACTTAATTAACCAACAATCATAATCACTGCGAGATAATTAGGTCAATCAATGTTATTCCGTGTGTAAGTTTATTATGTTATTTGACACTATCATTTAAAGTGTGGAATATTGCACTATCTTCAAGAATAAGTATGACATAAATTATCTATAGCTACTATACGTGGCTACTGTATTAGTGTGCGTAGTTTCTCAACTCGTATGTTGAGACTTGAGTTAGGTATAATTTTCACACTTATGACTAATATTCACATTAGTGTTCTTTATAGTTTATTAATGCTTTTGTTTGTTTGTTTAGGGCCTATTTCACAATCTTGTAATAAGTGTGGAATAGCTTATTCGGAAGTTCTGTCGCTGCTTACTTTATATGGAGCGACAGAGATAAAACATGTAAATAAGCTTTCTGACACGTATCAGTACATTTTAAAACAATCCCTTGGTTTGTTTTTACTAACTGTCCGTTTCAAAATGGACAGATTGGATAGATACTAGAGATTGAATTGATCTTAATTATTTAAAAAGTTAAATTATGAAGTTTATCTAAAGTATGTTAGGTATTTATTAGCTACAGATATAGGAATAGTCTACCCTTCTCTAATATTGTTACGTGTTGGGTACGAAGAATTTGGAGATAAAGACCTGCTGACTCTTTTTAAGACTTTATTCACTAGCACTTAGTCCAACATTAAGCACTAGGTTTAAGCACTAAGCACTAAGTCCAAACACTAAGCACTAACAGTGTCCTTAAGTCGTAGCCAAGTCGTCGGTTTCACTCACGGTATCATCACATCACTAGTATTCACATCGATATCGCCTCTTTCGCTTCTCAACTCGAGCTCCCGATCACTAGTTTTCGCTGGTATCGCCCGTATCGCTTCGAATGAAGCTCGAACTGAACTCGACTCGCTCGCATTCTTCCGACGTATTTATACCGGTCGATACGAGTCCCAGATGACTCCAGAAGGTTCCCTAGTCGCGTGACCGTGTTAGATTTATTCTGGAACGTTTGCACAGTAGCGCCATCTAGTACTGAGTAGGGGGCCCCACGCTGTACTTGTTCACACCAAGTGGTTTCATTGGTTGACGCTAGATGGCGCCATTCTCTGTGTTCGTAACAATATTTTTTGCTTTCACGCAATGGTTAGACCAAAGTCTGTCTAAGGCCGGGACTATATTGTCCGGAATCCGTAAGACCGGGGAAAATTCAGAGCACTGAAAATAGAACTCTGCGCTAATACAATAAAGCTGAAAATCGATCACACAAGCTTGACACTCGATACTTCGATTTTCAACTTTGTATCAGCGCAGAATTTTATTTTCATTCCTTATCATAATATAGTCCCAGCCTTATTTTATTCCTACGACCTTAATACTATAAATAATAACAACTTTGTCTTTGAAGCCTGCTGAATGTTCCTGAGAACGTGTGGAACGGCCCCACCATCCGGCCTTTCGCGGCGCTGTTCGACAACTACCACAAGAACGTCATCAGACCAGAGTTTGTAACGCCAAATGTAAGTGTACACTTAATACATTTAGTAACTACAAATTTTATAAGAACTGTCACACTACTACCTAAATCATAGTTTTTCAACCTTTATGTCGTGACCCTCGAAAAATAGTTTTTCAACCTTTTTTATGTCGCGACCCACGAAAAAGTCAAAAAGTTAAGGAAAAAGTCTTGCGACCCCGTCACGATTTTTTCGACATTCGATAGAAAAGATTCGTTCGAAAAACGAATATTTTGTACCTATATGTAGTTTTTTTTCAGACTGCGACTTCCTGTATAAACAAACGCGACCCACCAGATGAGAAACGATGACCTAAATTATATTTATGTTACCCTGGCTATTATTACGAATCTATTGACATTTCATTTTTTTTTTTAAATTAGGGGCTAAATTGAAACAAACGTTTACATACATCATATTACATACGGGTAATTACAAATCAAATGCATGCTTTTACGCGTCAATCTGGTCTCGAAGAAAATATCCAAATAGATTGAAATTGAAGTGGGAAAATATCCGCAACGGAAATGTACTTGAAGTGAAACTGCTTTAGCGGCTTTGAGAACAGAGGGCCTAATCAAGATGCATTTGATAATTTCGACAGCGAACTTCGAAATCAAAAATGTATGGGATTTGACATATGTCATCATTATGTGACATGTCGCTTGCGATGCCTTAGGTCAAATCCCATACATTTTATTGTCGAACTTCGTCGTCGATATTATCAAATGCATCTTGACTAGAGGCTCTGGGCCTCTAGTCAAGATGCATTTGATAATATCGCAAGCGACATGTCACTTAACGATTACTTATGTCAAATCACATACATTTTTGTTTTCGAACTTCGCCGTCGAAATTATCGAATGCATCTTGACTGGAGGCCCTGAATAATATAAATCTGCAATTAGAGCTAGCAATATTGGGCTGGGCGAAAGCCAAAACTAATGTTTTTTCTGCTCACCTCTCTAATATATTTAGACCTCATGAAAGTGATACAATTAACTTTGAAATTAATATCGATAAAGAGCTAAAACAGGATCTACAATAATTATCCCCACCTCTAAAGCCAGCAACGGTAGGTACAAGAGATCAGAAAGGTCATCAAAAACTTAGATAAGAAATCTCCAGAATTTGACCTTATAACCAAAGAAATCCTATCGCAACTACCTATTAATAGTAGATTATGCACCAAGGGGATAAAGCAGTGTCTTACGTCACGGGCAGCATATTGGACCCTGAGCGTAACGAGGGACTCTAGAGTTAACTCCCGAGCGTAGCGAGGGAGTTAAAACTTAACTCCCGAGTGAAGCGAGGGAGTTATGTAGAGTCCTGAGTGAAGCGAGGGGTTCAAGCTGCCCAAGACGAAGACAGGCTTTATCCCAGAGGTGCATACTCTACTTTTCATACCTACTGCGAGGCAATAAAAACCCAGGGCTACAAAAATATAACATTTATTTTGATAAAAATTAATATTGATATTGGACACATTTGTGCAGTTACGGAGGGACAGAGTAATATTTTTATTAGGAACATTTATGAAAGTTGTGGTGGAGTTTATTTGAGCAGTACCTACTTAAAGATTCAGGAAATTGTGACTGACGATTTTGACACGTGAGAATGTTAAAATTATAGGTGGCCAGTTCGATTTTCGAATAAACTCTCAGCAATACCATACTATTATTGAAAAGCTCTTTGATAGATACGTATCTATTTAGGAGTTTTCATACGAATTTTAACGTTCCAAATTCAAATCACTTTAATCCCTTGGGAGTTTCATACAACATTATCTCCCTTGGGAGTCAATGGCTTGCTTTACGTTGAGATTGCGTGATATATAATCGGACATTGTCGAGCAGGTGGTATGAAAAATAATTTATTACCACCTTAATCAATGGCATAATGCGGGTACAACACTTCCCTGATTTATGGAAGGCATCTGTTATAATTACTATGATCCACAAACCAGGAAAACCACCTGAAGATGTCATAATATCCTACAGGCCAATAAGTCTAACGCCAATATTATCAAAAGCATTTGAGAAGATCATTCTTCGTAGACTACAACCCATACTAAAATCTAAAAATTAATACCCGAACATCATTTTGGCTTTAGATCCCAACCTTCCTTTGTCAAACAAGTGCATCGTGTCTGCGAAAAGATAAGAAAGTCCCTTGTAGCCAAGGAGTATTCAGTACTGTTCAGCTGTGTTTCTAGATAACCAACAGGCGTTCGATAAAGTTTGGCACAAGTTAAACACTTATATAAAATAAAATAAAAATCTACCGCACAATATAATATATCTACTAATGAAATAGTACCTCTCTGATCGCATTTTTTAAGTCCGTGAGGACGGTAAGACATCCGAATTCGTAAAAATCTTGGCAGGAATACCTCAGGGGTCTATGTTACATCCATATTTATTATTTACTAGCGACCCGCCCCGGCTTCGCACGGGTACAATACTGATACTAATACTACAGAATGTCTTTAAACCTCTGACAAAACGGGCGAAATTCAGTCAAAAGTTCAAAACAAACAGAAACAAATTAATATAGGTATCTACTAAAACTCAATGAAATAAGTAGGTGGGTATACTTTTATCGTACGAAATACCTATACTCTTCAGGACTAACAATACAACAAACACTAAATAAATAGGTATTCAAGTAACTATCCATCAAAGTTACAACGAACACAAAACAAAAAAATTACCCAATAATCTAAACTCCGCACGCGCACTCCCGCTTGGTGACACCCACTTCGCAACGGGCTGTGCAGCAGAAATCGTAATATTTTAATTTCGCCATAACTTCAAAACCAAACATCTAATTTTAATCATTCAAAGACCAAATATTATCTACATAAACTGTACTTAGTGATGAAATAATTTATTTTGATAAGGATTAATAGCATGAGTAAAATAAACGCGTTTAAATATAGTCCAAAAAAAATTCAAGATTTCTAAATAAAAAAATGGTTGTTGTGCCTCACTCGACATAGATAGGTATAGTGTGTCGCGGACTATTTTGTAGACATTTATAATATCTACAATTAATTAGAACATTTTATGGTTCTATCTTTTATAGTTTAGGCAGCGTACGCAAAATAAGTAACTTTTCTGGTTGATTTTTTACACCTTGTGTCCGAAAAACCCAAATATCTTCCGGAACCCTATTTTTTTCCAAAATAAAATGTAGCCTATGTTACTCGTAGATAATGTAGCTTTTGAATGGTGAAAGAATTTTTGAAATCGGTCCAGTACTTTTTGAGCCTATTCATTACAAACAAACAAACAAACATACAAACAAAGTTTTCCTCTTTATAATATTAGTGTAGATAAAATGTAGCCTATATTACTCGTAGATAATGTAGCTTTCGAATGGTGAAAGAATTTTTGAAATCGGTCCAGTACTTTTTGAGCCTATTCATTACAAACAAACAAACAAACAAACAAACATACAAACAAAGTTTTCCTCTTTATAATATTAGTGTAGATATTATGTACATCATGTATACAGCCGACTTACTCGTAGTACTCGACGTAACAACTGCAACGTTTGCTGACGACACTGCTATACTAACTAGTCACAAAAGCCCAGAAGAAGCATCAGGAATTCTACAAACTAGCCTCGACAAGGCTCGAAAAATGGCGCATGCAAGTTAGTGTATCAAAATCTATACATGTAACTTTTACATTGAGGAAAGGTAACTGCTATCCTGTGAAAATGGCAAATAATCCCCCCACAATGTGACTCTGTCCGATATCTTGACCTACATCTGGACAGAAGGCTTACCTGGAAAAAACACATCAAAACAAAACGAAATGAGCTAAACTATCGATATAAGTCAATACACTGACTGTACACGGAACTCCAATATTATATATTGAGAACAAGCTATTGATATATAAGGCCAGCCTGAAACACCATTTTGAAAAGTATAGCAAATGCACCATGGTTTATCAAGAATGCTAAAATATATGAGAAACTTACCATGAGAACAGTGAAAGAGGAAATAAAACACGCCTCTTCTGCGTATAAATACCGACTTAAAACCATCCTAATGGCTTGGCAAACCAACTTTTAAATATGACATGTAGCAAGAGTTTTTAACATAATAATCTATCAGCATGGAAACTTATAAGTTTCTATCTCCCGTAGTTTAGAAATGCCAGGGAGGGACCAACTTAAAAACCAATTTGGAGGCCGATTACTCAAAAATGCTTAACTTTGTAAAAAAAAGTCATGTATGAAACCCTACCTTTATTTTAAAAGACCTATTCACTATACCCCATACGTTAGGGTAGAATGAAAAAATATTTTTCATTGCCACTTCATATGTATGGGGAGACACCCCTAAAATATAAAATTATTATTATTTTATGATGCTAAAGCCGAGATCAATTGACAATCTATAACTATACAGCACCCCAATCGCGCTATGTTTTTTCAGTTGAACCGCAAACGAAACGTTAACGTTACTCGACTTTTTGAAGGATTCGGTATCGCGCTAACGTTTTGACAGATAGTTGGGACGTAACTGCACCGCAGCTGAAGCGCAAACGCTGTCAAAACAAAAAGTTGATACGGAGCTTCTTTTCCTCGCACGTTACTGAAACGTTCGTTGTTTTTTGAGGTATAAACAATTAAACAAAGTGAGATATAAAAATAAAAATTGTACCTAGATTTGTTGGATAATATTTCAAATACATACGGCAGTGGCTCAAGGTGTTTGTGAGGCTGTATGATGTATCCAGACGTGAGAATTTATGCGATCGCGTCGAGTAAAAGAAATGCCTCCGATCGCATGTTTATACTAAAAGGAACCGAATTTCCAAGGAAATAACAAAAGCCCTAATTATTATAGAAGTGGCCCCCCACATGCCACCAACCTTGTGTTCGGATGCTTTGGACGTAGAGACGAAGGTAAATTCCTATTTAGTAGTTCTTAAGGCCACACGTATTTAATGAATCTATTATATGTAAATAAAATGCCGGGGTGCTTGCAATGATGGGCATCTCTGTTAGGTTACTCCTCATCTATGTTGATGGGCCATTGTGCATCCACATGAACATGAACTATGAAGTGGGATACTATAGTCTATGATAGAAAAGATTACCATTCTCTGAATGTTCAAATAGTAAGCATAAGCAAGCATCTAATGTAAAACGTAAACGGGTACTTGAGAGATAATATTATACCTAATTTGAAATTATTTTTCTGTTACAGATGTGTGATGCAAAATTAAATATTACAGTGTCATGGGCAAGGTACCCATTAAATTCATACTTAAACCGGCTCCATGTTGTAGATGGAGATTGGAGAGGACATGATATATCTTTAGGTAAATACTAATTGCACATATTGCACAATAACTTTTGAACAAAAAGTTTGTGCAACTTAAACTAACAAGAAAATAAGTTATGTCTGCTTAGTTTACATAAGTAGATTAATAAATATTTATGAAACTATTGTTATAAGCACATAAGGATTGTGTTGCGGTGTACTTTGCATTGGTGCAGTTATAAAACTATTTTATTAAGATTTTCTTATTGATGTTTATTCTATTTTAGGGGAATCAGATTATCCACTAAGGCCCATTATGATGACACCATCTGACCCACAGCCTAACAGTCCCGAAGAACTTGTGTTGTGTGAACAAACTTGCATTTGAATGCCATAATGTGAGTTTGCGTTGAGTCGATGTAATGTGCGAATATCTTTAAGGAGTTTAAAAATAGGATGCCTTTGGAATCTTGGTAGTTTATCAACTGCCATCTAATGATGAAATTTAAATTAATATGAGTGTGTGTGAGGAATTAATAAAAATGTTTTGTATTTATAAAACTTGTTTAATTTAAAAATAATGTGTGAAAGAAACTAAAATAATAGCACCATTTACAAAAGTATTAAAACATACCCATTATAATATACTGAAAGTAATTTTAACACTGTTACATATAGTTTTAATTTTAACTCTTTATTTGTAGATGTCATTGTAAAATTGTAAAAATGGTTAGAGTGTAATAAAACTAGTGAAATTGTAAAATGTTGATAGACTTCCGATGTGAATATGCTGCCTATAATTTCACACATTATTTTTTGTTAGATTATAAATATATAGTTTTTAATATTTCAACATATTTTTACAATCTCGTTAGTTATTTTACAATCTAACAATTTTACAGTGACATATATAAATCAGTCTATGAATAAATAATTATGCAAGTACTATAAGAAATTCGAATAACACTGTTTAAAGAGCACCAGTAACACAAAATACTTACAATCATTAAAATTATTTAAAGTAGTTTGCACTGTATATTCTTTTATACCTTAATTCTTAACATTATATAAACTTGGTTAAAAATAAACAGTTGAGGAATAAATATGTAAATACTATGACAAACTAGAATAAAAGACAATGTATTTATGTATTGTATAAGACATCAAATTCGAACCAGATTCACTCTTAATAAATATTAGTCAAGAGTGGAACTAATGCGAATTTCAAAAGTAAAAAGAGCCTTGGGCTGGGACTATGCAACAGTTTTCATCTCTTGGTGAGGCTTCGGCTTGTCTGGTATACTGAAACACAATGATAAACAGATAAACAATAAATTTATTATTTATGATTTGTTTAGAAAATATAAATAAACAGTAATTGCAAAGGATTTGTTTTATCAGCTTAGTTTAAATTTTATATATAAAATTAAACAATTAATTACTATAGTCTTCGAGAAGTTTGTAAGAATTTTACATTACCTGTCTTGTAAATCTGTCTGCACTCTCGGCCAACAATTTGAAACCACGTGCCGTAATGAAGACTGCTTCAAATCTGCCTTAATTTTTTCGATATTTAAAATCATTAGCCGGGATTCTTGTAACGCAGTCCTATTAGCTGAAATTTAAAAAATAATAAATTAATCTTTTCTCATTAGGTTTTAATGCTAGATAAAAGAACACTAACATATTCTTACATTTAAATAGTAAAATGTCTCACAATAATTAATGAATTTTATGGAGGCAAATGGACCTTGGGCAAGGGCCCAAAAAATAAAAGAAAAAGTTCTTTTAGTAAATGTTATAACATGGTTACCTATATTATAAATTTATTAGGTACACAATATACCTTTGCCCGTTCTTGCTCATGTAAGTATACCTTCGGCGATAAGTATGAGCGAGCATTCTCGCCATAATCTTGATGAAAGAGCTCGTACCTCGCCTCGTTTGACCTAACTCTTCCGAGAGCTAGTACTTAGGTCTTTGTATTTGTCTTAATACTCCAAGAGCAGATTCCGCGACCGTTGCTCGACGACGACATTCACAGTATAAGAAGACGACGGTTTCATAATAATTACTCACAGTATAAGAAGGAAGTAATTTATTGGAATAAAATAAACGAAAAACCAAGGTTGTCAATAAAATTATTAATAACTTCCTCTTCTTTTAAATCCATAAACCACAAATTTCAAAGCAATTAGTGCGGCGCGCAAGTAAAATAGATGTCGATTATGCTAAAATCATAGATATTTACAAAAATACTAGGTTCGCATCCCTAATGTCAACCGAAAGGTTACGTTCCGTTTCGTTCGAGTTTCGTCTGAGGTTGAGTTACTTCAAGAAGGATAGCGCGATACTAAAATTTGTTCAGACGCACCGCAAACGAACCGTAACTGAAACGCAACCGAAGCAGAGATGAACCTGAATTGAAACGTTGAAAAATAGCGCGATTGGGGTGCAGTATACCAAATTTCATCTATTTATATTAATTTATAATTACAGAAGCTTTTAAAAGCGCGGAGAGACAAACAAACGAATGGACAGAGTGAAACTTTAGTGGTTCCTTATGTATTACGGAACCCTAAAAATACATGAACTACAATGGCGAATTTCAATCACAGACCGAACTCTAATAAAAAAATAATAAATAATTTATATTATTTAAAATGAATATCCAGAAATTATAATAATGAATCACATAATAAAAACAGCGACTATGTAATAATTAAACATAGAAGCCGCGATGATCATTGCAAAGATAACTCGCAAGACAGAAATTATTATTATTAGTTTTAATTTATAACCAAGACCACAGCCAAGACTTGAAGTATAAGTGCCAAGAGCTTTGACGACTTAATTTTTTTTTCCACCCACAGGAAGAAACCGAGCAAGTGACGTTCATCAACACCATACTCGCCACCGGCCCCATCAGGACACTGATGACGTTCCTCGTCAACAAAGGTAAACTTTGATTATAATAACATCTATCTGGTCCCGTGGTAAGTTCTCTGAGAACTTGTGTTACGGGTACAAACTAGTACTACCAGACAACCGATATATTATATTTAATACTTTTTATACTATACTTAAATCCAGGAGCACGGATCTGTATTAAATAATATGTGCATATAATATAACTTTTATTTATGTAGATAATAATAAAAGTAAAAAAGTAAGAAATAAAAAGTTTTCCATGTTCGTGAACACGGAAAACTTTTTGTTTACGAACCCGCAACCTCCGGCTGGAGCGTCAACGCGCTAACCACTGAGTTACAGAGGTCGTCAAGTTTGATTATAGTTAACATTAGTAGGTACTTGTTTAGTTTTCGTTCTTTCTTTTTACCTGTCCCACTTTATTGAGTCGTGTTTTTTAAATTTACTTACCTACCTACACAAATACCTACCTACTAAATGTAAACAAACGGTGCGGAATAAGTTGTAACACGTTTAATTGCATAAATTTGATAGAAATTAGACGCCAGTGGCGTGAGATTCCTATAACTCCATTCCTATCGGCTTCACTTACCACTTGCCTTTTGAAGACCCTGATCCAAATCCCCACCTATTATACAGGGTACGGCTTCTCTATGAAGCAGAACCAGCCTTTGCCACTGTTAGACGCTGATAATTTCACAACGAATTTAATATTTTAAGCCTACTTTAACTAGTTTCTGACTTTGACGGACAGGTAAGATTTAAGAGTAAACAGCCCATCAAACTTAGAATTTAGAAAGTTCTGAATAATTTTGCAGCTTAGTAGCTACATTAATGTGTCTTCCTAGTACCTACATACCTAAATAATAAATCGACCGTAATTTTTCATCGAAACATGATTTCTATTGATGCTCATTTGCGAAAAGGAAACCGATATCTAATAAAGAATGTTACATCCTGACACACGGTGATATATTAGTCACTGGCAGCTGAGGGCAGACAGTAACAAAGTGGTTTACCATCAACAAGCTTGTCCTCATCAATAATTGGCGTGGAGGTCAAAACAT
This sequence comes from Glaucopsyche alexis, assembly GCA_905404095.1. NCBI lineage: Eukaryota > Metazoa > Arthropoda > Insecta > Lepidoptera > Lycaenidae > Glaucopsyche > Glaucopsyche alexis. The sequence goes on along the minus strand of FR990051.1, from coordinate 16,550,722 downwards.
TGCTATTCTAAGAAATAAAATATTGTTCCATCCGTACTTACTCATAAAATTCGGGCTCTTAAATTTTACGAGTCGCCGAATTATTCTTAAGCGCTAATAAAAGTTGAATCTGCTCGATGCTACCCTTGTCATTCTACCAAACAGAGAGATAACTTATAATAAATGCGTATTAATAATATGATCGACTTTTTCTCAAAGTAAGCAATAAAACAAGTAAGTACGTGGGTAACACTGAAGATGTTTAGAACTGGCCAGTTAGAAACATTGCTAATGAAAACTTTGAAGAGACCCCTAAGGAAGAATGGGCCCACTGCTTTTCTCAGTGGTTCCATCGAATGCGACGATATGTAGAGAGGAACGGAGATTACTTCAAAAAACAATAAAAGTATTGGCAACTTTCTACATTAAGCCCTTTTTCATTTCCTAAACATTTAAGTCTAACCTACCTATGATGCTGCTATTAGTTGCAATTGAAAACTTATACTTATTATTTCATTTACGCAATTTATTGTTATTTTATATTTACAGTCTCAGCTCATAAAGTTTCACTCGTTTGTTGCATGGTCACTATCAAGTGAGATTTTGCCGAACTTATAGAAAGTTATTGTGCTAGTGCCATCTAGTGGCAAATTGATGAAAACTTTGGAAAGTTCTTGTTAAAGTTAAACGAAATGACTGCTAATGCTGTCATTCTAAGATTCACTTGTTATTTGTAAAAATCAATAGTTTAATGCATTAAAAGGGAGATATTTCTTCGATGTTAAACATCTGCCAGGTTTTGTTTTGTTTGTTTTATTGTTTTGTTATTATTTGTTTTTATTCAACTATTTGTTTTCTTTATTTTATTTCTTTTTTTTTTCTAGGCTTAACACAACTGAACGAGTACCCTGAGCAAGTGGAACTGCTGAAGAAGATATGGTTCACGAAGTACGCGCGCCACTGGACCGGGCTGTGCAAGTGCAGCTGCGCCTTCGAGAACATATTCATGGCTGAACTCAAGTCTGATGAAGTTTTGGGTCAGTAATAGATATACTACTAGCTACTAAGTACTATTATAAATGGATGCATGTGGATACTACTATTATAAATGGATAGATATATAAATATTGGTCACTCTTTCTTGTTGTGAACGTTCGAATTGTTGGAACGGATTGTGATGAAATTTAATATGGTACCTACCTAGTAGTTTAAACTGTGGAATAATACTTATGCTACTTTTTATCCCGAAATAGATTTTATTTACGCGGGCGAAGCTGTGGGCAAAAGCTGGTTTGTATATGTTACCGTAAAATTGTAAAAACCGTTAGATTGTAATATAACTAGTAAAATTGTAAAATGTTTATAGACTTCCGACGCAAGTATTCTGCCTATAATTTAACACATTGTTTTCGTTAGATTATAAATGTATACTTTTGAATCTTTTGACATATTTTTATAATCTCGTTAGTTATTTTACAATCTAACGGTTTTTTAAAATTTACTTTGACATATATATATTATATAATATCATCATCATCGGCCTCTAGCGTGTCTACTGCTCATGGCGAGAAATATGTCGCACGCCGTTGACAAAGTTGCCTCGTGCCTAACAAATAAATATGTGAGATAGCTTTGACAATAGATGTATGAAGAATGGAGATATATCATGTCCACATTTCATGTTTTAGAGATAGAACTGAAGTTTCTTCCCAAGCGCACGCAAACAGCGCCGCGCGTACATAGGGTTGGAATATCTATACTTATGTAAATAAGTATCTTCTGTTACAGGTCTCCACAGCTGGCTATTCTTCGCCAAGCGTGAGATGGACAACAAGGCCAACTATTTGGGATACATCGACAAACTCGATCTTAATGGAGTAAGTAGTACCTACTTAATAAGTTTGATTTATGTAGTCTGTAGTACCTACTTTATACTTAATAAGTTAAAATTTGAGCACTTAATATATTTATGTAGGTACAGTAAAACCACGTTCATGTCTTATTCATAATTCGTCTGTGATTTTCACAGAAAAATAATGCCAAAAAACTATACTTATTGCAAAGACCTATCTACTATTATTATAAATATGAAAGTTTGTGAGGATAGATAGATGGATGGATGTTTGTTACTCTTTCACGCAAAACTACGGATTTTTATGAAGTTGGTATGGTAGTTAAGGCTCTGGATTAAAACACAGGCTACTTTTTATCTCGAAAAAGTTTAGTATTCTCGTGGGATATCCGGTACTATATTTACCCAGGCGATGCCGCGGGAAAAAACTGATTGTCTATATTTTACTGCGACCTAATTGTCTATATATATTTAATACAACTGCAGGAACGCGAGACGTCAGACTGTTGTATGGAGAATTTTCACGAGACCTGCGAAATTTCACGAGACTTGCGAAATTCTGTATTACGAATCTCTCTACCTTTAAAAATAATGATTTAATATAGATACTTACGGTTTCTTCAGAGAAGTTACTCATGTTTAATTATCAATTAAAAATAATCAGTCAAGCAGCATATACCTAAATTAAAGACTAAAAAACTCCTTTACATTACAGAAAGGTCTCATCCTGAAGCAGCACTCAGTGCTCAGCGAGACAAAAGACGCACCACAAATCACGATGTTCGTGGGCACCTCACCAGAGCTGGAGCTTGCGTTATACACTGTCTGTTTCATGGCACGACCTGATAGACCATGCAAGATGACCGCCGGCAATGTACCCTTCACTATCCAGACCAAGTCGCTCAAATCTGACAACGTAATGCTTATTGACACAGCGTACCCAGTGTTTTAAGTGTACAAATTTAAATACATTAGTTTATGGGTTACTGTTGTTTTATTGTATACATCAGTGTTTTTCAACCTTTTTCATCATGCGACCCCCCTTGTATGAAAAAATTATTTCGCGACCCCCCGACCACGGGCGTAGCTAGGTTTTGGTTTCAGGGGGGGGGGGGGGGGGGGTTCAAGAAAATAAAACGACTAAAAGTATATTAAATACTAGTCTTTAACCTATTAGAATAATGGACCCCATTTTTTTCCTTTTTACCCGTTTCAGCCTCAGATCAAATAAAAACCAAGATAGCGCGTGGCGTTTGTTTGAAGTGAAGCCTAAAAAACTACGCTACTTCAATTTTACACACGCGCTCACGCACACACAAGCAAAAAAGTACGCTACTTTTCGACAGTATCGAATGAGTCGTCGCGACGACTAATCTATACTGACAAAAAGTAAAGTACTTGTTTGCTTGTGTGTGCCTGAGCGCGTGTGTAAAATTGAAGTAGCGTAGTTTTTTAGGCTTCACTTCAAACAAACGCCACGCGCTATCTTGGTTTTTTATTTGATCTGAGGTTTCAGCTTTAACCCTGTTTTTACCCTGAAAGACTGTGTAATGCGAAAAAATACAAATTTCAATAGCCGGTCGGTACTGAATTTTATTTATTATTCCCCATTTTACAGTTTAAAATCTGTTCAAACGTCAAACTAAAACACTAAATAACGGTGAAATTCAGAAAAATACCATACAATCAACCAGCTAAACAGAACATCAGTACTAAATAATATAATATGTTCTTCATGTTAAATGCGAGCAAGCGAAGCGAGCGAGCAAAATTTTTTCCTATTTAATAGATATTATTTTTTAATAAATATAATTACCTATTTCAATCTGTTCAAACTTTTGGGGTTTGAATCCCCAATCCCCCCCCGGCTACGCCCATGCCCCTTCGCTTTTTTATCATGTATGTATGTGTATGTTACAGTGTTACAAATATTCATTCCATACGACGTTTTTATGCGTCTCCATAATTAGGATTCGGATATATAGTACATAATATAGTACGTCAAACACATTATTTAACAATTACATACATCGATGATATTGATGATCGATTTATGAGTATATAATTTTGTTAAAATTATCTTACTTAATAAATCAATCTTTTTAATCTTTATATGTTTTTTTACTTAAGTTCTCTCGACCTCCGGCGACCCCTACAGAAGCTTCGCGACCCCCCAGGGGGTCGCGACCCACAGGTTGAAAAACACTGGTATACATTATTGAAAACATCTTGAACTATAAGCGGAGATCAATAATTTTTTTTTACAAAATGATTGCTTTCATGATGCATCACAAGCGTGAAGTTTAAGATAAAAAGCTCATTATTCTAAAGAGACTAATAATACCTAAGTAGTAATGACTGTGTATGGCGGAAAAAAGTTTGTCGGCCAGGACACTTTTACTCACTTCAATAGCACTATCACAATCCGCCATTTTGCTTATTTACCGCTTAGCGGTCGCCATTTTGCTTACAAGCGTATCCGAGTGCTTTTTCCGCCAAATACAGCCATTGATATAACAAACTTTTTTAAATATTTAATCATGCCATTGTTTTAGAAAATGTAACACTGCGAATTTTATTCAGTGTCTCACTATTCATTGATATGTTTAAGCATACCGGATTTGAGTGTTAATAATAAATAATACCAATAAAATTTTCAACATGTTTATTGTCTATAATGGCACAACAAGGTTATCTAGGGTTACGACACGATTGACTATCGCACTAACGACAAACAAATTATCGCCAGAACTTATAGCAGATTGCAAACACTTAATCTTAAAACAAACATAATAACTGGCAAGAATGGCTTAAACTCAACAAGAAAGAAAATAAACTAAACAATGAGGTAAATGATAATACACAAAGGAAATTCATCTAAAAATAAACTAGAATGTAAATGCAAAATAGCTATTAACAAAAATATAGGAACATTCGAAGTCAAATTTATTACAAGTCAATAAATATGAAAATATTCCATTTTTACATTTTATGTACAGAAATAGATATTTTACATTTCAACACGAGTTAAAAATCTAAATGAATACGAAACAAGGAAAACTTAACAAAAACCATAAAATAAATCAATTATGTTAAAACTAAGCGCTATTGCAAGCTTATTAATAGTTTGTTATTTTCAATGTAGTTACAAACATGATTTTGTACTGGCTAAATCTTCAGAACTTTTGATTTTGTAGAACAATACTCCTAAAACACACTCATCGTTACACATTTATTCTAATATTACTAAAAAACGTTTTTCTTTTTTATTTATATTACACGCTAGGCAAACCCAAAAAAGTTGGAAGATGTCGAATTACTCCATTACCACATCTTTCTAAATCCCCTAATTTAATATAGTTTTACAATGTATCTGTTCTAATTTAATGTTTTTGCAAACAAACGATTTGGATGGAACCCATGGATGCGTTGCTATTAGTGATTGTGTGAACGTTTTGGTGGATTCGGTTTGTTTACACATGGACTAAATTGTATCTGAACAGAGTACACTGAAAGGAGTTGGTCCAAAATTGAGCCAGAGTCATCAGCAACGAAATGGTTGCCTATGTGTTTACTTGATATCGTATTTGATATCAAAAAGGTAATCCCCCAAATACGCCGAATATAGATGTTACGAGCTAGAATAAAGTCCAAATTCATAGTAGGTGGAGATGTATTTTTTGGTGTAGGAACTTGTAATGACGTTAGTTTGTTAATGTAGATGGGAACCTGTAGGTTATATATTAGAGTTGAGAGATGATTTAAAATGCCTCATTGGCAACCTTTATTGCTATCGTTTTTTTATGGATTTTTGACTATGCCCTTTACCTCGTCAACGCTTCTACAATATAATATGGTTGTAAAGATTTTCATGATTCAAATAATGTTTCATAATATTTCCTAACAAGCAAATATACACATACATTTTTACATTTTATACACAAAACTGTTGTAAAATAGTCTAAAGTATGCTGATTGATATGAGTAGAATTGACTAGAATCTAATGTTGAATATTTATTCGACAAATGTCTTTTTTGTAATAATTACACTCGATAAAAATATACAAAACCTGAAAAATACATCTATCAAATTAAAAAACAAAATGTTTCACAATAATCTTATACAAATACTTTGTAAATGTTTCTAAATCGATTCGAATTTACTTACAATTATAATTTTTCATAAAATTACAACAATAGAATACATTTAAGTGTAAAATGTTTTAGAAAATCAATTTGTTGAATTGAAAAAAGACAGGAGAAATAGTATATAGCAAAAGATTTCAATGGGAAATAAAATGTATTTTACTTATCAGCAAACAGTAACAATAATTATACACAGGTACTTTAATATAGCTATAATACAAGTGAAAAAGCAAAGATTTTTTTTTATTTCTAATATCTTGTATGTAATTAAACAGTTAAAAATCCATAAATATGTATACTGATTTAGTACTCTACATAGTAAGTAATACAAAATATTTTCGTTGTGAAGTATCTATAAATACTGTATATTTAATTTAATACTTATAAAAGTAGTCCATTTAACATCTACCAGATCTATATAAAGTTGACAGCTGATTAGCTAGTATTAATCGATTTTATAACAAACATACAAATATACAGTAGCATGGAGACAAGAAGAAATAAGCACCATTTCTATACATGAAAAAATGTCCGTCAGAAAGCGTTAAATAAAAAGTTGAATTAAGCGTTAAAAAGCCTACTGAAGCAAGTGTGTAAATTTCAAAGTAAGCAGTAAAATTCAAACAGAGAATCAAATCCTAGTACATTCTTAGATTATAACCTAAAAATATTGTTATAGATATCTATAACAATATCGATATCTATAAAAATATTGTTATATATATTATCTATAACAATATTTTCGACTATGCGAGAAATTAGAATTTTCAACATTTACTGAATTAAACTTCTAAAGACGCCAAAAAATTTTAATAACCAAACTCAACTCGCTTCACTCCGTATCTCATTGCTAGCGCCATTGTGGTCAGTTTTGGAACTATTATTTCATTACTTTCGTCGGACACTTTTTCAGTTGTCTACCTTAGAGAGATAGTGCTCCTGTCCTCTATTCTCCATGATATAGTAGCTTGACAAAATATACATATTAGCGGCGTAAATAGTGTTGCCACATTTTGAAACACTGACATATTTTGATTTTTTTTTAAACTATACGGCACAGACAATAAGCACTGTCCCAGAGCATTAATATTGTATCGAGATTTGTTGTTCCTTTCAAACTGTTTGAACACACGATTAACAAGAACTTAGAACTTAAGAGTCTTATTCAAAATGACTTAGGCCCTTAGGAAACGTGCACATGTCCACGTCATGACGTCGTCAACGTAAAAACGGCGCGGTGTCGAGACGTCGTGTGTCGTGACGTGCATTTTTACGGCCACGTGAATTTTCACGTTACGTCAACGCACCGTGCAGCGACACCGCAACGTTTTACGTTAACGACGTCGTGCCGTGGCCATGTGCACAAATATGTACAGTTGTTTCTCTTATACCTATTCATTCTATATTATATTGATTGCGTTTATAAAGCGAATATGGATGGCATATTAAGTATATATCGTATTCTATACGAAATAAGATCCATATTCGTGTGGCATAACTCCGCGACGGGGGTAGAAGGTGTGCGTGAGTGAGTAGTTGAGTAGGTTCCGTATGTTGGACGTGTAAACGTCGGCGAAACGGAAAAGCCGACGCGAGAAATACGTCGGGTTGTGGTACGTCCGGAACACGGAACCGAATTGCGGGTTAAACACCGACTTCGTGTCGTTCCTGAAACACAAAACGACGGTTAGTATATAGAAATTGAGTTGTTAAATAACACCAATTAGTCCGATACGATACTTCCTGCTTTTGCCGATTTTTGGTCAAGCGTGAAATCAAACATAATTTACATTGCAACAGATGTTAGAACCAATTAAATACTTACTTCTCTCTGGATATAAATTTTTAATAAAATTATTATAGGTATGATAATTGTCGCAAATGCAAAATTTTACATTCAAAACATTAATAATAATAATAGTTTAATAATATCCTCAAACGCAGACTGGAAACTGACTTTATATAGTTACACAAACAACAAAATATGACGAACACTGGTATCATTACAAAAGCATAATAGCCCAAGAGCTACTATGAAATTTAAAGTAGGTATTTGAGACAAGCTGAAACCTTGTCCTGTACTTCTCCTATTGTACCTCAACACGAGCTAGCTGGTCAGAAGCAACCTTTTTTTAACCTTTCCCTATTTACTTTTAAACTGACCTGGCTAGGTTAAAGTTCCGACTAAATTACATGGCTTTTTTCCCAACTCCTTGTACATTACATACAGGACAAGGTTTCAACTTGCCTCAAATACCTACTCTAAATTTCTTAGTAGCTCTCCAGCTATAATATTTGCCTATCACCACACGTTTCCGCGCTTACGCGTCGAAATGCCATGTAATTATTGTGTAGTGGATGGCTGCAGTGTATTAGTTTAACAACTAAATTTAGAAGTTTTTGACCTCTTTAGTAGGCATTTAATTCTTAGTAGTTTTTTTTTTTGTAAGAATTAGCCTTCAGCCAGAAAATATTAGAAAGAGCGTTCTTAACGAGTATAGCAAATTTTAAAATTGCAATACCTACTTATTTAAGAATTTATTAATTTTCCTCCGTTTTTGCCGTTTTCCTTATTATTACCTATTCAAATTATTTACGCAATTTAGGATATTTGCAACTATAAAATTTATTAATCGAGATTTCAATGAAGGTAAAAAAATGTATAATTATTTTATAACATAATATTTGATTGACATTGAATAAATTACAATAATCCTCATAGGTACAACGCTGGAGCATTTGTGTAACATGAATCGCACGGCCGGCATCTCAATCTCGACTCTTTATGCGCGTACTTATGGTCCTTTTTTTCGCGTTGCGAAACGCAGACATTATTATTAACATTTTGTAGGCAATTATAGTGTGGGTATTTTAGTTTTTGTATTTGAATGATGTATATGTTACGTGTCATGTGGTCAAGCCGAAGCCCACTTGTATGCATTTCAGATTGTTGTATATGTAGCACCGAACTACAGAAACTTCGATTGCGCGATTCAAGATTGTGGCACTAATTGGTCCGCCACATCACTCCCACCCGAAGACTAGAGGTCGATACACGTTGTAGTATTGTAATTTACAACAAATGTACTGTGATGTAGTACAATATGAAAAAAATAATTACCTAATGATACCAAAGTTCCTCAACAAGACATAGACCAAGAATTCACGTCGGTTTCGATAGCATTTCATTGCATTTTAGGGCAAAACAACCAATTGTTGGCCCCCTTCCCCAATTAATTATTGGCTACCCCCTTATCATTTGCTTATTCGTTTTTACCTTTTTATACTCCTAGACAGTTAATTATGTTTTTTTTCTTATTTATTTTTGTATAAATGAAGGGTGGCCATCACAGAGTATGTACTACCGAACAAGTTCCCGCTCGACCAGGCATAAGATGAAAATCGCTCAACAGCGCCGTTGAATAGTGGGCTCGCAAACATACTCACGTGTAAATACGTACTTTAACCTCGTTTGCAGTCGTTGCGGTTACTTCCTTTGCGTTTAAATATTTTAAGGCGTCCTAGTGCAAAGGTGAATGTTTAGAGACTGGTCGAGCGGGAACTTTGTCGGTGGTACATACGTTAAATCTTTGGAACCAATAATTGGGAGGATGCCAACAATAGGTCATCATTCCTCACACAAACAAATTATCCTTACTTAATTTTATTAATGCGAAATTAATTTTGTCTGTCTGTTATGCAATAAAGCCTAAACCACGTAATGGATTTTGATGGAATGTATCCTTGTATAAATACTAGGATAGATGAGATTAAAGTTCGGGGAAGGACAGTGCAGGCTTTTTGCGACAAAATTTACGGAACAAAGTTGTAAACAACATCGAGTTGCGGGCAACATCTAGAAATAGAGACAACATCTAAAGTTGCAAGCAACATCTAAATTTGCCGGACATCTAAAATTTCTGGCAACATCTCAAGTTGACAGCAACTTTATAAGTTGCGGGCAACACCAAGTATGAGTAATAATCATCAATACCTGAGTTTGTCCCGCTCGGCCATCCACTCGGCGAGTACGGCCACGGCCTCGGGCTCTGTCTGGTCCTGGTGGTCCTCGATCAGCTGCGTCAGCATCTGCAGCCAGTTGGCGTTCTTCTTGAACTTCTCCATGTTGAGTGTGTTGATCTCGTGCTGAAAACGGTATTTATATTATTGGAAAGTGGAGTAATATGGCGGGAATAAAAAACACGATCAAATCCGTATAAATTAGACTCTTTGGGTATTGATTAATTTTAAGAAATTATCGAAGAGCGACGCAAGCGAGATACTGTCTACTGCGTTGTAACTATAATGTCTTGCGTCTCTATCATACAAGTATTAGAAAAAAAAGGAAAAGTTTTATTGTAAAAGTCTCCTTTTCAAAACCTGAAGGTCAATTCTGCTAATTAAATCCTACAATAATACAGTTACAATCCAGTCCCTATATTTCAAGACGATTCATTTATCTATACTTATATAATAAAGAGGAAAGGTTTGTTTGTTTGCATTGAATAGGCTCCTAAATAACTGGACCGATTTTGATGAAATTTAGCACAGATATAGAATAGGTCACAGGAAGGACATAAGTTACTTTTTACTACGGCAAAATGTACGGTTCCCTCTAAAAAAAAGTTTGCGAACGAAGTCGCGGGTAACATCGTCATCTAGTAATTCAATAAAAGTGTAAGTTAATTACGAGCACTGGGGTTCTTTGAAGCTGAATAAATAAAGTACCGTGAGCTCATTAATGATCGCGCCGGTCCTCCAGCCGTGCTCGAGCGTGACGTCGGCGAGGTCGCTGTACGGGTGGTCGCCGAAGTACAGCACCTGGTGCCCGCACCACCCCGTCAGCTCCTGCAGCTGCTTCACCGTACCCTGAACAAAATATATTTTTATCACTTCAATATTGGCCTCTGTGACTCAGTGGTTAGCGCGTCGGCGATTAAGCCGGAAGTCACGGGTTCGAATCCCGCCGAAGGGACAAAAAGTTTTCTGTGTTCCTGGGTCTTAGACGTGTATTAAATATATGTAAGTATAGTATTATAAAATCTTTGATACATAAGGTTTGGTAAAAACAATTACGGAAACTTTGGGGACGTGAAAGACGTTTAGGCAAAAAAAATGAAACTCGTGGAAAAAAAAATATACAAAATTAAAATTATATTGCAAGAAATTAAATCTATTGCATAAAGCATCCGCGCGCGACAATAACAGCTGCTGTAGCACGACAGAGACAGCGACACATAATTATTACATACACCAGGAAAGGTCATTCGAGTTCATATCTGAACAGCTGTTCGCGCGCGGTCGATATAATGCAATAGATTTAATTTCTTGCAATATAATTTAATTTTGTATTTTTTTTCCAAGACTTTCAAATTTTTTTTTTTTTGCCTAAACGTCTTTACACAAGCAGTAAATCACGTCCCCAAAGATTCCGTAATTGATTTTACCAAACCTTATATGTATTGTATATAACAGTATTAAATGGATGCCTACCACCCACCGCTCGCGGTTGCCGTCGTCGTCTCCGCGCCCCCCACCCCTCCACCGATATCCTCTATGACCGACGAAAGTAAAAATCAACGTCGCGTATTATTTAAGCAGTGGAACTTTGCAAAAGCAGATTTTTTTCAATTGTATCATCTCCTATCAACAGTCGATTGGAATGACATGTACATTATTGAGGATCCAGATTTAGCTTTAAATTTTTTTTATGATAAGATCTCATTGGCTATAGACGAATGCGTACCTCTTAAAAAACAAAATAAAAATGTACGTAAACGTATTTATCCAGCCTGGTATACATCCGATACTATTAAAAATATTGTTACTAAACATAACCTACACAAACAATATAAAAGGAGCAAGTCACCCGCTGATTATAAGGCGTTTTCGCGGTGTAGGGCGAGAGTCAAAACGGAGACTAAGGCGGCGCACGATGCTTATCGTGACCGCGTACAGCAGCACCTGGCTTCGGACCCGAAAGCTTTTTGGAGCTACGTAAGGTCAAAAAAAGGAAACTGTAGACAATATAAACTATTGAGAGACGGAAATGTACTCGCAGACCACGAATGTGCGGATGAGTTTGCAAAGTTCTTCCACTCAGTGTATAGCACGGAGCCGGCTTCACTGGATGTAGCGGCGGCGAGCGCTGCGGGTTCTCAGAGCGGTGCCGGTGCATGGGCCCACCTCGGCAGCCTCGAGCGGTCCCAGGTGCGGCGCACGCTCGCGCAACTGCCTGCTAAACGTTCAGTGGGGCCGGATGGCATACCTCCTTTTATATTTAAGGACTGTGGAAGGACATTGGCGGATCCATTGCTGCATGTGTTTAATTGCTGTATTACTAAAACAACATTTCCTGACCGTTGGAAACTGACGCGAGTGGTACCGGTGCCCAAAGGTAAAGTTGGTAGGGAAGCTAGTGATTACAGACCGGTGGCGATTCTCTCAACACCTGCAAAAGTATTCGAGGCGGCTATCCACAGCAACTTGTACGCACAGGTGAGTAGCCACTTATCCGACGAACAACATGGTTTCCGTCCAGGAAAAAGTACGACGAGCAATTTACTTAGCCAGCTAGTAACCACGATTCCAGCAGTTGATGCAGGGCTGCAGGTGGATGTTGCTTACTTGGACTTCCGGAAAGCGTTTGACACAGTCGACAATGATGTTCTGCTTCGTAAGCTGGCAGATATGGGTTTCACTCCTCGCACGTTAAAGTTTTTCGCGAGCTACCTGCGCGATAGGCGTCAATTTGTCGACTGTGGCGGGTGCCATTCGGAGCCTTACTACACTAGATCTGGAGTTAGTCAAGGAAGCAATTTGGGACCATTTCTTTTCATTATCATGAATCATGATAATGAAAAGAAATGGTCCCAAGAAATGATTAATGACCTACCTAAAGTAGTCGAGGAGTCCCTAGATTTGCTTTATGCTGATGATCTCAAACTTATCAAAGTGATAAAAGATAAGGCCAGGGATCATAACACACTACAGCGGGATTTAGAAAGGGTTGTAGATTGGAGTAAAAGGAACAAGTTGTACTTTAATGTACAAAAATGTTCGGTGTTGTCATTTACTCGTGCACATGCCCCTAATTATTATGAGTATCACATAGAGGGGCAACCAATACAGCGTGTTACAGAGGTCAGGGATTTAGGAGTTCACTTTACGGCAGATCTAAATTTTAGAAAGCATATTGTGGGGGTTTGTAAAAAAGCTTACCGTAACCTAGGGTTTGTTTTACGCCAGGCCAATGAGTTTACAAACATAAAAGCTTTAAAAGCGTTATATGAGGCTCTAGTCAAAAGTCATTTAGAGTGCAATGCCGTAATTTGGAGTCCGAATGAAGCTAAGTACAAAGCGATGTTGGAAAAAATACAAAACAAATTCATTAGATTCCTTTATTTTAAATTATACAAGGTACATCCCGGTTACCCCTTACTATATCCAACATTGTTTTTGCTTGGCATGGTAGGGTATTACAAACTGGAGGTTAGACGAGAAGTAACGCTTGCTACTTATTTATTTAAAGTTATCAGAGGGAAAATTCATAATCCCAATATACTGAGAGAAGTGAAGTTATGCAGCTCTAGCACCGCAGCTGCTAGAGGTGCCGACAGCACGCACCAACCTCTTACAGCAGGCGCGCAGACGAGAAAACTGATATATTTGATTGTTCATTGAACGATTAAGTCTGCATGTTTTATAGTATGTTTTAATTGTTTTAATTCTTAAGATGTCTGAAGTAAGTAATTGTTATCTAGATATTTAAGAAATTTACCTTATTAGTTATTATGATTTTAATGTTTATGTTATTTTTATTGTTTACTTTTAAATTACTTGTCTGTCATATTAGGTTAAGCTCCTGTAAAGATAGAATTAAGTTTGGAAATACATAAATAAATAAATATATGTCCGTTGTCTGGTACCTGTGATACAAGTTCTTCGGATACTTAGTACAGGACAAGATTGACGTGGTGTGGAAGACAATAGTTATTTATTTCTTTAAAATAATAAAGAAAAAAACAACAATATAAACAATATACCTATAAAACAACCAAAATTAAAAAATAATAATAAAACCTGAATCATTCGGCAGTGAATGAATTATAGCTAAGATCACTCTCAATCATACTGTCAGCTTTAAAAAAAAACAACTAGATCAACATCTCTCCATATATTTGGGACCTACGATGCCACGGACAGACACACACTGACATACACGTCAAACTTGTTGGTATCACAGTTAATAAGTTTTATTTGTGTTATGGTTATTATTATGCGAGTTTCTTACCAACTTAACCCATATGGAAATAAAACTTTTTTGATTTTTGTTTTTTTTTATATGTACTATATGGTTACTGTTTGTTAACTCCGATAAATTAAAAGAAAAAAAAACTTATAACAGCCCCCATCTATTTTCGTCGCGGGTTCATGTAATATTACCTCATAATATATGACTCCTTTCTCCAGCGACGTGACCTTCTCCCATATGTGGCAGTTGGCGTTCTTGTCGAACACGCGGATCGGCCGCGACACCTCCGTGAAGAACTTGGGCTTGTTAGCGTTCACTATCACCACGTCGAAGAAGTCCCGCCAGTCTGAACCCACTAGCATCTCCATGCCGGCATTTCTGATAAGGGGGGAAAACTATTGATTCAACATAATATTAATAACTACAATTTTTATAAACGGACTATAACCCGACTACGTAAATTATATAGCCTATGTTACTGGAGCTATTATTACAAATCTATTAACGGTGGATCATACATATTATATATGTCACCGTAATATTGTAAAAACCGTAAGATTGAAAAATAACTAACGAGATTTTAAAAATATGTCGAAAAATTAATAACTATATATATATATATATATATATATATATATATATATATATATATATATATATGTTATGACCGTGCAAAATTGCAAAATTGTAGGTCCCATTTTGTACTATGGTGGAATCTTAATTCTTAAGCAGGTACAGTCCGTCCGTCTGTCTGTCTATCTGCACTTTTAGCTTCTGTAATTATGAATATAAATTGATGAAATTTGGTTTAGTTATATAATGTGTATAGATCTCGGGTTTGGCATCATAAAATAATAATCATTTTATATTTTAGGGGTGGCTAAAGAGCGAATTTGTCATCCCGTGTATGTATGAATGATGTATGAAGATACATGCGAGGTGGGGATGACAAATATTTTTCATTCTATCCCATTGTGTGGGGATCATTGAATAGGGCGTTTAATATGAAGGCAAGGTTTCATACATGATCTTTTTACAAAGTCGACAATTTTCGAATAATCGGCCTCCAATGAGGTTTTTAAGTTGCATTTGCTGGCATTTCTACACTTAGAAAATTTTCCATGAAACACTTACACAAAATGATAAGGGCTGTTAGTTACTAAAAACAACTTCTTGTCTCCCTCTTGAAGCAATTGGAAATATTTCTTCAAATCGACGTTCGGCCTGATGTATTCTTCGACATTTTTCGCCACTATCTGGTGCATTATTGGGTGGCAGCTTTGGACAGAGTTCTAAAAAATAAATAAAATGTAAGTACCAGACGATGGAATTATTTAATAGGTATTATTTAATATTTATACTTCTATACTACACACGTAGTTAAGATTTTTGTAATACTTTACATGTACAATATACATAAATAAAGACACGGTTTTGTGCTCCTTGGATTAGGAACACAAAAACCTCCGAATTACCCCTTATAGCTTCAACACATTCACCACGGAGCCGTAGAAGTCGTTATATTTGAGTCATAGCTAAGCAATAAAAAATGTTATAAATACATAATATACACAATTTTACCTTGACATCTAGAAACAGGATCTCAGGATGATAATCGATTTGGTTCTTTATGAAATACTCGGCTACGTTGCACAGCAGACCCATTTCTGGTACGGAGAAGAGATCGGCTAGATGTACCATTTTTGCACGACTCGCCTAGAATAAAAAAAAAAAACAATTTCATAACGAAGTAACAACTGTTTTTATAGTGCGATTGAAATGAGAATAGGATCGAGTCGGTGCCATATTGTTTCGAATTTAGACTGTTATGATAGTTAAATTTATGTTTAGATAATTTATTACTATTTAACGTTTTTATTTAAATTCGATGCAAGACTATTAATATTTATATGCACATAAGTTTTTCTGCAAATCGCACTTTTCAAGTGCACTAAGAAAACTAATGATATAGGTTTTTTTACTAATTTAACAAACATTTTTGAAACTTTTCTGTATTTTTAGATGTTGAATTACTAAACTATACATAAAATATTATATGTTTTACGTTAATCAAGTGGTAATCCATATCCATACTAATATTATAAATGCGAAAGTGTGTCTGTCTGTCTGTCTGTCTGTTACCTCTTCACGCTTTAACCGCTGAACCGATTTTGATGAAATTTGGTACAGAGATACTTTGAGTCCTGGGAAAGGACATAGGATACTTTTTGTCCCAAAAATTTGCGGTGTTCCCGAGGGATAATGTATTATTATTGTGTGTACTTTGACTGTCTTTTACTGCTAAACGGTTAAATTGATTTGAATGAAATTTGGTATGGCAGTGGTAAACCACCAGCATAAATGCTTTGGACAAACGCGCAGTCTACTTTTTATCCCAAAAATATACAGTGTGCCCGAGGGATAATGTACTATTGTGTATATTTTTTTAATGTCTTTCATAGCTTAAGAGTTTATGGTATGATAGTGCTTCGGACAAACAATTAGTTATTAAAGAGATAACGTAAGATAAGGAAGATACAGATTTAACTTAGTTCAGTCGGGAGTGGCCAAAAAACCTCATTTCTCGCGGGCGGAGCCGCGGGCAAAAGCTAGTAAACTAATAACTCAATATTTCTGAGCATATTAAACTAAATATTTTACATGCAGTAGTCTTTACCGGCCCTATCCTACTTTATGAGTATGTAGAATTAATTGAAAATACAAGGTTTTACAAATTTTACCCGACTTCTGAAGAAGGTATTATGAATTTCAAGGGTATGTCTATATGTATTACATTTTACATAATATGTTGCAGCCTTATTTTAGCTTGATAAACAAATTCGCTCGATTATATCCCTGTATCCTGTAACAAGGCTTCAGTAATCGAATATTACATTGTTTCTGATGTCGTTAGATTCGTCTTGTGTGAGTGACAAATGGTTTTAAAATTTTGCATTCAATGAATTTAGCATCGAACTAACTGTTCCATGTTACTATCATAACAATATCATACAATCATCCATGTGCATGTAATGCGGGGGGAGCGATGAATTGATTGCTAACCTTTGCCATGATTGCTCACAGCATTGCAGCCAGTAACTATTGCAATGTTCCCGTTCTAATCCTCACTATAATATTATAGACGCGAAAGTTTTTATGTATAGATGTGTGGATGTTTGTTACTATTTCACGCAATAGGCAAATTAGCTAATGGGCAAAGCCAGCCAGGCTGGCAATACCTTTTTCTCGTGAAATAAATGAACTTTTGAAAAATGCAATACTTAATAATACTAATAGCTTCCCACACCGATATTGTGACGGTGGCCGGTTTCATCGAAACCAGGCCAGTTACGCAGGAGTAATTTTATAGTATATGGTGTGTGCGCAGTACACAAGAGCACTCTCTCTTCCTTTACTCTCATAATCCAGTGGGACGAATAACCGACACGACTGGCGAGAGATCAGGCGCAGGTCCGACTTTTTACATGCACATCCGACGCATGGATTATCTCTCTCGTCAGACAATTAGATGATCAGCCTGCATTGTCCTAACCAAACTTGGAAACAACATTTTTTGTTGTTCCAATGCGGGAATCGAACCAACGACCTCCAAGTCGAGAGTCAATGCTCCCACTAGACCACGGTGGCAACACTTAGTATGTTTACGTGAAAAGAAATCTATTAATTCCACAGGAACTGTTTTTTACATTTTGTTTTTAAAAAACACTGGCTACAATCTATGCGAAATGCTTAGCTGCTTTACAGCTCAATAAAGTATGGAATATTTAAAATTAAAACTCATTTGGTGTAACGAATTTTCACTACTGTTTGCCTTGCCAACTAATGAACTAAACATTCTTGATTCTATGTACCGACGTATAGCTGTTATAGTATACTATAACGTGGCGTGACAACGTGAGGGTCGGCACGTGCGTTATTGGCGTAATTATTTACTAAAATAATCACACATGTTGTATATAGACCAATGCAATATGCTCTTTTCATTAACACATATATAGTAACATATTATCATGTATAAACTACATAAGAACATTGTATACTCTTAAAAGAAATATCATTTCAAATTCTGATACAGGTCAATGAAATAATAATCATTTAATGATTATATCATCATAATCATTGTCTGTGAGCAAATTTAAGGATTAATATATTAAGGAAAAATAAGACTTAAGGACATAGAAACCGCAAAGGAAATTCAATATTCTATACTATGTATACTAGGATGACCATCACACTTTAATTGTATGTATTATATGTATGTGAAAATATTGTGCCGTGTGCGTATGTTTGACTGTGTTTCCCACTTAAGGCGAGGTCATAGGCTACTTTGTCATTCTCCGTCACCTAGTCTACCTAGTTAGAGTTAAATTACGAAGTGGAAAAAAATATGGGATTAAGTACACAATCCTTGACATGTTCTGAACCATACACATTTTGAAAAAAATATATAATTCCTGAGTTACAAAATCTTAAAATCACCTCTTAAAAATCACGAAATCTCCTAAAACGCAAAATGTTGTTCAGCACCATACCTACATATTTTTTTGATAAATAATTAATATATATATTAAATTTCAACTTAAACCAAACACTTTTGTGATTTGTACAATATTTTAATTGATATTTAAGAAATACCTTGCAAACTCCGTCTTCTACATGAATATAGAAAATAATGCAACGCAAAAATGACTCTTATTACAATGTGCATACGAGTAGTGAAAATCATTTTATTTTTGAGCTTTGTCCTGGCCTTAAGAAAATCATTTGGAAAAAGTATATTCAAATGTTTACATTACAATAATTGGAATCATGCTCACAGTTCCGGAACTGTGGTTCCGGTCAGTACAGCAGCTAGTCTTACTTACAATACAATGTTAAAAAAATTCAGTGAGGCTAAAAGTCGAAAAGTTCGTACTACCTACTCGTTCGTTACTCATACATTATTATATAATTTGGATCACTTAATTTAAAGCTGCGCGTCCACTGCATCGGAATCGGAGCGGACGGAGCGGACGGATTTGTTGCTTTGTATGGATTTCTATGGTACTGCGTCCACTGGACCGGCATTTCTGCGCCTGCGACCGGTATTTTTGCCGATGACGTCACCGGCAGTGAACCCGTCATTCGGATACCGAACGTTTCAAGTTCAGACGTGTTTGCGACGACGCGACGGCTATACATAAATACTTATTCACGATGAATGACGATATTTTAATTACTTTAGTGGAAAAATATGAAGAACTTTACAATCTAAAACATCAACATTATCTTAACCAACTGAGGAGAGACGATATATGGGATGAAATTGGGCAAATAATAAATAAAAATTGTAGAATATAGTGAAGTTCAAAAAACTTTTTTCGAGTCATATGAATGTACCCAAAAAATCTATTTTCATCTTCTAATAAATCAGAATATAATGTATGAAATTCTCCAAAAATTATTCTTTTTGAATTTATATTATGATTTATGAACCCATATCTTTCGTTTCCTCTTGTTTCTCTTTTCCTCTTCTGATAAAATAAGCTAATTACAACCTATTCGATCTGAGATTACAACAATATATCTCGTCACTATCCTCCATAATGCAAATGCACGTTCAGGCTGACTGACTAGAAATAACTAAATTGCCGATGCTGAATCCGGATGCAGTGGACGCACCCCATCGGCATTTTGTAAATGCCGACGCTCCATCCGCTCCGTCCGCTCCGATTCCGGTGCAGTGGACGCGCAGCTTAAAGGTTTTTTGACTGCAAAGTAAAAGGGGCCTCGCGAAGTGAAAGGGGCCTCGCGAAGTGAAAGGGGCCTCACAAACTTGACGTCGCGTTGCCGACGTCCACATGTGATCTAGCGTCGCCACTGGTCTGAAGTAAAGTTATCTCAGTTGCTGAATAGTCAAACTGTATCAGTATGTGCTTGTTTTTTTATCTTCATTCTTCATTTGTTTTTATTTACGGTCAAAATTGCGCTAAAAATCCTATGTTTTGGATCTTCTAAACTAATTTAAATTTTAGAAATATAAGCACATACCAACCTAGATAAGTGTAATAAAAATCGATATTACGCTAAAGTTTGGGTCTACAATATTTGACTTTAAGAGTAGATCACCAACATCATTTAAAACATAAAATTTCCAACTCAAACGTTTGAGTTTGAATAGCATAACTTTTTTAGGCCTCTAATATTCAAAGTTTTATTTATTTTTAGAGTTAAGAATTGAACAGTGTATAGCTTTAAAAGGAGTTTGTCAGCAATTGCATATAAAAAAAAATGTGCTACCAACATAACAACACAAACATACCTTATTACTTCTCATATCTCCCTCCACATATGCAATTGGGATTATTCTGTTCTTGTATATCTTCAGAACCTCATCTGTAGAGACAGGAGTTAGGCCTCTGTAAACAGCTCCAAACTGAATTTGGAGAAAGGAGTCCAACTTCAGGAGCAAACCCTTTTCAATATCATAATGCAGACCTCGTACCGCAAAATGTGGCTTGTATTCCAATTTTGAAATCTCTGGAGGATACTGTGAAAAAAGTATTTAATAAAAAATTAATATTCCAAAATACAAGCTATAAAATTACAAAAAAGATGAAAGTAATAAACACACTGATGAAAATGAATTTATTCTAAAAAGAATATCTATAGATTATAGGCTACTAAATTTTAATTGATATTAATACATTGAACAATGTAACTAGGTATGTAAAATTACTTGAAATTTTGTAACTGTTTCTGCTTATATATATAGTTTTGGTATCTTATTTTTGGCTTCACTGGAGTAGAGTAAAAATACTAAGTAGTTACGATTTTACTGTATGTAGAACTTGCATTAGATAACGATTTAATGGGGTCAATGTATGGGATTCCAATTTCACTACTTATATTACAATCTAACAGTTTTTACAATATTACGGTGACATATACATTACATTTTGGGCATTATAAAATAATAATATTATAAATTTTATGGGTTTCCATATATGGGAAGTGACCCCATTAAATTGTTTATTTGCAACAGTTCTACAGACAGTAAAATCGTAACTACTTAGTACTTTTACTCTGAATTTCTTATTACTATGAAGTTATAGTAAAATTATAAACCTGAAATATTCACATTGTCAATTTACTTGTCAATTGAAATCCATGTTATAGGTCGCGCAATGAATTAAGATCATTCGACAAAAGTAGAGGGGGTATGCGCAGAAGTCAGTTTTTGCGAGTGTTTGGCAGTAGCGGGCTCGGGCGGGGAGGTGAGGATGCGCCGAACGCATGCCGAACGTTGCTGCCGACATGCTATTGGTACGTTAGTAATATATATTATTTGCTATCGGTCACATGCGCGAACGACCCCCTCCACTTTCACTGAGCGCCCATAAACCATTGCGCGACCTGTACATTTTTCTGTACTTAATTGTTATTTTTTATTTACCTTCTTGCAAAAAAATTATATCATTGGCACACTGAAAATTCATTTTGTATTGGATTTTTTATTTACATAGGACTAAAGGATATTATTTCGATAAAGATTTTTAAACATTCCTTATATTTTCACAAATTAATAAATACACATCCAAAATATTTTTGATACCCACTCATAGAAGGTAACTTATTAATGGTGTGTTACTAGATGAAACTTTGTCATATGGAAAGTTAATGGAACAGCAGGGAGGGTGTCTTGAAATACAACTACTTAGTTCAAGACTACAGTCTCTCCACAAAGACTGTACATTAAATTAATAATTATAATAATTGTAATAATTATTAAACAATAAAAATAATAATAATTGAATTATATATAAATTAAAATATATATAATAATGATGGCACCATTACGAACAATGCAGACATTTATATAGCTCTTAACACATTTTAGTTACCTTATATTTTTCCAACAGCATATTTCTTCCTAGATTATAAAGTAAGTGTTCTAGAGATGGTTTATAGTGTGCTAAGGTGTAGTCGTAGTCAAACCCATAAACATTAACCTCGGTAAGATCTAGTTCATTACAAGCAAATACTCCTTGAGGATTTACATCTTGTGGGAGCTTTTTAGCTAAAAAAATATAAATGTAAGACCGATATTAAAAATTATTATTACTTCAGGTCGAGCATTACCTACCTATCATCCAGATTTTAAATAAACGAATATAATATGTACACAATTCCACTTACATCTGTATTTTAATCTTGTTCGACAGTAAGCTTCCTTTAAGAGTTCTTTAGTTGAGTAATATTTGCAGGGACTGGCAAGTTTATTAGGGACATTCTTCTGTGATAAACTTGTTTTCAGATTTTTGTAGAATATATTCCTCAAACTCATTTTTTATGAATTTTCTTAGCACTTTTATATTTTTATAAACATAACACAAACATTCGTTTTTAAATCCTATTTAGTAATCCAACTATTAGAAGCTTAAAGTACCTATTACAAAATAGTGCACATTGCATAATTCAAAAATAAATCCTTGTACACTGTATACCTAACCATTGTAAACGAAAATATGAAATGCGGAGACGATAAAAACCTAGCTCCACGATCACGATCGCTTTGAAGTTTGACAAATGACATGTCATAACCAGGGTTGCCAATGCTAATTTATATATTTCCCCAAAAATCGGGGTCGAATTCCCCAAATTTGGGGACTAAAATCCGCTGATTCCCCACAAATCCCCCACAAAGGTTTTTTAAAAAATGAAACAATATTCTACTAGCTGAGTATAATTCGCATTAGTATAAGTAATTAATAAAAATAAAGACTCAAACAAACAGTTAATATGATCAATAAGTTTTATCTTTTTATCGTCCCACGCTACTTTATTAATTTTTCTTGCCTAAGAACCTTCTCCTGAAACAAACACAACAAAAAAAAAAGAATTAGGGAAATTGGTCAAGCCGTTCACAAGTGATGCCGTGACCAAATGAGATGGATCCCCATTTCCATTGGTCATTTGTATACAATATTAACTTATCGAACTTACCAGCTACAAACGACAATGCAGCCAGCGCATTACATGTAGGCATCACACATTTAATACGTTGAAGAAAGGGAAAAAGGGAATCCCCTGATCATAAACAAATGTCAATGAACTAGAAGTTTGAAAATAGAGATGTGTCATGCCAATGGACCTAGTATAACAACAGGACAGACTACTGTGAGCAAAAAAACGAGCCGAGCGAGAGGTTGGAAGAGAGGCCGTGTGTCCCTTTCTAGTAGGGTGACAATAATATTTTCTGCTGTGGCAAACTGCAAAGCTGTGTGAGACAAATTGTGAATCACTGAATGACATACAGCTGAGGCTTTAAAAGTCGACTAGATTGAATAGTGTAAAATCAAGAAGGTTTGAAGTGACGGCTGCATTAATATGTAACAGATTTTTATGTAATTTTCTGCCTTACTTAAACACGATTGAGCCATTTTTGTCGCATTTCTTCGTTGTTGGAAAATCTATAAAAACTGTATTATATTATCATTAAAGGCATTACTCGACTTCACACGTTTTTTCTCAGTAACTAGGTACTTACAGCTTACTACGATTCTTGGCGAGTCGCTATCGCTACTGACTAGTTTATAAAAAAACGTAGTACAATTATAACTCTTAATAACGTCAGTTGCTATAATGTTAACACTTTTATACTAGATTATCTAGATTAACATTAACAATTAACTTACTAATGTTACTAATAAACGAAATATTGCAACCAGCAGAACTTTCACTTCGACAAGAACATATACAACATTTTTTTCACCATTTTGACTGTTAAATCATCAAACAAATAATAAAAACATAGTAACGGAGATACATGAAGTAAGAAATAAAAACTATTTTCAAATTTAATATTATCCGGTGTTCAGCATAAAATATGTGTAATGGCGTAGGGTAATGGCACCAGTGATCGACAAGCACCAATAATCGACAAATTTAAAAAGAATGTCGAAAAATAAGAATTTCAATTATTATTTTCAAATGGTAATATCGTAGTCATAATTAGTATACTTTCTACTATAATTTGACAAAACGGCACTAGAATCGGCCATTCTATTTAAATATGGTAGGCGAGTAACTTTGAAATTCGGATGCGCAACAAGAAATTCTATTTTTCTTAACGAAATCCTTAAGAAGGTAAGTTCATGTTTTGATTTATAATATTTCTATTTTATTTAATATTTACATTTGAATTAATTTCATTGTATCGTGAGTAGCTTCCGTTGATAATGAGGTATATTTGAATGGCTAAAATTAAAACCTATTTGTTTTGTGGACATTGTTCATTACTGGATTTCAGTAAATGTTCTTGCCCAGTTATCGACAAATGTCGAAACTAATTTTTTTTGTGAGTGTGTTCAAAAATGACAGAATTGGTTGCTTTTCAACAAGATTATGTTGACAGTATTTGAAATAAATCTAAACGTGTTACAGTACCAGTAAAGAACAATGTGTCGATAATTGGCTATTTCACATGTCGATGACTGGATTTTTAGATGGCACCTAGAAAAAATTATTCTCCCGAACAGATGGAAAAAGCAATTGCTGCCGTGAGGAGTGGGGAAGAAGTTGCAGTTGCCGCTGAACAATTCGGAGTACCTCGAATCACATTCCTCAATAAGGTCACAGGTAAAACACCAATCGGCTGTCGAATGAGGCCAAGCACAATAATGGTAAAAACAGAGGAGGATATTTTAGTACGGTGGCTGCTAGCGTTGGCTGAAAGACATTTTCCAATATCAAAAGATAACCTATTAGATAGTGTATAAAAAACTGTGACTGAGAATAAAAGACAGAACCGTAATTAACACGGTAAACCGTAATTAATTTGTTTTTTTTCTTTGCGTCACTCTGTTTACAAAATGGATATATAACTTGAAATATCGTATTATTTTCGAGTATACGTTCCACCGTGGCACCAGTGCTGCAGAAACGACTCGAATGATTAATGGTGTGTATAGCGGCGGTGTCGCAAAAGAAAACATAGTGCATTTTTGGTTCCAACGTTTTCATTCTGGAAATTTCGATTAGAACAAGCCCCGTGGACGGCCTGAGACCAAAGTTGATAATGAAGAATTGAAGACTATTGTGGAAGCAGATCCATCGCAAACCACGTCCGAATTAGCTGCAGGCTGCAGTGTTAGTGATAAAACTGTTTAATCCACTTGAAGCAAATTGGGAAGGTGAGAAAGCTTAAAACATCATGAATTAAGTGCAGAAAACCGACAAACGCGCATCGACTGCTCCGTTACATTACTCAACCGACACAATAATGAAGGGATTTTAAATCGAATCATTACCTGTGATGAAAAGTAGATCCTGTACGATAATCGGAAACACTCATCGCAATGGCTAAACACTGGCGAACCAGCCAAAGCCTGCCCCAAGCGAAAATTTACTCACAAAAGTTACTTGTGAGCGTTTGGTGGACTAATGCCGGTATCGTTCACTACATTTTTCTTAAATCTGGCTTTAAGCCTTTAAGTTCCTCTTTTACAAAACGCCAATTTCATAAATGTAATGACCTAATATATTATTTATAATGAATCTCATAATACAATTAATTTAAGTAACAACAACAATTACTTATGTCATAATGTTGAGCATTTTGTAGACACGATCTATCCCACGATTTATTGTTGTATTTTGATTAAATTAAAACATAACTATTATTTCTGTATTTTTCTTCATCAACGTTCCAAATTTTTAATTCCTTGCCCTGTTCCTTTTTCAAACAGAACCCTTTTTTATTTAGATTGAGGGCCGACGAAATAATGTCTATTAGTGGGTGTCGATTACTAGTGAATGTCGATTACTGGTTGTTCAAGACTAGAATTCGCCTGTCCATTACTGGTGATTTTTAAGAATTTTACTTTTTGTCGTATATATTATAATTCAAATGTAAATACTAGATTTTAAAGTTTCATAATTATTCTTGAGAGTATTAGCTACTATTGTCAATTTTTATCTTTTCTCTAAGATTAAAAATGGGGTGTTTTTTTTAACTGTCAAGTTGATAGTTCCCTTAAAGTGTCGATTACTGGTGCCATCACCCTATCTATTGTCTTGCGAATGATACCATCTAATAAAAAAAGAAGGAAAAGGATTTAATGTAAACTGCATTTTTATTTAGTAATAAATGACTATTTCTAACTTTTTTAATTAGAATATGATATAGTTATAAACATTTGTTAAAATAATAATATAGTACACTCGTTTTATCTAAGATTTTTCAAGTTACTTTTTATAAATACCAACATTTTTCTGGTTGGCAACATGCAAGAACGAGACACACAGCCTCTCTCCTGGCTATCTCGCTCGGCTCGGATTTGCCTCTATGATACGTGCATTGTGAAATACACTCTATTACTAAGGTAATACAGTTCTTTTTAGCAATTACAAAATTCGGAGTCTTCTATCCATAGGTACTATATCCATGGTCATGCCATACTTACATAATGATTTTAAAAAAGGTCGATGTCGTGTCGATAATGAATGATCAATGATGAAATATTTACCGATGAGAATAAGATGTCAAAATGTTAAAATCCCCGCATTTTCCCCACATAATGCCAATCCCCAATAAATCCCCAATCGACTTGAAATTCCCCGCAGTTTGGGGAATTCCCCACAAATCGGTAACGCTGGTCATAACTCAAGTCATAAAGGCTCCCACAGACGAGAGGCCAATCGTTTCAGTTAGAACTGACGTCAGTTCGGCCTGAACGGATTCGAGCACACACACAGAAAAAATCGCATCCAACCCAATTTACGTCAGTTCGGCCTGACCCAGTGCGGTCCCCACGAAGTAGCGATCCCTTTTGTCATTTCATACCTCAATGGTCATTTGGGTTTTGCCGGGAAAGTCAATCAGCAATGTTGTGTTTCTGTATTATTTTTCTAAATTCGTGTTAATTCGGTTTTTAACGTGTTATAGTGGTGGAATAATAACCATTAATTATTCGTTGAGGTGTATTAGGGTGGAAAAGTGATACATTCTACAAAATGCGTGCTAAATTGGGTTTCCCGCCAAAACTTCCTAGGAAGTTTCAGTAAAGCGTCTACCACTTTACTGAATCGACTGACTTGACTAATTGACTACCCTGACTACTTATTTCGACTTTGACTAGACTTTGGACTTGACGATTTAGAAATAAGACAAAGAATTTATACCTCAAACGACAGACGAGGCAGTATGGTCTAAAGCCGTGACTCCTGTTCGAAACATTACACAGAAAACATGAAACATTGGGGCGTGGCTATACACATTTGTCTAGGAATAGACAATGTTTTTGTTTTCAGAGACGAACGAAAAACATTCCCGCGCGGGTAGAGAGGGGAAGAAATGTTTCATTTCTTATCTAGTGTTCACATCGTTCACATGACACCTAGGTACAGGTTTTTTAGGGTTGTAGTTTTGCTTGTTGTGTTTTTTGTGTTTGTTTTTGTGATCGCTCATAATATATGGCCTGACTTAATTAAAAAACACAAATTTTGTCAGTTTTCAATAGAAATGCGTAAAATGGCGCACATATTTATGAGTTGAAAAAAATACTTTTATGAAACACCTAAAGTGGCATTTTCAGAACCCCTGTTTTCTCCTGGATTCTACACCTACAATCACTAAAACTGTGAGCGCTAATACGTCTTCCTCGTCGGAACTTAGGTCGTGTCTGGACAAAATGTTTTGTTTCGACCAAAAACATTTTCTGTAGCTGGAGACAGCTTGTGTATGAAAACAAATGTTTTTGTTTCATGTTTTCTGTGTAATGTTTCGAACAGGAGTCACGCCTTAAGACCTTAGCCTGTTCCATTTCGGGACGAATTAAACAAAAAAAATATAAAATCAATGGTCATTTGATATTTCTCGCGTTTATTCGCGAACGAAACCAAACGACCCGAGTGCGCAGTTTACTTACATCAATCGTTCACTCGCGTAAAAAAGCATGAAAACATAGATAAATTCTGGTTAAACTATATTTTAAAAGAAACTACGTGAAAACGATTCGGTCGTTCGTTTGTGTCAATAGCGCCCTGCACAAATAAAGTTCCGCGGGCTTATTACGTATCTTGCAAAAGCCAAGCAATAGCACAAATTGCGCAATTTTTGCTAAAAAATCGCAAATTCGTATTACGTATCAGCAAAAACCTAGACAATCTATCGACAGAGTACTGTCGCTTAAGGTCCGGACGCACTAGGCGGAACTGAACTTCAGCGGAACTGAGCAACACGTTTTGGTAAAGGTCCGGACGACTAGGCGGAACTGAACTTCAGCGGAACTGAGCGACACGTTTTGGTAAGTCGCACTTGAACTGCAGCGGCGCTACAAAAATATATTTAGTAGCTAGGCAACCTCCGATCAAGATGGACGAATGGACGATTGAAATTTAAAAGGTTTTTTTTAAATAAATATGTATCTACATACCTGCAATCTAAATAATTTACATACGACCTCCGTGGCTCAGTAGTGAGCGCAGTGGCGCTTTAACCGGAGGTCGCGGGTTCGAATACCGCCAGGGAACAAAAAAGTTTTCTGTGTTCCTGGGTTATGGATGTGTATTAAATGTGTGTATAATATAATAAAAATCTTATATATATAAGTTAAGTATAAAAAGTATTAAAAATATTTCCGTTGTCTGGTACCCGTAACACAAGTTCTTCGGATACTTACCACGGGGCCAGACTGACTTGGTGTGAATCGTCCATAGATATTATTATTATTATTATAATTTTCACTATGAAACCAATTAACATTGGAGAGGTCGTCGTTCATCCACAGGAAAAAGAAATAAAAAAATTAACTTACCGTTTATTCCCATTTCTTGAACTATTTAATAATAATATCTATCTATGGACGCTTTTACATCACGTCAATCTGGTCCCGTGGTAAGTTCTCGAAGAAATTGTGATACGGGTACCAGACAATGGAAATATATTTAATACTTTTATACTATACATATAATTAAGATTTTTATTAAGTATATAACTAGCTGACCCGGCAAACGTTGTTTTGCCTTATAAATTAGGTATGGAAAATAGATAGTAGCCGATTCTCAGACCTACTGAATACGCATATAAAGTTTGGTAAAAATCGGTAAAGCCTAAAATTAATAAATATTATTATTTTTAGCAATCTTCCGTCAAATATTTGGCGGAATATTGCTAAAAATAATAATATTTATTAATTTTATGTTATGGATTTCCGCAAAGTAACGCCTGATTCTATTAACTATCGGTAAAGCCGTTTCGGAGGAGTATGATAACTAACATAGTGACATGGAAATTTTATATATTAGAAGAAGATACACATTTATTGCACATCCATGACACAGGAAAAAAACTTTTTGTCTCCCGGTGGGATTCGAACCCGCGACCTCTAGCTTGAGCGCCGACGCGCTAACCATTGAGCCACAGAGGTCGTTTCACTCCAAAGTTGTTTTTTTTTTTCATAGAAGTGTTCATGTACTTTTTATGCTGGACGTCATAATATTATTATGTCTCCGGATACTGGCCCACGAGTACAATAAATTTTATTCATCTATTGACATTTTTGACGAACGATTATCGCGCTCCCAAGTATCTCGGTTGACTGACTATGAAAATGAAGTTTGCCAAACCGAACTGCAGTTCGCGACACTTTTGGTCAGTTGATCAAGTTTGTCGCGCAGTTCGCTGCAGTGTAGTTCCGTTACCGCTTAGTGCGTGTTATCTCATATAATTTCATATAAAGAATATTTTGACGCGACGTGTCGCTCAGTTCCGCCGAAGTGCAGTTCCGCCTAGTGCGTCCGGACCTTTAGTCGCACTGCAACTGCAGCGGCGCTACAAAAATATATTTAGTAGCTAGGCAACCTCCGAGCAAGATGGACGAATGGACAATTGAAATTTAAAAGGTTTTTTTTAATAAATATGTACCTACATACCTACCTACAATCTAAATAATTTACATACGACCTCCGTGGCTCAGTGGTGAGCGCAGTGGCGCTTTAACCGGAGGTCGCGGGTTCGAATACCACCAGGGAACAAAAAAAAATTCTGTGTTCCTGGGTCAAGGATGTGTATTCAATGTGTGTATATTATAATAAAAATCTTATATATAAGTAAAGTATAAAAAGTATTAAAAATATTTCCGTTGTCTGGTACCCGTAACACAAGTTCTTCGGATACTTACCTCGGGGCCAGACTGACGTGGTGTGAAGCGTCCATAGATATTATTATTTTTATAATTTTCACTATGAAACCAATTAACATTGGAGAGGTCGTCGTTCATCCACTGGAAAATAAATAGAAAAATTAACTTACCATTTATTCCCATTTCTTGAACTATTTAATAATAATATCTATCTATGGACGCTTTTACACCACGTCAATCTGGTCCCGTGGTAATTTCTCGAAGAACTTGTGATACGGGTACCAGACAACGGAAATATATTTAATACTTTTATACTATACATATATTTAAGAATTTTATTATATAATACACACTTATTAGTTATTGCACATCCATGACCCAGGAACATAAAAAACTTTTTGTCTCCCGGTGGGATTCGAACCCGCGACCGGGCTTCTTGAGCGCCGACGCGCTAACCATTGAGCCACAGAGGTCGTTTCACTCCAAAGTTGGTTTTTTTTTTCATAGAAGTGTATATAGAAGTGTATAAGTCATGTACTTTTTATGCTGGACGTCATAATATTATTATGTATGTAATATAAATTTTATTCATCTATCGACATTTTTAACGATCGATTATCACGCACCCAAGTATCTCGGTTGACTGACTATGAAAATGAAGTTGGCGAAACCGAACTGCAGTTCGCGACACTTTTGGTCAGTTGATCAAGTTTGTCGCGCAGTTCGCTGCAGTGTAGTTCCGTTACCGCTTAGTGCGTGTTATCTCATATAATTTCATATAAAGAATATTTTGACGCGACGTGTCGCTCAGTTCCGCCGAAGTGCAGTTCCGCCTAGTGCGTCCGGACCTTTATAGTACGGGAGGTAGCGCTGCATTTTTTTAGGAATTTTATACCTTCCCAGTCTGGGACTGGGAAAAGATTTTACTTCAAACAGTTGTTTAATGTTCGGAAATTAGTAAAGTAAGCGTCAGTTGTCGCACCAGCGGTGGAGCTAAAGGAGACAGCATGACAAAGTCATTGGAAAAAAATCTGCTCTGAGGAATTTTATACCAAGCGAAACTGTACTTATTAAATTATTGTTTTAATCATATTTAAAAAAAAATATCGTCAGCTGTAAAGACGAGGGGGGGTTCAATGTCAGTCACGTGCATAAACCTCATTTAAAATTTAAAAAATAAATTTATTTTATACCTGAAATTTATATTATCTCAATTTTCATACTTTTAAAATAATAAAAAAAATTGTCAGCTGTACGTTTGACGGGGGCATGACGGGGGCATAGAGTATACCGTCAGTCAGCGTGATAAACATGTCGCGCGCACAATAGAGGTGGGACGTATTTAACGTAACAGTTAAAAAGTAACAGGTATTTGGAAATAACACATAACGGTCGATATCCAGTTATTAAAATAACTGTTATTAAATTACATAACAGAATACGTCACTATAGGCTACTGGTGGGTCGTCGACGCTTTTTCGATTAACGAAACGAGACCGTTTATCGTTCATCGTAAACTAGTTGAAAAAACAGTTCTTTTTTTCGACTAGTTTACGTGTTCGACGAATACTGAACTGAGCAATAAACTATGACAAACAAAGTAGTTTTGTTGAATGAACGACTTTCAGCATTAAATGTTTTGACAAACTTGTTGTCGTTTGCTGATCGACGCGACTAGTGATGACGACGAACGACGAGACGGTTTAATATGTGAGCGGTGGAAATGAACTTCCCTTCATACTTTTTCCAGGCTTAGGAGTTAAGACTGGCAGGCAGGCAGGTTCATAACTGTAAAGAACAGAGATAGACGTATTGCTCGTGCCGAGTCGTCGTGCCCCGCGCCCGACCGTCGATCGTGTCGTCGCGTCGCGACGAACGATCTCTGTCGCACGCACCGTTTCGGCATATAGCAACCGTTCACGCATAGACTAGTTTATCAGTAGGCGCTAAAATAGTTTACCCGTTCATGACAAATAAACAGTTTAATAAAACTTTCGTTCATTCAACGCCTTAGATTATATACTACAGGATAAGGCACGCGGGGAAATTTTCAAACAAAACTTTCTGCCAATTTTGGTGCGGGGAGGGTAACTCCCACAATGAAAACAAAATCACACATTCACAAAAATATTGTAATCGTTACAAACTCACACATTTATAAAACTGCAACACTAGCTTATTTATTTCACACAAACAAGACTCGCGCTAATATAACAGTGTAGCGTACGCACTAATACACTGGCATGCTAAGTGATGTTACCAATACAAATTATATCGATATATTGTCGATATGAATTTGTATTGGTCACATCTTCGTTATTTGAAAATAATGTATTTTTTTGAAATAAAACCATTCCGAATAATTCCGATATACATATTATATTATATTACACGTAAAAGTTATGGCAGCAATATAAAACTTCACATACATAAGTAGTAAATACAGTCTATTCACGTTAAGTTTGCAGTGAGTCGTCAGTACAATTTACAAATGTTAAACTGGCTTACCTTTATTGTCAAACGTGAACACGAGCTAAGCGTCATTGCTTTCTAGACATTTGCACTGATGACTCACTGCAAACTTAACGCGTACCTATAGGCTGTATTTACCACTTATCTATGTGAAGCTTTTTAAAACCGCCATAGCTTCTACGTATACTATAGACTGCACATACGCACATACATACGCTAATACTCACATACGTAGATATTATTATGAACACTAAACATACAACTCTCCTTTTTTGCAAAAATCAAAGCAAAAAATAACCTAACCAAGAATATATCAGGACACGTCTAAGGAGGATTCCGTAACTATAAACGCGTAACATTTTTTCAAATTACTTCAAAAGTTACTGTCTGATTTGGTTCAAAATATTTTTCCTAAAGAGTTATTAGCATAATCTATCAGCATAGAAAATTGTAAGTTTTTAAGTCTTATAGTTTAGAAATGCTAGGGGGAACCAACTTATAAATCACTTTGGAGGCCGATTACTCGAAAATGGTTGACTTTATAAAAAAGTTATGTATGAAACCTTGCCTTTATTTTAAAATACCTATTAAACGATACCCCACACGATGGGATAGAAAGAAAAAAAAGTTCATCCCCACTTCACATGCATGGAGAGCCACACCTAGAATATATTATACGTTTAAACGAGCAATTCTTGTATATTTATTTATATGTATATAACCGTGATCTTGGAAACGGCTCTAACGATTTCGCTGAAATTTGGTATATGGGGGTTTTCGGGGGTACACAATCGATCTAGATTAATCTTATGTTTGAGAAAATGCGTGTTCGTGTTTTAATGCGTTTTTCTTTCCACGCAGAATATGGTCGCTAATTTCGTCCTGCCGGCCGCTGTTCGTTTGGTCCAGCGGGTTAAGACGCCAAAGGCAAGAAACGAGTGTTACGGGTTCGAAGCCTGCTCGGTGCCTTACTTTTGTTTTTTTTATAATATGTTCAAGTTTATATATTTATAATTTTTTTATTTTTTATTGTTTTTAGACAAGTTTAAAAAAATGTAGTTAATGTTTGAGATCAAACACCTGAAGGTCGATTCTGCTATTTTAATCCAACAATAAGGCCGGGACTATACGGCGCCGGAATCCGGAAGGCCGTGAAAAATTCCGAGCATTGAAATAGATCTCTGCACTAATACAATAGAGTTGAAAATCGAACATCCGAGTGTCGTTTCAAAAAAACACGAGCAGGAGACGCGCCTTAACTGACAATAATTGGATTAATTGGCAACACTGGGTCATACAAAGGTCAAGCAACAGCTGTCTTAGTACATGCTTTGTGCTCGCTTTATTTATAAAATGTAGTCAATATCATTGCAAAATGACTGTGTTGGGATTTTAAATTTACGAAAATAGTGTAGTAGAATACCGACTTTCGGTCAATTTATGATAACAGGATGATAAATTTATAATGAATTGATGGTAAGTTGAAAGTCTAAGTTAATTAAGAGAATTGAGCCTCTGATCTACACATAAATCGATTGTAAATAATAATAATTGTCAGTTCACATTTTACTTTTAAGTTTATGTAGATTATCACCTCAATAGCACCATATTACAATAAACAGTCACCCAGGTACTAAAATTATTATTATTTTATGATGCCAAATCCGAGATCTATACACAATCTATGATCTAGCTACCTATTACTAATCTGTGATTTATGAACGTACCAAATTTCATCCATTTATATTCATACTTAGGCTAACGGTAGAAGCGCGGACAGACAGACAGACGGACGGACAGAGCGAAACAATAAGCGTTCCTCAAGTATTACGGAACCCTAAAAATGAACTGCGCTTCAAACAAGGAATACTTGTGTCCCTCTGACTGGGAACATCTTGATTTTATAACGATACCCTAGTCCATATTTCAAACATCCAAATAACCTGTTCAGCCTTTCAAGTTGCGGTGGGGTAAATAATAAACATCACGTACATACATGCACACTTTATACTCCTTGCTTGATCTGTCGTATAAAGTGTAAAAGCAATCCAATATTTTTACATCACAAAATATAAAATTAGTATACCAAGAAAAAAATTTTTTTTTATCGACATTGTTATTCTAGTGATTGTCACGTCACTCTAAAAGTAATAAAAAAGTTCCGCCATGTTTCGAGAATTAAGTGCAATAGTAAAAATCGAATCTATTACATTTACATTACTACATTACATAGGAAATAAAGACTAAAATTGTATATCTAACAACAACGAGTGCGTGTCTCGTGGGGAGTACGCCACAATCGAATATTCTACGTTTATCTGTCTCGTGTACACCGCTATTCGATACATCGTCGATTTTTACGAAATTACATTTAAATAGAAATATACAATAATTAAATATAAAAATACTCATAAATGAAAGGTTATTCCATCTTTTTTAAGATTCGACGTGTTGGACTTGTTTTTACAGGACATAAGAGCACAAATCGGCATTTTTAGCGGAGCATTTCGGACGTCCTTTCGATGCTATACCGATGCACATAATGATTAAAATCGATTACGCAAATACTTTTTATGAAAGCATTAGATTTAAAAATCTTATACCTCGGCAGAGGGGAAAGCTCATGTAAGGCGTATCCCGTAGTATATGATCTAAGTTCAACGCCCATCCCTACTATAGGCATATTGCGTTACAAGTAAAAAATAACTACCTGCGTACAGCGTACGTGTTACCGATATACTATTGTCCGATCTTGTCTCTCTGTTACACATACTGTTATTTAAACATAGGTTGTTTAACAAAATAATTATTTTTATGTAGCCCACCAGCGCCACCTATGTAATTACATTATCTATGATGTATGTGTTCTATTGTCTGTGGCAATTCTATGAAAAATATAGTTCGTGTTTAGGTTCGTGTGAAATCTCCGCAGTCCGCACCGGTTGTTAACGACTCCATAACCCACGAAGCAAAAACGAAATGCACTTAGTATTTAAATACTCTGTATGTCTTTCTTACACTTATAAGCATCTATTATTTGCTGGAATGAACGTAACGTACGTTTGGTGGAGCCTTAAAAATTTTGCATGGGAGGGGGCGTCTTTCGGGGTCCTTGTGGTATATACCAGGTCCCACGGGCGTAACCAGGTTTTAGTTTCCGGGGAGGGTTCAAGAAAATAAAACGACTACTGGGGAGTATCAAAGTTCTGATTTAGGCTGTTGATTATTTTTCTAAAATAACTTCAAAAATCATCTTTCAGATAGGGTTAATGGGGCGGCAAAATATGTTAATTTTCCTCGGGCGCAAAATGTTTATATATTGGTATATCCTCTGTATATTGGTCAGATTTCTGTATTATATATACCAACCGGCCCATTTCGGGGGGGGTTTGAACCCCCTAAACCACCCCCCTGGCTACGCCCATGCCAGGTCCCGACAGGAATTTGGGATTTGGGGAATTTGTTTTCGCAGACATTTTGGAGACTATACCTTTCGACAGGACAGCACAGAAAAAACTGAATGAACTAGTCGAAATCTCTGCAGCAGAGGGTAGTTCTCATCTCACATCAATTTCATATAAATAACACCACAGTATATTTATTTATTTCGTGTAGGTTCCAAATTACATACAGAAATATTTATTTATTAGAAACAAAATGCTAATTACTTGAAAAAACTTTTTTTAATCAACATAAATAAGACAAAAAATTAGATTTCTATTAATACGTAAAATATTATTCTTCTTCTTCATATGCATCTTCTGCTGTGTCTGTGTCGTTTCGTAATTTTTTTAAAATATAATGTATAGAATTTTTATTCTACTTTCCAGAAATATATAACATACTAAGGTTTTACTTACGATTCATCATTGAAAATCGAAAAAACGAAAGCGGATGCCTTCTGCCGTATACTGGCGCGCGACAGTTTTTTGTGTACATATCAAGGTTGCTCAAATCAAATCAAATCAAAATCAAATCAAAAAAGTTTTATTTCCATATGGGTTACAAAGTAACGCTTAAAGAATTGTCCCTACTTGATGCCTACCACCGGTTCGGGAACTAACCCGGCGAGAAGAACCGGCGTAAGAAACTCGCACGGGGCCATCTTTTAGCAAAAAGATGGAAAATTGTTCTTTTTAAAAAAAATGAAGTTGTTTACAATTTGAAAACTTAGGTCTAGGTATATAATATTGACAAAAGTCAGATACATATTGTAGTACATAGAAGTAGCCTTGCATGTGGTGATCCTATTCCCAAGGTGTGCGATCGTCAACAAAATCATTGACCTTATAATAGGCTTTTGCACACAAACGTTCTTTAACTACTTTTTTAAATTTATTAATGGAAAAATTTTGAACGTTTTCTGGGATTCTATTGTATAGGCGTATACATTGACCTTTAAATGATTTGCTTACTTTACTTAGTCTGATCACCGGTATATCTAGCTTGTGCTTATTTCTAGTGTTTCTACAGTGATTGTCGCTTTTAGTTTTAAAATTACTAATATTCTTTCTAACATATAATACATTATCCAAAATGTATTGAGAAGCGACGGTTAGAATACCTATTTCTTTAAACTTTTCTCTCAGAGATTCAAAGGGGGACATTTTGTAAATTGAACGTATTGCTCGCTTCTGCAGCACAAATATCGTATTAATGTCTGCGGCACTTCCCCATAAAAGGATGGAGCTGGAGGATACGCTCGTATTCATTTAATATTTTTAAAATTCCAGTTACGTAGTCATATAGGGAATTTATTCTTGTTTTTAAATATATGTCACATGCATAAGTTATATTAACAATTTATCAATATAATCTCGAAAAATAAAAGGGCGGGAAACGCGCCCGTGTTAGCTCGTGATGGCTCGATACGAGACTTGTTTAGACAGTTAACGCGAGCTTACGCGCGACACCCAGGAGAATAGGGTATACTTACTACCAAATGTTATTCTAGTGGAGGCCAGAATAATATTTTTCAGGAAAGGTACGTTGAAGTACCTAGTGAGACTTTTACAGCTTGAAATTTCTTGATGCTACAGTACATATTAATATAATTTGGAACCGATACAAAAATAATAAATATACCTACTGTGGTGTTATTTAAATGAAATTGATATTATATTTATTGACTTTCTTATACTAAATTATCTTATACTTAATAAGATAATTTAAATGTTAAAGAAACTAAAAATCGTAAGATTTTTTGTGGGTGCAAAGCTTGTCAGTTTATGTTCCAAAAACGCTCGAATGCGTTGAGCGCGCGACATGTTTAACACGTTGACTGACGGTGTTATCCCCGTCAAACGTACAGCTGACTATTTTTTTTATTATTTTAAAAGTATGAAAATTGAGATATATAAATTTCTTAAGGTATAAAATAAATTTATTTTTTAAATTTTAAATGAGGTTTATGCACGTGACTGACATTGAACCCCCCCTCGTCTTTACAGCTGACGATAATTTTTGTAAAAAATATGATTGAAACAATAATTTAATACAGTTTCGCTTGGTATAAAATTCCTCGGGGCAGATTTTTTTCCAATGACTTTGTCATGCTGTCTCCTTTAGCTCCACCGCTATCGGAGCAGCTGACGTTCAGATCTGTTATGTGTTAGGGGAAAACCAATGATATTTTATCATACAAAAGTATGAAATATCATTGGGGAAAACTATATAATCTTATGATTTTCAGCCGGTATAAAATGACTTGGTCAACTATAGCGCTACCTCCGTACCTAGGTTGCTTCTGCTAGCTTTTTAGCGTAGTTCTAGGTAGAGGCAGTAGTCTCTACCGAACAATCGAGAAACTATACTTAAATCGCAATCAATCGTTCGATCTCTTCACTGCTGTCTAATTTTTCGTAATTACGCAAGACTAGGGTTACACCATTATTCGGTCTGAGATAATCATAGACTGTGTAGTGATGTAGTGATACTGTGATTAATTTCAAGTGGATTTGATACTTGAAATTTTACTCCATATCAGATTAATAAAAAAAAATGTTTCTACCCGGGTACCTGTTGATATTCAAAACACACTCACTGAGTTAATACTTTAGTAAATTAGGTTTCAGAAAGAAAAAAAAACTCAATTGTTTAGAAGGAAATTATTTATTAAAAATCTAAATGTTTCGAACACAAGTAAAGTCAATGGAAATATTGTTTTTAAAGTAAAAAATATAGAAAAAAAATAAGAACTATATTCTAGGATATGCGCTACCAATATAGTTTTTACTACGATATCTAAAGTTATGTGTTAGAATGTTGACGTCTTTTGATCCTAACTTTAGATTACAATCTTTACCCTCTCTTGTAACGTAGCATAAAGTGTAGAGCGCCATTTCTAGTTCAGGTGAAAAACCGATGAAAAAACCTCCAACTGGTTTATGAAGCCCTTGTTCAATATAAGGTAGTATCAAAACACTTCCTTTCTGAAAATGTATATAATAATAATAATATGTTATAAAATATATAGAGATAAAAATTTAACAGTAACAGCATCCGCTAACGATACGTTATAGTTTATACATTACTACTACTACATTACTGCTACTTCGCCTTTCTTTTAGGATATTATGTTTCAGAGAAGCTTCATATTTTTTATATTTGCAGTAAAACGATTATTTTCTTACTTTACAATATTGTAATTTATCGATGTTACATACTTCTTTAATTGATAATTACTTATTATTACTAACGTTTCGTTTGAATCATACAGCTAAAACAATACTTACGTCGCCAAAGGAAAGGTATTTTAGATATCCTAAATAATTGACTCGATTTGCAGCCTCTTCCTTCGAATAATAAATCCAATTGTGCAGCCCTGTAGAAATAAAATTAAAGTTTTAACAAATTTAGTGCTAATAGGGAAAATAATAAAGAATAATAAAGTGAATCGAATACATTTATTAATACTGATTAATTAAGCATGAGATCTTCGAGTAACATACATTTTTAAAGCCCGAAGAAAAAAAAACATACCCATTGGTTCTCCGTTCTTGAGTTCTGATAAAAATATGTGTTCGAAGCCTGAGCTACTAATCTTTCCCTGTCCTCTTGAGTACAGCCCAAACCACATTTGTTTAATAAAATCTCGTTGTTGCTTAGGATCGGGTGTAACGTAGCCTGTTATTGTAATTATAAAATTAATTATAATATAAATGCAAAAAATTAATTATAATAAAATGATTTTAACGATTTAGTTATTCGGACACAAAACGTTGCGGTACCTAATCATGTATAACATATGTATAATATTCTTTAGAAACGGGTAAAAGTAAAGCTTATCTTTACTTTTATCCATAGTTCTGCTGATCGTTTAAAAAAAGAGAGGGACTTATCAAGTGACTTGTCTGTGGGAGAGCCACGCTTCGGCATGAATGGGCCAGCTCGACCGGGTAAATACCACGGCCTCACAGAAAACCGGCGTGAAATAACGGTTGCATTGTGTTTCGCCGAGTGAGTGAGGTTACCGAAGGCCCATGGGGGGAATCGGGGATTTTATGGACCAAGAACGCAAGTCGCAACACCAGAGGAGTTACAAGTGTAACTCCTCTGGTGTTGCGAGTGTCCATGGGCGGCGGTAATCGCTTAACATCAGGCGATCCGTCTGCTCGTTTCATGGTTCATTACATAAAAAAAGCGATTCCCCATAATTACCTACTTCATTTGACTTTTCTTCTTTCTTGCTCTTCGTCTTTTTTCTTTGTTTAAACGTGTAATACGCATATATTTGGGTGATGTTATAGCCCGTTTAGAGTTAAACTGTATATTTTTATTTTACCTCGAAGTTTCTATAAGAATGAGTCATGAAGCTCCTGTCAGAGGTAAAATAACTCTGATAGGACTGTAACACCACCAAATTCATAAGACACATGATTGATAAAGAACTAAGACCCACTTGTGCAGATCTGGTTTACGATTAACTTTGGGTTGGTTAACATGTTATCTCTCTCGTTCTTCATATTTATGAAAGAGAAGACATGATATTTTAACCCAGAGTTAACTTTAACTCAGATCTGCGCAAGTGGGCCTAAGGGTTATACTAAAAATTTGTTTCAATTATTTAGAAATTTTGTATTTGAAATGACGCTAGACTCTAGAGACAGGAAATTATAAAAAATGCAACAAGTTTACCTTTCTCTTTTAAGAACGTCATCAAATGGCGCATTACAGACGTAGACATTACAGCATCCATAAATGTATTTTCTTCGCTTCTTTCCTAGGAAACAAATTATAAGAAAAGAATATTATTACAACTCATAGACTCTTGCTATTGGATGGAGAAGGAAAATAATCTAGACGATAAATGTCTACCTTCGTACTATTTTTTTTTAATTAAGTTTATCGAGGATAAGTAACTACAAAATGGTCATGAAAAAATTGAGACTCAGTTCTATCATAACTTACGTTACCTTAGTAATAAGTGTAGGTGCATACAGCATACATAGTTAATAAGACAGATAAGACAATAATAATACATAATTATTATACTATACATACTTAATTTACTGTTACAATACGAAAAGCACGTACGCAGCTAGAAAATTTGTGGTTAGCTGTTAG
Organism: Glaucopsyche alexis; assembly: GCA_905404095.1. Lineage (NCBI taxonomy): Eukaryota > Metazoa > Arthropoda > Insecta > Lepidoptera > Lycaenidae > Glaucopsyche > Glaucopsyche alexis. The sequence continues at coordinate 16,509,309 of FR990051.1, read as the reverse complement.
TTCATATTGTATTAAACTTTTATTTAACATAAGTGGGTGATCTACCTTTATGCACTACGTAATGTACCTATCTCCTCTACTTAACTTACCAAGTTATTAATAATTATTATCTTCCATCAAAGAAGTGATTCTTTCTTGGATTGCTGCCTACCGTTTAAAGCCATACCTAAGTATAACTAAAATATAGTAGCTCTCATTGCAGGATAGGTTAGTGACAATTTTTTACCCAAAAAAAGATCGACTTCTCGATTAAGTACTGAAATCTTTTTTCTCGTTTGATTAGTAATTTAGAGTAGTTTTAATCAATTAAATTAAAATTAAAATATAAAAAATAAAGCAATTCTTATAAAGACTAATAAAGTTATCTTTACCTGTGCAGTAACATATTCGTTCACTAATGCATCTCTTTCATAATTATCTAAAAGTGGTAGTAGCAATTGCACCGTCGGTATATTCCAAGCCTCAGGTGCGATTGTGAGTAATCTGCAAACAAAGGTTGATTGATCATGCTAAGGTATATCGCATTAAATATAGATTATCCTACTAGATTTTACATGTATCGTCACCCACAGCTGAATATGGTAGGTACGCGTTTTTTGTTTAACATTACACACGTTTATTTCATCATTATTCAAAGAAGACTATTCAGTATTCACCCAAAATTGGCTTTGTTAAAAATATAACTGATTAGCATATTTTTATTATTTCGCACAAAATACTTTTTAAATACAAGAAAGAACTCGTTAAAGGGCGAAACGTGTTATCTAGGAAGACACGATTTTGAAGTCACCTAAATAAAACGATCAACAAAGTAGCTTCAGCATTGTTATCGAATAAAAGCAAATTTTGGTCTGATAGCAATAATAGCAATACAAACGTTTTTTCATTTCAATGCGTGTATTATGAGACATAATATTTTTATTAATTTATATTACGGACATTATAATTGAAAGCCATTTTAGACCAATAAAGCTAATACTTACGGCAATGGAGCCTTATCGTCTTTAGAACTCGAAGTGGTTTTTTCTTGATAATTTATGGTCACGTATTTAGCAGCATTATTTGTATCTTTCTTTAACAATTCCTCGCTAAGAGTTTGTAGTTCTGCATCAGTGGGGCCGCTGTTCTTTGAGCCTTGATTGTTAATATTGCTTAAAATTGAACTTGGAAGGACGGGCTTGTTTGGTGGGTTTGTAGGCGCAGATCCACCAGTCATCGGTTTGGTGGGGCTCTTGGGTGTAAGAGAGGTAGAAGTTGGTGAATTGTTACCTCTATTGTTAGAACCAGATACAATGTTGCTAAAGCTTAATGGTTTACCGGGAGTATTTGGGCTTTTTGGAGTTGATGGCAAAGAAGGTTGTTTGTTATTATTTCCTTGTAAAATTGAGCTGAAGCTGGGTTTTTTGGTCGTACCCGGGTCGTTTGGTCCCTTATTATCATAAAAATTAATCAAATCTTTAACATTTCCTGAGCCAGGCTGAAGATTTGGTGACGATGGTGGCAATGTTGTAGTTCCCACAGGCCTTAAAGTAGGAAATTGGGGAGCAACGTAGTCTCTCTTTGGGGATGGATTAGAATTAGGAGCACCCGCTTTAATATTAGTTGGGGACAGTGAAGGCAATGGTGTAGTTCCTAATGGCTTTAATGTTGGGAATTGGGAAGCGACGTAATCTCGTTTTGGAGGTGCATTAGGAGGAGAATTTGGTCGAATACTTGGGGTAGTTTGAGTTGATTTTAAAACTGCTACACTTGGAGAACTAGTAGGCCTTTGAGGTGCCACATAATCCCTTTTACCGATTGTTGGTTTTGGCGTAGGTAAATTCAATGGACTCGATGCACCTTGTCTCGCTTGACTAGAAGGCTTTAAAGCTGGGAATTGGTTTACATAATCTCCTTTAGAATTATATGCGACGCCACCATTTTCGTGCAATAAAAAGTCAGTGCTGGGATTATATCTTTGTTCCTTATTGAGACCTATAAAATACGAAACAAAAATATACAAAATACGTTATAGTCTAGAGTAGTAACTTTAATTTGCTATGTATAAAAATATGACTTGCACGGTCCCACCTTCATGATGATGACGTCAATTTATAAATTATACTAAAAAAAATAGCAATATTATTTTGCAAACTTTTTAAGAACTATGAAGTAATTTATAACATTGGCTATATCTAGGTGGGTCAGTGTCTAGCCTTGACTTCTTCAACTCTTAATCTACACGATAGACACATAGGTACTCACCAGTTTTTATTTTAAACGTAAACAAAATACACAAAACTAGAATATAACTTTCACTTCTCATTTTACAGAACTTAAATTTCGTATTTGATGAAACTTGCTTACTTATTAATAATCTTGGCGAAATACGGAACTTGTTTGCGATGTAAATAAATAAAAATATACGCGATTACCCATCCGCTCAACGTTTCACACTAGAACTAAATCTTAAGTAAGTAGGACATCTACGAACAAATCTTTTTACACTGCATTCTTATCGATACTCTATGGACTTAACATTATTTTACACAATGTACATACAACACGATAAAGAAAACATTTTTTTTTAAATAACCCGTAAAAATTAATAACATTATAATATAAAAAGATAAGAAGGAATAAAAAAACTATTATTATTAATTATTAAAATCAGGACACAAGTATCATTTCAATGTCGCGAAGTATATCTATACTGACATTGACAGTAGACACTTGACAACAAATTCAACAAAGACTTATCTATGACGGATAGATCAAAACATCAACAGAAAAAGGAAAAAGCCGGTAACCAAACACGAACACTGAACAGTGATAAATTAATTATTATTATTAAAGTTATATAATTAAAATGTAAAAATATAAAATGAAAAATCCAGTAAAATGCCCAGAATTGTATACATATTTTTTTATTTGGACCTTCTCTACCCTATATTCACTTTATAGATTATTCGAAGCTCAAGAAGGTATGTTTAGTATAATAAAAGGATAAATATTTAATGTATTACTCATAGATGTATTATATTAAAACGCGGGTATTAATATTTTTTATTGTTCCTTACAGATATTTTACAAAGAAACAAAGAATCTGTGTCATTGTTATATGATTTAAAGCCTGGGTGGGAATTCACAACACGGCTTAAAGATGTTTCAGATATCGAATGGAGTAGCTGGAAATATTTCATACAGACTTCTTGGTGTCACTTGATAATTCAGTTCACAGTGTCTGAAATTATCCGAACAATATATTGTAAACTATTGAAGTCCTGGTATATTACTTCCACAGTTATTTTCATTGTAATGAATATGGGTGTCACACAAATGATAGTTATAGTAGCTCAGCCTGTATTTTTTGTGATCGTAATTTTTTACGGAGGGAAGAAACTCAGTATATGGATTGTTAGTATGGTTTTACTCCTTACTTATAATTCTTTGAAGTATGTGTATTTTTTCTGGGATTTTTTGGACCCTAATGATGCTAATGATGAAGAAGTATATCTAACATTATTCAGTATAGCCTGGATACAGCTCAGGTGTATTAGTTACTCTCTAGACTTTATTGAGAAAAGAGAAAATATACAAATAACGTGGAATAATATATTGAATATGATTACATACATATTGTACTTGCCACTACTATATACTGGCCCTATTGTTCTATATGAAGAATTTGAACAGAGCTTTACGGCAAAACCTGAACCCCTTTTAACCAGATTGAAGAGATTTGCCAGAGATATGATACTTTATCTCATTTACACATTCATTTTGGATCTTCTATTTCATTATATCTATTTCTTTGCAATGCAGAGCAATATGGAGGTACATATAATCTTGATCACATAACTTACAATTTTATTAATATCATCTAGCAATATCCTACGAAAAAATACCCACAACCTGCAAGCAAATGTGTGAGAGTGTGCATATATGTAGGCATTTATGCATCTCCCTCCTCCCACACTGCTTAAACTCACAAACAACAATAACCTCTCGAAAATATCATACAAGGTCCAACCCCAAGATGCAGGTTGCAAAATTGATGTGTGTTTTGCCTTGACCTCGGAGTATTCTCAGGAAGTGGGCTTTGTTAAGTGTGTGCACTCACGCATTTGCTTGTGGGTATGTTTTTTCTAGGATATTTCTTAATAATATTCATTAAACTGTATGCTATGGATTTCTGCAAAGTAATGCCTGATTCTATTAACTATAACTGTAAATACCATTTAGATATAACTTTTTTTTATAGATGGTCCGACAATTTCCTACCTTTGCATTATGTGGAGGAGGTTTATGGATGGGTCTGGAGTTCCACTTGAAGTATGTTATATCGTATGGAACAACAACAGCTTTTGCTAGACTTGACAATATAGAACCTCCTCCTATACCAAGATGTATAGCAAGGATTCATGTGTACTCCCACATGTGGAGATACTTTGATGTTGGCCTTTACAGATTTTTAGTAAAGTAAGACTTCTTTATATTTTTTTAACCGAAGTACATTAAAACCATGTTGCTAATGGCCTTTCGCAATCTTCGTATCTATGGAAATGAGTGTCTGTATGAAAAACAATAATTGCATAAAGTCATCAATGTCGCAGTTGTACCTGTAAAATTTATAATATTGCATGCTAATATTTTTTACTCATTTCTTTTTTGATATTGTATTTTATATTATTGGTTCCATAAATTTCCTAGCTCTTAATTATTTTATTAAACGGAGAAAGTGAATCATTATAATAATTCTTGCTTTCCAAATTTTTATCACACAAACAGCGTAATAAAACAAATTTTGTATTTTTCAGATATATCTACAGACCCAGCTACAGTGCAATTTGTGAACATTTTATGTTACCAAGAGTTGTGTATAAATTAATGGCCTCCTTGTTGACATTTATTTTTATATTTATGTGGCATGGGACAGTGTGGTACATATTTTTATGGTCATTATTCAACTACTGTGGAATCACAATGGAACAATTAGGAAAAGTAGTCGCTGAACAAAAATTGTACAAAAACTTTAAGGAGAAAATTTTGAAGACTGATGCTATGGAGGCTCGATTTATTGCTTTTTTATGTTCACCGTTGTTGGCACTATCGGCTATTTCTAACTTCTATCTTTTTTCTGGCAATGATGTTGGGAATTTGTTTTTTGAGTGTTTCTCTGATCCATCGTCATTCAATGTCATTATTTTAATCACATCCTTATACTGTTGTTGTCATGTGTCAATGGCTTTAGAAGACGTACCTTCTAGGGGTGCCAAGAAAATTGTAAAAGTTTTATGACCGCAACTATTTAATAGCTTGTAGTTTACTTAACATTTTCTATACATCTTTTACATCACATAAGAAATCACAAAACTTGTAAACTTATAATAATATTTATTTATATACAACATGAATATATTTTATGCATTTAAAGTGCAATAAATTGATATACATTTGAGGCTTTCAATAATAAATGTGAATTTATGTGCATCATTTCGATGAGATCGCTCGCATCCCCGGCAATACCAGCTGCCTTGTGTATCTGTATTAACTCCTGTCTAGTGAACACATCTTTGTTCAATTGTTGAGTGGCCCCGGATATTGCATCTATAAACTTTTTAGCCTGAAACAAAATTATTGAATCGTTAAATTATTGAAAGTTTGTTAGGAAATTATTGCTGTATTGTAACAATAACTAAGAGCATGCCAGTATAATATGTCTAAGGAGGGTTTCGTAACTATACGGGCAACAGGATTTTTTCAAATTACTTCGAAAGTAATTTGCCAATTTCGTTGAAAATTATTTTCCTTAAGTTTGTTTTCGTAGGAGTTAGTAAAAATAGAACTCTGTGCTAGTACAATAGAGCTGAAAATCGAACACATTAGCGGCGGGTTTTTAATTGCTGCCGTCATTATTCGATTTTTAGCTTTTTTTTTATGAAATGAACCAGGAAACGAGCAGACCGATCGACTGATGGTAAGCGATTACCGCCGCCCATGGACTCGCGCAACACTAGCGTTCCTGGTCCTTAAAATCTCCAATCCCCCTTGAGGAATTTAATAAAGAAATCATGTAGGTATAGAACCTCGCTTTTAATTAAAAATACCTATTCAACGATACCCCATGACCCCACACGATGGGGTAGAGTGAAAAACCACCACACAAGAAACAAAAATTTTAGATAATATGGCACTCACATTTTTTGATATAATGAAAATTCATTTACCTTACTACTACGGCCTCGCGTAGAACTCGGGATAGATCTTGATAATGGTATGTTACCATACTCATCACAGAATGTGTCTATGAGACTGTGTTTCATGAGGCTGATGACGTCATCCGCATCTTCTACTGTCGCCTCCTCCCGTAGTTCCGCTCTGGCTCTGGCCTTAAAAAAATAATGTGGGCATTGTATTTTTACAATCTTATACTTTAATACTTTAATGAATTCTTGTACAAATATAAGTGCCTGGGGAACTGAGCATTGCTCGGAGCTCTAGTAGATTTAAAAAAATAACAATCGAACCCCAGTAAAATGTTGTATTTTACCGGGGTTCGAACCCACCGCATTCCGAAATTTAGAACAACGCAAAAATGACACATACGGGAAGGTAATCGATTTAGTTTATTTTATAAAACTAAGGGGCAAACGATCACCTGATGGAAAGCGTCACCCTCAACATCATCAGAGGAGTTGCAAGTGCGTTGCCGGCCTTTTAGGACGGAATACGTACCCGACGGAATAATAAATACCCTTCTTGAAGGTTTGCAGGTCGTCATTCCAGAGTTTCACAGTGCCTAGCAGAAAGCTTCGGGTAAAGCGCACGGTGGAGGACTGCCACTCATCAAGGTGATGAGGATGATAAATATTTTGTCGCTTCGAACGGTGGCGGAAAATTGCAACAGGTATAAGTCGGAACAATTTACCTGTGTCAATCTAATGCAAGCTTCGAGTTGCCTCGTCGTGATAGGTGTACCATCGATGCCGGTCCCTTGATTTTGACGTAGTTCCACGTAGAAGTCGTGCAGTCTGCTAGCTGCCGCGGCGCTAAGTTTGGGATGGACGTATCTTCTGGCGTACGCGATGTACTTGCGAAGTAATACTGTCGGTAATACGTCGATATACTCTCCGGGCTCCAGTCGTAATTTGTCACTGCAAATAATTTTTAATTAGACATTGGCCTGGTTTGGCGGAAAAAAGCACTCGTAAGCAAAATGGCGATCGCTAACTGCTAAGCGGTAAATAAGCAAAATGGCGGATTATGTTAGACACTAATACGCCTACTAATATTATAAAGCTGAAGAGTTTGTTTGTTTGTTTGAACGCGCTAATCTCAGAAACTACTGGTTCGAATCGAAAAAATCTTTTTGTGTTGGATAGTCCATTTATCGAGGAAGGCTTTAGGCTATATAACATCATGGTAAGATCAATACGAGCGGAGCACCAATCAAGAATGTTTCAAAATCGTTTTTTTTCCTTTTGAGAAATTTCGCTGCGTACGCTGCGGAAAAGTTTCCCTAAAATTGTGTATGACAGAATTGTTTCCCTTTAAAAGTTCGAAAAAAAAGTCCGCGACTGTGTATGTCTATCTTTTAAGGTTGGCTCACTATAATCTTTTTATGCTAACCAAATTTGTTCTAAAATTAAGCATTATTTATGAAGGTGTTTTCATAAAGACGATATCAATCCTTATACAAGTAAATACGTTATTCATTACAAGCATTTAATTTAGAAGAAATTTGCCGTTTACATAATTTGATTTCAATGAGTATTTTAGAAGATATCGCAGTAATAGGATAATCAAGCGCGCAATAACAATGTACGGCGCGCGGGCGGCGCGGCGGGCAGTCGAGAGGAGGAAGCGCTTCTCCTTCTACGTAAATGATGTCGTGGGTAAATTTTAGCGATATCCTGTTGTATTATTGATCGAAGGATATCCCAAAGTAACTGTTCAACGCGGACGAAGTCGCGGGCAAAAGCTAGTCTAGAGATATGCGGCGCTAATAGGCGATCACACACTAATTGGCCCGCCGAAATTAGAGCGAGAAACTTATATTATCGACCTCGTCTCGACTTATGTGGAGCTGCGTCTACTTGTATTATGGCTGCTCCCTGAAAGACATGACCATTTTAAAGATTACGATAATCGATTTCATTACCTGAGTGAAATATTGTTTTCATTTTCTTGGCAATCTGAAGTCTTACTAAATTTGGATACATCATTTGTGTCTCTCATTCTGTTATTTTTGTTCCCCTTGTGAAGGCCTAAAATGTGTTCAGAGAGCATTGCGTCCATTTTCTAAAAACAATAATACAAATAGGTATTGAAATATCAACATTATAAGAACAACACAGTTATATAAATAACTGGAAAACATGATAAAAATATTTTATTAGGTACCTCATTAGGTTGATCCAGCAAAATAAATACAATGTCGAATCTCGATAGTAGAGCTGGGTGCAGTTTTAAATTTTCCACCACAGTTTTTGCTCTGTAAAATAGTAAACATAAACATTTAAAATGTTTATTGAAGGTACGTTAAAAATGTAACATAACATAGCGTTATTTTAAATAACCTCCTTTTCTCGGGATCGCTTGGTGGTATAAATTTTAAATTCTGTCTCAACTTGTTACAACTCGCATGGCGAAAATCGACCCTTAAAAGATACAAAGTTAAAGTGTCAAAATTTGACATTTAAACTTTTTAAATTGTGTTTTTAAAAGTTCAAACGTCAAAATTGAAGACCATTCCCAGTTGTCAGTTGAAGTCCATATTAGGTACTAGGTAGGGTTAGGTATTAGGTAGGGCAGCAGTTGTAACTTGTATGAGCCTTGCGCGTGGTTGGCGGCGGCGAGGACGGCGGCGCGCGCGGCCAGGCTGCACACCACGCCGCCGCGCGCTGCTCCATCGCCTCCAGCAGGTTGCTGTGGTACGCCGGCATCTGGACCGACAGTGTGACATACGGACCTGTTGTACGAGCCGTGCGCGGGGTTGGCGGCGGCGAGGACGGCGGCGCGCGCGGCCAGGCTGCACACCACGCCGCCGCGCGCTGCTCCATCGCCTCCAGCAGGTTGCTGTGGTACGCCGGCATCTGGACCGACAGTGTGACATACGGACCTGTTGTACGAGCCGTGCGCGGGGTTGGCGGCGGCGAGGACGGCGGCGCGCGCGGCCAGGCTGCACACCACGCCGCCGCGCGCTGCTCCATCGCCTCCAGCAGGTTGCTGTGGTACGCCGGCATCTGGACCGACAGTGTGACATACGGACCTGTTGTACGAGCCGTGCGCGCGGCGGCGTGGTGTGCAGCCTGGCTGCGCGCGCGGCCAGGCTGCACACCACGCCGCCGCGCGCTGCTCCATCGCCTCCAGCAGGTTGCTGTGGTACGCCGGCATCTGGACCGACAGTGTGACATACGGACCTGTTGTACGAGCCGTGCGCGGGGTTGGCGGCGGCGAGGACGGCGGCGCGCGCAGCCAGGCTGCACACCACGCCGCCGCGCGCTGCTCCATCGCCTCCAGCAGGTTGCTGTGGTACGCCGGTATCTGGACCGACAGTGTGACATACGGACCTGTTGTACGAGCCGTGCGCGGGGTTGGCGGCGGCGAGGACGGCGGCGCGCGCGGCCAGGCTGCACACCACGCCGCCGCGCGCTACGGACACGCGCTGCTGCTCCATAGCCTCCAGCAGGTTGCTGTGGTACGCCGGCATCTGTACCAACCACAGACATCTATTAACTTGACTTGATAAAGTGTAATTGGTGCCAAACGTCAAAAAACATAAAAACGCGACGGGGTGGCGCGCGGCGACGGCCTTTGAATCGTTTACTCGAAGACGGGGAGTTATCATCACTTAATCGTTCTTGTGACGTCATAGCAGGTAGAAAAATAATGGCGCGGTTGGTTTCTATACAAACGATGAGACTTGCATTATCTATATTCTATAGTCAATGTCTGTGGTACCGACATCGAACATTTGGTGAAATGGGATGGAAGTGTATAGTCGGAAGCATCGATAGGATCTCGTTGTCCGCACATACGACACGAAAAGTATTTTTGTTCGCTTTGTATGAGTTCATATTACGGCACTGCGTCCCCTATTGGTAAGGCCTGCACGTACGGCAATATTATATCAGCAAATAACTACAGTTTTTATAAAAAAAAAAACTGTAGTTATTTGCTGATTATCATTACGAGTATACATAGATAGTCAAAATCATTATCCTTCCTTTTGGCCTCGCCGTCGTCGAGTGAAAATCATTTGCGTGCCAGTGCGGACCAATGGAAGGTCAAAAAAATATTTCAAACTTGGTATTATTATACTCTTTTTGAACGTCGATATACATGATGCCTACCACCGGTTCGGGAACTAACCCGGCGAGAAGAACCGGCGTAAGAAACTCGCGCGGGGTCATCTTTTACCAAAAAGATGGAAAATTAACACTCGCGTAAGTTCGCCTTATTTGCTTAATTAGTATAGGCAATTCATGTTCTTGTGAAATTGTGTACTTAATTAGATTACTTTATCCAGCTCGTCGATGCAGCAGACTCCTTTGTCGGCGAGCACCAGGGCGCCGGCCTCCATGGCGAGATCTTTCCCCACGTGACCCAACGACACCGTCAGACCCACGCCTGACGCCGACGCGCCACACGCGTACACACCTGATGACATCACTAGTTTTCATATTGACTTAAAATTATGTAACATATTATTACTGTTAACTATTTCTTTTATAAAATCTTTAACCCGGCTACGTAAATTATAATAAGCACATGTTATTAAATCGGATTATAAGCTACGATGGAACAAACATACATACATACATAGACTGCCAAAATCATTACCCTTCCATTTGTCCATTAGCCTTCCTTTTGGCTTCGTCGTAGTCGACTAAAAATAGATGTAAAATAAATACAGCCAATTTAAAAAAATAGTTTAATTTTTAGTTTAAGGTTAAACCGATTTAACGGACCTTTTATATTATGATCTCAGAAGTAGAAAATGTGAGAGACAAGCTAAAACGCGTTCAGACTTTAGGGGATGAATTTCCGAAGATCTTTTTTAGTGTTCTGTACCCAAAGGGTAAAAACGGGCCTCTACTATTGACACTACGCTTTCTGTGTGTCTGTCCGTCCGTCCATCTGTCTGTCAACAGGCTGTATCTCCGTGATAGCTAGACAGTTGAAAATTTCACAGATGATGTATTTCTGTTGGCGAATGGCATTATAAATAACAAAAAATACTAAAAATAGAATAAATATTTTTTTGTGGACGTCAAGCGACGTTTTCAGGTAATCTGTCTAATGGTTTAGCATCGACTAGTCAGTCAGTCAGTAACTGTTGTTTTATATTATACATATTATTTTGTTAGTTAATAGAATGTGGCGTTACTTTGCGAAAATATATAGCATACAATTTAACTAATATTGTATCTAGCAATATCCCGTGAATATGCGCGAACTAGCCATTTCTCGCGGCTCCGCCTGAGTAAATATACTATCGGGTATTCCGAAGGGATACTGTACTATATAAAAAGTAGCCTATGTTTTAAATCAGAGCCTAAACTACTATCATACCAAATCCATCCATCCATACAACCTCACAAACTTTCACATTTATAATATTAGTAGGATATCGATCTCTCTGACATTTTTGTGTGGTGGTGGTGTTTCTGAGAGTACGCATAAGCAGTGTGGGAGAAGGGAGGTGCTTTACGCATGCTTATGCGTGCACTCATACATTTGCTTGCAGGTTGTGGGTATTTTTGGACGGGATATTGCTACATATAATATTAATTAAACAGATTATTTTGTTCAGCAGCAAAATACATTAAAATCATACCTCTAGGTGACGCGTTTAGAGCGGCTCTTAGTAGTTGCGACTTTCCCAATCCTGGATCCCCAACTACAAGTATGTGTGGGTTAGATCTTGTGCCGTCCTCCCTTTCTGTTCCACCGAATAGCCCTAGTAGAAGACCAGCCTTCACAAGTTCATGACCAAATATTGCTGGACATAGTGAGTGCACGAGTAGTCTGAATACATTTTTATAATCATGGATTTCCTGTAAAAATTAATTACGCTTTTATTACTATGAACATATAATTATAGAATTTAAATTATAATACATAATTGGTTGTAGGTAAAGATGACTAAATTACAAATTACTACTAACTTTTGCACGCGGCTCTACCCGCATTAATACAGTATCCCACGGGAACACGGGATAAAAAGTAGCCTGTGTTAATCCAGAGCTCAAACTACTACTTTAGTAGTTTGAGCGCTAAAGAGTAACAAACATCCATCCTCAGAAATTTCAGATTTATAATAGACATAGGATTTTTATTACCTGAATTGCATAATAATCTTTTAAAGTGAATGACACCGTTGGATTGCTAATATTTTTATCATTCTGTACAGAGATGGCTTCTATGTATAATAACAGTAGTCTTGCTGCTTTCTTTCCATCATCCCCACCCTTTGTTTCATTTCGTACCTGGTGAAAATATAAAAATGTACAATATTGTTATGTGATTTTGGTCCAATATTCGGAGTAAAATACTAGTTTCCTCTGAGTGAGTTTATTTGCCACGAATTTGCACACTAAGGCCTACACTAGCGTCTTTCGAGCATTGTCGTCGTGTCAGCAATGCGTTCAGTAGCCGACCAGCGCCGGCGTCGCGTCGCCGCGGCGTCGACGCTGTGCGTAGTCGACGCTGGAAAAACGAGTGTGGGGGGGTCTCGTGAACAGTCTGGATGGAGCATTATCTAATTCAATATCAAAGCATTTTGTTGCCAATAAAATTATAAAAACAGGGTTATAGGTGAAGTTGATGTTGATCCTTTCAGAGGTTGTAACTTGTAAGTAGTTCCCATTATTTTCAATATATATTTTCTACAATGAAATCTGTATTCTAAAAATTAATATTTTACAAGATTTTGAAATCTTCCCCTCCTAATTTTTTTCCAAATTTGTGCATTTAATTTATTCGTTTTTGTGGTTCTGACATAAAGGCCTTCTACAGCTTTTCCAATAGTACCTATCTATACAGTACCATAAAAAGCATACTATTTGGAATAAGCCATAGGTATTGTTAAAAAAATATTAATATTTATACCCTGTATTTTAGATGCTTAACACAGCAGTAGGTATAACAGAATATTAAAATTACCTGTACAATGCCAGTGACAGAAAGAAAATCTCCTGGCCGCGTACATCCAACTAAATCACCAATAAGTTCCACTTCTATACTCTTAGGAATAGTTCCAGTTGAGCTCTGAAAGAAATTAGTTTTTTTCTAAGATTATTTTTATGGGATGTGCGTAAAATTAGTAGAAAAGTGCCTTAAAAGCTGCTTAAAATCCTTACAAGGGAAAATCTTTGCTATAAATAAAATAGAAAATAAAGCTCCAAGTTGCAGAAACATAAAAAACATTTAAGGCACATAATAACAAAGCATATTATTAATATTATCCGATTATAACAATATCGATAGATGCTTTACACCACGTCAGTCTGGCCCCATAATCTATCCGAATAACTTGTATTTAGAACCCGTGACCTCCGGCTTGCGCAAACTGCGCCACAGAGGCCGTAAAGGATTAAGTACATAATTATGAATTTATTGGATATTAAAAATGCAACATAAAAATAAAATAACCTGTGACTGGAGTTCTTGAATAATAACAATCTGTGAGTCAGTTGTCACTGTGTAGGGGGACGACTGTAAGGGCTGAAACTTGTTACCACTTCGGCATTTTGGACAGACATTAGGGGCTAAAAATAAAATAAAACATAATCTTCAATTAAATATATAAAAGGCAAACCTGACTGACTCATATATCAACGCACAGCCGAAACTATTGAATGGATTTTGCTGAAATTTGGCATACAGATAGTTGTAATGACGTAGGCATCCAGTAAAAAAGTATTTTTGAAAATTCGCCCTCTAAGTGGATGAAAAAGGGGTTAAAATTTTGTATGGAAACCGAACTCCATGCGAACTAAGTTGCAGGCAAAAGCTAGTATTTTACTATAATTAAAATCTACTAGTCTAGACTCCATACATTGATAGCTTGAAACAATGTGTTACAGTTTTTTGTTGGTTTAAGATATCTTTAAATTGTCTTTCAGAGTAAAACAATTAAAGAAAAAGTTATTAGCTAGAAATAAATGTTCTTTGCCTGTTTCTATAAAAAAGTTATTAGCTTTTTTACAGAAACAGGCTTAAATAAAGGAATATACCTGTAAATATTCCCTGCGGTTGCATTATGGCTTGGACGTTCCGACAACCTGAGCACTCGAAGGCCATTGACGTGCACACTAAACCAGTACAACTGATCCTTGTAACAGTCCCTTTGATTGTTACTAATTTACCTGAAAGTTATCATTTGCCTACATTAATAATAACTCCCCACACAGATTCTGGTGCCGGTGGCCAGTTTCATTGAAAACAGGCCAGTTACGCAGAAGTAATTTTATAGTGCCCAAGTGTGTATGCAGTACACAAGAGCACTCTCTCCTCCTTTACTCTCAAAACCCAGTGAGACAGATCGACACGACACGAGAGATCAGGCGCAGGTCCGACTTTTTACATGCACATCTGACACGTGATCCACGTGTCAGATGTGCATGTAAAAAGTCTCTTTCTTGTCAGACTATCAGGTGATCAGCCTGCATTGTCTTAACCTGACTTGGAAACAATTTATTGTTCTAATGCGGAAATCGAACCCACAACCTTTGAATTCAGAGCCAAGCAACTCTACATTATAATAAAAGTAAAAATAATAATTTTTAAATCATATTTATATGAGACTTTTAAAATAATTATACTTACCAAAGTAATTAAGTTTAAGATCTCCTATAAGTATGTGGGGTTGATGATTGGATATTCTTACTTTAATTTTAGACAGGCAGTTGAATTTCTGAATGACAAAAGAAAATTATTTATCTAATAACATTATATTGTATGAGTGTTACTTGCACTATGCTATATACCAAAACTTTGTTAAGAGCTGGAACAGAAGTAATTTAGAACATAAACAAGAAATAATTATGCACCTCATGAATGCAAAATTCCAAAAGCGGTAATGTTGTTTCTGGCTTATCAAATAAGTCTGTTTGAAATGTTGGCCATTCAATTTTAAGTTCCTCATCATTATACATTTTCTGAGCGTCCAAATGGACACTGTGCGTTTGATTCATCTTTTCCAAATCAAATGTAGTCTTGTATTTGTCAATATACTTCTGAACACATTTAATATGTTTTATAACATCAGGATCGCTAGGTTTATCTGTAAATGAGAAATATAAGTCATGTTTTTAACAATTTATGTAATATTTACTTAGCTGTACTCTTTATAGGTAATATGTTATTTTAGATTATGACTTGTACTTGGTCTGAGGACTTGTGTACCAAAAATTTGAAGTCTTTGCATTGATTTACCAAAGGGCATGTGGGCAAGCAAGATCTTGCTAGGTTTATTATAATTGTTGACGTATTATTAAATAATAAAAGTGAAAAAAGAATACAATTACCTTCTGTAGGAAAGTATAATTTCCATATATTATTATTTGAATTAATAGGAATTACTATGGGCATTTGATTTGCCGGTGGTCTTGAGGAAGACGAACCGGCATCAGATATGGAAGCCATAACAGAGCATGATGCATTGTTTACACTTTGACTGTCTTTTCTTCTATTACTCCAATTACTTTTACCTCGACCTCTCCAATTACGACGCATTTTTTACATTTAAAATGCAGCAGCCAGCAGCAGCTCTCTTTGTTTATTTACTTTACCTAAGTACAACCTAAGTACTTGACTTGATGTTTCTTTTTTTTAAAAACCACATCATCTTTTTTTTCTTTTAGTTTATGCACACATATAATATTTGCCAGCATCGTTTGCATGATAAAGAGTAAAGAGACGATCAAACGGTTTGACTTAAACACGTAAATTTTCGTTTGAATCAACCTAATTTGATCGTCAACAAAGCTAGTTTCAAGGGTTTGTTAAACATCTAGGTACGGGTTTAAAGCTCATTTGATGTTTTGTTTGACAGTGAAGTGACAGTTTTTGGCAATCCGATCAAACCGACGCGACGTCAAACGGTTGCTTAGAACCAAGAAATTACCTACTTACAAATTCCTTGCATAAAACCTGGGCGATAAACCCCTCCACATGTCCAAATTGTATTCAAAATCTAAGTTTGGCCAAGCCCTTTCGAATGGCGCTACTCGCTAGTCGTAATAAAATCGGTCAAACCGTTCTAAAGTTATAAGAGGTTTACATACTTACCTACACACAAACATACATACATACAGACATAGTGACACCCATGTGACACCCTCGCGGGGTTAGTTAGGGAAGCAGGAATTCGATTTTTGCAAAACGAGGTATACCTAACCATTAACTTCCCGATTTTTGAAAATCTTAGATTTTCTTAGCGGGAAGTTAAAAATACGTATAACCGCCTACTTTTTGGAAGTCGTTTATAAGGAAAAAAATTAATATTTTTAAACAAAAAATTGAAACCGACTTCCAAAGTAAAAATGCACAAAAAAGTAATTAAATAAAACTTATTTTCTAAATAATTCACCTTTTAAATTCGGCAAAAATTTTAATTATTTCTCTATTCAGCCTTAATAATTTTGAAGTCGGTAGGGGTACCTGAAAGACTGTTCGGGGCACGTTCGGGGCCCCTGTGTACCGGGGGCCCCATAATATAATAGAAACGGCTGATACAGCAGTAGCTTCGCCTGCCTAGAGATGGCCCCAGTAGGGTATTCAAAAATATTCAAAGGAAAAAAGCTATCACTGAAAAAAGCTAACGCATTGGAATAATTTTTTTTATTGGATCAACTCTTTTGATGTTAGAAAACAAAAACCATTTTTTTAAATATCGAATTGTATAAAATTGACATTAATTAAAAATAAAGCTGTCAATATTTCGTAAATAAATAGGAAAATAAAAAGAATATTTAAAATTGGCGATTACTACGATAGATAAAATATTTATCATAATATAAAGCTTAGGTTCGTAGAATCATGTCAAAAGAAGCAGAGAAAGGTAAAAAACCAGATGTGAAACAACCAAATCCTGAAGATGAAATGGAGCGAGACGTAATACATGACACCGCTGAAGAAGGTAAACCAGCCGACATTAAACATGATGCAGCTGCAGAACATGAAGCGGAGGTTACGGAGACAGCTGCAAAGATAGAGGCAATAGAGAAGAGGCTGTCAGAGAAAAGGCTATCTATAAATCAACCTACTGGTTCTGTCAGCGACGTAGATGTCCTTAACATCGATAGAACGGCATTAGAAGCTATTCTAGATGTTAGCTCTCGATTGAAAGACTTTCAAAAGAAGAAACACTCAATGAGCACAATAGCTTTGGGGCAAGAAACCTATAAAGACAAACAAGTAAAGTCATTTAAATAACATGTATTTTATTTTATTCGAGTCTAAATAAATATTTTAATAGCATGTTGTTTTTAATATTTTAGGCGAAGGCAAAAGAGACGCGGAGTTACAGGTCAAGCAATTTAAAAGCTCAATGCCGATTTTTAGTTGAAAGCGCGGCTACGGTTTTAAATAAGAGCGTTGACTATGTTTTGGTAATACATTTTTCATTCAATTTATACTTTATTAGATACTAGATGTTGCGCGCGACTTCATGCGCGACAAAAGGAAATTTCGTGGAACCGTACATTTTGCCGCAATAAAAAGTAGCCTATTTCCTTCCCCTTGGTCTATTCTATGTCTGTGCCAAATTCTGTCAAAATCGGTCCAGTAGTTTCGGGGCCTATTCGATGCAAACAAACAAACAAACTAACAAACAAACTTTTCCTCTTTATTATGTTAGTATAGACAAGCATGATAAAATTTAATATCGCGGCTCCGCCCGCGTAAGTACAGTAACCCACGGGAACCATATATGTACCGTGATAAAAAGTAGTCTATGCCCTTTCCCGTGGTCTACGTACTTTATGTCTGCGCCAAATTTCATGATAATCGGCTTAGTAGTTTTTAAGTGAAACTGTAAATAAAGTATCCCGTTGTTGGAACCGTACATTATCCCGCGATAAAAAGTAGCCTATGTCCTTTCTCAGGCTCTAGACTATATGTGTACCAAATTTCATTTAAATCGGTAAGTAGTTTTGGGTGAAAGACGGACGAACATACACACTGTCCCATTTATAATATTAGTATGGATTATTATAGGTAGGTAGGTAAGTAGCTCGTTCACATTTTAAACTCGACGAAACAAAAGATCGACAGTAAAAGCAGTCAATCTCTTACTAAGAATATAGAATCTAGCGAATAACCCCCTTACTAATAAATGCTGTATACCTAAGCTTTGAATAGTTATACAGTGTTTTTGTCTCCTTCTATCGAATTAAACATGTCACTTGTGTGATGTGAACAAAACACTGTATACCTAACTATTCAAAGCTTACCTATACAGCGTTTATTAGTAAGGGGGTATGATAATTAGAAGTCATATTTTAAAGGTTTCACTTCTATCGCGTAAGAACTGCATGCATAAAGGCGTGACTCCTGTTCGAAACATTACACAGAAAACATGAAACAAAAACATTTGTTTTCATACACAAGCTGTCTCCAGCTACAGAAAATGTTTTTGGTCGAAACAAAACATTTTGTCCAGACACGATCTAAGTTCCGACGAGGAAGACGTATTAGCGCTCGCAGTTTTAGTGATTGTTGGTGTAGAATCTAGGAGAAAAGAGGGGTTCTGAAAAGGCCACTTTAGGTGTTTCATAATAGTATTTTTTTAACTCATAAATATGTGCGCCATTTTACGCATTTCTATTGAAAACTGACAAAATTGATGTTTTTTAATTAAGTCAGCCATATATTATGAGCGATCACAAAAACAAACACAAAAAACACAACAAGCAAAACTATAACCCTAAAAAACCTGTACCTAGGTGTCATGTGAACGATGTGAACACTAGGTAAGAAATGAAACATTTCTTCCCCTCTACCCGCGCGGGAATGTTTTCCGTCCGTCTCCGAAAACAAAAACATTGTCTATTCCTAGACAAATGTGTATAGCCACGCCCCAATGTTTCATGTTTTCTGTGTAATGTTTCGAACAGGAGTCACGCCTTTACAAGTGTTGTTTTTTTATTTAAATTTACGCGACGATTATTTAGCACAATGACGATAATTGTTAATAACACATAGCTAACCTATAACTGTTCTCTGACATAGGTACTGTTCAAGAAGAGAGAAATAGCGTACAAAATACATACCATCAGAGAATCTGATCATTTAAATAAATAAATAATAATAATTTAGCAGGAAGATTACTCATATTGCTCGTATTATAATGACGACATACAGTCACAATAATTATTTTTGTGCTAAACAACATGATACTAATAATGTAATACGAACTAGATGTTGCCCGCGACATCGTGCGCGCAAAAGGTAATATCGCGGAAACCGTACATTTTTCCGCGATAAAAAGTAGCCTATGTCCTTCCCCGTGGTCTACTCTACATCTGTGCCAAATTTCATTAAAATCGGTCCAGTAGTTTCGGTGCCTATTCAATGCAAACAAACAAACAAACTTTTTCTCTTTATTATATCTATTAGTATAGAAGTAGGTACCTATATAATATATGTATAGATAAATCACGTCAACCTGCAAAATGATTAGATTCCCTGATAGTACTACATTGCGTCACGTTTTACAATTTTGGAGCCATTTTTCTTAATAATTATAATAAAATATTATGTTTCCAGGATGGAGTTATCGATGCAGACGTTCACGTCGATATATTGAACGATGCTATTGCTGAAGGCGGAAGGCACTGCTTTGTTATATGCGACGCTTTACTTGCACCTTTGAAAATGGGTAAGTATCATTCAAAAATTTACTAGCTTGAAGGCTTCTTTTGTATTTTCATAGTTCACAGTTGCCAATTCTTGGTCAAAATTATGTAGTCCTCTATCGTATATGTCATTTTAGACTAGCTTATCAGTTATCTATCGTAGTATGATCTTAGCATTGCGGCAGCAGCAGTTCCAGCATCACTGGCTTCTTCTTCTTCTATAAAACGTAGGTTTAATTTAGCTATTAAAGGTACAAGTAATAATGTATTAAATAGCTCTCCACATCGATGTCGGTGACGGTGGCCGTTGAAATCAGGCCAGCTACGCAAGAGTTTTATAGTGTCCAAGTGTATGCGCAGTACACATAAGCACTCTCTCTTCTTTTACTCTCGAAACCTAGTGGGACGGATAACCTACACGACTGGCGTGAGATCAGGCGCAGTACCGACTTTTTACATGCCCATCCGAGTCATTGATCATCTTTCTTGTCAGACAATCAGCGGGCTTAGCATGGCGATCCGATGAAATAATTTTAAAGAAGAAATATTCTATCCAAAATAGGTAAAATAATCCATGGTAACAAGGTCGTCAATCGAAGTCAACTTTTCGAAACAGCCATATCTTAAAATGGCTACTGGGAAATCTTCTGTCAAAACGAACAAATTTTCAAGTAAAATATAGAACGTAAAGAAACTATTTGTTTAAGACCGCCATGATTCTTGCAATAATGTCAACTACTAGTTGACATTATTGTAAGAATATTAGACATTGAAATAAGAAAACCTCTTTACTTTAGCTGTCAAAATTAGAGGCCATGTTGTGAGCTCATACACGGGAAGAAAATAAGTGTTGTTTCTCATAACGACGATGCATCGACCTTGCTGCCTTACAATAAGATTTATTTTGCTCCGAATGGTATTAATGTTTCTTCAATATGTAATTTTGTCAATTCTTCGGTGTTTCTAGGGTGCGCATGCTAAGCCTGCTGGCGATCAGCCTGCATTGTCCTTACCAAACTTGGAAACGACATTTTTTATTATTCCAACGAACGAACGAACGAATCGAACCCACGACCTCCAAGTCGAGAGCCAAACTCTTAACCACTGGACCACGGAGGCTTTAAATGGTACAATTATCTCAAGTTATAACGAAATTAAAAACATGATTTCAGAATCAGGCCGATTTATACCGAATCAAAAAGGGAGAATAGAAAGGACTTACGTATCAGATGCAAACTCTATCGGAACTGTGGGAATGTGTGTAGCGATGTATAGGATTAAGAATAAAGCTATTGATAATAAAAATGTTGCTGACGTAAGTAATTCTTATCAGTTTTCAAATGTAGAATGAGTAACTGCAAAAAAAAAAATTGGTTGCACTTGGGGGTTACCAACACCCCCTTCAAGATAGTTAATTAATTTTAAATCAAAAAATATTGCCTCACTCATGCATTTTGTATGAATAAATACACAGCCTAAAAAAGCCCTTGTAGTATCTCTTATGGTTGGGACTTTATCCATCATTTCTTTCAGGATTATTATCTAGCTATATTCGATATGAATCAAGAAAAAGGGAACGTTGTTTCGGGCATTTTCAGCACAATACGAGACGTTTACGTTCCTGCGCTAAAAAATTGCGGTGCCTGGGGTGATCTAAACCCCCCGAATCCAAGAAGCCACGATGTCATCAGTACATACATATCGAAAATAATGCTTTTCATTGATTACTTGGAGAGTATGTATGATATTTTGATACTAATTATTATCATTTTATGAAAAAAATTAAATTTTATAAATAATAAGAAAAATCACATAAGGTAGAGCACGTCTGGTTGCTAATCATAGAGGTATTCATCGAGTAATCTTATATTGTCTTTGGAATCATTGGGTATCAGTTCGGCAGATATTTGCACCTATTTGTGTTCTAAAATACACAACAATAGCTTTATGTAAAAGTTGTTCCACAGAGACTAAAATAGATTTGGATTGCTGTGCGAAATTCGATATAAATCTATCATTATACGAAGAACAATTATCTGATAATGATAAAATGAAAAATGCTATAACAATGACTGAAGTTTTGGAAGAAATCTGCTCATTCGTAAAGCAATGGATGAAACAAATAACTACGGTATTTTAAATGAGTTCCTAGCTTTGCCTACCAAGAATGATTCAACGCGATTAGTGCCTTGTGTAAAAGTTTGTGAGGATGTATGTATGGATGTATGGATGAATTCATGGATTTTTGTTACTCTTTCACGCAAAAGCTACTAAACGGATTTTGATGAAATTTTGTATGGTAGTAGTTTTAAGCTCTGGATTACAACATAGGACACTTTATCCCAGTGTTCCCGAGCGATACTGTATCTATTTACGCGTGCAGAGCCGCAGGCAACAGCTAGTGTAGGATAAAGCGATATAATATGTGCCACCATTGTCAGGATTGCGTCGCAACATCTTCTCGATTTTAGCGCTTATCGCCGCGAATACCAAAATAAGATTTATAAATTATAAATAAGTATCTAAAGTCATCAACATAATATAAGCCCCTGTAGGGCTTCTGATGATGACTGTGAACCAAAAAAAATATTGTTTTGTTTGTCTTGGATATAAATAAATAAATAAAAAATGTTCTATAAATAAAGTTACCTCTACTATTGTACTACTTAATATCCTACTAATATTACGTGAAAGTTTTTGAGGATGGATGGATGTATGGATGGATGGATGGATGGATGGATGGATGTTTGTTACTCTTTCACTCAAAAACTACTGAACGGATTTCGATGAAATTTGGTATGGTATTAGTTTAGGCTCTGGATTAAAACATAGGCTACTTTTTTCCCGAAAAATATCCGCTATATATTCTTCTATATAACCTTTCTCCTCAACACTTCAGATATTAGTTCAAAGTCAACAATTACGTCGGGAACCCCCTAACATTGGACCCCTTGCTGAGTTAGACCACTGGCGTAGACAGCTGACGACTTTCACCTCTATTATAGAGCACATGAAGTTCGAGCCCTGCCAGATGTACATACATGCACTGGTCAGAGCTAAATCCAAGCTGATAAAGGTATTGTACAATGCAATATATTAATTTTACTTTTGATAACTAAATAAGTATAAATGTCCCGACAGACGACATCTTAGCTCTTAACTTTGAACTGAAATTACTATCAACGTACCTCCTACTAAATACCCATTTTGCAAACTTTCACCCATAGAAATGGAGAATTCTGGACAATGAAGTTACCGATTTTTATAACGAAGCATATGACAATGTGAAATACTTGTACGCACTTGAGAAGTACTGTGAACCATTATACAGGTAAGTAAGGCCGGATCTTTTTCTTATACTAAAATATATGCCAATGGCCAAGATAATCTTTTTGGCTCGAAAGGTCATCTTCATGATTGACATTCCTCATGTTTGTTTTCTTGAATAATTATTATCTGGTAAACGATTAGACAAATCGATTTATTCCTAAGTGTTCTCTTTATACTTCTCTACTACAGGAACAGCCTCCGTGGTCTATTGGTTAAGGCTTGGCTCTCGACTTGGAGGTCGTGGGTTCGATTCCCGCATTGTAACAACAAAAAAGTTTGGTTAGGACAATACAGGCTGATCACCTGATTGTCTGACAAGAAAGATGATCCATGCGTCGGATGGGCATGTAAAAAGTCAGTCCTGCGCCTGATCTCTCGCCAGTCGTGTCGGTCATCCATCCCACTGGGTTACGAGAGTAAAGGAAAAGAGAGTGCTCTTGTGTACTGCGCACACACTCGTGCACTATAAAATAACTCCTGTGTAGCTGGTCTGGTTTCAATGAAACCGGCCACCAGTCACCGAAATAGGTGTGGGGATCTACCACAGGAAACTAGGCTTTAGATATATCTTCTCGTGGTCACCTGATGGCATTTACCTTGGGCAACTACTACTATGTTGTTTAATTTTTAGATGCGATCCAGTATCAATGCGACAATTCATACCGGGTCTGTTATACACTGTCCGTATGGTATACGCCACGTCTCGCTACTATAATACGACCAAACAAATTTCGACCCTACTTGTTAAAGTCACGAACCAAATTCTCAATATGTGCATGGTATATCTCACTGACGGTGGCAAGAAGACGATTTGGAATCAGGACAAGATAATATTTATTCATAAGGCGAAGGTAGAACAAACATAATATATCATGTTCTGCAACATAAATACATTTAGGAAGATGTCTGATAATTTCACCCTGTTTCAGTTGTGTCTGTACTTATACAGTTTCTACCGTGAGTGCTATAATGAGACGCAAAAGGAGATGATCGATGCGGCTGATGAGAAACCTTTTAACTGTTCAGACATGTATATTTTTGGAAAGTTTAAAACATTCCAGAAAAGGTTAATAAAGGTAAAGAACGAAACATATATTATATTATACTAATGTTTAATTTTGTGCCTAAAAGTTTTCTCTAATTAGTTTTGTAGTGCTATTTGTAGATATATAGTATAATATATACTTTTGTTTAGTAAAATTAAGTCGGTAGGTAGTATGATTTCATGGATAGAAATTCTAGGAAATAAACAATAACTGTTTTGGTCTCAAGATCGAAAATAAACTTGGCATTGTTTTTGCAATCGAAAACTTTCCAACTTTTTTCATTTCAGATTGTAGACCTATTTCAAACTTACATCACATATTACGTGCTCAATAAGACTACTATTGAGGGAATCGAAGAATTTGCAGTGAATTTCAATAAGTTATTCAAAACTATATCGTCAAAAACGTACGATGCTCTAGACCACAGGTATTTATGAAGATAAATATACTATAAATAGATATAAACAAAGTATTGTCTTTGTTAGAAAATAATGTAAAATAGCTTAAAAATATAATTCTGTTTATTATAGGCGTCCTGATTTCGATAAAGACTATAAAATCTATAAAGACGCCGTTGCAACTCAAGAACTCCAATTGGAGAACTTCATGATAAATGTAAGACTACGTTACATATATTGTAGGTAATATTATAATGATTCCAATATAACATTCAACAATCGCTGACAATACTAAGTAACAAATATTGCAGTGATTTTAATTTGAAGTAAGTAATAGTAATAATAATTTCAGACTGTAAATAAATGCCCCACAACTGAAATCGCATTACATTTACTAGCACGATTTGAGACGCTTAAACTGAATTGCTTATATTTGGAGGATCAGTATTATGATCTAATAAGCAAATACACCGAAGAAATTGAAAATATACGAGACAGGTATTGTAAATTTAAGTTTTATTTATTGCATAAAGATGACAAAGATAAATTTAAATTATATTACAAAAAAGAAAAAGATAAGACGAGAATACGTAATTACGCTACGAAGATAGTTTACGAATACTCAAACATTAAAAAAAAATATTAAAGCATTCCCGGATAATTCTAGATATAACGAAGAAAGGGAGGATCCCGAATTACCGCGAAATATGCCTCCTGTAGCAGGAAGGATAATGTGGATTCGCTTCTATGACAAAAACATTAGGATGCCGATGGATGTCTTTAAAAATCATTATGAAGTAATTACCCATATGGTACGTTCGTTTTAAATACTATTCCTGTGAAGGTCTACAAATATAGTAGACCTATTCTATCAAATTCTTCATTATTATCTCTATTTGACGACCTCTGTGGCTCAGTTGGTTTAGCGTGTTGGTGCTCAAGCCGGGGGTCGCGGGTTCAAATCCCGCCGAAGGAACAAAAAAGGTTTTCTGTGTTCCTGGGTCATTGGATGTGTATTAAATATGTGTTTAACTTAACCCATATCGTGAATCGTACTGGTTGTAAGACTTAACTTGATTTAGAAGATTTTGTCTTCTCAGACATGTAGTTTTCCTTTCGAAATACTTTTTTTGCTTATATTATATTAAGAAATTCATTGTTTCTAGAACACTCAGCGTTGTATCAAGCTCTACAATGTGATGAGGATTGTTTTTACGGAGTTTGAATTTATCTACCATAGTGCATGGGCTGAAAATGTTGGTCAGGTAAGAATCATTATTTTTATTTAGTGTTGCTAAATTACTTTTACTAAGTGTTAGCTTGTTTGTACTCATCATTTGTTTTTAATAATCATTTTTATTATGGATTATATTGTGATACAGGTTTCTTGAAAGCTTTCTATGACGACCTCTGTGGCTCAGTTGGTTGAGCGTGTTGGTGCTCAAGCCGGAGGTTGCGGGTTCAAATCCCGCCGAAGGAACAAAAATGTGTTCCTGGGTTATGGATGTGTATTATATATGTGCATAATATAATAAAAATCTTAAATATCTGTATAGTATAAAAGTATTAAATATATTTCTGTTGTCTGGTACCCGTAACACAAGTTCTTCGAGAACTTACCACGGGATCAGATGGACGTGGTGTGAAGCGTCCATAGATATTATTATTATTATCATATTTTTTTTATTTCTATGTTGTTAATTATATTATAATTTATTGCATAGGTTAAATTGGGCCTAACAGCTCCACTGTTGATTCGACATCCAGTTACCAACTTGTATATTGTGAACTTTAGCGTATTCATACCGGAGTGTATAAGAGAAGTGGAATATATGTGGCAGTTGGGTCTCAGTAAGAAATGTTCTAAATTTTTTTCTTTGAGTGATATTCTTTCTAAAATATTATGGAGACATACTATATTTTTTCATTTATAGAAGTCCCCGAAGCGGCCGAAATAGTTGCATATTGCAAGGAAAAAATATATGGAAACTATGAAAGGATTAAATATTTAGTAGAACGCAATAACCAGATTCGAAAGTAAGACTGTTTTTAAACATTTACTGCTCTCTATATTACACATGATTGCGCCTTTCAGGTTGACTTTATCGAATTAAATCAAAAGATTAAACAACTTTATAAAAATGTTTCTAGCAATATGCCAAAATTGTTTCTACCGTTACTGCGGGCGCAACTTGTGAAAATGGAGAAAGCATTCCAAGCTGGTCTTTCGACCATCACGTGGAGTTCTTTAGAAATTCCTACCTATTGTCAGAATATAGAAAAAGTATTAAATGAAGTTGATATTTTCGTAAAAGAGGTAATTTAAGCAAAATATTATTTTTTCTTTAATTAATGAAAGAATATTAAAACTCAACCTTGTATTACCTAATAAAATAATATCGTAATATTGGATATGAAAAGGATTAAGTTCGTATAAATTATAGATTTTAAAGTAAAAAAAATAATAATGCCTCATATTATTATTACATTACATATTTCATGCCTTCTTATAGGTGGTAGACATGAAAGAGGCCCGGATTGATATCATACTAAAGTCTATAAGTAAAACTAATTTGGTTTCCTTACCGGATAAAGCGGTAGACCCCACCACATTTTATGATGATAATTTGTTACGCCGAGAAGAAGTTTGTAAGTTACAATGTGTTTGAAAAATTGTCATTTATACCATTTTTTTTAAAGTACCTTTTGAATAACCACACGGGTTATTGCCTATAGCTACCGACTTGCAGCAAAAGTCTTGGAATGCCGAAACAGCAGTGATTGAACTAATAAACAAATTTGTAGATAGTGTTCCATCTATGGAAATAAAAGCCTTAAAAGATAATTGGTAAGGATTTTATTTATTAATTGGTAAGAAATAATTATATAATATCAGCATTAATTATAATATTCAATATTCTTCTTGCCTATTAATTTGATTACCTATATTAAATAAACTAATTTTTACAGGCTAGATCCGGAAAAGGCTTTAAAACAAGTAACTTCTGCAACAAGAGTATTCCCAGAGAATGCTGGTAAGATTTTCTAAAAGCTTTAAATCTTTCTTATTAAACACTTTTGATAACATTATTATATTTAAATAAATGATTTGTTTGTAGCATTTCTAGAAATAGAAAATCCCGATCGATTTGAAGCAGTTCATGTTCTTAATGAATGTAACGAATTATTTGCTTACTTTGCAACTAAGTGTCTGGAAGCTCTAATCAAATGTACACGACAAAGCTTAGATCTGCTTAGGAGGAGGGCTTCAGTGTCTAGGTAATATAAGAAGCTCAGCTTTTAAATAAAATTAAAAATTAATGATTAAATAATTAATAATAATTAGTATGATAACTGCATCATAATTGAAAGTTCACTCGCAATTTTAGTTTCCTCACTATGACTACGGACCCTGTACAACAGAAACAATTGAAGCCACTTATGTTAACTCAGATACATCTAGAAATTCCGCGGTTAGTAATAAAGCCTACACTGGAGGAGATACAAAGTGCTTTTTCACAGGTGAACGTAGATTTGATCTAGAAAAGTTTTATAACGCCGACAAATTGTCAAATTACAATACATGAAGCGTTATCAAAGATCTGCTAAAATTATATGAAGTATTGATGTTGATTTAATTAAAGGTGGTGCTGAATTGCATAATGGACGTCCACCGGTACGTGTATATGTGGGGTCAGCAGGATGCGATTAAAGAGAAAACGTCTATGGGAACAGGAGCAAGTCCAAGTAGTAAGTGTAATAAAATTATGAAAACTTAAGTTATCCAGAACATCATTTGTATCCAATTTTGTATATCGAAAAAAGTATTGAGAATTTCTGTAACATATTAGACTTAAGTCTAAGAATTTGTTCTACATTTTGGAAAAAAATTGTGATTATAGTCATATCAAAGAGTTTTTCAGTTGGTTCCCGAGCAAGTTCCACTACAGGCGGGATAAGAGTTTTCTTTCGAGTAGTTTCTGAACACAAAGAAATAGTGCGTTCTGTTATGGCTTTACAAGGCATGATGTTTATGTATAAGCCAGACATACAAAAATTACTTGAGGTAAGTAAATTTTACTGAGCGCACCTGTATATTATTTTCTTCTTGAAATTTTATGTATTATGTAGGTTTTTCGTAACATTTAAAAAATATAATATATTAATTAACATTTGTTTTAACAGTCGTACCTCAGATTTGCTTATTTGTGGGCGGAAGATAAAGTTCAACAGATTCAAGCGTTTATTGACTCAAATCCCTTAAATGTTTTTATAAGAGATATGCTCAAACAATATGACAACCAAACCGAGAAGGTTTTAGCTTTACCCGAGCAACATATAATTGGTTCCATTCAGATGGATACAGGTGATTAATATTCGTTTTATTATCTAGAATATTAAACTACAAAAAAATTTCAGGCCCAAAATATATTCCTAATCTTAGATTACATAAGTAAAATTTGTCATATTTTAAAGTAGAAACATTAAATTCCATATTTTTGATTATATTATTTAGAGAAACTGAAATTAGCTCTGCATGTGGAAGCAGTCGAATGGAAACGACTTTTGGGAAAACTTTTGAGTCTATCATATAGAGATCGCGTCGTAAAACTCATGCAGTTCATTAAAGAACGTATGAAGACCATGAGCAAAAAACTTAGTGACTTAGACGACGTTCGTATAGCCATGATGTGCTTAGAAAAGATACGCAATGAGTTTATAAGGTACCTAACTTATTTTATTTAAGCGTAAAAATTAAATAAAAGTAATAAGATTAGGTCCATTTTGATTGAAATTTTAGTATGGATATAGAATTGGATCTGATAGAAGAAAGTTATGCGACATTTAATCAATTTAATGTCGACATTCCCAAGGAAGACGCTGACATGGTTTATGGTTTACGATTTGCTTTTAAAAATATGCTGCTAACAGTAAGTAAATTTAATTATGAAAATTTAATTATGAAAAAATTTAATGAAAATAATCCAATAAATTACTAAGAAATCCTACTACTATTATGAATGTGAAAGTTTGTAAGGTTGGTTGGATGTATGGATCGATGGATGGATGTTTGTTATCCCACACAAAAACTACTGAACGGATTTTCATGAAATTTGGTGTGGTAGTAGTTTAGGCTCTGGACTCAAACATAAGCTACATTTTATCCCGAGGAAGTACAGTTTTTCTGACTTCTGTGAGATATTGTATTTACATAAGCGGAGCCGCGGCCATAAGCTGATAAAAATATAATATAAAAAAAAAAAAAAATATTTACTTCTTTAACATTTTAAGGCACAACAAGTACAACAAAGGATTGTAGATATGCAGGGTCCTTTACAACAGGAGCTAACTGAGGGTGTCTCTACGTTTAAAGATGAGGTTCTGAAGTTTGATGCAGATTATGACGCTTTTGGACCAATGACACCAGGTCTATCTGCTAGGGATGCTAGTGATAAGTAAATAATCTTATACTTTAAACGAGATAATCTTGTATGTATATTGTATATAATCGGTTTCTCGAAAACGGCTGGAGGAATTGCCATGAAATTTTGTATGTAGGGAGTTTTGGGGGAGAAAAATCGATCTAGGATCTAGCTAGTTCTTATCTCTTGGAAACTTTTTAAATATATTTGTGCACATTTTTTAAATATAAGTATTTGTTTTATCTTATTTGGCAGTTTGGTTACATGCGCATGTATAATTTTTGCTTTTTTCGAAAATTTGGAATTGGGTGGATTCGATTGATTGACTTAGACTGTGATATGTGTATTTTATAAGATGTCATATAACGTATGGAAATATTGTCAAATTAAATTGCTTATTTTTGTCTTATTAGAGTCATCTTATTCCAATCGCGATTCGATGAATTGTGGCGGAGATTTGAAATGTACTCGAGCGGTGAAAAGATATTTGGTATGGAGGTGCAGGATTATCCTATACTACACCAGAAGAAGAAAGAATTCAATCTACTTAATAAATTGTAAATATAAACTTTCATTTATTTTATTCTTGCACTTACTTTATTCTCACACTATATTAATTCATTCGTTAACTTTATTACAGGTACAGCTTGTATCTGGCTGTTATGAATTCTATAGATGGGTATTTTGATACGCCGTGGGTAGAAATAAATATTGAGCAAATAATTTCCCAATTGCAAGATTTTGACATCAGGTATGTTACCGACTCACCATCAATAGACAATGAAAGTTACTATTTTAAAGAAATGTTTGTTTCCATTTTTATGAAGGCTTGAACTTAACGTAGTAAAGCAATTATTTCGCGTGTGTTTGAAACTGGCGTAATTGACAAGGTAGCGAAAGTATATGATTTCAATTATAATACTAGATGCCGCAAATTACCACGGGGCATGAAGGAATGGCCTGCTTATTTAGATTTGAAAAAGAAGATAGACGACTTTAACCAAACCTGCCCGCTACTGGAACTGATGGCTAACAAGGCGATGAAGGAACGTCATTGGAGAAGATTGGAGGAGCTTATGGGTACCTACCTTAGTAATTTTTTTATCATTAGTAGCTTTAAAAGACATTTACATTATTATTTACAGCAGCAACAAATATTTTTGCTATTATGATATTTTTTTTTAATAATTTAATTTATAAACTGTTTATATAATTTCCATAACATACATTTTTTTCTTTTTCAGGCTGCATTTTAGATGTTGAATCAGAGTCCTTTACGTTGGCTAATGTTATGGAAGCGCCCCTATTAGAATACAAGGAAGAAGTTGAAGTATGTATTAAATAAAAATATCGTTGGTTCTCATTGTAAGAGTGTCACCTTTTTTTCTTTGTTCATCAACTTTTATCATATTTTTATTATAGCTTCCTATAAATTCAAGTTCGAAAAGCAATGAGTTTCATCATTCATAATTTTTTATTCTTATTCATTCATTATTTTAGGATATATGTATAAGCGCTGTTAAAGAGAAAGATATTGAATCAAAGCTTAAACAGACTATAGCAGACTGGGCTGTAGTAGATCTCACTTTTGCAAACTTCAAAAATCGAGGAGAATTACTAATCAAGCCTCAAGAAACCTTAGATATCATAACAATGCTCGAAGATTCACTAATGATCCTCAACTCATTAGCGTCAAATAGGCGAGTTTCCTACAATATGGTTTATAAACGATATTATAGTAGCCGCAACTAAAATAATATTCTATTTTTTAAAACAGATATAATGCACCGTTCAAAAAAGATATTCTGTTGTGGATTAATAAATTAGTTGGGACTTCGGAGATTTTAGAAAAGTGGTTACAAGTACAAACCTTATGGATGTATTTAGAGGCAGTGTTTGTTGGCGGCGATATTGCTAAGCAGCTACCCGCTGAAGCAAAACGATTTGGGGTACGTTTTAAAAATTTCCATTGTAAAGCTTCTATATTTTTATGGTTGTTAAAAGCCTGACGTTTAACAGATTAAGGTTTTATTAAGTAAGTTACATCATCTAGTCTTTACATTGTTCATTATTATTTTCCAGCAAATTGATAAAGCATACGTTAAGATTATGTATCGTGCGCGAGATATTGTAAATTGTGTGGAGACGTGCACATCAGACGATACATTAAAACAACTATTGCCTCACCTCTTTGAGCAATTGGAAGCATGTCAAAAGTCACTCTCTGGTTACTTGGAAACCAAGCGCCTTATCTTCCCAAGATTCTTCTTCGTATCAGATCCAGTGCTTTTGGAAATTTTGGGACAAGCATCTGATCCTCGTTCCATTCAGGTTCCTATTATTTTTCATAGTGCTTATTTTTTTTTTCATCAGACTCTAATGATACATAATATTTTTGAACTTGTAGCCACATTTACCAAGTATTTTCGATGCTATACACACAGTCGAATTTGATGATAAGGATAGAATCATTAAAATGAATTCTGATAATGGAGAAACTATTCCTTTCGAAAAATCCGTCGTATGCCTGGGTGGTGTTGAGGTATATAACCTCCTTTTTCAAACTAATCCTATGGCTTTATTTTATTAAACAGGCACTATAAATCGGATATAACAATAATAATATTGAATTTACTTTTTAGAACTGGCTGAATGTTTTATTGGATACTATGAAAGAGACAGTTAAGACCATGATTGCAAATATTGCCCAAACTATGTCAACTGATGCAGATTTTGAGTTTTTAACAGGATTTTGGAATTTTTCAGGACAGGTCGCTAAAAATATTTGAAACCTAATTAATAATCTATCGCTCTTACATATTCCTTAAGTTATTATTGATGTGAAACATCTATAGGCGAAGGTAAATACTATGGAGAAAAAAAGTGTCTCCAGTTAAATGGCCCCACTTTTGAGATTTTTGGGGCCATTTTAAAACTTGACGTATGGTGAAAACACTATGGAGAAAAAAGTGTCTCTAGTTAAATGGCGCCACTTTTGAGATGTTTCACTTCTACCGGCACTCCCGGAGTGCAACCCGTTGTTTTTTTTATTGTAGGCAAGTTTATTGGGAATGCAAATTTTATGGACGAGTGACGCTGAGTATGCTCTGAAGAAATCAAGAGTAGATCGATTTATAATGAGATTGACGAATCAAAAGAATCTTGATTTGCTAAATGGGCTAATTGATCAGACAGTGACAGATTTAGCACCATTAGATAGAACTAGAGTAGAGACCATGATAACGATACATGTGCACCAAAGGTAACGTAATATTATATTTTCTACATCCTTCCGTAAAATTTGTAGTCCATCGAATAGGTAGAATGTATATTATATTTTTAAAATATATTTTTATCCTGACTTTAGAGATATATTTGATGATCTCGTAAGGATGAGGATAAGAAATGTGAAAGATTTTGAGTGGCAAAAGCAAGCCCGGTTTTATTACTTTGAAGACACCGATGATTGTACTGTGTCAATTACAGACGTAGATTTCTTGTATCAAGTAAGTAAAGGCAAATAAAGTCATTTAATAAAGTGAGATGATTTATTGAGGTCTTATTGTATAGAATATAGTTAATTGGTAACGAACGAAAAATGCTTTACAAATAATAGTTTTTTTATATTTCCTATTTTCTGTGATTGTAACTTATAAATATAATACTTACGGAATAATAACGTTGAAAAGGTAAATTTTCGCTTATCTTGTATGCAGTTACGCCTAAAACTAAAGAGTTTCATGTTAGACAATTACTGCAAATTCATATTATGAAATATTCTTTTAGAACGAGTATCTGGGTATCACAGAACGTCTAGTAATTACGCCACTGACAGATCGTTGTTACATAACACTGGCACAAGCTATTGGCATGAACATGGGCGGTGCACCAGCTGGGCCCGCAGGAACTGGCAAGACGGAGACCACTAAGGACATGGGACGTGCGTTAGGCAAACTCGTCATCGTCTTCAATTGCTCCGATCAAATGGATTTTAGAGGTGAAAGAAAATACACAAAAACATTAGACATGCATACCTAGGTAGGCAGAGACATCAGGCCTTTATTAAGAACGATTCTGACGTACTTTTGCCTTATTTACGCTCATACGGTTTTGGGGTGCTGCTTACTTGTCATTAGTAAATTTTAAGATCAAGTCACTATGATTGTAAACACGATAAATGTTTTAAAACAGTTTTGGAATTATGTCGAAATTTCTTATACACAAACGTTATAAATCTGGTGCATTTATTTTATGGGTATCGCAAATTCTCAACCTAAATCTTATCAAAGTGTTATTTGAAAGGTCTCGGACGCATTTATAAGGGGCTGGCACAATCTGGGACATGGGGTTGTTTTGATGAATTTAATCGGATCGAGCTGCCAGTCTTATCCGTTGCCGCTCAGCAAATTTACATTTGCCTAACTGCAAGACGCGAGAAAAAGGACTTCTTTATATTCAGGTACCAATGAATTTTAATTTTTTCAATGAATAAATACGTTACTTTTTAACCGACTTCCCAAAAAAGGAGGCGGTTATACGTTCGGCTGTATATATTTTTTTTATTTTTTATTTTTTTTGTATGTTCAACGATTACTCCGCCGCCTGTGGACCGATTTTCAAAATTTTTTCTGTGATGTATAGGGTGTAATCCCAAATTGGTCCTTTTGATATCAAAGTGGTGACCTGATGATGGGATCCATGAGGAATCGAGGGAACTCCTCGAAATTTATATGGACACATATGGTGATTTTGACTTTTTCTGAAGTAGTTCAAGCATATGCTACCAAAAAGTAAGATTTTGCTTCAAGGTATACCCTGGATCCAAAAGTACAGAATAGAACTCCTGACTCCTTATAGATACATGTTTGGGAATTTCGGCGTTGTTTAAAGAACTGCAAGCATATGCCACCTTGTCAGTTAGAGTAATCATCATCATCATCACCACTATCACACCATACGTCATCAGATTATGATGATATAAAAGGTATTTCTCATAGTATTTTACACTAACACGGAGATCATTGAACATTACTCTGCCGTTTATGGACCTATTTGCAAAATTCTTTTGTTGTTGTAAAGGGTTTAATTCGAAATTAGTCCTTTAGTCACTAAAGTGGAAACCTGATGATGCGAGCCATGAGGAATCGAGGGAACTCCTCAAAATTTATATCCACACATATAGTGATTTTGACTTTTACTGAAGTAACACAAGCATATACTACCAAAAAAATAAGATATTGTACCAAGGTATACCCTGGATCCAAAAGCACTGTACAGAACTCCTCAGTCTTTAAAGATATGCGTTTGGAAATTTCGGCATTGTTTAAAGAACTGCAAGCATATGCCACTTTCAGTAATACCATTGCCACTTACAGTAATCATCATCATCATCTTAATCGCAATACCTAATGGAAGCTTGGCGAGTATTTAATTATACATTCGATCGTTTAGTTTAGACGTTCTTAAGATGTATTAATAATAACTTAACAAAATATATCACTAAAAAGGGTGAAATTATTATTTTTAAACAAAAAATTAAACCGACTTCCAAAGTAAAAATACACAAAAAAGTATGAAATAAAACTTAATCTCTAAATAATTCCCCTTTCAAATTCGGCTAAAATTTTTACTATTTCTCTACTCAATCTTATTAATTTTGAAGTCGGTACCAGCAAATATGAACGTAAGTTGTATAAAATATTGTAGAATATTGTTTGGGCTGGTGCCGAATTCAAAATTAATAAGATTGAGTAGAGAAATAGTAAAAATTTTAGCCGAATTTGAAAGGGGAATTATTTAGAGATTAAGTTTTATTTCATACTTTTTTGTGTATTTTTACTTTTTGTCACAAAAAAACCATAAAATCCAGTTTGAAAAACTTACTTAAATATTATGAAAACTATGCTTACTTTTATATCAAACTAGCTTTCGCCTGACGAAATACTCTTTTTTCGGGATAAAAAATATTCTATGTCCTTCTCCGGGACCTGTCTATACCAAATTTTATAAAAATCGGTTCTGCGGTTAAAGCGCGAAGAGGTAACAGATAGACACACTTTCGCATTTATAATATTAGTATAGCTAGTATAGGTGGTTGGGCTTTCGATGACAAACTATTTAATATTTTAGTGACGGTGACACAGTGAGTCTCAATCCGGAGTTTGCATTCATCATTACTATGAACCCGGGCTACGCCGGGCGACAGGAGCTACCAGAGAATCTCAAAATCCAATTCCGATCTGTTGCGATGATGGTGCCCGACAGACAGATCATCATCAGAGTCAAATTGGCCAGCTGTGGATTTAAAGACAACATACTATTAGGTCAATACTTCTATTAAGACTATTTTAGCACACATAATAGATACCTACTGAGTTAAGAATACTCACCTAGGTGTACCTTCTTCTGCCGGTATTCTTCTTCATAATCAATTATGTTACAGATATTTATTTATTTGTAAAAAGTTCAAATTCTAGGTAATATTAATCTTGAAATATGTTTTAGCTCGAAAGTTTTTTACTCTATATAAGCTTTGTGAGGAACAACTGTCGAAACAAGTGCACTACGATTTTGGTTTGAGGAATATTCTCTCCGTGTTGCGGACCATGGGCTCACAGAAACGCGCAAATCCTGATAATACTGAAGAAACTATTATGATGAGAGTTTTGAAGTATGATTTGTCCTTATTATTTTTTAAAGTATCGACGTGTTAAAAAAGAATTTAAATATAATGTTAAAATTTTCAGAGAAATGAATGTTTCTAAGCTTGTAGATGAAGATGAACCATTATTTATGTCTTTGATTGAAGATCTGTTCCCTGGAATCAAACTTAGTCAAACCATGCATAGGTATATATTTTCAACTAAAATCTTCTTTATTTAAATATTAAAATAAGTAAATATATATAAAAATTTTAAATGTAAAATTATGTAATCTAGAGTAATGCAAAAAGCAATCGCGGAGGTAACATCAAATATTGGACTAGTAAATCACCCGGATTGGAACTTGAAAATAATTCAGCTTTATGAAACATCTTTGGTGAGACATGGTTTGATGACAATGGGACCGACGGGCTCTGGGAAGACTACATGTATACACACACTCATGGCTGCTCTGACGTTGGTAGGAAATCCCCATCGTGAAATGAGGATGAATCCAAAGGTACTGCTTTTATTGCCTGTAGCAATTGCAGAAGAATTGTGATGTTGGACTTCATTATGTATACTATATTTTAGGCTATCACTGCACCACAAATGTTTGGTCGCTTGGACGTTGCCACAAACGACTGGACTGATGGCATATTCTCAACGCTATGGCGACGAGCCTTGAAGGTTAAGAAATCAGACACAACGTGGATAGTCTTAGGTTAGAATATCTATATATTTGACTAGATGATGCCCACAACTTCGTGCGCGCAAAAGGAAATTGCGTAGAACCTTAGATTTTGCCACGATAAAAAGGAGCCTATGCCCTTCACTGTGGTCCAATCTCTATCTGTACCAAATTTCATCAAAATGGGCCCAGTAGTTTCGGAGCCTATTCAATGCAAACAAACAAACATAAAAACAAATAAAGTTTTCCTCTTTATAATATTAGTATAGGTATAGGAGGAGAAGTTTATACAACCCGAAGTTTTGACTACAGGAAATCATTTTTTTTTAATTCAAAAGTCTGACAATAATAATTTGCCAACAGATGGTCCAGTAGATGCGGTTTGGATTGAAAATTTAAATTCTGTACTGGATGACAACAAAACGTTGACGTTGGCAAACGGCGATCGTATTCCAATGGCGCAAAACAGCAAACTAGTATTCGAACCAGATAATGTTGACAACGCCTCTCCTGCAACTGTTAGTCGAATGGGAATGGTGTTCCTATCTTCATCGGTTCTAAAATGGCAACCTATTTTAGATGTATGTATGGTATTCATTTAAAGTGCTCATTGCGGATTAACAATCATTTATCGATGACAATGATTAGTCAATAGTAAGATGAATAAGTACCTATCATAAACGACAAAATGTTTTAGGGATGGTTAATGAAACGTGCTCAAAAAGAATCGGATGTATTCCGTGCAACTTTCAACAAAGTTTATGATGATATTCATTCATTCGTGCAACAGAAGTTGCCAGCAAAGATGAAACTTTTAGAAGCTATTTACATAAGGTGAAATTATTTCTAAAAACTTTATAATTTTTCATTAAACATTCATTTATGTTTTCAATGTACCTGCAAATTTGGTTATTATTTATAGACAATGTATCGACGTATTAGAGGGACTCCTAGCAATTGAAACACCGAGTGGAAGTAAGTTGGAGTATCATTATTGTTTGAAATTAAAAATAATTTGACCATGGCAGAAAATACACTTCATGTCAGTCAGTTTTGATCGTTTGTAAGTTAAGGTGGTTCGTTTCCTATACAAAAAAACAATGGACATTATTTAGGTAATTTCATACTATTACTACATAAATTTATATGCACATCTGTTTATTCTGCAATACAATTGTCGCAAAATATATTTAAAATACTTTATTTCACACAGAAGTCACATTTTTATTGAATTTTCGACAAAAAGTGACATTTGTAACTTATGTCACTTTTTGTCGAAAATTCAATAAAAATGTGACTTCTGTGTGAAATAAAGTATTTTAAATATATTTTGCGACAATTGTATTGTAGAATAAACAGATGTGCATATAAATTTATGTAGTAATAGTATGAAATTACCTAAATAATGTCCATTGTTTTTTTGTATAGGAAACGAACCACCTTAAATTAAAATTGTAGAGCCTCACACAGACCGCCATTTGGAGCGCTTGTTTGTGTTTGCGATGATGTGGTCACTAGGCGCTGTTCTTGAGTTAGAGGACCGTTTGCGCTTGGCGGAGTTTATGACGAAGCTGCCCGTGCGAATAGACTGGCCAGGAGGCAAGTCTAAGGAATTCGTGATGCCCTTTGAATACATGGTCAACCAGAGCGGTCAGTGGCAGCATTGGTAAATAATAGTTTTTATTTGTGATCAATATAAATTCACTCCTTGATAATTATTATAAAACATTGTCTGTAGTCTTTTAAAAGTTTGTATCATAATATAATAATGTAGCAACTTAGCGAGATAAGTAGGTTTAGTGTAGAATATTTTAATATTATCTTAACTTTATATTTTAGGTCTGAAAGCGTCGAAGATTACATGTATCCACCGGATTCAATACCAGAATATGCTTCAATTTTGGTACCAAATATTGACAACGTGTGCATATCATTCCTTATCGATACGATAGCGAAACAAAATAAGGCGGTATTGTTAATCGGCGAGCAGGGAACCGCGAAAACGGTCATGCTGAAGAGCTATATGGCGAAATATGACAATGAGGTTAAACTGTTCAAGGTCGTCAATTTTTCCTCTGCGACTACACCCAACATGTTTCAAGTAAACTAGCTATTTTTTGTTATCACTTAATTTGCATCCATTATGTAAAATAAACTTTCAGAAATCTATGCATAGTTCTTTGATCACTTTTACATTTTTAGCGTATAATCGAATCGTATGTGGAGAAAAGAGTTGGCACTACTTTTGGGCCATCAGGCGGAAAATCCATGACTGTCTTTGTGGATGATATCAATATGCCGGTTGTCAATGAGTGGGGCGACCAGGTAATGACGATACAAATTGAGTTCAGTTTAAGAGTTCAGTTTTTTATTTGTATAAATATATCCTTTTTACTGTTACATAATATATCTTAATCATACAGGTGACAAATGAAATAGTTCGACAAATGATGGAAGGTGGTGGTTTCTATTCTCTGGATAAGCCTGGAGAGTTCACTATAATCGCAGATATCCAAATGTTCGGAGCTATGATCCATCCAGGTCTATATATTTTTTAATTTTAAGGATCATCATTTTTGCCTTAAATTTTATTACTGGTTTCATTATTCTGTTATGATAGGTGGCGGTAGAAATGACATTCCACCAAGGCTCAAAAGACAATTTAATGTATTTAATTGTACTTTACCAAGCAATGTGTCCATGGACAAAATATTCCGTAAGTAAACGTTTGTACTCAACAAAAAATTCTTTGAAATTACAAGTTTTTTTTAATATGAGCTGCTTAGCTGAAATTATAATTAAACTTACTCCATATACAAAGATTTTCATAAAAATCGGTCAAGCCGTGTTGCAGAAGTTCAATGAAACCAATTTTTTAAAAATTAGATATTTCAGTTTTAAGTTTATAGTATTTTTGTGCAGAAACCATAAGCGCTGGATACTTTTGTAAAACGAGGTTCGATAAACCAATAGTGGAGTTCATTCCACGTCTTGTGCCCGTGACCAGAATAATTTGGCAGCAAACCAAGGTGAATAAATTGCGCTGACTTACTGCTTTTACCCTTATCAAAATGATGTCACTAACACTTTTTAAACTACCAAAAGATATATTTTTATTTATGGGAATATATTTTGTCATACTTTGGCAACTCAACTAGCAAGTAGTTAGTATTGGTGTAACATTTTTTTTTTCATCTCGTTATAATTATTCTTTGTCGCGATTTTAGCTGTTTACACATAAAGAAATGCTAATGAATAAATTTATATAAGTTTTTAAGCATCAAAAGATCAAATATCAAAGTATTATTTTCCCAGGTCAAAATGTTACCTACACCAGCCAAATTCCATTACGTATTTAATTTGAGAGATTTATCCCGTATATGGGAAGGAATTTTGTTTATAAAGAAGGCGGAACTTCAAACCATAGAAACGGCCATTAAGTTGTGGTTCCACGAGTGTTTAAGAATTATCTCCGACAGGTAAATGTTGCAATCGCTTATAATAATATTTCAAATAAAAATAACCTGAATATACAAACTTAAAACATAAGAATGGTATAAGTTTATTATAAGGTCAAATGTGTGTGTTGGATTTTTCAGGTTCACAACATTTGAAGATAAAGACTGGTTTGTTGAGAATTTCTGGAGGACAGCTGCTCAGGAGTTACCTGACGCTGTTAGCTCGTTCCCCACTGCGGAGACGTACTTCGTAAATTTCCTACGGGAGCCAGTTGATCCCACTGGCGATGAAGGAGAAGACTTCAGTATAGAAGCTCCTAAAATATACGAAGAAATACCATCGTGAGTGACAGTGAATTTTAGATTTAAACTGAATGAAGTTTAGTTCATTCTGATGAAATAGCAATATGTTTGCAGATGGGAGTTTGTTCTATCGAAACTGTTCTCATTTCAAGACCAGTTCAACGAGCAAATTCGAGGTGCTCATATGGATTTGGTATTCTTCCATGATGCAATGGTCCATTTGTTCATTATATCACGAATTATTAATACACCAAGGTGATTAAATTATATTATTATGCTAAGTATAAAATATGTTACTTATATTATTATAATTATCACCAAATTAATTTTGCAGGGGGAATGCGTTACTTGTAGGAGTCGGCGGATCCGGGAAACAGAGCTTAACTAAATTAGCATCATTTATAGCCAACTACTCATACTATCAAATAACATTAACGAGGTAAGTTTTAATTGTTATCCCGTAAAATTTAAACTCAATGTTTAATCTATATCTGTTAATAGTGCGTGCGCCTTCACAAAATGCTAGTCTGAAAATTATTTTATTAATATTATAAATATGACCACAATTGCATAAACTAAGTGTGGTAATCCTGTGTTCTTACTGTCCCTATAAATAAGCTTACCCCTGCTAAAGCCAGCTTAGCATTAATTTCGTGTTATCTTTAAGTTATCCAGACTAGTTGAGCCAGTACGACTTTATCTGAATGAAAATTATTTGGTTCGCAAATGATAGTAAATTGTGGAATATTTGTGTGGACAGGCTTCTTAAAGTTTGAGTTTGCTCCAGGGCATACAATGTTGGCAACTTTATGGACGACATTAAGATTTTGTACCGCACTGCGGGGCTGCAGGGGCAAGGAGTCTCGTTCATTTTCACGGATAACGACATTAAGGACGAACAATTTTTGGAGTTCTTGAATAATATTCTAAGTTCAGGCGAGATTGCGAATCTCTTCCCCAAGGACGAAATGGGTAAAGTTTGACTTAATTGTACTTACGCTGAGTTAATAATGCTTTAAACGGTCAAAAGCTAGCTCCGTTTCAAAAATTAAGAAATAAATTGAATGCAAAAATATTAACATCATTTTTAAATAATTAATTAGATATAATTCTGAGAATACAAACTAATCGATAATTAAAATAAATTTTTAGATGAAATTTTAAACGAATTA
Source organism: Glaucopsyche alexis (assembly GCA_905404095.1). NCBI lineage: Eukaryota > Metazoa > Arthropoda > Insecta > Lepidoptera > Lycaenidae > Glaucopsyche > Glaucopsyche alexis. Next base: position 16,466,997 of record FR990051.1, on the reverse strand, counting down.
ACACCGATCATGAAAAAAGAAGCTCCCAAACGTATTCCTGTCAACGATGTTCTCTACGAGTACTTCATAATGAGATCGAGATCTAATTTACACGTTGTTTTATGCTTCTCACCGGTAACTAATAAAATAACTTATTATTTTCTTCCATACTCACTAAAACAACTATTTTGAGACAGCTTTAATGTTTTTCATTAACTAGGTCGGTGAGAAGTTTAGAAGTCGGGCACTTAAATTCCCAGGTCTTATATCTGGTTCGGTAATGGACTGGTTCCAAAAATGGCCAAAGGAAGCACTCATCGAAGTGGCAGAACATTTTCTGGCAGAATTTATTGTAAGTTTGTCTTTTGTATCAGAGGTCGTTTTACCGCAAAAAATACTTCTCAACAGTCTTTTCACGGATTGAGTATCTCATTATAATGTAACCCAATATGGCTTTGTCATAGATATCGCGGGGGTTGATAAAGTAACAATATATTATAATATTTAAAAAATTTACTCAGGTATTTAGTTTTTACTATATCTACCTAAATAGATTATAAAAATATTCTGTAGCAAGAATTTTTTGAGTTTTTGTGGATTTATTAAAGCAAATATTCGCATACTTTTAGGTTGTATGTGCTGTTGAGACAAAACAACAACTAATTGAAATAATGGGAATGGTTCAGGACAATGTGGCTGATACATGCGTAAAATACTATGATAGGTTCCGAAGACAAACTCATGTTACACCCAAATCATATCTGTCCTTTTTAGAAGGATATAAGAAATTGTATGCAGACAAGCACAAGAATATTGCTGAAATGGCTAAAAGGTAAAGTCACGTAAGATGAAGCTACATATAAGGTTAAATACGAAACTGAAGAGAGAATTGTTATTTTATAAATTTTTCCAACAGAATGACTACAGGATTAGATAAATTGGTAGAGGCAGCGCAGAGTGTAGATGTGCTTAAAAAGGAATTGGAAGTTAAAGAAATGGAAATCAAAGTAGCGACGGCTGCCGCAGAAGAGGTAGGATATATTCATCATTAATAAACCATAAAATTTTTAATTGTTTTTTATTTTTATTTTGATAAACATTAATGCTCAGTTGCTAAAAAGGTCGATTTATATTATAGGTTCTTCAAGCGGTAGCAGAATCTGCGGCGGCAGCGGAGGCAGTCAAAGCGGGTGTGGTAGAAGTGAAAGAGCGAGCCGTGCAAATTGTCAACGTCATCGCTGCAGAGACCGCCGTTGCCGAAGATAAGTTGGCAGCGGCTAAGCCGGCATTGGACGCCGCTGAAGCTGCTCTAATGGTACACCATATAACAAGGATTTAGTCAACATTCAGTTCAAAAATACACAAAATCTCAGTAAAGTGACAATTAGGAGAGACAAAATTGTGTGACTGTCATTTTTCTGACTGAGATTAAAAATCAGAGTATAATAATTATTTTAATATATTGTTACATTTTTTCAGACAATTAACTCTGCTGATATAGCAACAGTTCGAAAGTTAGGGAAGCCGCCATATCTTATTACACTTATTATGGATGCCGTAATTTTGTTGTTTAGAAAACGTATTGATCCTATAAGGCCGGATACTGACAAAGAATTCTTGACTCCGTCGTGGGCAGAATCCCTTAAGGTACCTAATTTTGAGTGTCCGAGTTTAAATAGAGAGTTTTACCTTACAATAAAACTTACCTATTATTTTTCCTGAGATATCCGGAATCCATCTTGAGTCAAGCACCCGTCTTTCTGTCGATTTCCGGCTACTTACCTCCTTCCACGTACGGCAGATGGCGCTAGTGTCGCGGATTTGAGACGGTTGCGCGCCTAACTGACTTTCTTCATTATGAAGCTCGAGATGTACCAGGTAGGGATTACCTGGATTCCGGATATCTCAGGAAAAATAATAGGTAAGTTTTATTGTAAGGTAAAACTCTCTATTATTTGTTCCGTCTTCGATATCCGGAATCCATCTTGAGTGATGTGTTTGTTATCTCCTGGTATACATACTGCAAATTTAAAGAATTTGAAAATGATGCCATAATGTGTTATTTGAATACATCATTTAATATTAATTAGACTTAATTACATCAATTCAAAATTTTTATTTAGGTCCAAAATAATTAAAAATAAGAAAGAAAAAGCCTTTCTCACATTGCTCAATATTGGATTACATCAATCCACCCGAGATCAGCCAGGCCTCCAGGTTGATTGATTCTACTGCAGGAGGGCGCTTGCCTGTGACCGTGTCGATCAGTACATTGCGTAGATTCGGGATTGAGTGTGGTATCTGTAACGCTCGACGTTGTAAGTCGCCTCGCCAAAAAACTTTGTTCCACTTGGGTACTATGAGAATGTATCGACCAATTTGCGTGTTCAAGTGAGCTAATACTTGCGGAATTAGGTTTGGTGGTGGAAACAGCCACGCTAGATCGAACCTCCACTGGCGACTCAAGGCATTGTAGAACTGTGCTCGGGGGTCCCGTAGATCTAGTGTCGCATAGCTCGGAACTACGTGGGCTGTCGCGGACGCAAAGAGATCGATTTGTGGCATCCCCCACATATGAAAGAGCATCGAAGTCGCTGCTTCTGTCAAATGCCATTCTGGGCATTTCTTCCCTCGAGACACCGCGTCTACGTCTCCGTTAAATCTTCCCGGGAAGTACTGTGCTGTCAAGATACATTAAACTCGTCCAGTAGCGAAAGAAGTTGTTGTGTCAGTTGCAGTAACTTTTTGGATTTCGTACCACCTTCCTTGTTAATGTAGGCAACTACAGTGCAATAGGGTATTATCCTATGATGAAAATATACATAAGATTGTTGATATTTTATCGCTAAACATTAATTTAAACCACTTTAACCAACTTTTTATATAAAAATATGTATGATTTTTATAAAATATCAAAAATAAAATTATGAATTTTTCACGTTTGACCACGTGACTAAAAACGCACGAGATTGGAATGTGACGTCATATTCTTGTACTTCTTTTTTTTTTTTTTTTTTAATGGCTTCCCGATTTCCATATAGAATGGCCAGCATCAGAATCATTAACGTCATGCGTCAGCGAGTAATAGCCACTTTTTCCCATTTCAGTGTTCTTTGGTATGGTTACAGAGATTTTCCCCGGTGTTTTAATAGACGTATTAGTGCACTTTGGCACTGCGCACCATTTATAAGGCATTTTTTAAAGGGCTTAAAACATTTATTTACAACGTAAACAGTAGGTATTTGGCATGACACTTGACAGTTACAATGTTACAAGAATGTGACGTCATGACACAGTAATAAAGCGTTTTCGCGCCTATAATATTAATTTAAACTTTTAGGCTAATTTGCAAGGAAAAGAAAGAAATTCACGAAGAATGGTTCAAACTGCCAATGTATTTTAGTATTAGGAACGATTTGACATACCTTTTAAAAACTTGGAAAATACCCTATTGTCCGTCTGTAATAATACCTGTGCATTCTGTAGTTGATGGCTCTCCTGGGCGACCGCTGCGTGAACGGCGTACAGCTCTTTCAGGTTTACGTGCCAATCTTTTTGTTCCTGCTTCCACCTTCCTGCCATCTTCTTTTCTCCAAGCTGCGCACCCCAACCGATGTTGGACGCGTCGGTCGTTAGGAAGTGAGTTATCGGGTTTGGGTGTATCGGTAATGTCCCGTCTGCTTCCTTTATCCACCAAACCATCTCCTGTAGCGAAGATTTTCGGTATGGATGTTTGTTGGACAGATGTCGACTGTAGTACTGCAGTGTTCGACAGTGTAGACAACCTCGGCGAACGACGAATGTGGCGAAGTTGAGTCTTCCCATTAGGGACTGGGCCTGTCTGAGAGACCAACTGCCAACCGAAATTTGGTGCTGAAGTGCCCTGCGTAGCGTTAGGCACTTGGGCTCCGACAAGGACCTCGTGTTGTGAGTGGTGTCCCAGGTGACGCCCAGAAATTCTAGGCGTTGCGTCGGAGCCAGCACACTTTTCTCCCAGTTCACCATCCAACCGAGTAGCTTCATCGTGGCGATGGTAAAAGCTACTTGCTCGGTCAAATGGTCGACGGACTAATGGGCTAGGAGGAAGTCGTCCAGATAGACCACACACCTGATGCCGTGAGACCTGAGGTATTCGGCGACCCAATTGGTTAAGGTAGCAAACGTTCGTGGTGCTGACGCCAGACCAAAGGGTAGGCAGGTCATTTGGAGCAGTTCGCCTTCGTAGCTCATCCTCAGGAACCGACGGTGCTTCTCGGAAATGCTCAGATGAAAGTACGCTTGGCTTAGGTCTAGCTTCGCCATCCAGTCTCCTTTCTGCAAGAAACTCGGTACTCTAAAGTGGTTGAAAAGTTGAAAGGGCTTTATTTCCAGAAATTGGTTGAGCGTCTTCAGATTGAAAATCGGCCGAAAGCTGTTGTCCGGTTTAGGCACTAGAAAGAAGGTCGAGATATAGCTGGGAGTGACCTCGGCCCTCTCTAAGATTCCTTGTTTCAGCATGCTCTGAATTTGTTGTGACATATCGAAGCTCTTTTTGGTCTCGTATGCTTTCAAAACCGTCTTTCCCGGATAAATTAAAGGTGGTTTTCGAATGAACGGTATTAAAACCCCTTTCAAAAGTTGACAAATGTGATCCGGTGCTCCTAACCTTTTCCAAACACGCTGATATTTCACGAGACAGCCTCCTCGAAATTTCGGCCAGTCATTAGTGATATCGGTTACTTGGTGAACTTGCTTTTGTTCGCGGTTTATTTCTGCTATCGCGCTTGTTTTTATAGTTTGATGCATATATAGCTCGTTTATTAGATGGTTGTTCCGATTTTCGATTGTTTGGTTTTGATTTGTTGTACGATCGAAAAAAACGTGTCGGACTGCTTATGATTAGCAGAGCTAGTAGCAGAATAATGGGCAGGTGCAGCGCGTCCCGTGTAACGGTTTTGTGTGGACGGACCTGCCATGGGAGCAGCGAGCTTATCGCCCCCCCCCCCCAATTTTTTTTTTTTTTTTTTTTTTTTTGGAGGTACGACGATAAAATGTCTTTATCGAATAAAAATTGTCCATCTGGAGGAATTTTTTGTAACGCACTGCTGTGATATTCTTCAGGTATTGTCTCAACACTGCTTCTCTACGCGCGTTAATATCATCGGCCCGTCGGCCGCATACAATTTGTAAAATGTCGTCCGAAACTTTTGTGTAACCGGATTCCTTATTAAACAATTGTTCAATTTTATCAAACAAAGATGTAGGAGTTACATTTTTATCATTATCCGTAGCCCAATTTATCAACGACTGTAAATTACTACGTAACTCGTCCTTTTGCTTTAAAATAGCATTTGAAATCGAAGCAAAACTACGTTCGGTTAAATAGAGGCGCAATGACCTTTCGTCCGTAGCCGATGGGGCAGATTCGTCGTTAACGTTCATCTCGATAAAGCCCGGAACAGTAGCATATTTCTTTTGAGCGTCCGAAAAACGAATACAATTCCAGTCGCTACTCTTAAATTTTTGTAAATCAAAAATTCTCTTATAATGTTCGTCATTCGATTTTGGAAACAAAGGATCTTTCACTGTAGTGGATAGACAAATTTTAAAATACCTAAGCGCAGTCGTGCGGTCAACATTCAATTAAATGACTAACTAGTAATTTCACTTCTGGGTTCTGAGTTAATGATGAAAGGTCAATTGTGTATTTAGATCATATTTTAAGTAATTCAGGGTCAAAATACTGCAAGACCAACACTTGCGCAGGCTTTTGCGGCAGCTGCAACTCGAGAGTATTGTTCGAAACCGCGGCGGGAATATTTATCGAACTACCGCCCGTAACTTTATGTCCGACGCATGCACTCGCGTATCACTATAACTACACGCGATTAAGTTAGTCAAATACGAAACTTGTTGCGATAAATGTTCAAATTGTTCATTACTCACATGGCGGGAACGTTTACTTACGGTGCGGAAACGTTTGTTTCCGGGTGGGTCCGAATCGACCCCATGCTCCAAAGACGACGATGACGATGAATTGTCCGTAGATTCTCTCGAACGGGAAGACTTCCTCTTACGCGGAGTGGAATCCTTTGACTCGCTCATGATTTCGTCTTCCAGTGGAAGGAGATGCTACATTTATCGCGAAGTAAAATTACGAACACGTGTTCGGCAAAGAAAATCTTTAATCGCGAAAATTTATTGTTAAATACTAAATATGATTTCACTTTTTATTATTTAACATTACTTTCAAATTAAATGATATTAAATTGTAGCAATTAGCAAAATTTACGTAACAAAAAATTTTTTGCCGATATTCACGACATGAAAAACGACGCCATAATGAAGAAAGTCAGTTAGGCGCGCAACCGTCTCAAATCCGCGACACTAGCGCCATCTGCCGTACGTGGAAGGAGGTAAGTAGCCGGAAATCGACAGAAAGACGGGTGCTTGACTCAAGATGGATTCCGGATATCGAAGACGGAACAAATAATGGTTGTTTAAATAGACTGTTTGTTTTCTCTATCAGTAGTAGTAATTATGTATTCAGATATAGAATTGAAGGCTTTTTTTTTCAGGTGATGGCTGATACAAAATTCTTACATAACTTAAAGTTTTATCCAAGAGATGAAATCAATGCTGAGATGGTTGATTTAATGCAACCGTATTTTAGATATCGGTACGGCAATTTTAACGTTTCGCGAATATTTAATTTATTTAGAACTGCATATTATGGTTGTGTATTTTTTTAGTAATTATACTTTCGAAGCAGCTAAGGTTGCTTGTGGTAACGTTGCTGGATTAATATCGTGGACGATTGCGATGGCTCAGTTCTATGGCGTTAATAAAGATGTTTTGCCGTTAAAGGCAAACTTAGCAGTTTTACAAGCAAAATACGATGCTGCTAAAAGGGAACTGGAAGCAGCAGAAGCGATGCTAGAAGCTAAGGAGGTAGATTTTGGAATATGAAAATACTAACAAGTAACAGTCTTATTTCTTCAATAACTATCACCGTCCTTAGATTTGAAGCGAATAAAGAATTGTGTTTAGTATTATTATTTTTAAACAAAAAATGAAACCGACTTCCAAAGTAAAAATACACAAAAAGTATAAAATAAAACTCATTTTCTAAATAAGTCTCCTTTTAAATTCGGCTAAAATTTTAACTATTTCTCTACTAAATCTTCTTAATTTTGAAGTCGATACCAACCCAAACAATATCCTACAATATTTTATAGAACTCACGTTCAAATTTGCTGGTAAAGTGGTGAACTAGTTTAATTACTGACCTGCGTAATGTCTGATTTAGCGAGAACTAGCGGGAGTTCAAAAGAAGTTTGAGGAGGCGATGGCTCTCAAACAAGCTGTATTAGATGATGCGGCCAAGTGCCAAGAGAAGATGGACGCAGCTTCTGCGCTTATTAATGGACTGAGTGGCGAGCGAATACGTTGGACGGACCAGTGCGCTCTATTCCGCTCGGAGATAGAAAGACTCGTTGGAGACGTTCTGCTCTTGACAGGGTAAGTATGACATTGATTATTATATAAGGTTCGGTATAATCAATTACGGATATTTTGGGCATATGATCAACTGCTTATGTATATGTTTAGACAGACAAAATATTGTCATACTCGAAAAAATATTATTTCTTTATATGGGCGAGTTTGCGTTTAGGGGAGAGTCACCCATACATTGGATGATTTTTACTTTGAGTATGACAATTTTTTGTTGCCTAAACGTCTTTACATAAACAGTGTACCATGTGCCCGAAGTATCTGTAAATGATTTTCGGAGACGTTATATTTTGTGTCGAAGAAAGGTAGTATATAAGGAGATATTTACTCCCATACCATAAAACTAGTCTTGCTAAAAGTGTCATAATAATTACATTGACATCCGAAACTTCACACACACACGTAAAGTCTGCTGTTTTGCTCATAAATATTCAATTTTTCATAGTAACAAAATTAAGACAGATTCAACATTTTATTTGAATTCAAATATTTTTTTAGTTTCTTGTCATATGCGGGTCCGTTTAATCAAGATTTTCGAATGTTACTGCACACCAGCTGGCTAAACGAACTGCTCAAAAGAAAGATTCCAGTGTCCGTGAGTCTAAATATAACGGAGCAGTTAACTGATACTGCAACGGTACGAATTAATAAATATAATACATAATTGGATAAGTAATTATATACTATAGGTCTATTTCACAATCTACTGATAAGCCAGATAGCTTATTTGTATGTTTTATCTCTGTCACTCAGTTTAAAGTAAGTAGCGATAATACTCCCGAATAAGCTATCCGACACTTATTAGGCGATTGCGAAACAGGCCCTTACAGTAATAGCTGCACGAATACAATATTTAAAACAATTGAATTATGGTATCTCATGTTATTCATTTTAGATCGGGGAATGGACCTTGTGTGGTCTACCCACAGATGAACTGTCCATACAAAACGGGATTATTGTCAACAAAGCATCCCGCTTCCCATTGCTTATTGATCCACAGACCCAGGGAAAGATTTGGATAAAGAATATGGAAAAACTTAATGATATGATTGTCACGACGCTCAATCACAAATACTTTAGGTACAATTTTATAAACATACTTTAAATTTCCACTACATATAACAGGTATTAACAAAGCACGTTGCTATTAATTTAATCAGTGCAATAAAGTATGTAACCTATATATTTGTTTCGCAGGAACCATATCGAAGATTGTGTATCTCTAGGAAGACCGTTGTTGATCGAAGATGTAGCAGAAGACTTGGATCCAGCATTAGACAATATTTTAGAAAAGAATTATATTAAGATCGGTTCCAGTTATAAAGTAAATTTTAATACCAACTAAGTTTTGTACATTAATTAATTAATACGCGCTGATTGAATTAAATAACTTTTTACATAGGTGAAACTAGGTGATAAGGAAATTGACGTAGCTCCTGAACATAAAATATACATAACAACGAAACTACCGAATCCTGCTTATACTCCAGAAATATCTGCGCGTACTTCCATCATCGACTTTACGGTTACTATGCAAGGTATCTAAACAATTTAATTTACGTTGCTTTTTTGAAGAAAAAAAAAAAACTTTTTTTATGCATAATATTATACGCAGTCATTAAGTCCATTTGATGGCACACCTTGCTTCGTTTTTTCAATTACTACACATTTTTTATCAATTTGAGATTTACTTTTATAGTTTAACTTTGTAACACTGCTTATGAAATTCCTGTTTTGATTATTTAAACTAGAATTTAAAAAGAATATTATTATATAATTTAATCATATTTTATTAACAAAAACTCTGCCTTAGCTTTTAAGTATTACAATATTTATATTTTTTTCTTAGGCTTGGAGGATCAACTGCTGGGTCGGGTTATACTGACAGAGAAAGCTGAAATGGAAGCTGAACGTACTCAACTCATTATGGACGTGACGGCCAACAGGCGCAAAATGCAGGAACTCGAGGCCAATCTACTACACAAACTTACCACCATACAGGGCTCGCTTGTTGAAGACGTGTCACTCATACAAGTACTCAACGTCACCAAGACTACAGCGACTGAGGTATTCATCATTTACTTAATTCATGCTTGCTCTTGCGCAGCTTTTATTGATTTACTTTTGATTGCTATGGTATTTTTCTTTATAGAAATAAAGGTAAATTATCAGTAATTTACCAGAAGTATGTCAAACTTTTTACCTTCCTTTAAAATATAAAAAAAAATGTTAATTCACATTGCATTTTAAGGGGCTGCTACATAATTGAATTACAATACTATTCTAGCTTAAATTCAAAATTTTAGTTGAAATTTCAATTAAATAAATAGGTAAACATGTTTAAAGAAGTGCAATAGGCTTGTTGACAAAAAAAATCGTCTATTCAATGTTAGACACCATGATAATCTACATCTACACTAATATTATAAAGAGGAAAACTTTGTTTGTATGTTTGTTTGTTTGTAATGAATAGGCTCAAAAAGTACTGGACCAATTTCAAAAATTCTTTCACCATTCGAAAGCTACATTATCCACGAGTAACATAGGCTATACTTTATTTTGGAAAAAAATAGGGTTCCGTAAAATATTTGGGTTTTTCGGACACAAGGTGTAAAAAATCAACCAGAAAAGTTACTTATTTTGCGTACGCTGCCTAAACTATAAGAGATAGAACCATAAAATGTTCTAATTAATTGTAGATCTTATAAATATCTACAAAAAAGTCCGCGACACACTATATCTATCTATGTCGAGTGAGGCACAACAACAATTTTTTTATTTAGAAATCTTGATTTTTTTTGGACTACATTTAAACGCGTTTATTTTACTCATGCTATTAATCCTTATCAAAATAAATTATTTGATCACTAAGTACAGTTTATGTAGATAATATTTGGTCTTTGAATGATTAAAATTGGACGTTTGGTTTTGAAGTTATGGCGAAATTAAAATATTACGATTTCTGCTCCACGGCCCGTTGCGAAGTAGGCGTCACCAAGACGGGGGTGTGCGTGCGGGAGGGGAGTTTAGATCTATGAGGTAGCCGCAGTATTAGTATCAATATTGTACCCATAGATTGTACAGATATTATATATACATTGTACCCGTGCGAAGCCGGGGCGGGTCGCTAGTAAACAATATAAAACTAATTTTTATAAATCTTAAAAAGTAAGGAAGATACGAACAATTTAAATTTACAATAAGAAAGAGAGCGATATATCGGCCTGTGACGTCACGACGTGCTATCGGCACACAATTTTAATCGCAAAGTAAACGATGTATACAGCTGTAGCACGTCGTGATGTCACAAATCGTTTTGCGAGAAAGAGATGGGCAACAAATTATATTTGCTTATAATTTTTTGTCGCGTCAACCTAAATAACTTCTTCTTTTATTTAGATTTATGTATCTCTATTCAACAATTTTAAAATTTAATTTGTATTAATGTGAAATTCGACACTAGGATACATCCCTATTGTCAAAACGAATTAAAATTTTAATAGGTAAAAGAGAAACTGGAAGGAGCTAAAGAGACAGAGTTGAAGATAAATGCGGCCCGCGAGGAATACAGACCGGTAGCTACGCGAGGCTCCGTATTATATTTTCTCATCTGCAATATGTCTCTTGTGTGCAATATGTATCAGACCTCTTTGGCTCAGTTCTTGGAACGTTTCGACATATCCATGGAGAGATCACCGCAAAGTCCCATCACTTACAAGAGAATCGCCTCTATTATTGAATATTTAGTGAGTACATGATGATTGTCTTTTACCTTTTTAGAAGCCAATGATATTTAAAGCAGTAATAATATAGTAAGTTAAAAGTATCCTTATTCATGTTAACTTTTAATATTATTATACTTTTTGAAATCAGTCAATATCAGCAACATGTTGTTATACTCTCTTTTCTTCATCAGACGTACGATGTTTGGAAATTTATAAGCAGAGGATTCTACGAAAAGCACAAGTATCTTTTTACGTTGTTCTTGACTTTAAAGATTGATTTACAACGAGAGTACGTTTCCTTTGAGGAGTTTCAAACATTCATAAAGGGTAAATTTTATTTATTTACTTTACTAGAACTACGTTAATTAATAACTTTTCATTATTTATTCTATTTTCTAATTATAATTTGATAAACAAAAAAATACTATTTAGGTGGAGCTGCTTTAGATTTGAATGCATGCCCACCCAAACCATTTAAGTGGATAACGGATATGTCATGGTTAAATTTAGTGCAACTGTCTAGTTTGAGGAAATTCGGTACTATTATAAATCAAGTCACAAACAACGAAAAGGGCTGGAAGACTTGGTAAATATTATTGGTTGACTAATTTTTGTATGTTTTTGTTATTTAGAGTAGTAGTTTCTAAATAAATAATTATAATAGTAAAAGCAGAAACAGTAAAAACACATATTTATTTTCCTCCTCTTATATCCTCGGCTCCTTTAATGATTGTAAGAGCTTAGAAAGTGAACTAAGTTCTTCAAATCAATAAAAATGATTAGACGAACTTAGTTTTTATTTAATATTCTAAGGTTCGATAAAGAAGTACCAGAAGATGAACCGCTGCCCGACGGATATCATACTCTAGACGTTTTTAGAAAACTGTTAGTTGTTCGAGCATGGTGTCCCGATAGGACCTTGTCGCAAAGTTTGTAAGTTTTATTCTTATTTATGTATTCAACACTTTTATTAGTTTCTATGTAATTGTCCTTATTAAGATAATTTAATGAACCTTTTTAAATATAAGTTTTAATTACATTAAACGTTTGTTTCAGAAAATATGTCGTAAGTTCCATTGGCACTCAATATTCGGAAGCTGTTATCGTTAATTATGAGGTAAAAATCATGTTCTTATATTCTATTACTTGATTAAAATTGTATCAAATATTATTTTAGACACACTAAAACTAACATAAATTCTTTTTGTAGCAAATGGTTTTAGAATCTCGCCCATTAGTCCCCTTAATAGGTTTCCTATCTATGGGTTCTGATCCGACTCCGTCTATAGAAATGACAGCAAAACGTTTAGAGTGCACCTGTGTGTCTATATCAATGGGGCAGGGCCAAGAAGTGCATGCAAGAAAGTTAATTTTACGAGCTTTAACCGAGGTAATAAAATATAGACTATTATTATAGTGCACTATAAAATAAATAGGCTTGTGTAAAAAAAGCAAAATTGATATGCTCTTTTAAATCTACATATTGTAGGGCTTATGGGTGTTATTACAAAATTGTCACCTTGGTTTGGAATATATGGTCGAAATCATGGAACAGTTTGGTGAGTTAGAAAAGCAGCCGGAGTCAATTCATGAATCGTTCAGGTAATGAGCATACAATTTTTAGAACCACTTGCAGACGATCAATTAACACGGCTCATATAATATTTAATTTTAAGGCTTTGGATGACTACGGAGGTTCACCTTAAATTCCCAATAACTTTGCTGCAAATGTCTATTAAGTACACTTGTGAACCACCTTCAGGTAACGTCGGTTTTACTTTTTTGTTTTATTTTTATTATTAGCAAAAAATGTGAAAATGATAATTTTACAATCATTTCAGGAATCAAAGCTGGTCTCTTAAGGACATACGATTCAATGGGTCAAGACTTCCTAGACTATAGTGACAGTCCTTTTTATCGTCCACTTATCTTCACGATTTCGTTCCTACACACTGTTGTACAAGAGAGACGCAAATTTGGACCTCTCGGTTGGAACATACCATACGAATTCAATTCGGCAGATTGGCTCGCTTCGTGTTATTTTGTTCAGAATCATTTAGACATGTTGGAGCCAGGACAGTTTGTTAGCTGGAATACTGTCAGGTTGGTTGATGAAGTATAAGAAAATACATAATATTTTATGTGTAAAGTATATCAAGGAATGTTAATTGAAATATGTACTATATAAGTGCATTGTAAAGTAACGGACTTTTAATTTAGGTACATGGTATCAGAAGTACAATACGGTGGTCGAGTGACGGATGATTTGGACACACGCCTCTTAGTCACATTCTGTAGAGTGTGGTTTTCCGATCAATTATTCACCGATGATTTCCAATTCTATAAGGGCTACGGCATTATGAAGTTTAAAAACATTCCAGAGTATATTGAGGAAATTGAAAAAATGAAAACTACTGATCCTCCTCAGGCATATGGACTACACAGCAATGCGAATATTACGTAAGCTACTTAAGACAATAATTCACTTAATTGGGTTTAACTTAACACGGAATTGTATTGTTGATAATATAATATTTAAAACTAAATTTATTTATATTTCTTCTATCGCTGATGACCATGACGATTATGATTTTTATAGGATATAACACAAATTATTTCCATAATTATTATTGTTAAAGGTATCAGCGTGACGTGACGCAGGACTTGTTAGATACAATTTTGTCGATTCAGCCAAAAGAATCTAGCTCTGGAGGAGGCGAGACTCGAGAAGCATCAGTCTACAGACAAACAAAAGAAATGCTTGAAAAAGTACCACCTAATTTTGATCCACACGAAGTCAGAGAAAGGTAAAGCCCTACACCCCAAAATTTGGAATTATTAATTAATCTTCGTATTTCTATATTATTTATTCAATGTTTTTAGGCTAAAACTCTACGGTATTCTTAATTCTATGGTTATATTTTTACGCCAAGAGATTGATAGAATGCAGAGAGTAATATCACTAGTGCGAAGTACTCTATTAGATTTATTGCTAGCCATAGATGGTACAATTATAATGAACGAGGTAAGTGAAGATTTCCATGATTCTAATAATAATGTTATTAGTACCTACTTATTTTTTAAACCTCCACAATTTCGAATTTATATCGACTATCCTCACTTTATCCTTATCTGACTTTTAGTATGCTTAGGAAAGAAGTGATTAGAAGGATCGAATTGCTTTGTTGCATAAACCAGCACCTAGATAACTTATAACTGACTTCATAATAACTCACCGAGTATTTACTTATTTATCCAAAATGAAACAAAAACCATGAATATTTATAAATATCTCTTATGTTATTTTATTCAGTCGCTTCGGGATTCTCTGGATAACATTTACGACGCTAAAGTCCCGAGTATCTGGCTCAAGAATTCATGGTCCTCGTCAACTCTCGGATTCTGGTTCACCGAGTTTTTGGAGCGAAACATCCAGTTCTCGACGTGGTGTTTCCAAGCTAGGCCTCATTCATTCTGGATGACCGGCTTCTTTAATCCTCAAGGTTTTGTTGATTTTGTATTATTTATTAAAAGTTGTCATTTCTATTCTAACAATGAGTTTTAATAATTCTTGAGAATTACTTTTAACATTCACAATGTGATCAGGGTTTTTGACTGCGATGCGTCAAGAGGTAACGCGAGCGCACAAGGGTTGGGCCCTTGATATGGTGTCCCTGCACAATGACGTCACTAAATTTATCCTAGAAGAGATTAAAGCTCCACCTCCGGTACATTAACAAAATGTAGTAGTAGTAGTAATAGTTGTAGTAGGTTTAGCAAATCGCTTCATCTTACTATCATCTTTAGGTACATGAGTTAATCGTGCTGCTAATAATATTACGTTTTTAATTAATTTGATTAAGAAACTACATATTAATAAAAATAGGTAACAAGCCTTTATTTAAAGCAGTGATGCATAATATGATTCAATAAATTAAAAGTAGTAGTGAAAGTAGTTTGATCTTATTTGTGAGTTATATTTACGTAAATATCAGGTTAAGTTATTTCATAGTTGGACGACCGACTACTAAAACGATAGTTAAATATAAGTGACGCTTAAATCACATTCTGCCCTTGTAATTTCGGCTAGCAGAGACAGCGACAGCCTTAGTTTTGCTCTTAGTTTTGACTAGCATTTTAGTATTCGGCCATGAATGACCTTATTTTTAGTAGGTAATATGAAGGCGTGGTTATTGAAATATTTTATCAAATGGGAGTTAATGTCATACTTGCTATTTTACAAGTAGCAATTATGACATTAACTCCCATTTTAGCCAGCCGGCTTTACAAATTCGCTTCTATAATTGGTTTCAGGAAGGTGTATACATACACGGCCTATTCTTGGACGGCGCTGGCTGGGACAAGAGGAACATGCGTCTCGGTGAATCTATAATGAAAGTTTTGTACACGCCACTGCCTGTTGTACATGTATATGCAATCAATTCTACTGCACCAAAGGATCCGAAACTCTACGAGGTTCGTAGCTTGGTATTTGGGTATTTCAGCAATCCTTTTTCCCTGTTACAAAAATAGCCTATACTTACAACGTAGGCTATTTTTGTAACAGAGAAATAAGGAATATGTTAGCACCTGTAATCTGGATAAGAAAGTCGTTTTTTTAACTATTACTCGGAGTTTAACTTACATTGTTATTCATAGATATATTATATTATAAAGAGGTAGATAATAATATGGTATTGCGCGTAAAAAGTGAAGACTGCGTCGAGCCGGTCGACGAGTAGCACGTATGTATTAACTGTGGTATTACAGAAATATTGTTAGTTTTGTAACCCCCCTACTAATAAACGTTGTATAAGCTTTGAACAGTTATACAGTGTTTTGTCCACATCACACAAGTGACATTTTTAATTCGATTGAAGAAGACAAAACACTGTATAACTATTCAAAGCTTATACAGCGTTTATTAGTAAGGGGGTAGGGGTATAACGTATCTATGTAATAATTAATCATAGTTGTTATTATAATTATCTATTTAATTCTATAATTATATTTCAAGGTAGTTCAAATGCTTATACTAATTATTTTTAGAGCTTTTTAAGTATTAAGGGTTTCTTGTGTTTCATGTTATATTTTTATTTCTTTTCTTTTACAGTGCCCCGTTTATAAGAATGCTCGTCGAACAGGCCTAACCTACATCACTCCCTTGTGGCTGCCCACAATAAAAAGTCCCGATCATTGGATTCTGAGAGGCGTCGCTATGTTATGTGACACTAAATAAGAAAGTCAGTAATATAATTTTATTCTAATATTTCCTTTTATGTCAGATGTTTAAGTTTTTTATTTTATTTATAACCAATAAGAGCGTTAAATAAAAAGTGCAAAAAAGTTTTAACATTTTTTTTAATTTTAAACGTACAATTGGAAGCATTAAGAGGTATCGCGATATTTTAATTTTACCAATACTGATTTTATACATATTTAAAATTATTTACAAAACTTTTTTAGAATTCGTTTGCTACAAGCAATTTTACTCGTACGCTTACAAAAGTGTCTAAACAGTAAATCGAAATTGAATCCTAACGAAAACTGTTTAGTAATTGACGTTTCCAATAACTATGTATTAGTGGACGGAGCTCAATGGCTGAGTAGTAGCTGCATTGAAATATGATGATACAGAGATTACAGATAGAACAACACATAACATAGGTTTATTACATCGAGCAGTTAGTTAAACATCATTAGAACATTTGACTGCTTTTGCCCGGCTACACGTAGCTCCTTAGGTATTTGCTGATTGAATTCTAGTGGGCTGTGGCATAATAGTATGCAAAACATTAACCCCCTTACTCATAAAAATATTTATACATTCTGAAAGCTATAAAATCTTTGTCCTTGTCTGTTAATCGACTTTTCCGACGTATCAGACAAGAAAAAAACATTGTATAGCTTATACACTGTATAAATATTTATATTAATAAGGGGGGTAATTTACATCTTTTTATAGAAACAGTACCAGGAGACAATGTAGTGGGCTTTTGAATTTAATTATGACGATAATGAATAATCTTACAGTAAAAAGTGGAAATGTGAAAATGTTACGTATCGAGGAATGAACAATGTTACTACTTGTGAATGGAGTGAGATTATATTCAGTTCTTTTACATGTATAATAATATACAATTAAATATTACTCACATTATGACTAAGACTTTGGTAGCAAGCATAGGTACACGATATAAAAAAAATCGTATCAGTCTATTTATTTTAAGTGATGGGCCTGTAAAGTTGTTTACTAATTAGCACTAAATTAACATACATTTACAAATTACTGTATATATTTTATATCGAGATCTAGCACATCTAATGAGATAACAGCAATAAAGAGTAAACTAATCCTGTCTATGTTAAGTCGATAAAGTTCATCCAGTCTTATATTCACTATATGTATATTTGTAAAGTAACATATTATTTAAAACAAGTTTGTAACTTTGCTAACGTTTTAGCAGAGACACAGCACACTTAAATATCTTATCAATATTTTTATCCTCTAAATAGACGACAAAATTCGTTGCAACAACAATCATATTATATACCACCATTACAAGTGAAGTACTACGTACTTTGACCGATAAACATAATAATATTATAATAGCAATATCAATAAAGTGTATACAAGCTTTGCCTTTGGCCTTACTATACAGTAAAATAAGGTTCGTTATTGCACTCGGAAAAACACCTTTGGAGATCCGCGATGTTTTTGTTATTCTCTTTTATTGTCGTTGCGGCAATTTCCCAGAGGTTCCACAGATCTTGACCTAGGAGCTCTGGAACAAAATATTTAAGGTTACAAACTGCTTTAATTAGGTACTATGAAATGCCGAATACATGTGATTAGTTCATATACTTTACCTTCTTCTTGAAAGCGTCAATTCTATTTTTCCTTCCTTGACTTGTTTAAACAGCGATATGGCTCCAGCATGACTTAAACCACGTGTGGGTACATTATTTACTGATAATATTTCGTCACCTAAAACAAAATATAGGTCAGTTAATTAGGCATAAAGTTATAATGACGTGTTTACTATCCAAGATTTGTTTCAATGTAAATTACCTTCAAATATTGTACCCTTATCAGCCGCCTGCCCATTTGGGAATACTGTTTTAACAAAAATTCCCATTTGACCTTTAGGTGAATCAGTTCCTCCAACAATACTGAACCCGAGGCTTTTTTGTCCTGGACCTTTCCAGAATTCCGCTTTATATAATGTGTTATGTGAGGTTTGGTAATTATCATGCTGGGATACATTAGATCCATTATAATCTTGACAACGTGATACATGCGGCGTGTAGTGTTGAGAAGATCGTGTTGATCCAACTCTATTGAAGAATCTGCTCCGACTGCTACATCTCAATTGATCAGGAATGCTTTCAAAAGACCTGTTTTGGTATAGTCTTGGAACGTGTTTAATATAATGTGTGGAATTTTCTTTGATTTCATTGGTAGCGTTCTCATTATGAACAGATAATCCAATCATAGGTTGGGGCCGAGAGCAATGAAGCGATATAGGCCTATAATTATTTCCTGTGTGTCTAGGAGTTGGTGATGATCGCATAGAAATTTCTATATTAGTGATGTTTTGCAACGAAGAATGTGGTTGCGTAAAATTATTACGCTCTAATAACTTTTCGTCGTCACTTTTTTGATTTGATAACAATAGTCTATTGTTGACTTGTACTCCGACTTCACATTTTTGATTTTTCTCTTCTCGACTGTTGGCTTGTTGCGTTTGTTGATTTTCATTTGCAAAATGTGTCTCTATACATGTTTTATTAGATGGAATATTAACTGTTTGAGAAATAATATCTGGCGGTACATTAGATTTGCATAGTATTGGTTTTGTGTCTGTACTTTGATTATTTATAATCCGACTTAGTGTGATTGGTGTTATTTCATCGTGAGCCATTACAAGGTCAACTTGATATCTTTGAAAAAGTGTACTTTCTTCGAGTGCAGCTGCTTCTGTAGAACAAGAATTTACTATGTGCTGAACATCTCTTAGAGAAGAAAGGCCACGCAACACTTTGCCATTTACATTGACGATTTCATCTCCTATTCTTAACCTTCCATCTCTGTGAGCGATACCATCAAAATCCAGTTTGACTACGATATATCGAATTTCATAGTTTGATCCGCTATTGTCAAAGTCCGCTCTATGCTGTGCTAAATATACTCCTAAACTTTCATCTAACCTGGATTTTAGTAACCTTATCTTTCTGAATCTTTTTGTGCATGGTCCTCTTCCGAGGATGTCTGTTTCCTGTCGCTTGTGATCATTTTCGTCAGTAATACTTAGCATGCTATGATTCAAATTAGGCGTTGATGAATGTTCAACAGCTACCTGCGAATTTAATAATTTATTTTTTCGTGTTTGTACACGCTCATCGAGATTAATGGCTTTATGAATGTAAGGACTCTTTTGTTTTAATGTCTTTTTCGGTAAAGGCGGTGGCTTAGCATCATTGTAATCAAACCCGAAATGTTGTTGGTGGGCATTATTTTTGAATTTAATGTTTTCTTCATTACCATTTTCCAACACACTATTAACACTTTTTTCAATAGGAAATAATGCACACGGGGTCGAACTTCTTCTGGCTGGAATTTGGACTCGGCTAACATTTATTTTGTGATTGAGACTTAACTGTCTTGAAAATGTCATGTGATGATTATTTTCTCGATAATTATTGGAATTTAAGTTGTTGTTTATGTACCTTGGAGGCGAATGATTTGTGTGTTCATCAGTTGGTCTACCATCACTATCATATCCAGACTCATTAGAACTAACATAATTACTTAGCCGATGTGCTTGCAGAACATCTTGATGTATACTGTGATTGGACGAAGCTAGATCTGTCTTTAAATCCTGAACAGAACCAAGAAGTGAACAGTAGTCATATACAGGTAAACTGTTTCTATTTCTTGGAATCAGCATGGGATCGTAATCAAAAGGCGGCCTTTGGGATATCATTGAAGATCGTCGTGACACTTCCTCGACATTTCTTGGTTGAAATATTATATGTTCATCACCATCATTAATGCTTCTAACAGAACTTCTGGCAAACTCACAATTACTTCGAAGACCAGAGTTAATTTGAATGTGTTCTTCACTAATTGATATGTTATCGCTACTTTGGTATCTCTCTTCTGACCTAGAGTTAGTGACATATCTTCTTTCTCTCAAAAACTTTGGTGATTTTCGGTCAATTCTTTCTGAAAAACTTTGTCTCATGGATATAGATCTATGTTGAGAAGCCATACTATTTTCTTCTGGCAGGACAGATAGTTTTGATCTTAAAAACGCATACGGGAAATTAGGTTTCTTGCTCGTGCCTGTATTTTGTTGCCCATCAAGTTTATTAATATTATCACAACTCACTGCCTTTCCCGAAGAACTAACTAAATTGTCATCCGCTATGTTACTGTTCGGCTTTTGTTTAGTAGGAGAAGTTTTGTTTTCAGAATTTTGCAGGTCTATATCGTCTGAAGGATCATCAGCCTTAACATATGTAGATAAGTGCGATGTCGAACAGCTGCGATATAAAGATGCCCCATTTGCAACAGGGTACGGTTCAGACGTTTTGGAATTATGAAGCGACTGTGATTTTGACGAATTCAGCATGCCTGTTGATCCCATTCTGTGAAAAAATGATTTGAAAGGGCTTGGAGATCTTTCTCTCGAACCACTTCTGATAGAATCAGTATCGTTATCTTTTTTAAGAGAGGCAGAGTCGGAGCTGCTTCTACCCATTTTCCAATTTTGTTTCTTTTTATATTGTCCTGTAATGGGCGTCGTAGAATTTTCGTTTTCATTTTTGGACGTATCTTCGGACGTTTCTTTTGTTTCCACTTTTTTAAGCATATCTAACTTTTTTCCCATACGACGACCCCACGTTGCAAACACTGAAATAAAAAATATTTGCTTAGATAAAAGTATTAATTATTTGTTATATTTTTTGTGGTACAAACTATAGATTGCTAGCATTTTTGATTTTTTTAATCAAAATATAACGTTACCTTTCTTCATCTCCTTAACATCGTCCTCCATGACCATGGCGGGGAGTGCGGTGACGAGCGTGTAGTCATGTGGGGCCTGCGAGCCGGTAGCGACGTCTCTGCGCGGAGACGCCGTGGCCACGTGCTGCCCGGTCACTTCCCTGCGCTTCGGCCCTCGGAAGAGGCGCATGATGACCAATTACGCAACCATTGCGCCACACCACATACGCAGTCTGTGCTGAAACCACAATTATATCCTCGTTAAAGCCAACCTACGATTATACATTACGAGATGTTTTCGCTACTTAAGTGAAGATTTTTCGCAAATGATAACTGTAATTTTATACTACAATAATGCATCATGATTCGGGTATATTTTAATCATTGCAGTTGGTATCAGTTGGTATACTTTTGGAAGTAGATAAGCTTACAATATATTATTTTCTTAGAATTACTATTTTGACAATATAATATTTTGTTTACGAACACAAATTTGGATTTAAGAATTAGGATGGAAAGTATGCCAGTGTAACTACATGTCAACAAGTTTATAAATAACGATTTCGTTAATGATTCAATAAATCTGATAATAATATGTTAAGTAAGCCGGCTTTGTTTACGTCAATTATATTTTTATCTAGCCGATCTGAACGGAATTTTGTAATAATGCAGAAGGTTGCAGTAATTGATTCGCCAGATTTTACGTAATTTGTACCAGTATAACTCAGTATTTTATTTCGTGTTGCAAGACGCACTAGCCTTAACATGCTTGCACGCGATTTTGTATGTAAATAAACAACAGTTTTTGTCTTGATTATGT
This sequence comes from Glaucopsyche alexis, assembly GCA_905404095.1. Taxonomy (NCBI): domain Eukaryota; kingdom Metazoa; phylum Arthropoda; class Insecta; order Lepidoptera; family Lycaenidae; genus Glaucopsyche; species Glaucopsyche alexis. The sequence continues at coordinate 16,444,967 of FR990051.1, read as the reverse complement.
TATTTCATATTTGTGTCTTGAAATCGGTAAAGATAAGTACTGTAATATAATTTAGAATATCAACATCATCAACGTTCTTTTAAAAACTTTTACTGCAAACAATATTATGCTTTGGATAGTTGTAATAACTAATAATATTATAATTATCCTGTACTGAGCATATTTTACATTTTAAAATATTATGCGAATATTATATCTGAAGTGACATCTACAGATATACTCTTTGTGGTGTCCGCTCACGCAGCAAGACGGGATGTTTACTATTTATATAATTACATAACCAGCAGTAACTATATTTGTTGCGGAAATGAGATTAACTGTAGTGGATAAATAAACGGTAAAATGTAAGGACGCGATATTGATGGCTATCATTAGAAAATTATGTTAGTCAGTGTCGGCGTAATTAAAAACCGACCACGTTGAGTAGAGGCGTACATTGTAGAGTTCCGTGGTGGGATGAGATCCCAGGTCTGCCTGATTAACCTTATATTCTTAGTTCTTACTGATAAAATTTATATCATATTGTAGCTAATACAACAATGAACATATGCTTACCCGCTAGTTTGTGCCGAGGGCTGATTTTTAGATACAAGACGTTTAAGTTGCGTAAAATTGTACTAGCTTTACTAATAACGTATCAATCTTATTTTTAGTTTAGAATAATGTAAGGAACTAATCTTGTCACACTTATTTTTTAGCCTAGTATGACAAGAGATTTATAGGTAAAACTTTAATATTATTTAATATTATATAGTGGTGCTATATGCATCCATATAATAGTAAGAATCATTAAACTTTTTTTATTTTTACGAAAAAAAAAACAACAAAAATAAGTAGTCAGTGACAATTTCACATTAAATGTTTGTTTGTCATTACTATACCATAATATATAACTTGTACCAGTTCAAAGGTAGTAAATTAAGTTAGTACAAAGGTACAACCTTTGGCACTATGTATTTATTCAGGATAATTGCCCCACCGCGCAAACTAGCGGGTATAATATTATATAAAATACATTTTATTAGTAAGAATATAGTCAGTAGGGTGGGTAGTCAGACGCGCCTGGGATCTTACACCCATATCATTAGTTGTTACCTCGAGATTTCCTCCACTCGACTCAACCTCAATCCATGTAAATTGTATCATAAGTTCAATAAAATTCCCTCAACTTGAAGAATTTCCTTACGCGAGTCGAGGAATCAACTGTCAAACTTAAGGTACCTCAGGACGTACCTTGAGGCGCCCTCGAGCGTCTATTTCCGACATTTATATCAATTCTTTTTACAAACAGAGTGCAATTATTTGAAGCAATTACGCAATTACAGAAGGATACTTGTTTAAAAGATAAGCATGGAGGATTTTTTGGATGACCTTTACTTTACGAAAATCCGCCACTGCCTTTACGAAAATCCGTACAATTATACAGCGCATACTGCATAGATATTCATCAATAAGTAAAATTTGGATCGAGTTTTAATAGTTACTATTGGTGTTAACATAAAAAATATATATTTTACATGATTATTTATGATGTCATACCTTCACTCAACCTTACTGGAGGAGCAAACAGCTGAGGTAGAAATTATATTTAATTTAAGAATACCAAACTCGAGGAACTTCTCAAGGATACCTCAGATGAGGTTGAGTCGAGGCGGATCTGAGGAAACAACTAATGATACGGGTGTTAGACTCTCAGTCCATAGAATCTATGGCTTGTACAGGACAACATGACGACCTCTGTGACTCTCAGTGGTTGAACGTGTTGGTTGGTGCTCAAGCCGGGGGTAGCGGGTTCGAATCCCGCCGAATGAACATAAAAGTTTTTCTGTGTTCCTGGGTCATGGATGTGTACGTATGTGTATTAAATAATTTTTTTAAATATGTGTATAATATAAAAGTATTACGTAAATATATTTCCGTTGTCTGGTACCCGTAGGCCGTAACACAAGTTCTTTGAGAACTTACCACGGAACCATATTGACGTGGTGTGAAACATCCATAGATATTAATATTATTATTATAACAAATATTTGTAATAACACAAATATGTCCTAAAATAAAAATTAACATTATTGATGAGATAATCAATAATGTTAATTTTTATTTTATACGGTCTAATACGAGTAAAATAATCATTGAAATTTTACACATACATAGCTTGTTCGTGAACTTTTTTATTAAGTAACTACAGAACTCTAAGGTTGTACCACGAGTGTTCATTAGAGCTTATCAGTATATTGGTCGCCTGACTCAGGTATCTGCTGCCGGTAATCTGTCGAGTGGCTGATCGGCCGGAAATCCTCGCCGCTCTAAACGCTTATAATTTTCTTTAACTCGCCATAATATACCTTAATAACTCTCTTTTTATAGTATTCTCGTGGTTATGTAATTGACCATAAACTATTCGAACATTTTAATGCCACTATTAAGAGGATTTTCAATATTATATGCGTTGTATAAAGTTATGTCTCTAGTTGATGTTGTTTCCAATAAATTATAATGCCTGATAATAATGTTGGTATAATCTTGTGTTCGCCTACTTATTATTATCTTCGGAAGCCCCGGCAAAAAGTTATGTATAATTCCTAGGATATTTTTATCTATGTACCTAAATCTCTGACAGAATTGTGTGTAAACAAATTTTAACTGTCGGATTATTATCATCTATTTTATTTTTTAACCGACTTCCTCAATATCATCTTCATCTAAATATATAAAAGGCAAACCTGACTGACTCATCTATCAACGCACAGCCGAAACTACTGAACGGATTTTGCTGAAATTTGGTATACAGATAGTTGTAATGACGTAGGCATCCGCTAAGAAAAGATTTTTGAAAATTCGCCCCCTAAGGTGGTGAAAAGGGGGTTACAATTTTGTTACAAATTACGTCGCGGGCAAAAGCTAGTTACTCATTAAAATACCAACAATATAATCAACTCTAACGATATGAATTTTATTGATTCGCATGCACAGTGTTGGTCTATTAGAGTCAATTGATTTATTTATTGCTTTATACAGAAATGATTGGGTACCAATCAAGCCGGGGTGCTGTACGTTGAATGGAGGAATGATTTGATAGCTGTTGCTTGTAAAGGGCCACCCACTACCCAGTGTAACTTCAAGTGGCGTGGGGATTTGTATTCATAATAGGAACATTTCTTTTTAATTGCTACTAATTACACGTGCATCTTATATTAACATCATAATAGCAAAGGAATGGATTGCGAAGGAGGAGAGTAATTCGAGAACGGCTGGACTGATGTGACTAATTTTGGTGTTGAAATATCTGTGGAAGTTCAGAGAAGGTTTAAAGGGTGAAAATATCTAAAAAACGTTACCCTCCTTATACTTATAAACTCAATGTTTATGTAATTTTTCATTCGTTTGTATTTCTATCAACAGAAGGTTCATTTTTAACCGACTTCCAAAAAAGGATGTTGTTATACGTTCGGTTGTATAAATAAGGTTCGGTAAAGTCAATTACGGATATTTTGGGCATATGATCCATTGGTTATGTAAAGACGTTAAAGCAGAAAAATAATTGTCATACTAGAAACTTTTTTTTTCTTTACTCACCCAGAGTTTGCGTTTTGCTGAGAGTCACCCATACATGTGATGATTTTTTACTTTGAGTATGACAATAAATTTATTTTTTTGCCTAAACGTCTTTACATAGCAGTAGATCATGTGCCCGAATCCGTAATTGATTTTCGAAGACATTATATATTGTTTTTGTATGTTCTACGATTACTTTAGCAAATTTGAACGTGAGTTCTATACTCATAATATTGTTTGTGCTGGTACCGACTGAACTATAAATAACTATTTAATCACAGAAAATAGGTCAAAGGTAACACTTAATATTATCTAGGTGCATTAGATCTTAATAGCATGCCCATCAGTGTAGACTGTATTAGACATTACTTCGTGATTGAAGGTTTCCATCCAAGAAACACTAATGACGTATCTAAGCTAAAAAACTTTGTGTAATATAATGTATATCCAACGGAATGTCGCAAAACATAAGACATTAGACGAATTTCGCGCTATGTAGAGTCGACGCACCGGTAAAACCTTGGAGGCACTTTGAACAAATAAGCGACCAAGAAAAAAAATAAAGCTTCGACTACATCTTTAACAGAAATAATAAGAGGGATTTATTGGATAGTCAAAATAGTTAGATCCAAATGCGTTCACAAAGAAATCTTAGATAATTGACGCGAAGCTTAACAAAAAGTAATAAGACACGTAATAGATTATGTTGGGACTTGAGTTGCTCCATTGCTATTAAAGTTTAAAAAAAAAAAATTGGCTCTGGTGGTCGTGGGTTCGATTCCCACAAGGGAACAACAAAAAATGTTGTTTCCAAGTTTGGTTAGGACGATGCAGGCTGATCACCTGATTGTCTGACAAGAAAGATGATCCATGCGTCGGATGAGCATGTAAAAAGTCGGTCCTGCGCCTGATCTCTCGCCAGTCGTGTCGGTCATCCGTCGCACTGGGTTACGAGAGTAAAAGGAAGAGAGAGTGCTCTTATGTACTGCGCACACACTTGGGCACTATAAAATCACTCCTGCGTAACTTGGCCTGGTTTCAATGAAACCGGCCACTGTCACCGAGATCGGTGTGAGAGTTATTATTATTATTATTAAAGTTTAGGAAACTCTGCTATTAAAGTTTAGGAAACTTTAAAGAATCTTTTGTATTTATGATAAGTATTTTAGGTTTTTATTTCCTAAAATCTTTAAGGTTTTTGCTACTTGCAAAAGTTCTGCCTAGATTGTTATTGCAGTTTTCGACACTATTGTTACCTAGATCACACATCTGCATGTCGGGCTAATGTAATTGAGCTCTCCAAGGTTCAAGATCCTTAGATTGCGGTACGGTTAAAATTCCTCGGTATACCTAGAACGCTACCATTCTAGGAGGCGATTTGTTTACGCGCTAAGTAATTACGTTTTAAACGGCGCCCGCGCATGCCCGGAAGCCAGCGAGAACGTAATGTCGCTACCGAATTGGGCCCTCGAGCTAGAACAACGTGTATTGTTTCGTCTAATGTTTCCTTATGCTGTCATAGAATGTGGTTATTATTGAGTCAAGAAGTCAGAATAATCGTCACATAAGTATTACACGTTCTCTGAAGCTATTGGCCGCTTACCGGCCCGGCGCCGGCACCGGCTACCACCCGGCTGCCGGGTAAGGTTGCCAGGTCGCCAAATCTAATTTCATCGGACATTTGTCTATTTTGGCTGGACACTCAAACAGAAAGCCTAACTACGTCCGGCTTTATCCGGACGCCTGGCTACTATACCCTACCGCCGGGGGAGTACAAAATATGTTTTAATGATTAAGATATGTGGCCTGTTTTTTTACTTACCGGCCCGGCAACAGCACGGCAACGATTTTTACATGACATAATATGTCACCGTCAAAGAGCCGGGCCGTTGCCGGGGCGGTAAGTGGAAAAACAGCCATATTCTGTGTTCTGCGCAATAGTTCTTTATTATTAGAGTTTTGAAGCGGTTTTTTTACTTTCTGAAGTCAACCGAGCATTAAAAGACGGGAAGCAAGGCAGCGCGCACGATATAGATAAATAATACTTATTCAAATTATTACATTGTATTGTTGTAACTTGTAGGTAATTATATGCAAACACCTCAACGCTTGTAATTATGGTGAAACTGAAGGCGAGTGCTAATTGAGATCGTAAACAGAGTTAAGCCTACACTAATGGGGTAAAACTTATCTTTAAAATCTTAGTTACGCAATTAAGTCGTGTTTGCACTCTTTGTTTGTGGTGTGCGCAGTGCGAGTGGCGCTGCACCGCGTTTGACGGACGTTGACATCGGCAGGTGCAATCCACGTTCTAATAGTGGACTCACGAATATGACCACTTGTAATAACGCATGTTTGTTGCTATCTTTACGAACTAATCATAGTGACATCTTTACAGAAAAACCTGAATGTTTTCCTTGTTTAGTGCACCACTGCATAGTTCTATAAAAACTTTGAAATCGAGGCTTATCAAAAGCAGACATAAAAATATTATCCAATCAAATAAGAAAATATGAGAGTCACTTCCGAATACAAATACCTCAATTCCGGCTCCGACGAAAACTCACTTTGACAGTAAATCGATCGCGATCGTACTGGGAATTAAGTGATGACTGGCAATGGCTTGTCAGTTGAATTTCACTAGTTTTTATGATCAAAAATGTATTTTCTTGGCCTAAAAATACATGGACATGCATGGAGCCTTGATAAATTTTAGTTTCTATTATCTGACTGGCTGCGCTATTACTTAAGTCTAAAAGAGTTTAGCAACAGCATGAAATACAACTGAAAAACAATAGGTTTTGGATCGATAATTATATTCTCGATAATCGACTCTCGATCGATAAGTAATTACTGATTATACGTAGTCGAGAAACATAGCTTCAATCAAAACAAATGAACATGAGCCGAGTCCACGCTGTATCAAATTTTAGTGTACGAAAATACTAGAGCTATGGCTCTCTTCAGACCAGTAGGAAGCCGGTAGCTAATAAGGGCATAGATCTAACGGAACCGTCAATATGGATAAGTATTTTAGGCCATTTATTTATAAATAGCGCAAGATGACTCACCTCATACCAGGAATGCTCATGGGCCAGACGGCGGCGTGCGCAAGCGACGCTCGACTGAAAAAGAAAAAAAACCAATGATGTACTTGTGTACTATTATGACAGGGCTACTTTGTTAATTAGTTCTTTCTCCAGTGCATTTGGTACGCACATTTAGTCTGGTAATTGAAAACTTGATATTATGGATTTAGTTTAGCGGTCGTCCTTTGTTTATTTAATCAATGTATAAGATGTAGTTATTTTGTAATTGAGATCGCTTCTCTTTATGTGTTAAATATAAACTTAAAATAGTTTATTTGAAAATACAAACAACGAATTAATTTTTTAAATAAAAGGCGTGAAATACGTAAATAATAATTTAATGAACGAGGAACACGTATCTACCGTTTACAGAAAAGATAATTTGAAACGTAAAAACTACTCCAACAAAACAAATTAATTAATATGATATTATACACAGGGACGTGATATACCGGTGATACGTGTAATTAATGACAATACAATAGTTATGTCTGTGCGAAGTTATCGGAAACATAAAAATTCCATCACGTAGTGTATTTATCGCCTTGTAGGAGCCAGGACAATAGCGCGGTAAAGAAGATTCTAAGGTAACAAATGATACAGGCAGTGAGTATTGCGTGGAACCTTATGTAACTAATCTTAACGGCAGAGATTTAAGTAAAAAAGTTCTAATACTATTATTAATTGTTCAAAATTAGTGAGGATGGATGGATGTTTGTTACTCTTTCACGCAAAAACTACTGAACAGATTTTGATGTTTGGTATGTTAGTAGTTTAAACACTAAAGATCGATTCTGCAAATTAAATTCTGCAAAAATACAGTTACAATCCAGTTACAACTGCAAAATAATATTCTTATTACCGACAACTCCAAAAATCAAATTGTGATATCAAGACGATTAATTTATAATTCAATAAAAGTAAAATGAAAGTGAGAGATAATTAAGAGAGTTGGGGTTTAGAATAAACACGTAGGCTACTTTTTATCCCGAAAAACTACAGTTCCTGCGGTGGGATGTTGTGTTTACGCGGGCGGAATAGTCTATACTAATATAATAAACAGGAAAAGTTTGTTTGTTTGTAAATAATAGGCTCCGAAACTACTGGACCGATTTTGATGAAATTTGGCACAGATATAGAATATACCACGGGGAAGAACATAGGCTACTTTATACTGCGGCAAAATGAACGGTTCCACGAGATTTCCTTTTGTCGCGCACGAAGTCGCGCGCAACATCTAGTAAGAAATAATTGTGAGTGATATTGCTATTTTAGAATAATAATGCTATTTTAGAAATTAGGATACGCCATTCGGAGTTACTCAATACCAGAAATGTATTATAGCTTGCAAAACTGCCGAAAGTTGCTAATGTTCACTTTGCAATAGTAATTCTAGTTTACCTGCTTCAGTGTGACTTAAGTAGATTAGTATAAGTCGTTTGTGACTGTCGATTTTCGAGACATTTACCCGTTTAATATTTAACCAGCAACAAATGAAGGATTGTGGGTATATATCTCGTAATCTGCGGGTCCGCCTCAGTATGACAGGCACGCTAGAAATTGACTATGATTAACACAAGTTCTGTTGCCGTGTTGCGGGAAAAATGGCTCAGTTCGCCGTACCTCGGAATGCGTACAGAATTACCCGAGAATTTAACTTTAAATATCGCAGTTAGTTGTGTTGCGTGGCGTATAATTTTTTAACCCGTTTTCATAGCTATCATTTAAGTAATTAAACGTCGGAATTCCGAGCATACCGCTACATCACCTGGAATAGTTAACGTGTACGTGGATCACAAATAAATTCAAGAAAAACGTCCATAATTTTAGGATTAGGACAATAATTATCTATACATACAGATAAATAAAATTGGAGTGTCTGTTTGTAATTTCAAATTAACAGCTGTTTCAGTTAATGCATATGAAAGTATATACGGTACTTATAATAAAATATCAATTTTTAAAATTTTTGTCTGTCCGTCTGTATGACTGTCTGTCTGTCTATTTATTCCGGCTAATCTCTGAAACGGCTGGACTGATTTTCACGGGACTTTTACTGGCAAATAGCTGATGTTCTGAGGACTAACAAAGGCATACTTTTATTTCAGAGTTCCGTAAGTTTCAGGCTGATTAAGTGATTGTCTGACAAGAAAGATGATCCATGCGTCGGATGAGTATGTAAAAAGTCGGACCTGCGCCTCATCTCTCGTCAGTCGTGTCGGTTATCCGTCCCACTGGATTACGAGAGTAAAGGAAGAGAGAGTGCTCTTGTGTACTGTGCACACAATTGGGCACAAAATTACTCTTGCATAACTAGCCAGGTTTCAATGAAACCAGCCACCGTCACCGAGATCGGTGTGGGGAGTTATTACAATGTGAAATGTCTTTCGATTATCGCCTAGATTATTTTGGAACTAAAATATAATATGAAGCAGCATTTTGTATCCTTACATTTTAAAATAACTTCTTCAATAGTAGAAGACTTCGTGTATTGTACGGAAAATTAAAAACCGAGGTATTGAATGAAAGCGCGCATTGCTACGGCTTGTGGCTTTCAACAATAAACTATTAGAAATCTGAACGATTTGATGTTTATAAGACTACAATTAGTATGCACAATGTATTTAATATTTTTACTAGTTTTTGCGGGCGTTCGTAAATAATTTAGTTATTATTTAACAATTAAGTAGGTACTAGGTACAATATGATATTTTGCAAACAACGATAATTAAAGGAATTTATAGAAAACTAGCTGATGCCCGCAACTTCGTTTGCGCAGAACTAACGAAAGCGGAACCCAATTTTTTTAAACGGAACCCTAAAATAAAAGTAGCCTATGTTAGACCTTATAACATCAGCTACCTGCTAGTGAAAGTCCCGTGAAAATCGGTCCAACCGTTTCAGAGATTAGCCGGAACAAACAGACAGACAGACAGACGGACAGACAAAAATTTTAAAAATTGGTATTTTATTGTAAGTATCGAATATACGTTCAGATTAATTATGTGAAAAGCTGTTAATTTGAAGTTACAAACAGACACTTCAATTTTATTTATCTGTATAGATGTATAAATGTGTAGAATATAGAATAGATGAATCCAAGTAGGTATAAGGAATGAATTGAGTGTGATAAGAAATTAGGTAGGTACCGATTTGTAAGCATTATGTTGCAAGAAATAGGAAAATTGTAATCTTTGCGAATAAGAATAATATTTTTTTTACAAATAAAAGCAGATAGAGCCGTTTTAAGTTTTACTACTCACGGTAAAAAAACAAATTGATCCTAGCAATCATTTAAATATCATAAATGTAATGAAAGAGTAATGAATGTGCACTTTTATTGTATCTGAAAAAAAAACCGAAAAAATACGCCAAGTCATATTAGTAAATATGTATTTACGATACAATAAAATTGCGAACCGTTTGCAAAATGTACACAGACGATGGCATCATGGCAAATATCATTAAAGTCTATAATTTATTTGTCAAGCGCCATAGAAAGTGAGATTCTATATAGATAAAATCTCATTAACGACTTGGTTTCACTGGCGATGTAATTATGTAAACAAATGAATCGCGAAGATCTAATCTTAAACATAATCTCTTATAGCTCAGGCTTTACTTGGCCAACATTTTACATAGTAAATAGTTTTCAGGTAAATAGTAAATATTGAAATGTCGAAGGTTTTAAAATAAAAGAAAATACGAACCAGGTTGATTGTCTTTGGCAATTAATTATATTTATTGTTTTGTTATTTTTTGATGGATACTCAGCACCAGTTTTCCGGTGTTTCGCCGGCGAAGCAGATTTCTAATGTTCAGTCATATTAGCCTAAGCTACTTTTAATTAGAAATTAAGAGTAGATTAGTTTAGTTACATAATGTAAGCTTTATGTAATATTGTCAACATCTTTTATGTTTGAAACGAAGATGAATATTAGAAAGTGTTTAGATACATACTTAATTTCAAATTAATATAAGGGCACTTTAACGAATAAAATAGGTAAGTTATGTCTCGTCTTTTTATAGGTGCACTTAATATAATAAACTAAGACACTTAGGCTTTCTTTTGAAGCAGTTGAAAGAAGCATGCATAGGGATAATTTGTCGTGAGCGCTGTTAAGAGAACAATTTATAAGCGCGTGGGCGGGCGGATCCGTGGGCGGACACAGTTGACGAGAAATGCCCTCGCGGCCTACACGTCGATACAGCTTTTACTACAGAATAGCCTTTAATAAAACCTGTAAAGGCCTTGCTACACTATTAACATTAAAAAGTTAATAATTAAATTAAAAATTTACATTTAGAACTCTATATTTGTAAATCACTCGGTTGGCTTCTTCGAAATCATAAGTCTATGCGATTAATTTTTATACTAGTTGTTATTTATTAACTTTATAATTAAGTAAATTTCTTTCATGACAGTTTTTTCTATTATTCTTTTTTCAGCCATTAGGGGGCAGACCCAACACACACAAAACGTCATCTGGTGGCGTAAGTAGTATCGAAAACGGCCAATAAGAATTTTAGATTCTTTTTCTGCCACCAGGCGGCGCTTGGTAGCACGACGGTCCTTATCATGTCAAAAAGCTGTCAGATGTCACGAATTTAACAACCCTAATTGTATCACATGATAATGGCCGTGTTCCGCGGAAAAAAGGGCTTGTTAACGCTCGTTAGCGCTAAAGAAAAAAAAATAGATTATCGGCCAGGACACGTTTGCTAACTTCAATACTCCTAACATAATTCGCCATTTTGCTTATTTAACCCCAGCGGTCGCCATTTTACTTACGTTTTTTGTTAGCGCTATTTTCCGCACGGAACAGAGCCTATTATACTTAATATATTATTTAATTTGTAGATTTTTTTATTATTGTATAGTACAATGAACACTGATATTTACGACTAAATATTTGGTTCCAAAGTATTTAATATAAGTCAACTTATGTTATATACAAACACAGATAAAGTGAGGAAACACCTTTACAATGATACTCGAAGTGTAAACAATCAACGAGTACATTTTAAACACAATGTAAACTATTTGTAAACTCTTTGCTATTGTTAAACACAACTCCAAACTATTCTAGTGCTTTGTTGATCTTTGGTTCATTTAACCGAGTACGTTGCTCCTAGACGTATTTAAGCGGTAGCTGCTCCGCCCAAAACACATGCTGGTTAATCGATTTTATTATTACCTATGGACTGATCACTGAACATATCTCTATAATCATTATTCATTATTGTCTATGGACTCTACATATCTTTATAATCGGTACGATTTAGAAGGAAGTGCTTCTTTTTGTAACACGTCTATTATTTTTATATGCTTTATGTTTTATCTATTAAAACGTCGGTAGTTGTGATAACTATCGTGAAGAACTTGTTATTATCAACTATAAAGCCACTCATAAAATTATCTTAATATTGTATCAATTGTTTATTCTTTTAAGGTTTTACTTGGAAGATCTAATTCATATAAACTTTATAGGAAATATTTTTCTCTCTCCATAATTTTACTTTACGGCCGAATATTAAAACTCCTAGTAAAATTCAATTATGTTGTCCTTCTAATTCCATCAGTATTTCCTCGCCGGAGACAGTTTAAGCCTGTGACTTGAAAGCCTCTTAACTTTAAGTAGGATTTGAGAAGTTATTCGTAAGTTATCCAATACCAAGGAAACTGGCATCTCCAGTTGTACGTTTAACGTAAGACTTTTTCCATTTACAAAACAAGTAGATCGGATCGCGATACGCGAGTCATCCGGAACTGAGATTTGTTCCACGTGTGATGATAAATCTGATGAGAGCAATTATATTTGCTCCGCTTCACGGTCATGATACAGGCGAAAATTTCAAATAGAAAATGTATCGAAAGCCTTTCTACTGACGTAATAGTTATGTATGATGAAATGTGAGTAAAAAGTGAATTCACCATTCTCTTCTCTTATATTATTTGATCTTAATAGTTGGTGAATAAGATGAAGGTAGGTGGTATGAGCTGTCTCATAAAGAATAGCGAGCCGATTGATTTATTAAGCCTGCTAAGCTGAGTTAGTGAAATCCTATGATTTTAGGAGCTCTTAAAAAGAAGCATTTGAAAATTTGGTTATTATCCGCATCTCCAACAGATACTTTTGCTGCATTTATATTAAATAGTAGGTAATTTGTAATGTATTGATAAAGTGCGGTGATCATTATGGCGATGAAGATAAATTATGTGTCTGGAGTCGTAATACATCAACAATCAGAGTAAGCAGCTCCCGTCTAAAATAATACAATAATCCGTTAATACGAAACCGTTTTGTTGTTGCTCTATTTACAGACGCTTTCTCATTACTGCAAGAGGTCCATTGGGTAAATTTATTAATGGTTTTAATGAAAATAATAAATAAACTTATTAGATCAATGATTTCAAAACTAAGTATGGGTTATGGACGTACATATGATAGAAAAATCTTCATACAAGAGAAAGTGTAAAATGGTTAAACTACGGAGAGCAAATGTCAAAATGTTAAGATGACAAATGTCAAACCTCGACTGCTCCATCTCCTCTTCAACGGCCCACCATTTTTCATTAAATCGAGGAAACGTCGCATGCAGCTCGTAGTAATGCAAACAAATTGAAAGCTTATTACTATAATTGTAGAGCTGTTTATCTATTCGTCTTTATTCAATCTGTGGTTTAAGTGTAGAGTGGACACTTCTTGCCTCGACATGCCTCGCCTATAATAAGGGGCCATCCACATATTACGTCACGCAAAATTTCGACTTTTTGAACCCCTACCCCCCATGTCACGCTTTTTAGTATCCCTGTGCCTGTATTTAACATGTACTGTCACACTTTGTATGACCCCCCCTCCCCCATCAGGTGTGACGTAATATGTGGATGGACCCTAAAGCTGCGCGTCCACTGCATCGGAATCGGAGCGTACGGAGCGGACGGAGCGTCGGCATTTACAAAATGCCGATGGGGTGCGTCCACTGCATCCGGATTCAGCATCGGCAATTTAGTTATTTTTAATCCGTCAGCCTGAACGTGCACTTGCATTATGGAGGATAGTGACGAGATATATTGTTGTAATCTCAGACCGAATAGGTTGTAATTAGCTTATTTTAACAGAAGAGGAAAAGAGAAACAAGAGGAAACGAAAGATATGGGTTCATAAATCATAATATAAATTCAAAAAGAATAATTTTTGGAGAATTTCATACATTATATTCTGATTTATTAGAAGATGAAAATAGATTTTTTGGGTACATTCATATGACTCGAAAAAAGTTTTTTGAACTTCACTATATTCTACAATTTTTATTTATTATTTGCTCAATTTCATCCCATATATCGTCTCTCCTCAGTTGGTTAAGATAATGTTGATGTTTTAGATTGTAAAGTTCATCATATTTTTCCACTAAAGTAATTAAAATATCGTCATTCGTCGTGAATAAGTATTTATGTATAGCCGTCGCGTCGTCGCAAACACGTCAGAACTTGAAACGTTCGGAATCCGAATGACGGGTTCACTGCCGATGACGTCATCGGCAAAAATACCGGTCGCGGGCGCAGAAATGCCGATCCAGTGGACGCAGTACCATAGAAATCCATACAAAGCAACAAATCCGTCCGCTCCGTCCGCTCCGATTCCGATGCAGTGGACGCGCAGCTTAAACTAGATGTTGCCCGCGGCTCCGCCCGCGTAAATATAGTATCCATCGGGAACACTGTATTTTTTCGAGATAAAAAGTATGCTATGTTTTAATCCAGAGCCTAAACTATTACCATACCAAATTTCATCGAAATCCGTTCAGTAGTTTTGCGTGAAAGAGTAACAAACATTCATCCATCCATACATCCATACATCCTCACAAACTCACACTTATAATAATAGTAGGATAAGTACAGCCTTAATGTCTATGTGTCACCGTAAAAATGTGAAAACCGTTAGATTGTAAAATAACTAACGAGATTGGAAAAATATGTCGAAAGATTCATTACTACATAATATATTAATCTAAGGTAGTCAAATAGAGCAAGATGTCTAGTGCTATAATATCAAAAGCATGTTCTTCTTCAACCAGACAGAAAAAATAATAGAGTATGCCTCAACTACTCTCATAACATTAAAATTACAACCAACTGTTTTACTGTGTTATCTCTACTATTTTTATAACTTCAAAGATAAGCACCGTATTACGATTAAAAGGGTGCTCCCAAAATAAATTTGAACGTAAGATAATATTTAAGGTTCTTTAATGTTCTTGCATTGAACTTGAGCGGCGCAAATGTTAATGGCTTCGTCTATAAATAGAAATACTATAAAGATAAGAGAGTTTGAGGCTGAATGTCGATCAAAATTGTGTTTTTACAATTAATTTAAGTAAGTTACAATAATTAATTGTACAATAAAATAATATTACAGTTTAATTGGAAATAGTTTGGTTTTTCAAATCGTTTTCATATATCTATAGTGACGACCTCTGTGGCTCAATGGTTGAGCAAGCCGGGGGTCGCAGGTTCAAATCATGGCGAAGGAAAAAACGTTTTTCTGTATTCCTGGGTCATGGATGTGTATTAAATATGTGTATAATATAATAAAAATCTTAAATATGTGTATAGTATAAAATTAATAAATATATTTCGTTGTGTAGTACTTGTAACACAAATTCTACGAGAACCTACCACATGAACAGATTGACGTGATGTATAGCGTCCATAGATATTATTAATATAGTTTACAATAGTTAAGTGACATTATAATTTAATTTTAATTCCTAACATGATTATTTTTTATTTTTTTTTCTATGGACGCTTCACACCACGTCAATCTGATCCCGTGGTAAGTTCTCGAAGAACTTGTGTTACGGGTACCAGCCAACGGAAATATATTTAATACTTTTATACTATACACATATTTAAGATTTTTATTATATTATACACATATTTAATACACATCCATGACCCAGAAATACAGAATAACTTTTTGTTCCTTCGGCGGGATTTGAACCCGCGACCCCCGGCTTGAGCACCAACAGGCTCAACCAACTGAGCCACAGAGGTCGTCAAATTAAATACTATTTAAATTTAATTTTTAATTGTTTTTTGCGAATTACTTTTTTTGGTGTTATTTATTACATAATATTAATTAAGACTGAACATTTATTAGTTAATTTTATAATTTTGACTATGTT
This sequence comes from Glaucopsyche alexis, assembly GCA_905404095.1. NCBI lineage: Eukaryota > Metazoa > Arthropoda > Insecta > Lepidoptera > Lycaenidae > Glaucopsyche > Glaucopsyche alexis. The sequence goes on along the minus strand of FR990051.1, from coordinate 16,429,131 downwards.
TATATTTGTAAAATAATGTTGTGCATATCTGTAATTGACGTAAACACAACACTTAGTCTTATTTAATATATCTGAATATATTGTTACCCCTTTACTTATAAACGCTGCATAAGCTTTGAATAGTTATACAGTGTTTTGTTCACGTCACACAAGTGACATTTTTAATTCGATAGAAGGAGACAAAACACTGTATAACTATTCAAAGATTATGCAGCGATTATTAGTAAGGGGGGTTAGTGTTTATGTTACAGATGTGCCTTTGTAATAAACAAATAAAACAAAACTTATTTTATTGAGGAAATCTAAAATTATTTTATCAAAATGAGTATGGGGGCAATGTACTTTATATTTTCCGGGTAATTTTATCCCTTCTGACAATAATACAAACGTAAGATTAGATATTGGTAAACATAAATAATGTCTGGTCACTAAATAATCTTTCGCAATAAAAATGTTTATGTCCGTAACATATTTCCTACTAGATTTCAATATCAGGGTAATTCTCATAACAGATGGCGTGTCCGGCCCAGATTTGTGTTAAGCCGCTTTTTATTGCCTCTTAAAAGGTGTGGATTGAACTATTTAAAGCGGGAATAATACGGGAGGAATTCATGACATCTTATGTAATGTTTACTCCTTTCCCTTACTTTCTTCAATACACTTTCTTTATGCTGTAATGACGGTAAAACACTACTCATTATACACATTGTTAACATTACGACTTGTTAAGAACTTAACACTTACTTCGATCGTTATTTTCACTAACGATATTATATACGGTTCGTTGTTACCTCGAGTTTTGCTTGGTTATAAATTATTATAATACATGTATGTCTTGGTAATTTCAAACCCTAGCCACATAAGATTTTATACAGCGTGTTCATGAAAGGATTGATATTAAACTTTTAAAACAGGTTTTCTTTTCAATATACATAATATATATCCTAAATAAGTTTTCATAATTTTATGAAACATACCTCAAATGGGTCTTGAATTTTGCAGACAACGATATCATGCACTATACTAGACAACAAAGCACTTCCAGCTGAGTTCCTCATACAAATTGCAGTTATATACTTATTCTCGTCTAGACGACTAAATTCTGTCTGGACTCGACCAAACTTAATAAACATAGCTCTATCAGGCACGTAGGTATCGAACTTAATTTTAAATATAATGCTAATTTCCTACATATTATACAGATATATTGTACTCTTTTACTATTATTATTAGGGAAGTTAGTTTAATAATGTTTTTTTTGGTTAGAAAATATATGTTTAAGACAAAAATTTCTTCACCATTTTGCTCTACATATCGTGCAAGTGTACAATTTTCTTTTATTGTGTTTGATTACTTAATGTTATTTGTAACCAAGTGGTACCGAAATGTTTCCCAAACGATTATATTTAAAAAGTCATAGTTATTTCTATGGTATTCGTATCTATCTATCTATTTATAAAAGGCAAAGCTGATTGACTGTATCAATGCACAGGCCAAACCCTTAAGGCTACAAATTGGAAATTTTTCACCTGTAATCCTCATATTACGTACGCATCCACTAAGGAAGGATTTTTTAAAACTCAACCCCAAAGGTGGTAAAATAGGGGATGAAAATTTAAAACCTAATTTCATTCGGGCGAAGCCGCGGGCAATTAATGCTAGTTACCAATAACTCAGAGTATGTAGTTTTATTGCTTATTAGTTTTATTATTCCCAGTAAATCCGTACTTCATATTCAAGGGACAATATGACACAAATTCTTCGCTTTCAATTACTCAGGAACCGTCGACACGTCCAGTGCTTCCTGATGAAAGGCGCGTTGAACCACGCTCAGCTATTTATGAGAAAATTTCAAATTACCCCTTCCAGTGTACTCATTGTTCGTTTTATATCTTTGTGAAGAAATATTTTCATATTTACTCGAAAATTGTTTAACTCTACCTTAAACTTGGTAGTGAGTTGTATTTTTGTACATTTTTGTCGAAATATGGTCAGCTAAAATATAGTTTATAGTCTGATTTACAAGATCCTTTTCAGTGAATTTTTGTCCAAGGGCACCGAAACTTATGATCCAGGGAACATTCGATTCGGAATGACCTCTAAAACTTTTTAGAGGTCATTAAGAGGGGCTCGAAAAAATTGCAAAAGTTATTAGTAATTTAGTAAGAATAACCTAACCAAGAGCATGTCAGGACATGTCTAAGGAGGGTTCCGTAACTAGAAACGCGTAATATGCTTTTTTTTAATTACTCCAAAAGTTACTGTCCGATTTGGTTCAAAATAATTTTCCGAAAGAGTTTTTAGCTTGATCTATCAGCATGGAAATTCGCAAGTTTCTATCTCCTATAGTTTAAAAATGCTAGGGGGGGGACCAACTTACAAACTACTTTGGAGGCCGATTACTCGAAAATGGTCAACTTTATAAAAAAGTAACGTATGAAACCTTGCCTTTATTTTAAAAGACCTATTCTACCATACCCCACACAATGGGGTAGAGTGAAAAAATATTTTTCATCCCCACTTCACATGTATGGAGAGCCACCCCTAAAATATAAAATTATTATTTTTTTATGATCCCGAAACCGTGATCTATACACAATCTATAACTGCACCAAATTTCATCAATTTATATTTATAATTACAGGAGCTAGAGGCGCGGACAGACAGACAGACAGACAGACAGACAGACAGACAGACAGACAGACAGACAGACAGACAGACAGACAGACAGACAGACAGACAGACAGACAGACGGACAGAGCGAAACTATAAGGGTTCCTTAAGTATTACGGAACCCTAAAAAGGGGGTAAGGTTTTATGAAAATATCTCGGAAACTATTAAAGATATCCGAATTTAAAAAAAATCATTAAAGAGAATGATATTTGCTAAAAACTCTATCACCAATATTTATAATTTTAATTTAGAGGTGAAAATAGCGCTAAGAGCGGGTGATACGCGCGGGGTCATTCCGAGTCGAATGAGCCCTGGATCATAATTTTCGGTGTCCTTGGACAGAAATTCAGGGACCTTGTGAATCAGACTATTAATCATGAGGCTGCCACAAGGGTAACACATATTTAAGAATGCGAATACATAGCTAAAGCATAGCAAGCGAAAATACATGGGAAAATCAATTTGTTCAACGTGTTCAATGTGTTACTTTTTTACAATTGAACTAATAATACGAATATGGTAATTTAATGTTCAATAATGTAGGAACTCAATGGATCGTTCACTATGAAGTAATAACTGAGAGCATACAATCATAGCTCAGCCGTAACATGGTCACAAATTATCTTCGTTACCTAAAACGATTGCGTGGGGATCCGAATGTAATAACGAGTCGTATCCAGTGAAAGCTACAATACTTGATCTACGTAACCTCTATTGTAAATCTTCTTGAATTATCGCGATCTGCGCAGATATAGTTCCTATGTAAAAAGCAAGATGTGCAATAAAGTGATTTATTATTTGATTCATTTCTATAATAATTCTCAATAGAATTACTTTAATAAATTACTATGCGAAGCAAAAACTTTCAGTACGGTTTTGCGAGAATTTTGTAGCCGGAGCAGTATGAAATTTGGCCGGTAAGTTAAAGTTTATGTGGAGAAAGGTGTGCAGAAACCTAATATTATTTTAAATGATGCTTATCAATACATAAAATTAATAAAAATAACAACCACACAAACTACACCAGATAAAAACACTGTGCGTTTCACAGATATAATTTTGCTACATTTTGTCAATCTGTTAAGACAATATGGTCTAAACAATTTTTTTTTAATTTTTATAATCAAGAGGCAAAAAATATTACCCGTTCAAATATAAGCAAACATATAAATTACTATGGGTGAATTTCGACCATAGAACGACAATTAGTACCTAAATCTAAAAGCTTTAAGTAGTGTTTTATATACATATTTAATTTTAAGAATTGAAGATAATATTATGAGGCTCGTCAAAAGAATTTAGGTACGGGAAAGGAAATTTTTATAATATCAAAGTTTTAATTTTAAAGTTGAGTTGCCTACCAATCAACGGAATATCGTCGTCCAAAAACGTACAAAACAAAATGAACTTAAATTTTAACTTTTAATCATCGAAATCATTAATGAGATGCTATAAATCAACGTTAATTGTTTATCAGAATCAATAAGTGACGTCATGGAAGTAGTAAGTTATTAATTAGAAGTCTCGACTGATATATTCATTCGGGACCAGTCGGCTTCCGGAGTTACTCCGAGCCCGAACCACAAACACGCTCGTAATTTGTTTCTTAAATCTCATTATGCAAGGCAATTAAAAGTATTTTAAAATCATTTAAATTAATACGATATTGAATAGCTTTAAGGCATAGATAATATTGATGATAGCTACTATCTAAATGCTAATTGGTATCGAGTTCTTTACTTTAATTAATTGAAAATATACAAGTTTTTAGGATTCCGTATTAACTTCAAGGAACCGTTATAGTTTCGCTCAGTCTGTCCGTCTGTCCGTCTGTCCACCTGTCTTTCCTCCCTGGCTAACTCTGGCAATTATGAATAAAACTCCCTGCCATTTCTCAACTATAAAAAGTAGAAACTTGAAACTTTCCATCCTGAAGGTTCAGCTAACTGCTAAATACTATTTAGGAAAATTATTATAAACGTAATCGAACTATCACTTTGAAGTAATTTGAAAAGACCTAATGCGCGTTGATAATTATTATTACGGAACCCTCCTCAGCTATGTCCTAATGCCCTCGGTTAGGTTTGATTATTAATTACTGGTATCTCGTTAGGAGTTATTAATATATTCGCGTATTTTCTACGATCGCTTAATGCAAAATTAAGTTTAATGATATTTAATTTATTAGAGCGTTAAATCTTTTCATAAATCACCTACTGATAACATAATTAATTGACAATAGAGTACATTGACACTTATGGCCATAGATTTTATGCTGTTGCATGTAGGTATTTGTAGAAGGAACAGGTATCAGAAAGATACATGGAACCAACCTAGAGTTTCTACAACTAATCACTTGTAATTCAAACTGTTTCAGAAGCAGGTTTCAGGATAATAGATACCTATTATTTTTTCTTGAAACCTTTCTTAAAACCATCTTATGATTTTTCATCAATGAGATACCATTAAATAAGGTGTATAAATTATGTCTTAGTAGGAATGACGTGGGGTATTTTGTCCGGAATTCTCAAAAGGGAAATAAAACATTTATCGCTGTCCAGATCGGAATCGAAACATCGATCTTACGAACTACATAAGTGGGTAAACTTCTTTCATTAATGGTTCTTCCTTTTCAGAGGTTTAATTTTTACTTGAACATAATAAAGATAGACTAAAAGAGGAATTCAACTATAGCACAATCGATTGCTTGAAATTGTTCATGTTGATGATGCCTGCAGAGTTTCATATTTTTATCTACGACAGAACTGCAGTCTTCTCGTTATGAATTGCAGGATTTAAATAAGACCGAGTTCTCGCAAGACAAATAATAAATGTTGCTGCGACCCATTTTACGAGGACTGAGGAGTATTCAGGTTAAAATGTCGTGCGTTATATTACGTAACGTTACTAATTACTTGTTAAGAAATAATAACACGTGTGTCATGCAAAGAAGACTACTTCACGCAATGTATGCGTTGGAATCGCCGAAGAGGTTTTTTTTTTTATAAATATGGCAGTACGGTTTAAACCATTGCCAAAGTTTAATTATACCGGCGGGAAAATAAAATGCTATAAGTTTTCCACACCGTTTTTCTGAATCAAAGACTTCTAAATAGTCAAGTGCAAAGTCTTGTCAAAGTTCAAATAAATCGTCAGTGCAGTTAAATAACTTTCACGCAATGCACGCCAATTTCTACCAATATTAAACAAATAACACAAAGGACACTGGGAATGCAATTAGCTACGACGACCGAAGATAACATTTGTTTATTATGTAAGCGTACACCTGGATTATAATGAATGATATAGGGTACATTTCTGTGGGATGTGGGGTTAATGAAAAAATGATAATTAAAGATTAATGATGTACACGTAAATGTATAAACATTTACTTGCAATATTACTCACTGCGTTTGTCAATAACGCCTGGACCGATTCCAATTTCGAATCGGTCCAGTTCTAAATTCGAATTTTTGTTTGAAAGAGTGTACTCCTATGTTGTCCCATGATCATATCAGGATCTAACGATATGATTCGTAAGAAATCGAGGGAATCCTTCGATTTTATACAGGCACCTGTATTTACTTTCTTAGCTTGTATGTAACTAATTAAAGCAAATGTTACTAAAAAGTAAAAATGTGTGCCAAGGTTTACACTAAATATACATACGTAACGTACTTACTTCAATAACTTTATTCCCCCATGGACCTGAATTAAAATTACTTTTGAAAATGAAATGTGGATGAAAAAAGTACAATTTAAAAGTATTGACTTTCATAAAGCGGCTCAAAAACGCCCAATGTCTTTTACATCTCAAATTTTTTGCAGTAAATTACTTTTTTATCACTCAATTAAAATGTGATTTTATTATGAAGTCATTAGTCGTTTTATTAGAGATTTACATTTTGATTTAATTAATTATATTTTGATGAAAGATCAGTGACTTAATGCTTTTTAATTTATAAACAGCATACATTATGGTTTTGTCCCCTAGTTTTTTCAATGCAGAAGATATTATTTTCATTGGTATGATAAGAGGTTCGGATCGAGTTCGGACCTTCGAATCGTAAAAGGCGGTTGCCAATTCGAATAAAATATTACAAATCTCCATAATATTCGCTCATTCAAACATCAAAATGTGCGCCAAGACGGTGAGACATTGTTCACTTTTACTTTAATTACTGCTAGTGGGCTCGCCGCCGTTTTAATTAATCGCTCGGACGCTTTCAGGTCGCGCAGTTGCGGCGTTGCGGACTTCACGTATGCCCCCTTTGTCTATACAAGGAGAACTATAATCGCAAGATATTATATTGCTCGTTATATTTCGATCTTCACCATTTCGGCTTCGAAATTTTTCATTTACTCGTCTGAAATTATAAACAGTCGTGCAAATGAACCACAAATTAATACAGCAGTTTTAATAGGTATACTATTTAGGTCCAAAATAATCCATGTGAGGTTGAAAAGTAACATTGACTGATAATCAAATGCAATCATATTTTGTTTTGTATATTTCTCGTACCTTCTATAAATACTTATATATTCAGTATATTATTAAAACATATTATATAGTATCAAAGTATTTAAATATTTACAAAATTATATAACTAAGTCAACTGCATGTGAAGACACGTCAGCCGACTAGTTCTATAAATTCATATTACAGTTGTAAAGTGTCGTAAGCACATTAACAACATTCTAACCTGTAATCGGCTGGTCGATTTAGTTTTTATGGCAACTTCAAGAATAATAATAACAGCTCTTATAGTCTTCACTGATTTCGGTGGCGGTGCCTCGTTTTGTTGAAACCAGTACGGCTGCGCAAGAGTTATTTTATAGTACTCAAGCGTGTGCGCAGTACACAAGAGCACTCTCTCTCTCCCTTTACTCTAGTAACCCAGACGGATGACCGACACGACTGGCGAAAGAGGCGCAGGACAGCCTTTTATATGCCCATCTTTTTTGTCAGACAATCATGTGAACTGACTGAAACTTCCTGACCACACTTGAAATCAATATTTTTTGTTGGACCGATGTGGGAATCGAACCCACAACCTTCGGAATCAAGAGCGAAGCTTTGAACTGCTGGACCATGAAGGTGTAACATCTAGTAGTAGTTATACAACGGTATAGAGACGCATTAACCACTTCTGTCGAGAAGCTGTCTGTTTTCTAGAAGCAGCGCAGTGCGTAAGGATGGAATATATAACCACAGCCTATGGAACTTACCTACAGTCGTCCAACGGACACGTCTAGACAGAGCAATCGTGCGGGGCGTGCGGGGTGAGAGAGGGGCGGTAGCGAGCCCAAACTGCCATACACTCGCTTGGGACACGTCAGCCGGGGTTGACGCTTTTTAATTTGATTGTTTTAAGTGGTTTGCGACAGTGTTTCGTTTGAGTTGTATGTAGGTACTATATATAATAGGTTGGGGAAAAAGTCTTTTCGCATTATAGTATGTATGAACTTGTCATAAAATATCTTGGGCTATACCAATTGTATCTGGCTGATTTTGGTATCATTAAAAAGTTTTAATTTTACAGAAGACAATTCCAAATTCAAATTAGGTAAATTTGAGATTTTCATTTGTTTTTCTTATTGTTAAAATGAGTGATTCTTATGAAGAATTTCGATACATTTTAAAATTTTATTACAAAAAAGGTAAAAATGTAACACAAGCCGCGAAAAAAATTTGTGATGTTTATGGACCTAATGCAGTATCTGTGAGAGTAGCGCAAATTTGGTTTAAGCGTTTTCAATCCGGAAATTTTGATATCAAAGATGCACGTCGCTCTGGTCGCCCTGTTACGGACAAAACTGTTGCCATTTTTGAAAAAGTGGAGCAAGATCGGCATATTAGTAGTTACGATGTAGCTGAAGAACTGGGGATTGACCACAAAACGGTTTTGGCGCATTTGAAAAAAGCTGGGTACACAAAAAAGCTCGATATTTGGGTGCCTCATGAGCTCACTGAAAGAAACCTAATGAACCGTGTACTCATTTGTGATTCTTTATTACGACGTAATGAAACCGAACCATTTTTGAAGAAGCTGATAACTGGTGATGAAAAGTGGATCACGTACGACAAGAACGTGCGAAAAAGATCGTGGTCAAAGGCCGGTCAGGCTTCACAGACTGTGGCGAAACCCGGGTTAACTCGCAACAAGGTGATGCTGTGTGTGTGGTGGGATTGGAAGGGCATTATTCATTATGAGCTGTTACCGCCAGGCAGGACCATCAATTCTGAACTGTACTGCGAACAACTGATGAGATTAAAGCAAGAAGTTGAGAGAAAGCGGCCGGAATTAATCAACAGAAGGGGTGTGGTTTTTCACCATGATAACGCTAGACCTCACACATCTTTAGCCACTCAGAAAAAATTACGGGAGTTTGGCTGGGAGGTGTTAATGCATCCGCCGTATAGTCCTGACCTTGCACCTTCAGATTTCCACCTGTTTCGGTCGCTACAGAATTCCTTAGGCAGTGTCAGGTTGACATCACAAGAGGACTGCCAAAACCACTTGTCGCAGTTTTTTCATCAGAAGCCCCAAAAATTTTATAGCAATGGGATCATGTACCTACCAACAAGATGGCAAAAAGTTATCGAACAAAATGGCACTTATATACTTTAGTCACTTGTAAATAAACTTTATAAAAAAACCTTTTGAATTTTTATATAAAATGCGAAGAAACTTTTTCCCCAACCTAATATTTACAATGGTCAATTATATGAACAACTATAGAAGATTAATTTTAATACAAAACCACGCCCCTGTTTCCCGTCAGAATTTTTAATAAAATTGTATCTACGTATGAAAATTTACTAACTACATCGTCAAATTCAACAATCGCAATCTAAAAACTAGTAAATCCAAATGTCGAAAATAGTTTCAGTTTCGCATTTGTAGCTTTTGCAGGGTTCGCAAATATCCGATATTTATAATAAATATCAAAATATCAGATATCTTTGATATATATCCGATATTTTTGATTTTTTGATATTTTGGATATTTTCAAAATTACATACAAATTTTATACTCTGATATGTTTTTTCGTAATAGTTGAAAATTTGTATGTCTGATAATTTGAAGATAGGGAAGTAAAATTAAACTCATTTATTTATTATTGATATTCAAAGTTTTCAAATAAATTAAAAATCAACGATAGATACTTTTGAGTATCAATTTAAGTCTTAAATCCATAAAATGACTTTTGTTTATAACCAGAAGAAAAAAAAAGAGTATTAATTTTATCAGTCGAATTAATTTGACACATGGTATAAATGGTATAACAATAGTATAATAACAAACAAGGAATTTTCTTCCGAAAAACAGTGGGTCACGTGGGTGTCATAAGCCTAATGATTAGTTAATGTCGTGTCAAATAGCAAGTTTTTGATGACCTAGGCTTGTGAAACTCTCGGAAAATAAGACCTGTGTATTTAGACTATGACTTGATGTAAGATTTTTTACATTTAAAAAATTATTTTACATTTTTAAACATAAATATCAATTTTGATATATATCAAGCATAAATATCAATTGATATAATATATCATGATATATATCCGATATACATCAATTGATATATATCATGCGAACCTTGAGCGTTTGTATACGCATTTGTATTTTTTATAATAAAACTCTTCATTAATACTTCTATATATATTTTTTTGTTTTATTCATAGTACTTTACATACACATACTACGAATACACCAATTGTAGAACAGATTATAATTTATTATAATGTGTTAAAATAATGTGTTTTAACACATTATTGTGACAACCCTGCAGCAATGACGAATACCTACACAAAAGCGGCATTTCGCGCGACTTCAAACGCGTTGGACCACTGTATCTCTTTATTACACTGTGATATAACGTTTAGTAAACAAAACAAAACAAACTGCTTTAAGCATTAATCTATATAAATAAGTATAAAATTGAAGTCCTTTTTGTAATTTTAAATAGACAGCTTTTCACAAAACGTATATGAAGCATACCTTACTTACTAGGTACTTACTAGGATGGTCCTTATTCTAATAATTTTTATTTCATTTCACAGGGCACCACATAATATGATTATATACCTGCCATAAGAAATTTTTCTTAATTTATTTAAATAACATTTTAGGGGTCGCTAACTCGCTACTAAGGTTTGAATAAAAAAAAAAAACTTAATCTGAATTTGTTGATTTTTTTTAGTACCTAGTTTACCTACTTACAATAAAAAAACCTAAAATTTTAAAATTATTGTCTGTCCGTCTATCTGTCTGTTGATTCCAGCTGAAACGGCTGGACCGGGACTTTTCGGAACTTTCATTGGCAGATAGCTGCAGATGTTGTACGGAGTAACTTAGGTTATTTTATCTTATGACTCCGTTGAAAATACTTTCTTCCGTTCTGTTTTCGTTAGTTCTACGCAAACAAAGTTGAGGGCACCAGCTATTATTTATGAAGAATAACCTTTATAGGTATTAATAGGAACCAAAAAACTTTGTGTGCCTGTTGCTGTAAAGTGTAAACAAAGGGTACTTAGTCTTATTTTTTGTATTACTAGACTGATAATAATAATATATTCGAATATATAATATTTTATTGAGGCATGATTATTCTACTTTACCTACATGTTAAATATTATTATAGTGTGTGAATTTAGTTTCAAAATTAAGGATGAATAGGTAATCTACAATTATTGTTTATTTTTGGTCTAAGCCTGATCACGGAAAAAGTGCCATGGGCAAATTATTTGCTTAAAATTATTGCTTCAAACGAAATAATTACAGTAAATTTTTAAGGCTATGTTTCACTTAAATTACTTTTTGAATAATTTATAGTTTGTGTAAGAATAAAATGTTTATTCTAGTATTAAATATACGAGTATGTCATACATACCCGTTCATACCGTATACATATTTCCTAGTTAGAATACCGTAGACCTTACGAGCCCTATAGTTTCGCTCTATCCGTCCGTGTGTCCGTCCGTCTTCCCTTGCTATTTTGGTAATCATGAATACAAATAGACGAAATTTTGTATAATTATTATAGGTAATATAATAATATGTATTTTATTGTTAGTATTATAAAAAATATAAATTAGTATTTTAGTGTTGAACATACTTATATGTGAAGTAGGGATGATTTTTTAAATCTATCTAATTGTGTGGACTGTGGGTGTATCATTAAATGGTTCTGTTTAAATAAAGGTGCGGTTCCATACATGACTTTTTTTAATGTGAACCATTTTCGAGTAATTGACATCCAAAGTGGTTTAAAAGTTGGTCCTCAAATATATTTCTTATCCCAATATAATATAATCCTCATAGGTATTTCTTAACTATAAGAGGTAGAAATTTGTAACTTTACATACTAGATAGGTCGTGCTAAATACTTTTTAAGAATAATATTTTTAACGAAATACTTGGACATTTGAAAAAACCTATTGCGCGTTGATAATTACGGCCATAGATAATACTAGATGTTGCACGTGACTTCGTGCTCCCAAAAGGAAATCCCATCTTGTTCTCTTTTTTTTTTCAGTTTGCTCAAGAATGCATTAAAATGGGAATCTCATTTTATTGTCCTCTTGATTTAAGATTATATTGTTGTAAAAATTTAACAGTCCGCTCGTAAAAGTAACAATGAATCAGTTCGACGTAGTGCTATAGTGTCTCTTAACATAAAATATAAGTATTTATTAAATCAAACAGTAAAACATGATATCTTATGATTAAAATTAATAAATAGATATAAAATTTATTATATGTAGGTACATCATACTTTGTCCGTTAGATTTATATTTTGAAAATTATAATATGTAGCTTATCAAATACTATTGTACCTATATGCTACTTTTTTGATAGCTAATATTCTTTTAAATGAAGTAGTTTCGTTTCAACTGATAGTAAACATAAGGATCATATTTTATTTTTAGATTATTAGGTACCTATGGCTTCGCCTTAAATTGGATCATTTCTGGCTTATTGAAGAGGTAGAGTTCCTGTTAATACGGTTACAAGGTATATAATATTTGTAATATCATTAAAAATAACCTAACCAAGAGAACATCAGGACATGTCTAAAGAAAGTGCCGTAACTCTCTTTTTTGCTTTATATAATCTATACTTCTATACTCGTACTAATATAATAAAGAGGAAAAGTTTGTTTGCATTGAATAGACTCCGAAACTACTGGACTGATTTTGATGAAATTTGGTACAGATGTAGAGTAGACAACGGGGAAGGACATAGGCTACTTTTTATCGCGGAAAATGTACGGTTTCTGCGAAATTAACTTCTGCGCAACATCTAGTATTTAATAAAATAAACTTTAATTATATTTATGTCAAAATAAGTAAGGTATAGAATGATATTATATTAATTAAAAATACGTACAATATGACAGTTATTTCCTATTTAAATAATAGTACGTCGTTATGAATCGTAAGTGACTTAAGTGTAAGTGCACATTACAAGAATATTAACATAATTATGTACAAACTCGAACTGGATAGCTTACTTAATTTTATAGTAATGTAAATTCATGTTTAAAAATAATGCATTTTTTACACGTTTTTTACAACACGATAATTTTACCATTTACAGTGCGAACTACTAGTTACACAAGAAATAATAGCCGGGTGACGGATCAGCTACGGTCGATTGTTATTATTAAAATGGTTATATTAAATGCCTATTATGTAAAATTATCCGAAAATGTCGTTCACCAAGTTATTCGATTACGATAGTTTTTTTTCGTTATAAAATTTATATCTATACTAATATTATAAAGGGGAAGGTTTGTTTGTATGTTTATTAGCATTGAATAGGCTTCGAAATTACTGTACTGATTTTGATGAAATTTGGCACAGATTTAGATTAGACCACGGGGCAGAACATAGGCTATTTTTATCTCTACAAAATGTACGGTTCTCGCTAGATTTTCTTTAGAGGGCACTAAGTCGCGGGTAACGTCTAGGAAGATAAGAATTTTCCATGTAAGTTTATTTATAAACAATCTTTCTAGGCATTTTTGTAATTTTAATAAGGACAGTAAATATGTTATAATATTACATATTATTTTAACGACTTTATTACGTTTTACATGTGAAAGTTTTTGTGTATAATGAATTATTTATTATAGAACTCTACATTATATGATGAAGAAGTTTTAATTTTCGGTACTCTACAATTTTATATACCGACAGACAGATAGACAGACGAAATACGGACAGATAGAGCGAAGGTACAAGAGTTCTTCGTAGTACTATGGAATCTTAAAAGTGGAAGGGACTCCTTATGCAAAGGTATTTGTTTTAATATTAAGAATTCATCGCACGACTTGTATGTGGATTTTTTCGGATTAACCACGTTTATAAGAATAAATCTTTTTACATATGATGAATATGGTATTGAGCATAATATTTTTAGTGTCTGTCAAAGTCTTCTATAAATTTATTTTGAGCTTGCCCTTAATGTTTGTTTTCTTTGGGTAAAAATACACATCGTGTTCAACACCGCTTATGACACGGATGTGTCTTTTGTCCCTTCCCGGTGTGAAATCTAATTATACGACCACTATGCGACCAGAGAAAGCTTTAAAATATTCTTTATGAATATTCTATGGTACTATTATTATAAAAAAATTAAATGCATAAGTTACTTGTTCTTCTCGAATTGTAATAAAATAAATTATTTATTCACTAAAGCTTAGCGTTCTCTGAAATGTATTAATTAATAATTATCATAAAAAACGAGCGAGCTTTTATGACCATTATTTTTTAAAATGTTTTGATAATACAAGTATCAAGATTGATTGCTATGCGAAAATTAATGAAGCTACTGGAAATATCGACCGTAATTTAAGATAAAATTTACTTACTTGTAAAATTAACTTGTCATAACAAAACAAAAATCCAATAACTGATAACAATAAATAAGTCACAACACTACGGGCACTACGTCACTGGGGGTAGGGGATGGCGTAGCGTACGTAAATCGCGACGTAGACGTTCAGATCGATTCCAATGCGGGATTGTTTTGATAAGGGCGGGTACGGACGCTGCGTTCTCACCGGCTGCCGGGAGGGAACTGAACTGAGGCCTTCGCGCGCGCCAAGCGACTGACTCTGGCCCTCACATCACTCGCGATAACACCTTCAGCACTGCAAAGCGCTACAATCCCATCTCTTGACTGTAGACCACAATTACTCCAGCGCTGTAGAATTCATTTCGGAGAACACCGAAGACCGATCCAACCACCAGAACCAACGTTGATAAGCTAAATACATACGACAAGTGCATTCATTCATTTGTAATGTAAAATTAACTTCATAATGTGATTACGGTGAATCAACAATCTCCACGCAGGGAGATAATTGTTAATAGTATTAGACATAATTACTCTGAAGTGATTAGTGTCTGTTTCAGAAGTTATAAAAGGCTAGCTTTTGACCGTGGCTCTGTCCGCGTTAATATAATATCCCACGGGAATGCTATTCTTTTTCGAGATACAAAGTAGTCTATGTGTTAATCCAACTGAAACTACTACCATACCAAATTTAATTAAAATCTTTTAGTATTTTTTGCGTAAAATTGTAACAAACATCCATCCATCCATCCTCACAAACTTTCACATTTATAATAGTAGTAGGATTATGTTGTCTGTTTCTTAGGACATGTAGAGAAGTAAAGTTTAATTTATATTATAAGGACCTAAATATTTGTGCAAATGGCACAAGTGAGTTATTAAAAAAAGTTGATTGGATCCTAAAATATTTTAAAATCGGGCGAGTTATATGCAGAGTGATAATTTTTACAGAGTTAGTTATACTAGAAAGCTCCGTGGCCTAGTGGGTAGACCGTTTAGTTCGCACTCGAAAGAGTGCAGGTTCAAATCCCAGGTTGTGGCGTGTACCAATGAGACTTTTTCAGATCTCAAGTACATTATACGGACGCTCTAACGGTGAAGGAAAACGTCGTGAGGAAACCCGCACATGGTTGGCTCCAGATGTATTGACCAGTTCATTCCTCTGAACTAGGCTGACTATGTTGTGAGAATGCCGTATGTGCTTGGGCAACCATATGACATTTAAAAACTGATTGTCCCAGGCACTACAGTATTTCATGAGTGGTTGCTTCGCTCGGAGAATACTGTATAAATCATCCATTAACGGATGTAAATGCCTAAGTTTTAGTTATACGAGTATATACACACGTTAAGTCTATGATAGAGCGAGTAAAACAGTGGCGTTTAACCTATAATTTATATTAAAGCATAATAATATGGAATATTTACAGCAGTAAACCCTAGATAATTAATCTCCGGTACAGTGACAAGTAAGTTGTGTATCGAGGTCAGTGTATCGCTACGTAAAACTGAAAGTCGAGAATTAGATACGGCATACTACGTTTAACATCTTCGTTTCCATAATTATATGGACGGATCTAAATTCCTATTAATGTATTATTTTAATAGAAACTTTTTAAAAACCATATTTTATAGAAATCTCAAAAATATCACCCAAAGTAAATTACTAAATACGTGATAAGAACATGTAGAGTGAAAATATAAACTATAAAAATATGGTATTTTAAACACTATTAAAAATTGTTTTCTCTCTCTGGTTATTTTAGAATATAAATAAATAAATAAAAAGCCTTTATTCCGTAGAAGATATAATACAGAACTAATTAGTATACATACTATTAAAATAAATAAATTGAAACTTCTAGAACTCCTACGCGGGTGTAGGCCTCCTCCAGAGAAGTCCATTTTTCTCTATCTCGGGCTGTGTTTAACCATCCTGGACCAGCTAACGATCTTATACCATCCACCCATCTCGCTATTGGTCTACCTCTGCGACGTTTCCCAATTGGGCAATTCCACCGTGTCATTCTTATGGTCCATCGGTCGTCAGACAGTCTGGCTACGTGGCCAGCCCACTTCCACTTTAATTTATGAGGTAACATAGAGCGTCCGTGGCTTTCGTTTCGTCTCTTATTTTTTATGTTTTATTTTTTGAAGTCTCTATCTTCAACATGCTTCTTTCCATGTTTCGTTGGCACGTAATAATTTTTCTCTTAATTTTGGCTGTGTAATTCCAGGTCTGGCAACCATAAGTTAGGCACGAGGTAGAAGGCAGCTCGTCATGGTTTTAGTTTTTATCTCTACTGGCTATTTCAGAATATATTGTTTTAAATCTTAAATAAAAGTGCCTAAGCCTAAGCTTAAGCTTTTGTTTTTTGTAATTTATCTCTTCTTTTATCTGAGCTTCGAGGAAGCGGCGTATCTATGACATCTCGTGCGTCGCGCGGCAGGAAGACGGAAGTTATTTTATTTCTTTTAGAGAGCAAATTAACATGCAAACGTTAAGAAAAAATATTTATAAATAGTATATTCGTTGATTCAATCAGTTGATTACACTATTGAATATTTTGTGATTATGACTACGCATTATGCAAGGGGTTACTAGTTCAAGTGCCGGCATATAAATGTGACTTAATATGAATCAGATTTATTTCAATAATTAACCGTGGATTTAAATACTTATTATTTAAATTCATATTAAAATAAGCTCAAAAAATACATACATATTTTCAAATGCGACTTACAAACGTATTATGTATATACCTACAAACGTTTAAAAATATTACAGTGAGATTTTTTAAATTGCAAAAACAACTAGCGGTCGCCTGTGGTCGAAATTCGACCAAAATAATTCATAATTTTTAAGTATAAACTCATAAGGGCTATTTTGCATCATACATAGACAAAAATATGTAAATATTGTGACAGATTAACAAACGTCCACGTGATACAAAATTTAATTATCAATCGCACGGTAGTGTGTTAATAATCTGAGGTGTCGTTATTATTTTTACTAACAACAACACACACTTCCTTAGATTTTAGCTTACTGTACAACTTCCTCCACATAAACTTTAACTGTGCCAAATAGCTTACTCCTCCGTTCACAAAATTCTCGTAAAATGAACTCAAAGTTTCCGCTAAACGTATTAAACAATGTGAATCTAAATACTTAATATAATACATGTTATAGCTTTCAAATACAACTTTGTAACACCCAATAATCTTCATCTTAGGTTATCCTTAGCATCGTGTTATTCTATTTACATTGCTTACGGGAAATGCCTTGTTTAAAATGCAAATATCCTATAGATAAAAGGAATCACTTCGTGAGCATACTTGAGTTATAGCGGAGCAAGACTTTCGAGTGCCTTCACGAGCTCTGATCGATGGCGAGAAGATTTTAATTCCTGGTTATTTTAAAGCTCTTTCTGCATTGACTATAATAGTATTTATGGCTAGCTGCTAGGATAATATTAGCTAATTTATTATGTTGCTAACTAAATTATTACATCACGACATAATATATGAACATTTTACTAATTTACATTTACATTTCTACAAAATAATTATGATGTAACATGACATTTTTTTCTGCATTCTTTCTAAAAAATATATTTAGGCTAGGCCAAACTATATCTATACTTACTAACATTTCTCATAAGTAATGATTATTTAGCATAACAGAAACAAGAAAAAATATTATTATAAATCCTTACCTATTTTAAACTTAAGCCTAAAATATATCCTTTAGTATTTGTAGATTATTTGGATGTCCTTTAATAAATCTTAATTCACAGACCTTTATAATATTATTATAGACGAGACATGTCGAGCCAAAAAGTGTCTACACTTAAACTGCCCCACTTTTGGGGTTCTTTGGGATACTTCAGTTTTGACATTTATCATCTTGACATTTTGATGTTTGCTTTCCGCAGTTTAATCAGCATTTAATTGACAAAATCTTCATTCTTCAGCTGAAATCGAGATGGCATATTATTATATATTTTTCTTGTATGAAGATTTTTTCTGTCAAATGTTGCTCATCATTAGTTTTGATATCGGTGTCTTAATTGATTTTTTTTATAAAACTAGGGGGCAAACGAGCAAACGGATCGCCTGATGGAATGCGATTACCGTCGCCCATGGACACCCGCAACATCAGCGAAGTTGCAAGTGCGTTGCCGGCCTTTTAGGAGGGAATACGCTCCCTTCTTGAAGGTTTGCAGGTCGTAATGGTCCGGAAATACTGCTGAAATATGTATTTACTTGTTTATTTTTATTTATTTTTGCACTTGCCTATCTACTTGCTAAGAAATACGAAGTTGGGACTGGTTTGTTGAATGTATACTATGTCACATATTAAACTTAAAATCTATACTTAATATTATAAAGCTGAAGAGTTTGTTTGTTTGAATTCGCTAATCTCAGGAACTACTAGTTCGAATTGAAAAATTATTTTTGTGTTGGATAGTCTATTTATCGAGGAAGGCTTAAGGCTATATAACATCACGCTGCGACCAATAAAAGCGAAAAATCAGCGGAAAATGTGGAAAAAAACGGGTAAAATTATTCATATTTGAGGGCTTCCGTTGCGTGCCCTGTGTAAACGATTCCAGTTACCCAAAAATATGTATGAAAGAATTATTCCTCTTTAAATGATCTAAAAAAATGTCCGCGACAATATATATCTTTGTTTTAAGATTGACTCACTACAACCTTTTTTATGGTAATCAAATTTGGTCGAAATGAATGCATTAATTGCGCTATCAGTTGACGCGGACGAAGTCGCGGGTAACAGCTAGTATATTAAAAATAACGTAATACCATAAATTCAAAATCAAAATGTATTATAAAACATAAATGTAAATTTATTATATACCATGAAAGTAATTTATATGTTAATTATACATGTGCACGTTTATGTATGCATTAAAAGTGCTTTCGCCTATATTACATATTCTGTTACGAACTTAAAACATCATAAGCTACCGAAAAATGTACCGAGATACAAGAATTTAACGGTAATTCACACAAACACTTCACAAGTAATTAACGGTTAATAGGTTTAAGTTTACGTATGTATAGTAGACTGAGACAAATAAACCGTACATATTATATCATAAACTAGCTAGCTGATGCTCGCGGCTCCGCCCGCGTTAGTACAGTAACCCACGGGAACCATATAATTGTTTATTTCTATTAGACCGATAGATTATATGTTTCTAAGTCGTTTTATGTATAAAAGTCATTTTCTGAAATTTTTGAGTTACGCCACTTTAATTCTAAAGGTGCGATATGTCCCGTATGTGTTTTCCTCGCTTCCGGCAGATGGCGCGGTCACTGGTACACAGCTTTGAAAAACTGTTTTTTCGCGGTCGCGGATATGTAACTGATGCAAAAAATAGATAAAAATAATCCTTGATGCGGATTATATATCATGCTAAAATTTTAGCTCGATCGGTGCAGAACTTTTTGAGTTTTTTAAGCGTACACAAACCAACATAACATTTTTATATATATAGATTATATCAGTATACGTACCTATCACGTACTATTGAGAATTAATTTTATTTGACGACCTCAATGGCTCAGTGGTTGAGCGTGTTGATGATCAAGCCGGGAGTCGCGGGTTCGAATCTCGTCGAAGGAACGAAAAAGTTTTTCTGTGTTCCTTGGGTCATGAACGTATCTAAATATATAAAAGGCAAACCTGACTAAGTCATCTATCAACGCACAGCCGAAACTACTGAACGGATGAAATTTGACGTACATATAGTTTTAATGACGTAAGCATCCGCTAAGAAAGGATTTTTTAAAATTCGCTCCCTAATTGGGCGAAAAAGGGGTTAAAATTTTGTATGGAAACCGAACTCCACGCGGACGAAGTCGCGGGCAAAAGCTACTATTAATATAAATGTATAGTATAAAAGTATTAGGTAAATATATACCATCTACCCCATCGTCTCGATAAAAAATCTAGGGGGTTCAATAAAAATGTGAAAGATATATATGTGTTTGGTGTTTCATTAATCATTATAGATGAACCTTATCTATTTTTACAGCGAAAACATCTACGAATAGCTGGTACAGCATAAGTTCAAAATCTGCTTATCAATATCAAATATTACGATAAATATGAAAGAGATTTATTGACCCTTTTGTATATCTTATCTCTTCATTGTTGTCTAACTTTCGGACTGAGGTCTTAGAAAAATGGAGATATGATTTATTAATACTTCGTAGCTGATAATGTTACTGAAATCGAGAAACTAACGGCCGAATTCTGAAACGTTAGTTAAATTAAGTGACGCTCAAGTCACATGCTATCCTTGTTATTTCGGCTAGCAGAGACAGCGACAGCCTGTGAATAGCAGGGCTCTTAATTTTGTTTATCTTATTTCGGCCTTAAGTCGCTAAGATAAACATTTCTTTTATTAAAACGTATACTAGCATTTAATAACGATATTGTTTATTACAAGTTATCTTTAATTACCTATTTTATAAATAAAATAAAATATATTGTGTTTTGCCACATCTAGAAGTTTCTTAGTCATAACTTGTGTAGCATCTCAAAAAGTTTTATCTCATTCGGCGGTACATGTAGATAACACTTTTTATGTTTTCTTGATAGAGAAATGTTACAAAAAACGGAGCAAACATTATAAGCAACAGTCGTAGTGGCACCATTATCCAGAGAGAATTTTCAAGTAGACACGATAGGTACTGCAAGCTTAACGATGGGCATGAGCCCACCACACATTCCCAAGAAAGGTTGGAGAAGTAGGAAGAATTCCAAGTTACTTCTCCACGCAAAGCGGGAGACAGCACAAAGTTGCAATGACCAAAAAGTCAAAGAACTAGAGGGGAGGCACCACGGGAATAAAGACTATTAAGTCATACTAAGCGAAAGTTAAGTTTATGTCTTTTATTCTGAAATTATTGTGTTGGAGTGTTTCCAATAATAATCGTGGCAAAAACGCTTGAAAGCACGTAAATTCCCAGGGCTGTCCACGAGATCACCGTAATATGCGACTCCAAAGTAGGCTGTTTAGCATTGCAGTTCTTCCATTTCGCCAGAGACCATACTCCCATAGAATATGATGAGCGGTTTAACAATGGGAAGTAGCGAAAAATGAGATAAGGGTTACTTCACACCGCAAGATACGCGACGTTACGAAATAAAAAGATACATGACATATTTAGTCATACACTGAGCACGTGGTCATACATTGTACGTGGTAGAGCCATGCTTCGGCACGAATTGGGCCGGCTCGACCGGAGAAATACCACGAGCTCACAGAAAACCGGCGTGAAACAGCGTTTGCGCTGTGTTTCGACGAGTGAGTGAGTTTATCGAAGGCCCAATCCCCTACCCTATTCCCTTCCCTACCCTCCCCCATTACCCTATTCCCTCTTAAAAGGCCGGCAACGCACTTGCAGCTCTTCTGATGCTGCGAGTGTCCATGGGCGACGGAAGTTGCTTTCCATCAGGTGACCCGTTTGCTCGTTTGCCCCCTTATTTCATAAATAAAAAAATACGCTGTGCGGCGCGATGCAACCTGATATTCCAACTCTTACAATGAAACGTGTATCTTCCTGTGTAATGAATAATGTTCAAAATTGAAAAGCTATCTTGAAAATGTAGAGCTATCTTGAAAATGTAGAGCTATCTTGAAAATGTAGAGCTATCTTGAAAATGTAGAGCTATCTTGAAAATGTAGAGCTATCTTGAAAATGTAGAGCCATGTCGCGTATCGTGTCTTTTCGGTGTGAATTGACCCTAAGGACTGTTGACTCCGAATTCTTTATGTAAACTATTACGGTATTTTAACCAGAACCCTAGTTCTCGTATTTAACTTGACTTTCAATTTACTTTCAAAGAATTGTAAATGAATCGTCTCCATATCATAAACTGATTTTTATGGTTTGGACTAATCAAAATGCGTTTGTAGTTTATGAGAATATCATTTTGCTATTGTAACATATCGAGAGTGTATCGACCTGTATTATTGTAATACTAGCTGATGCTCGCGGCTCCGCCCGCGTAAATACCTTATCCCGCGGGAAAGCTGTACTTTTTCGGGATAAAAAGTAGCCTATGTTTTAATCCAGAGCCTAAACTACTACCATGCCAAATTTCATCAAAATCTGTCCAGTATTTTTTGCGTGAAAGAGTAACAAACATACATCCATCCATTTATCCATCCTCACAAACTTTCACATTTATAATATTATATTAGTAGGATTTAATTAGCAGAATTGACTACTGATGTCGAAAGCTTTGATTGAGACAGAAAACACTCGTCGACTATTATGGTGTCGCAAAAGAAGGAGTTCTGGAAACTGGCAAGTAATAATTTACAAACAACAAAAAACTCGAAATAAATCATTGCATAAACAGATGATAAGTCAGACGTTTTTGCTGTTATCAAGATATCAAGTTTGATCGTATTAACTCATAATGATTTACGTTTTAACAACTGCAGGATGATATAAGCACGCAACTGTTGAATAACTCAATGAATTCAATTACGTATTGTAGAGACTTATAGAGATCGAGGATGTGTAAATGAATGCGCCCACACAAATTATTATTTACTCAGACGAACATTTTATATTCTTATCATTAAAATGTTGTCACTGAAATTTGTTTTCTGAAATGAAAATAGCTTAATCTATACTAACCTTTAAACTGTCGACAGTCTAAATGACGTAATAGACTCATCTGTCATTCTAGATTTCGGCCTAGGTCTAGACGACATGCGAGCAGGTGTCGGATTTCTGTTGCTTAGTTTAGATACATTCGATACATACAATATAATCGAAGATATATATTTTAAATACTATATTTATGTATTTATTTACATGTAAAATTGATTTAGCTCTTAATTAGTATTTTTTTGATGCATTACAATTTTTTTATTCAGGGGAAAAGTCCCGCGAGATTACCTGTTGCTCGCACTAAGTCGCGGGCAACATCCAGTTGATTTACAAAGTAATATAAATTATAAATTTCCAAAATACATTTTAAGGCCACCCGAGGCCCAATCTGGCCCAAAGAATGTCCATCGCTATCAGCAAGGAAACTCTTGATGCCTTTACCAAGTAGGCTCAAAGAGAGCACCTACTCGGCACGGTGAGGACGACCTCGGAATTTCTTTTTTTTTCTAGTTTTTTAAGGTTTGAGTTTTTTTTTCTAGTTTTTTACTTTGTAAGGGCCTTTTTCACTATCTACTGATAAGCGTTAAATTGTTTATTTGCAAATAAGTTACAGTTAAGGCGTGAAGAGTCAGAAGCTTGGTATTACATGAGATCTGATAACTTTTTGGCAGTGCGATTTTGGTATCACTTTACATAAAAATGTTTTGATAGGATTGTAGTATTTATTTTATGTATAAAGTATAAACATAAAATAAATACTACAATCATACGGCCATAAGGCCAATAAAGATTTATAAAGTTATGTTAAGAAAATAAGACGTTAAGGCACATAAGACAAAAAAATGTCAACATGTATTTACTTAGAATGATCACCTTTTACAGACGGTATTCTCGTTCTACCCAATATGGAATGTAGATCTAGTCTAAGTGATTTTTTCTCGACTGCAAAATAACTAAACGGGTATATATCGGACGTTGTAAAAAACTAACTGCTAACGACATTTTTAATGTTTAATTGTGGTGAATTGCACGACAATTCCAGCATGTTAAGTTTTTGACGGACGAGCTCAAGAATCCTGCCGATACACCTGCCACTTGCCAGCCACTTACGAAATAATTATATTTATCTCGTACCACTCCGACTGTTCGCACGGTGAGTCCATCTTTAAATAGCTGAGTAATAGCACATTATGTTTTAATGCCCTCTTTATTTCTGAATTGTAGCTTCTATCTGAAGAGTTCAAGAACCCGGTTATTTTGGTGTGAAAACTGGTTTAGTTAACTAATTCTGTTTCAAGGATTCTTGAAGGACTTACTTAATTGTAAGAAAATACTTCCACTTAATTATGAAAATAATGATTTTAATTTACAAACTTGGCTCAATAAGATGTTATTGGTGGTGTGTTGGTTAGATAAATAAGAACGACCCGACCTCGAGATAAGCCTCGATTAAAAAGTTGAGATTTTACTAAGTTCGGATTTCTTTAAAAAAAATTATGTGTACGATATTGCAGAGAAAGGCGCATATTCCACCTCACTAAATTAAAACGTCCTAAATGGTTCAGTAACTGAATTCAGCAAACATAAATAGCATTAAGGAAGAAAAGATCCTAATAAGCATCCTAAATCGGAAGAAGTGTGGCTTCTGACTGATTTTATTCTAATTACTTTTCTTTTTAGGCTCCTAATTAGGACGTATGAATTTAGTTAGGTGAATTAGGTACGCGTAAATGGTATCTCCTGAAGCCTACGGAGAGTTACAAAACACTCATCTGGCAGGAATAAACCTGCAACAATTACCAGAAGCTCAATTCTCGTATTTAAAGTAGACTTTCATTTTACTTTGATTGTATTGTAAGTGAAGCGACATGTTATCATAAACTGATTTTGTGACGTTTGGACTAATCAGGGTGCGTTTGACGCTGCTTTGACGTTTACTAGAATACCGGTTTGACAGTTTTAGCGTATCGGAACTTGATTGTAATTGTATTAGTGCAGGTTTTATTTAGCAGAATTAACCCACTGCGATCTACCATTAGAGAATGATACTTTATTAGTATTTTCATGTAAGTATTTTATTGTTTAAATGCATTCTAAATATTCTATCTGGTAGTCACACTTAGGGTTGCCAACTCTTTTAACGAGAAAAAGGTAAAGTATATTTAGTTCTGAGAAGAATATTAAACAGTATTTTAGAAAAATGAACAGTATTTTATTTAATGATTTAAATACAAATTTTTTAGAACTTCTCACACAACTTATTAATTTACAGCCTTTTTTAAAAACTTCATACTCCTTACCACATTCATAATGATTAAAATAAATGAGGAGCTCATTTTTTATTCAATAGATAGTTTGTCTATTTTTAACCTCTTGCCATTTTTCATTCATTACAACCTGAAAAAACTCTTTCAGTAAATGCTGAGGTGGCGGGTATAGATAGTAGAGAGACAATTTTAATAATATTTTTTAATTCTTCTGAGGTGTTGGCTCCACTTTTGGCCAGTACTCATTTCAAGAAAATCTTTGTCTTCTGACATATTTTGATGCTGAAATCAGTATTTTTTGTATACTTTATTTTCGTTCAACAGTAAAAAGTGTAGTGTAATGTAAAACAGTATAATACTGTTTCTAATAGTATATTTGGCAACCCTGGTCACACTATACCTAACAATTAATATATACATTAAAATATAAGTGCGTTGGTTGACTGAATCACTCAGCCTCGTTGTGCCTTTACTTAGCCTTGAAGGTAATTTGTTAATTTATAGTAACTTAATCACCATGACTGTCAAGTAAATATGCCACGCAATAACCTTGTTATCTTTGATAATAACATAGTTACAAGTGCTACTACCGATTTTTGGTTTGCATTTATTTAGGCTATTTATAAACAAATATAATAAGTATGATATAAATTATTTGTGGATACCATATTATTAGAAGCAAAGAAACATAATTCAGTACCTAATTTAGTAACAGAATTATTATATATTTGGTAAAGATAAACACAACAAATATAAACTAAACGACCAAAAACATTATAATTTTCTATTTTACCAAACTTGAGCTCACTCTTGCGGAATCGCAACGCTGATTTTTAGTGAGCACCAAAACATACAAACAAAAAAATAAAACAACATAAAACTAAAAACGCTCATAGGGGAAATAAAAATGAGAACAATTATTAATTACTAGACGTTGCCCGCGACTTCGTGCACGCAAAAATTAATTTCGCAGAAACCGTACATTTTTCCACGATAAAAAGTAGCCTATGTCCTTCACCGTGGTCTAATATATATCTGTACCAAATTTCATCAAAATCGGTCCTGTAGTTTCGGGACCTATTCAATACAAACAAACAAACAAATAATCAATCAAACAAACAAACAAACAAACTTTTCCTCTTTATTATTAATTTAAATAACCAGTAACAAAATATATGAAAAACAAAATAGCAACGAAAATCAAGAAAATATGTAGTAGAGTTCTGATACACTATAACATTTTGTGGCAACACCGATGTTCATCGTGTAAATAGCGATGGAAACCAGCGTTTTCCTTAGTGTGACCCGGGCCACACCCGGGCATAGGTTCCAATCTTCTATGTCGTACTTATCTTCTATACATCTATACAAATAAATATAATTAAAGTGTCTGTTTATAATTTGAAATAAACAACTCTTCACTTAATGCATATGAAAGTTTATTCGATAATAACAATAAAATATCATATTTTAAAAAATTTGTCTGTCCGTGTCTGTCTGTTTGTTTGTTCCGGTTAATCTCTGAAACGGCTGGACCGATTTTCACGGGACTTTCACTGGCAGATAGCTGATGTTATAAGGTTTAACATAGGCTCCTTTTATTTTAGGGTTCCGTTTATAAAATAGGGTTCCTTAGTTGTTCCTTTCCTCGTTAGTTGCGGGCAACCAAGTTATGCAAACAAAGTTGCGGGCCTCAGCTAGTTGAAAATATAAGCGAGTCTCATCCGTGCGCAAGGCAGCTTTTTTGTCTGTATTAACTGAGTTTGCTATAAAGTTTGTGTTTAATTTTTACTTAGTACTAATTTAATAGAAACTTCTCATTGTAATTGTTCAGAAGTTAAATATTATGACATAAAATAAAAAACCAGCCTCGCATAGAATAGGGTTCCGCAGTCATTAGATTTTATGTTTAATATTCTACATGTTAATTCGTTACTTTTTTAACATTAGTACTCCTTATTTCGTTATTTTTATACGACGTTCTAGGTAAGTGAATTTCACAAGTAACACTAACTACTGAAGTAACAAAGTTAGGTACATAAGCCATTGATTGTAGTTTCCCTTCGAAGTTTATCACATGGACTAACATCATGAATTTTTTCAGATGTTTGAGCTACCCGTTTAGCTTTTTTTTAAAAAAAAAAGGGCGGGGGGGGGGTTAGCAGACAAAAAATGTGCGTTAAAGTTGAATATCTGGCAAACGGATACTTAAATCAAAAAATTGTTTTTGCAACCTCTCAAGTTTTAAAATATCTATCTAATGATATGGGGTAGACGTGAGAAAATAAAATTATCCCCACTTTACGTGTAGGGGAGTAACAAAAAAAAATGTTATTTTATTTTAGGTCTTTGTCGACGTGGTAAATGCACACAACCATGTAAAGTATATTATTTCTAACAGTTTGGACTATGTACAGCCGAAAACGGACGGACAGACATGACGAAACTCCAAGTGCCGTTGCACACGTTCCGGTTGCCGGGTAGCCGGCACCGGCTACCCGGCAACCGGAACGTGTACAACGGTACTAAGGGTTCCGAATTCCGATACCTGAACTGCGGAATCCTAAATTTTTCAATGACTATAAGATGTCTTTATTCTGTTCAACTTTCATTCAGGTGTCAAATACTATAATTATGCGAGTTTTCACTGTATCATTGGGATGTTTTGAAATCAACATGAAACATAGGAAGATAGCTAGCCTTTCAAAACAGCATTTTTACTACCGTCTGTCTTGCGAAAAAATTACACATTAGATTAGCAAGATTAAAACATTAAGATTGTTTAAATGTGTGGTGTGAATTTAAAATGCACTTTAAAAATAAATGATTTACAAGAAGCATTGCAAGACGTAATGGAATTTTTATGTCCCATAGTTTATTTAGCAAGAATAAGAAAATATTTAAGCGTATACAAATCTGACCAAAACATTTTCATGTAAAATATCGCAAAGACGACCAAGATAAGGACAACGAGGCTCGTACAATCAAAAATCTCAGATCTCATGGGCCCAGCTTCTAGTTCAGTATCGCGCCCTAACTCCACAAGCCCCACTGTCTGCACCGTCAAATAATTAGGTGCATTGCTCGTGAATATTATTCATTGATATTTAAAGAATATATTAATAATTAGTAATAACCTACATGCAAAAGATGTAGGCTATTGTAATTTTTATGTTATAAATTATCTATATTCATTGTAATAAATAATAAAAAATAGTTAAACGTTCAAAAGCAGCAATGTTTTTCGTAAATTACTTAATTAGTTGTCATGTCTTTATTTTAAACTATTTTAACTATTACTAGCTGACGCAACTCACGTTTTTCTGTCCTTAAAACTGGAATAAATCACCTACAATCTACATCTGCACCTACAACTAAACCTACACCTTTTACACAACACATACACCCACCTCTACACCTACAATTTCAACACTATCTACACCTAATACCTACAACCTACTGTTAATTATTTCATACCAAAACTAATACAGAAATTATTTGAATTTTTATATATCCCAATAATTAAGGATGTAATAAAATAATTAAACAAATATATTTAACGATAAGGATATGAATCAGTTGGAATAATTAATTTACAAAAATAAATTTTAAATGTTACTTGACCGAAAACACTTTTGGAAAATATACCTACTGTGCGTAATTGCAACTGGTAACAAGAAAATAGTTTTGCAGAATATATTACCTACTAGCTGTGGCTAATTCGTTAGGCGTTGAACAGTTTTTGATGATAATGATGAGGATAAAAAGTATCCTAAGTCACGCCTTATAACATCATATAATATCTGCCAGTGAAAGTTCCGTGGAAATCGGTCCAGCCTTTCCAGAGATTAGCCGAAACAAACAGACAAATTTATTATTGTCAATGCCGTATATACTTTCTTATGCATTAAGTAAAAAGCTGTTTATTTAAAATTACAAACAGACTCTTCAATTTTATTCATCTGTATTTATCATTCATGTATTCATCTGTATCTTATGCGTTGGAATTTGGAAATGTCTCTTGACAGACAAGGACAAAACATTGTATTGCTTATCTACTGGATAAATATTTTTATTAGTAAGGGGGATAGAGTATACGAGTAGAATATGTCTAGATATTAGATAGTAAACAATAGAAACCGACACTTCAATTTTATTCATCTGTATGTATAGAAGATGAATAGATAATAAAAGTTTGTGTAAATCGGGCTGATGTAATCGAGCCCTGCAATGAATTATTGTGAATGTCTTAAATGAATCATGCGGCACGTGATGCCATTCATGATAAAATGAATGAAAAGTTCACAGCATGTAGGTGTTTTGAGTACGCAATGACATTGGCGTAGTCGTAGTAAGGTCGTAATAGATTGAAAATTAAATTCTGGCTAAGTATACTCTGTTATTTCCGCATTGTATGACGTGAAATATACTTACTTCTGTGAAATTCTTCTTAATTATTTCGTAGGGGAGAGACAAGTTTGTTAACATTTAGGTATACAATGTATGATCCAATGAATCGGAAACGAGTAGGTATACTAAAGTTACAGCTACAGCTGGGCCTCTAGTCAAGATGCATTCGATAGTTTCGACGACAGACTTTGAAATCAAAAAGTATTGGATTTGACATAAGTCATCGTTATGTGACATGTCGTTTGCGATGCGTTATGTCAAATCCCATACAATTTGTTTTCAAATTTCGCCCTCGAAATTATCGAATGCATCTTGACTAGAGGCCCTGTAGCTCTGGGTATAGATATATTTAGTTATCTCTATTTAAAATCCAATTACTTCCCAGATCAAACAATTCATTACGCTAAGCAAGGACCGCATTACGCATTACGCAAAGCACCCTCAATTTTAGGTAATTTTGACTGTTATAAAACCATACAAAAATAGAAGGGTACTTAGCTGAAAGACTATTATATTAAAATCATTTATCTAGTATTAGTTCTCGTAAACATTACTTTGGTCACGACTGATAACGGACGGAGCCCACGTCGGCCAAGGGCTGCAGCCAGCGGACAATTTATATATTGCTCTACAAATATTTATTTGCTATATTTTATAACTCCTGCTTTAATTACTTTCGGTCTATTGTTAAACGGATCTTTCTGGTAACAGATATGAGGTTTATATGCCTTGAATATAATGGCCGCACTTTGGCAATCGATACTATAGTAGTATTATTTATATACATATCTTAGTGTGGTCACAGAATAATCTTTTCAAAAAAATAAGGTTCGAATCCTTGCGGTGTGAATCGACTAACGACCCACAATGTGTTCAATTCGTCACTTAACTGTCAAATATTTATTTCAGTTCGTTAGTATTCAGTTTAGGGTAAACTGGGTACGGTTGTGCCAGGGTACGGCAGTGACAGTCGATATAACAGCGAAACTATACGGAATGCGGGTAAGGTTCAAGGGGAAAAAGAAGCAGCATGCATGTCTAAACATGTGTCATAGTATTGCGTCAATCAGCGCCGACGTTATCGTAAACAGGAGTCCATAGTGCTTTTCAACACTCAAAAGTAAGTTATATAAGTAGAATATTAGTTGATAATTACGAGTGGTTATTTTTTACGTAAATTGTTTGGCCTAGTCATAGCGATCTTTTGTTTTCGAAAGAGTGCGTTGGGTACGGTTGTGACATATCTTTATATATATTTTTGCTTGTAGATGCCCAGAAAACGCTTGCGGAAGGCCAAAAGAGCGCGGTCTGACACTACTAAATATGAAGATGCTTATGAGAAGTGAAACGCAGGATTTATTTACGGAGAACTGCGGAAACGCATGAAAAAAAAAATGGATCATGTGCCAAGGGTTGTGTAGACTCTGGTCCCATGTAGAGTACGGAGGTGAAAACCACCATTACATTTGTCACAACTGTGATTATGAATCTGACTAGATCTCATTATATATAATATATTCATAAACGTTTATTTTTTAATAGTTTTTGTTACAATTTGGTTAAACTTTTTCCAGTTACCTACAGTTAATTAAAGTTTATTTAATTTTTTGAGTGATTCTAAGGCTGTTATATTACCATTAGATGTTACAGTTTATGAATATTTGCTTAGTTAACGTTTTGACTGATTTTATAGAAGATGGCTATAATAACGTTCAATGTTCAGTGCCTTATTAAATATAAGATAGGAGTGATCACAGATTTTAGTTAATTTGCTATATGAATGTAAACATAGTATAAAATATTTTTTTGTGTTATGTTACATATTTCTAACAATAAAAGTCATTAAAAACAATTTCTGTGTATGTTTATATTTGTCACTACCGACCCCAACCACTGTCACAACCGTCCTTGGGGTGTGGCCGGTTGTGACACTTTCCCTTTTTTTTTAAAGTTGATGTTATAACTAACACAGCGTACTTTGGGTCAAAATTTTAGTATTTTTACGTAGACAAATGTACAAATTACGATTAAAGTTACTTTTCTCCCATCTAACTAGTAAATTAACAAAATTATAGACGATCAAACCAAAATTGTCACAACCGTACCCAGTCTACCCTACTGGTTTATTTAAGAAAATATCAGACGGCCTCTAGAACTGTGGTAGGTGTAGATGTTGATTGTTGGTGTTGGTGGTAGTTTTTTTTTTATATTTTCAAAAGTCACATTAATATGAAAATTCCAGAAAAAAGGCAATAACTTATGCTATGAATCTCTAGTGAGATATTTAAACATAAGCAGTTGCAGACATGGTGAGAGTGCAGGTGTAGGTGTAGATTGTAGGAGTATTAATTTATTACGGTTTATAGTTAAGATAGAACAACGTATGTCGGGACAGCTAGTAATGTATGATTTAAAAAGAAATAATAATAATTCATATCAATCGTACGCCATATATGCGGCTTTGACATTAGTTTGTTCATCACGTACGCTCACGTAACGTGCCCAAAACGGCGCAGGAAGGGCCACTGACTCAACGACCTCATACAGTACACCTAGCCTTTCACGCACAGTCTGCGGGCTGACGCAGTGTGTTTACTGATTGGCGTTAAGGAGCCTTTACATCTTCCAACAATGGAATTTGGCAAACACTCACCAACTCGAGAAAATCGTCCGAACAATTTTGACCAACACTGGCCAAAGTCGGTCGATCGCCTTATCGGAGACTATAGCATCTAACGGCCCGTTTTAATAACCTATCTATCTATAAATATTGTTACAAAACGTCGTCATTCAATAATTTGCTGTCGATACAAATTTGACGTTTCTAACAAATAGTTATAGAGAGATAGGTTATTGAAACGGGCCGTATATAAATAACTGGGCAGTTGGGCACACAGATCGTTGAGACTATCGCCAATCAGTTTAGCTGTAGGTAGGTCTAGGTGTAGGCGCTAGACATTAGTGTCATTGTCAATATAAATTATAGGTATCGACGATAGCATAATTATTGCTGTGATTGAAACTTGGGTGGAGTCTGTATCTGATGATTCGCACGTTATAACTAGACTACCATTCATTGCCCGCGGCTTCGTTCGCGTGAAATTAGGTTTTAAACTTTCATCCCTTATTTTGCCCAGGGCTGAATTTTGAAAATGCTCTGAAATACGTAACTCATTATTTTTTCGTACTCAATTCATAAGAAATATTATGCAAATATGTTCATTGTCCAAGGAATAAAAGTTAGTTTACAAACTTTTATCACCGATTTTCCCCCTTATGAGTTGAATTTTTAAAAATCCTTCCTTAGTGGATACCTACGTCATATTATAATAAATACGTGTACATAATTTCAAATTTCTAGTTTTAAGTGCTAGTGTGCTTTGATACATCAGTCAATCAGATTTGCCTTTTATAATATGTATATAGATAATATTATTGAACACCAGTGGCGTGAGGTTCCAATAACTCCATTCCCATCGGCTTTACTTACCACTTAACGTTTGAAGACTCTCATCGAAATCCCTCCCTACATACAGGATAGGTCTTGCCTATAGAGGAACACTAACGGTCAATCTGGCAATATATTTAACCCTATGCAAGTTATGCAACTGGCATCATAGTCCCACAGACACAACAAAACATAATATCTGGTATATCAAAATTTTATATTGCTCGATGGGCAACGTTCATTGTGTACGGCTCGTTATACTGACTGTAACTATTTAAGGCGTCTATACATTGCTTAGCTAAACAGGTGCAACTGCTAATGACGTACAAAGAAATAGATGGAATAGATACAATAATGACCTTAATAGTATTATTATTACAATAGCAAAATAGATAGTTACCGCTAGATAAATCTTACAACATTTGTATGTCTGGTATTATTATTTATCAGATAGAGTTTAAAATATGCAATGAGAAATAAAGTCCATTCAGTTTTTCGTTTCCATTATTAGAGCATCTTGCAAAAGCGTGTAATTAATATTTTAGTTGCAACATAAACAAAAATGTGTTATATTATAATAAATAGTAAAATTTGTAAGTGTTACCTAAATATTAAATTATTGTTTTCGATGGCATTGTAAAACGTGTTTCTTTTATTTTAGGAAATTATAATTTTGGTGGGTATAGGACTTACGATTGTTAATAGGTACTTATACTTGCAAATTTATGCTACGTTTACGTGGTAGAGCCATGCTTCGGCACGAATGGGCCGGCTCGACCGGAGAAATACCACGGGCTCACAGAAAACCGGCGTGAAACAGCGTTTGCGCTGTGTTTCGCCGAGTGAGTGAGTTTACCGGAGGCCCAATCCCCTACCCTATTCCCTTCCCTACCCTCCCCTATTACCCTATTCCCTCTTAAAAGGCCGGCAACGCACTTGGAGCTCTTCTGCTGCTGCGAGTGTCCATGGGCGACGGAAGTTGCTTTCCATCAGGTGACCCGTCTGCTCGTTTGCCCCCATATTTCATAAAAAAAAACGTCCAGACTGCTCGCGAAGTAGGCCGAGGAAATGCTCCGCGAAGTGACCCATAGTATGAAAAGGCGAAGCGAAGTGCATACCACTGGGTATCTTATTCGACCGAATCTTACCCACACTATCTTATTCGACCGAATCTTGGTCAACCTCGGCCTACTTCGCGAGTAGTCTGGACGAGGCTGTTATTAATATTTTTTTTTCAATTGCACACCATCTGTATGGCAGAATGTACAAAAACATGTTTTTAAATTACCAAGATCTCTGTAACACTATATTCTTGCAATAAACATATTATTATTATTACTATTATCATTATTTATGGTTTCGGCACAGAGTACCGAATAGTTATGGTAGTTTCGGTCAAAGTAAGTCACACGTAAAATACAAGGCATAACTCTAGGATAATGGGATTCGGTGGCTCTGTAATTAGCTTACTTAATATCAGTGCTAAGTTAGCACCTCGAACGCTGCACTTGACTTCGCGATGAAAGATTTATAAGAATTTCTTCATAAATGAAAGTGAAGTAAAGATGAAAGTGGCGCGGTCGGAATCACGTAATTTTAGTATTATCTCGAAACTGCTATATAATAGGGTTTACATTTTATTTTGTCTTCTAAAATTTTTTTACGGTGACTGTTAATGGTTTCTTTTCTAACGACTCCTGGTACATGAAAGCTTGCCAGTGTCAAAATGAAATTGCCTCATAGTCCTACATCATCAAGTGGTTCCAGTAAGACATTCCTTGAACCGTTAATAAAAACAAAAATATACATATATATTAAATTTTACTAAGAAAGGTAGCTACAAAGTATTCGTAGAAGCAAACAATAGTCATCTAAGAAATCCTTAAAATGAATTAATAATACAAAGTATTATGAAACATTAAGGGTCTAGAGCCTGTGTCATAATAGTTTAATAAGTCTCGAATAGCTTATTTGGAGGTTCGTCGCTGCTTACTTTGTACAAAGCGACAAAGACAAAACATGGAAATAATAAACCTAACAGAGTTGTATAATTTATCAAGTGGATATTATGGTAGGCGAAATCCGAAATTATATAGAACAGCGAATAACCTAACTGAAAATATGCCATGAAAGGTCTAAGGAGGGTGGAAATTATAAAGAACGGCGAATAACCTAACCTAAAATATGCCATGAAACGTCTAAGGAGGGTGGAAATTATAAGAAACGGCGAATAACTTAACCTAAAATATGCCATGAAACGTCTAAGGAGGGTTGAAATTATAAGGAACGGCGAATAACCTAACCTAAAATATGCCATGAAACGTCTAAGGAGGCTTGAAATTATAAGGAACGGCGAATAACCTAACCTAAAATATGCCATGAAACGTCTAAGGAGGGTTGAAATTATAAGGAACGGCGAATAACCTAACCTAAAATATGCCATGAAACGTCTAAGGAGGGTTGAAATTATAAGGAACGGCGAATAACTTAACCTAGAATATGCCATGAAACGTCTATGGAGGGTGACACAAAAACTTGTCTTTGTGTGTCTTTGTACAAAACTGTGTGTAGTGTTGTTTCACAACTTTTTAACTTACATAAGTTCATAAACTAGGTAATTGAATATAATTAAATTAATTACAGTTACCTAGTGAAGTTTGTTAAAATACCGTGCATACGTGTTAGTAGTATGAATATGAAGTGACAATCAAGGATATTATAATATATCGCCTTCCAATCGTAAGTGTTACATTTGGTAATTTAAGTATTATAATTTGCCTAATTTACTTAGTGTGTTTGTAAGTTGCTCTGTTCTCATATAAGTAGGGTTACCATACGTCCGGATTAATCCGGACATGTCCGGACTTTTAGACTCTTGTCCGGACTTCGTCCGGCCTTCTCATTTGTCCGGATTTTTAATTACTTGATGAAATATGAGAAATAAAACTAGTAAAGTTATATCGAGTGAGTCTTTAATCATCATTATATTATCATTTATCGAACAACAAAATGTTAATAATAATAATAACTCCCACACCGATCTCGGTGACGGTGGCCGGTTTCATTGAAACCAGGCCAGTTACGCAGGAGTGATTTTATAGTGCCCAAGTGTGTGCGCAGTACACAAGAGCACTCTCTCTTCCTTTTACTCTCGTAACCCAATGGGACGGATGACCGACACGACTGGCGAGAGATCAGGCGCAGGACCGACTTTTTACATGCCCATCCGACGCATGGATCATCTTTCTTGTCAGATAATCAGGTGATCAGCCTGCATTGTCCTAACCAAACTGGGAAGCAACTTTTTTTTTTTTTTGTTGTTCCCATGTGGGAATCGAACCCACGACCTCCGAGTCGAGAGCTAATGCTCGAACCACTTGACAACGGAGGCTGTTAAAAATGTTAAAATCTTTAATAAATCAACTTTAAAGGTCAAATAAAAAAAATATCCATAGAAGTTATTTTTGTTTACAAATTTTTTGTTCTTTTAACTAAGTACGACAAAAAGTCAAAAGTCCGGACTTTTATTGAAATGTCCGGCTTTTTGTCAGGACTTTTGTAATACCTAGATGGCAACCCTACATATAAGAATCTTAAACCGTAAATTGAAAAAAAAAAAAAAAACGAAACGTATAAATTTAAATTGTAGTCACTTTTTTAATCATAAATCACTATTAAGTTTGTAAGGATGTGTGGACACACGTGTTGATGTGTGTTTGTTACTATTTCATGAAAAAAAAAAGTCAACAAATAACTCAATTCATTTCCTTGAGTATTTAAAGTAATTCTCAACATACAACGAAATCTAGTTCATAAATCAAAGAAGCGGAGGCAGCTCAGCAATTTGCACTAGTAATTGAGTTAATCAGCCCTGCAGTTGAGTGCCCGCTCTCCGTTGACATCACATTCGGTGACGTACCCCCATCCACTTTCTACAATGATTCTCTCCAATTAGCGGAATGATTGGCGGGTGCGAGCACGCGACACACTTTGCTCTTGATACCGACTCGAAATTCATCAATCTGTCTGCTAGTGTAGTTTTAGATGTGATGCAATGCTGCTAGAGTTCGAATTCCGCACTTAAAGGAAGGAAGTTGAGCTAATTTCTTACTAGTCATTGAGTTCTGACTGATCAACAATATATGCCTAGTAAGGCTGGGACTATAATTTGATCTGGAATCTATCGGGCCCGAGAAAATTGAGAGCACTGAAAAAAGAACTCTGCCCTAATAGAATAGAGTTGAAAACCGAAGTGTCGAGCTGTCATAATTATATGACATTGACATTTGATTCGATACTTGTGTGCTCTATTTCAGGTTTTACCATAGTGCCTAAACCACTGATACGATTTTGATGTATGGGGTGTTAATAGATTTTATCTACTGAGGGTTGAATGTGGATATTGTACAGATTAGGTACCCCGTAGACTGTATCATTATATATTTTCCAGAATACGGTAATGACTTTTTTATTACAGTCGTCTCAAAAGCTTTTAAAGATAAAAAGATAACGTAAGTACTAGGTAACTAGTAAGTCTTCACTTGTAAGGTAGGTGGTAAATATATACTATTGATAAGTTTTCTGTATCAGATAGATTAACATCAATAAATACGCAATATAGGTAGTACGCACACTCGTGATGTTTAACCAATCGCTGCAAATGTAGTTTTTGCTTCATACCGTTGGCACTTATTTCAGAACTTTAATTATGATATGTCGAGGCAAAACACTTGGGAATCGCACATTAGGCGACAGTTTCTTCAGGAAATAACATCGTTCGCACAGAGAAATGTCATTAAGTATACGGTAAATGTGTTTTTGTACCCATACAGTTACAAATGGTTAAATAAGGGACATTGGAAATACTATGGAACAATTATTTGTACTTTTATATTGTAATTATTTACAAAAGATAATATAAGATTATGTTTTGCGTAATTGCATCTGGATAAAAACAACATAGGTGCGACCTATTAAAATTTTCATTTTCAATTATTGAGATAAAAAATTGAGATCTACATAAATATGAACTAAAATAAAATGTACGTAAAAATCGTAAAAACTACCTTATAGGAATTTGGTTTATGGACGCGATATTTTCTTAAAACGGATACGAAATTCCCAATGTCTTTTATATGTTGACTGTATGTGATTACCATTGCTTTTAAAATAAATGAAATTTTCGTGTGGTCATCATCGACCGCTAAAAACAATGAGGGTTTGCGTCTTCTCGAAGTGAGGAGCATAATACTGTATTCAACCGTGATATTCACTGCAGGTTATGTCAAAAGTGAACACTAGAAACAATAAAGAACTTACAACCGAAAACTGAAACGATACTTAAATTAAGTGACGCTTAAGTCGCATGCTGTCATTGTCATTTCGGCTAGCGGAGACAGCGACAGCCTGTGAATAGCAGGACTCTCAATTTTGACTAGCATTATTAGATTTTAAAATTTCATTCCCTATTTTCCCCCTTGGGGGTTGAATATTGAACAATCCTTTCTAAGCGGATGCCTACGTCATTACAACTATCTGTATGCCTCAGCGAAATCCGTTCAGTAGTGTCGGCTGTGCGTTGATGGATGAGTCAGTCAGGTTTGCCTTTTATATATATTTAGATTAGCATATCAGTATTAGGCCGTTAGTTCTGTCCTTGGGAAACTTATGGAAAACCTGCATCTATTTATGTAACGATTTAGTTGTGATACGATAAGATCGATGTTCAGATACTGTGCGCAGTCGGGCATGTACAATCAATGAATTTTAAACGAAGACTCTTATAATGCACAGCGTGTTTCTTTATTAGTAAACTAACGGAGACGTCGTTGGCAGCAATTCTCTGTCGATATTATACCATAAATACATACTTTTTTATTCAAAAGAATTCAATTCAAATTCATTTATTTGTATTGCAGAATTAAAAAGTGTTCGTCTTTTCAATAATTGTTGTGCTTTCCTGAAGCTGAGCTGAGCTGTTTTGTAAATTAACAATATATAACCCCATATTTAATCCTCATACTATAATAAATGTGAAAATTTGCAAGGATGGATGGATGTACCTATGTTTGTTACTCATTCACAAAAACTACTAAATGGATTTTGATGAAATTTGATATGGCACTAGTTCAAGCTCTTGATTATCACATAGTCTACTTTTTATCCTGAAAAAGTACAGTGTTCCCGTGGTATACTGTATTTACGCGGACGGAGTCGCGGGCATAAGCTAGTTTGCATATAAAATAAAAATAATACAATTTATTCCCATTGCACTATAGATATAACAGTGGTTTTCCCAGTCATAAAATCACAGTTATACGTAAATTGGGCCTGGGTAGTTGAGTAGTAGCAATTATACAGCAGCGAATAGGCAGATATTGCGGTTGACTCCGCATTAGCAGTAAAATTCTTTAGAAAATCACGTAAATTGCGAGCCTTAATGATGATCTTCCGCAGCGCTGTTTTCACCGATGAGGCAACTGTATGTAGAGCAACTCGGTCGTTATGACATAATTATTTTATACCTTTACTGTCTTTTAAAATTAAAAGAAATATAAAATTTTTTAAAACGCAATTAAATTATGTTGCAGACGTTTGTTTCTCTAAGCTCCGTTGGAAGGCCCAAAGTCAACCAAACCTATCGTTTATTCTGAATACTAAAACAACTCAGTTGCAGTGATCAAAATGTTTTGGAAGGTCGCCCTCATCACACGTGAGATCGCAGAAAAGAGAAAAAATACTATTAAGATATAAGTCCAAAGTCCTAATCCTAAACGCTTTTTAAATTTAAGAGGCTCTCAAGTCTCAAGTAATCATCATCATCATCGCTATCGCCATCCACTGCTGAACGTAGGCCTCCCCCAATGAGCGCCAACCGTCGCGATCTTGGGCAGTCCTCATCTATCCGCTGTTAGCCACCTTCTTCAAATCGTCGGTCCATCGTGCCGCAGGACGTCCTACACTACGTTTTCCCAAGCGTGGTCTCCACTCTTATACTTGTCTGCTCTATCGACTGTCTGTCTGTCTGCAGACACGGTCCACTTCCCTTCACCGTGCTAATTCAATGTCGGTGACTTTAGTTCTCTGGCGAATAACATGGTTACGAATTTTAATCCACCAGAGATGCCCTCAACATTGCTCTTTCCATCGCAAGTTCATATGTTTTTGGTGGCACCGCTTGCGTAAATACAGAATTTCACGGTAACACTGTACTCTTTCGGGATACAAAGTAGCCTATGTCGTTTCCCATGGTCAGCACAAAATCTGTATCTACCAAATTTCATCAAAATTGGTCCAGTAGTTTCGGAGATTATTAAATTCAAAGAAACAAACAAATCTTTCCTCTTTATAATATTAATGTCTTCGAGCTTCCAACCAATGTTGGATGCTTTAGGTATTAAGTAGGTACAGATTATGCCCAGCAGTGCCTCTGCCCGTAACAGCATGTAATTTTAAGAAGCCCTTAACTTTGAGAAGCGTTTAACAATCTAGCCATTTAATATGCAAAAGTGCGAAATAGTCATCACTTATATTATAATAAAGCTTTCGCTAACGAACGAGTCGGGTCGGAATGCGATTATTTCCTGTGGATAGGTTACTGATCGACTTATACTGGACCATATTATCATTGTTCATTTCTAAGAAGCGAGGAGGTAAAATTGATTGAAATAAATTTACCTATGAGATGTCTTTTTTCTGGCAATATAACTGTTGAAAAGAATTATGTACACTATTAATATTGAATGTAGAATAAATAAAAACTTAACTTTGGTGTGGAATTTTAAAACCAAAATGTAGACCTTTGCTTCATTTGATAATTTTCTCATGAAGAAAATCATGATTTCTTTAAAATGTATCTATATAATCCTACTAATATTATAATTTTTTTTTTTTTTTTTTTTTTTTTTATGAAATAAGGGGGCAAACGAGCAAACGGGTCACCTGATGGAAAGCAACTTCCGTCGCCCATGGACACTCGCAGCATCAGAAGAGCTGCAAGTGCGTTGCCGGCCTTTTAAGAGGGAATAGGGTAATAGGGGAGGGTAGGGAAGGGAATAGGGTAGGGGATTGGGCCTCCGGTAAACTCACTCACTCGGCGAAACACAGCGCAAACGCTGTTTCACGCCGGTTTTCTGTGAGCCCGTGGTATTTCTCCGGTCGAGCCGGCCCATTCATGCCGAAGCATGGCTCTACCACGTAAAAATGTGAAAGTTTGTGAGGATGGATGGATGGATGGATGATTGTTACTCTTTCACGCGAAAACTACTGAACGGATTGCGATGAAATTTAGGCTCTGGATTAAAACATAGGCTGCTTTTTAACCCGTAAAAGTACAATTTTCCTTTGGGATAATGTATTTAAGCGGGCGCAGTCGCGGGTAACAGCTAGTATAATATAAACTAGAGATTGCTTACCTCTTGGTTACCAAACTTCATCAAAATCCGTGCAGCAGTTTTTGCGTGAAAGAGTTATAATACATCCATACATACGAACTTTCGCGTTTATAATATTAATAAGAATAACGATATTATACACTTTGCTCAAGTTTACTTTTCATCCATTAATTATCAAGACTTTTGTAGTCTTGATACTTGATTTTGAAAGTAAACAAGAAGGTAGCAATTACTTTGAAGACCTTTAAATGTTAACTCCATTTAGTCGAATTATAAAGCTAAAAGCCCTGTCAATTGTCATAGACGTAAAACACAGGTTGCATTATCTACTTCGGGATAGTACATTGAAATGGCCCGGTTCCATTAGATCTAGTTGGATAAAAGTAATTTTAATATAAAGCGTATTCATATATTATATAGATATAGATTTTTTTCATTACAACCTTTCTCAAACCGTATTCCTAAGTAACTTTGTCTAATAAATATCGACGTAATCAAATAATAATTATTTAATTATAGAAAGTATATATTACAAATAATAAATAAACTAAATATAAATCATTTTGATTACTTTATTGTTAATTAGTTCATAATACCTTTTTCTAGATATCACAAGGTTCAACTACACTTATGCGATTTTATGAGAGAAGTGATTTAGAAATCTAATCCACTGTGTAATCTTTATTGTAGCAAATTATATATGTTACGAAGGCTTCCATTTACTATTTAGCGTAATAGTATAGTAGCGACTTTAAAAAAATTTAATGTTTTATGAAATGTAGGTACCTATTATTATTATAGATTAATTTAGACATTTTCTTGACGACGAATTATTTCCTTTCTGTTGCATAAGCAACAGAAATAATGGCGTCATATAATTCTAGAGCATATAAATACTCTAAAATTATATGACGCAATTATTTTTTAATATCACTGCTAGGTATCGTTGGGGGTTCCCCCCAATGGTCCAAGCCTTGTCGTGGCGGAGGGGCTCAATGGTCTGGGGTGCAAGAACTCAGTGTACTTGTAGTCCAGAATATTGCGAATTTGGACCGAGAAGGTCGCTCTCAGTATCTCTCTTGAGAAGAGGGGACAGGAGATGCGACGACCGCTCTAAGTACCTTTCTTAAAAAAGAGGGAACATGAGACGCGAAGATCGCTCTTAGAACACCTCTTACTAGAGGAGTCGACAGGAGTTGCGGAAGAAAATTATGTGCTTCCGGAGATTTTCGCAGTTTTGTTGGTGGAGTGTTTTCGGGCTGCGGATTGTCACTGAGGGGACTGTCATCCCAGATTTTTGCGTTCTGTACTGTTTTATGATGTAAAATTGTGCAGAGGGTGGGTCTGGTGTGGGAGTTTCTTTATTGAATGTTTTTCGGTTCGGAGGCGCCTTACTGGTGAATTGCTTGGGTTTCTAGTTGCATATACGGCAGATTTTTGCCAAAGTAGTAGAGGAATAAGTCCTTGTTCTAAATGCAATTCTCATCCTCAGGTCTAGCGTGCCGAAGGGATGCATGACCGAGAAAATAGTGACGTGTTTTATCTCGGTCATGTAAGCGCTTACTTTAGGAAGAAAGGGACCTTACCCTTAAAAGGAGGGACCTAACCCTTAAAAAGGAGGGACCGAACCCTTATAAAGGAACTATGGCAAGTGGTAAAGAATTATTATTACCCCAGGAGGGTACCAGTCGCTCCGCGGCTGGAGAATCCCTCACGGAACCCACGGGTTCCGTCTGCCCCACGTATTCTGGGGGGGGCACCAACTGCCAATCTAATACACAGGGTGATAGTGAAAGCCAAATTGGCTTAGACAGTAGTGATAAATTGGTTCGAAAACATATTACTGAACAATTTGTAAGCCCAGAGCCGCTTATCAGTAATGACAAGCGTTCTATTAAAAGAACGAGGTCTAAAAAGTTTAGCCATGCTGGGTCGGATTCGGCATCAAGTGAAAAAATGCCAGCGCCCAAAGCAACTAAAGATGGTCGAGGACGGCGACGAGCTAAAACGTCCACAGTCACTAATAAAGACAAAGTTGCCGAGACGAATCAGTCAGACTACTCTATGTCTTTACTTTCGGAAGACATTACGGATACTGACGACATCGAGTCTGTTCCCGGGACAAGTAAAGCTAATAGTTTTTCTGGTGCCAATGAGTTATCACAGGAGCTACAGTCGCTTTCCCCACATGCTCTGGGCGCATGTATTAAAAGCCATCTTGCGACTGTTGAGAGCATAGTAGATCGGTCTAAGAATTTAAAGGGCAAATTGGCTCGTGATCTTCGTGAAGCGGCCCGTTATGTGAATGTAGCTATAGAAGAAAT
Organism: Glaucopsyche alexis; assembly: GCA_905404095.1. NCBI lineage: Eukaryota > Metazoa > Arthropoda > Insecta > Lepidoptera > Lycaenidae > Glaucopsyche > Glaucopsyche alexis. Next base: position 16,385,084 of record FR990051.1, on the reverse strand, counting down.
GGCCAGACGTAATCAAGTGGATGCAAATACTGCTCGGCTGGTACGTGAAAATGCCGAACTTCGAGGCCAAGTCACAGTTCTCAGTGAAAAAGTTGAAAAACTTGCTGCAGAGCTCACACTCATCCGCTCTCCTACTACAAGCAAAGCAGTGGAAGTTTCATCCAGACCACTGTCTGCTCCAGCTCCAATCAGACTCATGGATTCGTCTTCCAGCTCAACAGGCGTCGATTTAATGAAGCAGATTGGAGCTCTTATTGATGATAAGTTGGCCGCCTTTAAAATGGATCTCTTTCCTGATAGAGCCATTAGGCCGCCTCTTGAGAAGAATAATTTGACTCCGACAACGTTACCTGTAACGGGTAATATTTCGGATCAAGTAAGAACGAAGAATAAAAAGAAAAATAAAAACCGTAGGAATAAACAACCTGTTCATCCTCCGGTCGTAGATTTGCCGCCCGTGCCATTAATTTCTCAGTTAACGGCAGAGTCGACAACTTCACCGAACTGGGCGACTATAGCTGCTTTAAATTCAAGCCCTAATATACAATTAGGCCGTTCTCCACCGAAGATATCTAATAATAATACGACGTCTAGACCCACCGTGTCTTTACCCCTGACAGCTGCCATTACTATCACAGTGCCTGAAGGATCAAGTACGTCATACGCTGAAGTTATGACTGCCGCTAAAAACCGAATTCGTCTATCTGATTTCGGTATAGATAAGGTCGACCTAAAAAGGACCATGACAGGAGGTCTCTTACTAATACTAGTTGGTACTGACTGTGCTGATAAAGCAAATGCTCTAGCCATTCGTATGCGGGAAGTTCTGTCAGATTTCAACGTTAATATAGCCCGTCCAATAAAAATGGGCGAACTTCGGCTAAGGAATTTGGATGATTCTGTTACATCTGCAGAAGTTGCAACGGCGATTGCGGATTTGGGAGGATGTTCTGTAGAAGATATCAAAACAGGAGATATTCGTCGTTCACCAACCTCATTAGGCACTATTTGGGTTAGATGTCCTCTTACCGCTATACATAAGTTAAGATTGACTTCTAGTATTCGCATTGGTTGGAGCTTAGCGAAAATAGAGTTTTTAGAAGCAAGGCCCTTACAATGCTATCGATGTCTTGAAAAAGGTCACGTTGGAAGGAGGTGCACCAGCGATAAGATTCGAAGCGATCGTTGTTTTGCATGTGGGGAAGTTGGCCATAAAGCAAGTAGTTGCATAGCTACTACTTTTAAGTGCCCGTTATGCTCTGATCTGGGTCGCCCAGCGAGCCACAGATTAGGTTCAAGACAATGTTGCCCACCAAAGCAAGCAAAAAAAAGGAGACAAAATACGCAAAACTTATTAGTTGTAGCCTCCGATATAGTTCAGGGCCCTAGCCCTCTGGAAGAAATGGAAACCTCAATTTCGCGCCCATGAAAATGCTACAGGCTAATATTAACCACTGTCGTAGCGCTCAGCATCTTCTCTTGCAGACCGTTGCGGAGTGGTCTATTAGCCTTGCTGTTGTAGCAGAACCCTATGCCATTCCAGAACAACCTCGCTGGTTTAGGGACGAAGGCTCTAAGGTAGCAGTGTATTGGGCGGGAGTAAGAGGGACTCCACCTTGTTCCTTGTTGCAACGAGGTCATGGTTTTGTGGCTGTTAGGTGCGGACCCCTTGTTATCATTGGTTGCTATGTCTCGCCTAATCGGCCTTTGACTGACTATCAGAGATATTTGGATGATCTCGCACTTTGCGTTCGCAATTATTCTTCCAGCCCTTTGATTGTACTTGGCGACTTCAACGCTCACTCTAGAGTCTGGGGAAGTTCTAGAGATAGCCCTAGAGGGATTTCTCTGCTCGAGTGGGCTGCAGTCTTAGATTTAAGACTTGTCAATCGCGGGACGGTAAGTACGTGCGTTCGATGGCAGGGTGAGTCCATTGTCGACCTCACATGGGCATCCGCAAATGCCATTCGAATGTTGGATGGATGGCGGGTTGCGGAAGAGATTGAAACTCTTTCTGACCATCGTCACATATTATTCGATGTAACTCTTGATCATTCAAGGCGTTCGAATCAACAAAGAGTTAGCAACCATACTCGTCGGTGGTCTACAAAGTACTTAAACGTAGACTTATTAAAGGCTGCTGCTGCTGCTGCGTCTTGGTCGCAAAATATTAGAGGTAGCCATAACGATCCAGATTGTGTAGCTGCTTTACTATGTCACAGGATGGTCTCTATTTGTGATATTGCCATGCCCCGAGTTGGACAATACAGACATAGAGCGCAATACTGGTGGAATCCTGAAATTGCCCAACTTCGTGAGGCTTGTTTACGTGCTCGTCGCCAGTTTACAAGAGCACGGAGAAGGAGACACTCTACCCCTCAAGAGATAGCAGACACATACAGCGTTTTCCGTGAAGCAACTAAGACGCTGCAAATTGCAATTTCTAACGCTAAGGCCAGGTGTTGGTCTGAGCTATTGGAGGGACTTGACAGAGACCCGTGGGGTCGCCCATATCGTTTGGTTCTGGGTAAATTGCGTCCTTGGATGCCACCTCTAACGGAGACTCTTGATCCAGGCCTCCTACGAAGAACAATTGACACCCTTTTCCCGACGACTCCGTCTACTCCGATAGCTCTATCGCCTGTAATATCTTGGTCTGAGGACCTGAATGTTTCAGATGAAGAGCTGCATAGAGCGATAACGCGCTTAAAGAGGCGCAACTCTGCACCTGGACCCGATGGTATACCAGGGAAGGCCTGGGTTCTCGCATCTATGGCCTTGGGACAGGATATTAAGGAAGTTTTTAACACGTGTTTGCGAACAGGAAGATTTCCTATGGCTTGGAAGGAGGCAAATCTGGTCTTGATTAGGAAGAGCAACAGAGTTGAGGAGTCTCCTTCTGCCTTTAGACCAATTTGCCTGTTAGACGATGTCAGCAAGCTTTTTGAGCGCATCCTTGCTGATCGCCTTAATAACCACCTTATCCGAGTAGGTCCTAACATCTCGAGTAACCAATTCGGCTTCCGTCAAGGTCGATCTACGGTGGATGCTATTCGGCTTGTCTATTCGCTGTCAGAACATGCCGTAAGCAGTGGCGGAGTAGCGCTAGCTGTGAGCATTGACATAGTCAATGCCTTCAATTCGCTAAGTTGGGATGCTATTAAAGACGCCCTTATTTACCATAACTTTCCCTCTTATCTGCAGGCAATTGTAAGGGACTACTTACGAGAGAGGCGCATAAGTTATATCGACCAGACCCAAGAAAAATGCCAAAGGGAGGTATTTTGCGGAGTCCCTCAGGGGTCTGTGTTAGGCCCCTTTTTGTGGAATATAGCTTATGACCCAGTTCTTCGAGTGGGACTTCCTTTCGGCGTCTATGTTATTTGTTTTGCTGATGATACCTTTGTTTTGGCGGTTGGAAACTCTTTTCATAGAACAAAAGAGCTAGCCGAAATTGGTGTGGCTAAGGTAGTAGATAAGATCAACAGCCTCGGACTACGTATAGCGCCTCATAAAACTGAGGCACTGTGGTTTCATAAGCTGCCAAGACGTAGGGATCCACCAGAGATGCATATTCGCGTTGGAGACTCTCTTATCCAGATAGGGCGGCATATTAAGTATCTTGGACTTACGCTTGATAGTCACTGGCGTTTTGAAGAACATTTTAAACTTCTAGTTCCCAAAATTGAAAAGGTTGTGGGTGCTTTGCACAGATTACTACCTAATCTCGGTGGACCTAGGGAAGAAGTTCGTCGTCTATACGCAGGCGTCGTACGAACCATGGTTCTCTATGGTGCTCCAATTTGGCATCGGAAACTATCAGGTGTTCGTCGTAGCAGAAACAGGGTTTACAGTCTTCAGCGAAGAATAGCCATCAGAATAGTAAGAGGGTACCGAACGATATCGTTTGAAGCGGCAACTATACTAGCGCGTTTCCCACCCCTAGACATTTTGGCGGAGATGGATGCTAGAGTTTACAATCGCATGCGTTCTCTTCGAGAAGTTAACGATATCGTGATCCCTAATGCGATAAAAAGACAAGAACGCGCTAGGGTCTTAGAGGAATGGCGAGAACGTCTCAGTGGCGAGCGTTTTGCTCATAAGCGTATTGTGGAATCTGTTTTGCCATTTTTTGGCGACTGGATGGCGAGTGGCCAAAGAATGACATATCGGCTTACACAGGTATTTACAGGTCATGGTTGTTTCGGAGATTACCTGTGTAAGATCGGACGAGAATCTTCTTCAGTGTGTCATCACTGTCGGGTCGCTGTAGATTCTGCTCAACATACTTTAGAGGTGTGCCCGGCTTGGGATACAGAGAGACGTAATCTCATGAGTGAAATTGGGGCAGATCTCTCCCTAGCAGCCGTAGTAAATGCGATGCTAAACAGAGAGTCTGCGTGGTCGGCCGTAGCCTCATTTTGTGAATCGGTCATGGTCCAAAAGGAGGCCGCTGAGCGTGATCGAGAGAGATCTGATCCCGTTCGGCGAGCTCGTAGACATCGCGGCAATGCCGTAAGTCAACCCAGTCTTTCCCCTGCAATCAGGGTAACACAAAGTTCACAAAGTGGGGATATTAGAAATACCCCGGGATAAATTTTCAGAACAATAGTTCACGTGAAGAGCTCTGACAGAGCATAGCGCCGGAGAGCAGCGGAAGTTGTTCGTCAGAGTTCCCGCGGCTCTCCTAAGCGCTGAAGACTGTCAATCGCAGGGGTTTTAGTGGGTAAAAATCCCACATACCCTATCTAGGGATCTTTTTGAAGATTTCCCCTGTGTTAACAAAAAAAAAAAAAAAAAAAAAAAAAAAAAAAAAAAAAAAAAAAAAAAAAAAAAAGGTATCGTTGGGGGTTAAGCCAATCACATCTGAAAGTCTTTTCTTCTGTCAAAGCCAAATAAATCTACTTCTCTACCTACAAATGACTTATATTGATACGCCCAAGTAACAGGATTCAAAAAGCAGATATAGTGCGATTCAAATGAGAATAAGATCGAGTCGGCGCCATATTGTTTAGAATTTAGACTGTTATAATACTTAAATTTATGTTTAGATAATTGATTACTATTTCACGTTTTTATTTAAATTCGATGCAAGACTATTAATATTTATATGCACATAATTTTCTGAAAATCGCACTTTTCACGTGATATTGGATGGATGGATATAAATACTCTAGAATTATATGACGCAATTATTTTTTAATATCATTGCTAGGTATAGTTGGGGGTTAAGCCAATCACATCTGAAAGTCTTTTCTTCTGTCAAAGCCAAATAAATCTACTTCTCTACCTACAAATGACTTATATTGATACGCCCAAGTAACAGGATTCAAAAAGCAGATATAGTGCGATTCAAATGAGAATAAGATCGAGTCGGCGCCATATTGTTTAGAATTTAGACTGTTATAATACTTAAATTTATGTTTAGATAATTGATTACTATTTCACGTTTTTATTTAAATTCGATGCAAGACTATTAATATATTTTATATGCACATAATTTTCTGAAAATCGCACTTTTCACGTGATATTCGACAGAAAAAGGTCATTGTCGTTGCTATTCTCGTTTGAAACGCGTTATAAAAAAAACCTGCAAATCGCATGCGTATAATTGTGGCCTAAGTATTAATTGGCCGTGCGGCCGGTCAAGCGCGGTATGCGGATATCGCGCAACCGCACGCCCGCCGTCCTTCGAGGTCGTTCCAGTTGTGGGTTCAAAGCCCACCTCAATCACAGCGCACAAATAGGAACCAAAGAAATAAAGGAACAAACAATGGAATTGGTTCCGATGACATAACAATGGTACTGTCCGCATAAGGTTCGAATAAGGTGTCTTAATTTCATAAGACATAAAATATAAGTATACCTATACTATACTAATATTATAAATGCGAAAGTGTGTCTGTCTGTATGTTTGTCTATTACCTCTTCACGCTTTAACCGCTGAACCGATTTTTATGAAATTTGTTATAGACATATTTTGGGTCCCGAGAAAGGACATAGGATAATTTTTATCCCGAAAAAGTAATGTTCCCGCGGGATGATGTATTTACGCGGGCGGAGCCGCGCGCAAAAGCTAGTATTCTATGATTTTCTGGTTAAGCCAGTTCAATATACGAATGTGAAATGTGTATTGTGAAGTATTACTTCGGGCCGAATACTTTACAAGGGTAGGGGATGGGCTCGTTGCTGTGTCGCTTGCTTCGCTCATAGTTCATTTCTGGATAAAACTATTTGATATACCGAAGGCCCAATTAAAACTTAACCCCTTAACACAGGGTGTGTTCTTAGTAAGTGTGAGCGAGCAAGTGAGAAAAATCTTTTAGTTATGTTCACATATATTTTTTGTTGTTTTATATATTTTAGCAACTTTGATTTTCATAAAGGTATCCTTCCTATACGCTAGTTTTTAACTTCATCCAGTAAATATGCTAGAACAAAAAATATTTTGTCTCTGCTACATAACAAAAGAAGGAAAGAGATGTAATATATCCAGTATCCCATGAAATCATTATACTTTTCCGAAATAAAGCGTGACCTATGTTTTAATCCAGAACCTAAGCTACTACCATACCAAATTTCATCCAAATCCGGTCAGTAGTTTTTGTGTGAAAGCTTAGTAGTTTTTGTGTGAAAGAATAATAAATATCTATCTATCTATCCATCCATCCATTCATCCATCCATCTTCACACTTTCACATTTATAATAGTAGTAGGATTCATATCGCTTTTCAGTGAAATCAGCGTGTTGTGTGACACGGCTCCTATTACATTGGCAACTGCCCACTGGGAAAGAACCAGTCTGGACCGAGGAATCCAAAATATTTCACAATTCATATAACTGGATTAAAAGCATCCCGCAAGTATCAAGGCTAATTGTGATTTGTGACACTTATAATTAAAGTCTAAAACAATTTTGATACTTTATGTGTTCAGTAGAGTAACGTAAATCCATTTAAAATAAGATGTGAGATTATAATTATCAACAATGTTTTGACAATTGTTTACATTACTAATAAAATATAGTGTTTAATGACAATAATTAAATATTTATATATTTCTGAAAATTACAATCAAAGGGTTCCGTATCTCGAAAGGAAAAAACAGAACCCTTATAGGATCACTTTGTTGTCCATTCGTCCGTCTGTCAAGACCCTTTTTCCCAGGAACACGTGGAGATATCAAGCTGGTTTTTTTTTTTTTTTTTTTATGAAATATGGGGGCAAACGAGCAAACGGGTCACCTGATGGAAAGCAACTTCCGTCGCCCATGGACACTCGCAGCATCAGAAGAGCTGCAAGTGCGTTGCCGGCCTTTTAAGAGGGAATAGGGTAATAGGGGAGGGTAGGGAAGGGAATAGGGTAGGGGATTGGGCCTCCGGTAAACTCACTCACTCGGCGAAACACAGCGCAAACGCTGTTTCACGCCGGTTTTCTGTGAGCCCGTGGTATTTCTTTTATATTCTATTATTAATTTATATCAAATACCTACTCAGGTCTACTGTTTCTTGGAGCTACGAAAAAATTAAACTTCTAAGCCAACGTAATCAAAAGATACAGCCGTCTATTCAGCAAATTTTCGACACTCGCAAGGAAATCAAAACCAACAGGGTACTTCCCGTGACCTCAGAATCTTGAAATTTGGTACGAAACAACGTCTTATAGCACAGATAAAGGAAAAAATGTGAAAATCGTAAAGTTTTAGTTACGTCATAATATGATAAAAATATTTTTAATAATCGTAAACTTACTACCCCTTTCCTCATGAACGCGTATTGAAGTTCATATCAAATACTCAGGTCTATAATAAATTTTAAAGCTGTAACAAAATCACTACAGGTTTGTACGGAACCCTCAGTGCGCGACACTCACTTGGCCAGTTTTTTAAAAAGTAATCGAATATGTCATAACTGTAGAGCTTAGTGTAGAGCGTGTTTTTATTCTACTAGAATTTTCTGACGTAAACAGGTAAAAATCATTTTAGTCATGGATATCCATACTAATCCATACTAATATTATAATTATGCGAAAGTGTGTCTGTCTGTCTGTCTGTCTGTCTGTCTGTCTGTCTGTCTGTTACCTCTTCACGCTTTAACCGCTGAACCGATTTTGATGAAATTTGGTACAGAGATACTTTGAGTCCTGGGAAAGGACATAGGATACTTTTTGTCCCAAAAATTTGCGGTGTTCCCGTGGGATAATGTATTATTATTATGTGTACTTTGATTGTCTTTTACTGCTAAACGGTTGAATTGATTTGAATGATATTTGGTATGGCAGTGGTTTATACTTTGGACAAACGCGCAGTGTACTTTTTAACCGACTTCCCAAAAAAGGAGGCGGTTATTTTTTTTTGTATGTTCAACGATTACTCCGCCGCCTGTGGACCGATTTTCATAGTTTTTTCTGTGATGTATAGGGTGTAATCCCAAATTGGTCCTTTTGATATCAAAGTGGTGACCTGATGATGGGATCCATGAGGAATCGAGGGAACTCCTCGAAATTTATATGGACACATATGGTGATTTTGACTTTTTCTGAAGTAGTTCAAGTATATGCTACCAAAAAGTAAGATTTTGCTCCAAGGTATACCCTAGATCCAAAAGTACAGAACAAAACTCCTGGCTCCTTATAGATACATGTTTGGGAATTTCGGCGTTGTTTAAAGAACTGCAAGCATATGCCACCCTGTCAGTTAGAGTAATCATCATCATCATCACCACTATCACACCATACATCATCAGATTATGATGATATAAAAGGTATTTCTCATAGTATTTTACACTAACACGGATATCTTTGAACATTACTCTGCCGTTTATGGACCTATTTGCAAAATTCTTTTGTTGTTGAAAAGGGTTTAGTTCGAAATTGGTCCTTTAGTCACTAAAGTGGGAACCTGATGATGCGATCCATGAGGAATCGAGGGAACTCCTCGAAATTTATATCCACACATATAGTGATTTTGACTTTTACTGAAGTAACACAAGCATATGCTACCAAAAAATAAGATATTGTACCAAGGTATACCCTGGATCCAAAAGCACTGTACAGAACTCCTCAGTCTTTAAAGATATGCGTTTGGAAATTTCGGTATTGTTTAATGAACTGCAAGCATATGCCACTTTATAACTTACAGTAATCATCATCATCATCTTAATAGCAATATTTTATGGAAGCTTGGCGCGTATTCAATTATACATTCGATCGTTTAGTATAGACGTTCTTAAGACGTATTAATAGTAACTTAAGAAAATATATCTCTAAAAAGGGTGAAATTATTATTTAAAAAAAATAATTAAACCGCCTTGCAAAGTAAAAATACACAAAAAAGTATGAAATAAAACTTAATCTCTAAATAATTCCCCTTTCAAATTCGGCTAAAATTTTTACTATTTCTCTACTCAATCTTATTAATTTTGAACTCGGTACCAGCAAATATGAACGTAAGTTCTATAAAATATTGTAGAATATTGTTTGGGCTGGTATCGATTTCAAAATTAATAAGATTGAGTAGAGAAATAGTAAAAATTTTAGCCGAATTTGAAAGGGGAATTATTTAGAGATTAAGTTTTATTTCATACTTTTTTGTGTATTTTTACTTTTTATCCCAAAAAGATATATAATATTGTTCCCGAGGGATAATGTACTATTGTGTATATTTTTTTAATGTCTTTCATGACTTAAGTGTTTAAACCATTGAAATGAAATATGGTATGATGGTGCTTCGATAAGGAAGATACAAATTTAACTTAGAGTACAGTCGTAAGTGGCCAAAAAACCCCATTTCTCGCGGGCGGAGCCGCGGGCAAAAGTTATTATGTTATTATATTTGTACTTTCTAGGCCCTATATGGTTTAATGTTTATTTACTAGGTACCTAACCTACAATCGAGATCATAGCATTTACATGCCACGACGTGTCTGATATTATCTACCTATATGTCTCATTAAGGTTAATCCAGTCCCAGGCATTTGCAATTCTAGCGAATATAACATCAGCCTGTACATACATCATCATACAAAGAAAACCCATTTGTTTGAAGTAGTTCAGACTTTAAACTGCTTTGCTAATGACCTCGGCAGTAGTCGTTTTATTTTTCTATGAAAATTATAGACGATGTATAAATAACTATATTTTTTTATAAAAACTATACCCCACCAAGCAAAATATAGTCTTTGTTACCCGGCTTTTATAACGAATCTATTGACATCTAATTTACTATAATGGGACCTAGTGGCCCTTTAATTAAATTATAGCAGCAAAAAATAATAGCAGTGATAAAATTAGACAATACTACAATAGTATTAAGTGTGAAGTTAGCAAAAAGACAAAGGGACAGTAGATTGCGCTTATTACGTGAATTGCTTGACCATAGACACGTTAATGGCGATGAAGATTACTTTTCGTCCAACACCGACATCCGCTTGTACAGTGAGCATCGAAATTATATTAGTTACGGAATTCCATTTGAACTTTTACAGATACCCTCGCCTACTAGAATGTGGTGGTATTACCACGGCTCTTGTTGTGGTGTGGCACTGAGCGATTGTGTAGCTTCATCGATCAGCTGATATTCCTTTAAATAGAGAATCAAAAATCCTTCAGGATTTCCAAATACAACAAAGTTTTTAACTAGATGATTCCTTTAGATTAACCAACAGCTAGTCCGATATAATATTGTTAAAGCTATGGAGGGCTTTTGCAGTCTTAGTCCTTCCGCAAAATTGGAGCCACATCATTAATTTATTGGTAGTGTCATTGGTCCACGAAAGACCAGGGACAGTGGCAAAGGCCGCTGTCATAGCCTGAGGGGTCCCCTTTTCCGTTTTTTAAAGCAGTGCACTGCCAAAAAGAAAAAAAAAATGTATTTTATTATATTAATAAAATACATTTTTTTCCTTTTTGTCTGATAATTACATGCTATTTCTATATTTTGTGAATATGTTTTTTTTTGTTTTATTTCTTGTTTTTTATTGCTTATCTTTTTGTGTGAAAGTAGGTACGCATGTTTTGTTATGTGGTCCTTATGTGGTAGTGGATTCTTAAAAAAGTGCAATAAATGCTTTTTTTATTGAGCGAGAGACCCAGCTGACAATAATTTTTCACAGTGACTGTACGAGTAAATGTAATTGGTCACCATGCCTCGACATCTCTCACGTATTGGAAATAATTCCCGCCCATTGAAAGTTATTTAGAAAATTCTCTGTTACGTAATGCGGCAGCTTGACCGATTAAATACTGATGGCGTTTTAATACTGGCGAAGTTTTCATGTTTGACGAGTTGTAAAATTTATTGAACTTTTGGTGAAAATTCTAATGTGGATATTTTTTTGGAATTTGAAAATTGGAATAAGTATTTGCACTAAGTTCCGTTTTAAACGAAGTGGTTTTTTGTTATTGTAATAATATTTATTATTAATGGTATTATGTGTATTATTATACTTACTTATTTTTGACTTATATTTCTAAAGACTAAGATAGGTATGTCTGACAAAGTCCGCTACTTTATTAAGGCAACGACCTCAAAGTTAATGTGACAAAGGCAACCGATGTCAGAGAGACATTTTACTTGGAACTTAGTCGAAATTAAGAGCAAAATTTTTAATATTATGTTTCTGAAAACTTTCATATTGTTTTTTCTTTATTAATTCTAATATTTTTATTAAAATATATTATTAAAATTATATGTATTAGGTACCAACGTTTTGCAGGCAATATTATGAAAATGAATAAAATAATGTCTTAAAGTTTTGGCTGCATCAATTTTGTAGATTAACAGTAAAAAGAAATTAAAATTAAAAAGTAGAACAGAAATTAGAACATTTTACGCTCCAAATAACAAGATTTGCCCGTGTTACTAGAACCATTAGCAAATTGACTACCTACTAGTGCAGGTCGTACAAAGAACTTATTCCCAAACCGCAAAACCACAGAAATTAAAACACGGTGGAAAATAAAATGTGTGGTAAAAATCCGGCCTACTCGCTGCTGCTATTATTAGTAGCAGTAAAGAATTAAATTACTAAGATATTCGTATCTAACAAGAAAAGTAACAGATACAGACATTGAAGATTAAACCATGAAGAATATTTTGATGCATAATAGAATGTTGATTTATATTTGGGATACTTTCTGGGATAACATTAATCGGTGATAATTTTTATCACAGAATTTTAATTCTTTACCATTTACAATTCTGTACCCTTCTTTCCTTTTTGGTCTGCTTAACTAGAAGCACACTACTTACGTAACAGTTTTCATAGAATGATCCAAATTGATCCAAATTTAAAAAAACGGCCGACAGTTTTTCTATATAGTCGTAAACACAGCGTATGCAAGCAAGTTGCAGTAGTGCAATCAAATCTACTGCTAACTATATAGCCGTTTATCTGTTACTCTTTCTTTAATCTGTGCCAGAAGGTAGTAATTTAAATACAATATGTGTACATTATTATTATTGGCACTTTGTATTAAGTCTAATAGTTTAATGAACATTATAGTAATGTTCGAGTAGATCTAGGAATAAACTAGAGCTCCTGCTACTGTAGAGCTGCGTACAAATCAAGGATCAAGATTGTTTGGGATTTGAGGATAAATCGATGTACAATTACTCACGCGATCGTAGCCGTCGGCTATCTGTAGCCGGCTAAAACCATGTAAACGAAGAAGCCCCTAGCCGGCATCTGCTAGCCATTAATATAATCCTTAAAATACTAGGCTTAATACATATCAATGCATGCTAATAAAAACAATTAGCAATGCAATTTATAAACATATTCATAGGCGCATAATAACATATCCGTTGAGTAATTATATCCAGCCCAGAAGCTCTAACTCTCCTAATAAACAGAGTCCGCTCGAAACAAAGCTTATTATTCTACGATAGATTTTATGATTCTAATCAAAAGACAATAACAGGTAGTAGGTTCAGGAATCAACCTAATATTATACAGATAATGAAACTGCAATGCCAACTTGTAATAAAATAATTTCTTCGAACTCGCAAAACCAAAACGTGCTTCAAATAATGTTTCTTCATAATAATGACTCCAATGGGACACATAACTCAAAATAAAATATTATCGCTGTATTAATTACCCTACTACGGCGAAGTGAAAACGAAGGATAATGATTTTGGCAGTCTATAATATAAGGAGGTATGTATTGTTGCTAAACACTCCTAACGGAATATTTTCTTACTAGCTTTTGCCCGCGACTTAGTCCGCGTGGAGTTTGGTTTCCATACAAAATTGTAACCCCTTTTTCACCCCTTTAGGGATCGAATTTTCAAAAATCCTTTCTTAACGGATGCCTACGTCATTACAACTATATGTATGTCCAGTAAAATCCGTTCAGTAGTTTCGGCTGTGCGTTGATAGATGAGTCAGACAGGTTTGCCTGTTATAGTTATATTTAGACTATTACCAACTATTATTTATGTATTTTGTGCTAGTACATGAAAAAACAAATTATTGTTTCCTGGGATGAAAGTTTTCCAAAATGAATAAATAAATTACGAACATTTCTCTATAAACATTAAATACCTAATGTTAAATTCAGCTCTTTATAAATAGGTTACAACTTATATCCATGAATTTTTCGAAGGTACCAATATACCCAAAGAATATTTCAAAGTTCAAACACATGCATCCCACAAGACAAGTCCCGCATTTATTGAATTTCCATGCAAAAACAGCGCTACTAATTTGGTAAGCAAACAGATGCCTCATACTTTTTGTCATTTAGATGGCATCCATAAAATTCTATGTACTTTTAGAGACAACAACGCGCTAGTGGCCATAACGTGTAATTAAACCATAGAACCGGATCGATGCGACGCAATTCATCGTAAATGAGGTCCTTGCTGAGACGTGCTATTTCGCTACCTAATGGAGGCACGGTGTTACCAACGCGAGATATCACTTCTCCAATCATATTTCAATTTTATTTTGTTTTTAAGAATAATTATGAGTAGGTTACCTACCTAACTACCTAAGAAAACTTAGGCCTTTTCATCCGTTAATGAATGATTTATACAGTACTAACTTTTGCCCGCGGCTCCGCCCGCGTAAATACATTATCCTGCGGGAACACTGTACTTTTTCGGGATAAAGAATATCCTGTGTCCTTTGTCGGGACCCAAAGTATGTTTATACCAAATTTCATAAAAATCGTTTCAGCGGTTAAAGCGTGAAGAGGTAACAGACAGACAGACACACTTTTGTATTTATAATATTATGAGTATATGAGTATAGAAGTATAGATTCTCCGAGCGAAGTAACCACTCTTGAAATACTGTAGTGCCTGGGACAGTTGGTTTTTAAATGTCGTATGGTTGCCCAAGCACATACGGCATTCTCACAACATAGTCAGCCTATTCCAGAGGAACGACTGGTCTATACGTCTGAGGCCAACCATGTGCGGGTTTCCTCATGATGTTTTCCTTCACGTTACAGCGTCCGTATAATGTACTTGAGATCTGAAAAAGTCTCATTGGTACACGCCATAACCTGGGATTCGAACCTGCACTCTCTCGAGTGCGAACCAAATGGTTTACCCACTAGGCCACGGAACCAGGTACTACAATACAATATCGACAATGTTTCTGATCGACCAGTTTATTTTTTTTTTTGCACTAGGATGCCACAAAATATTTAAACACGAAGGAAGTGACCGCAACGACTTGGTTGAACTGCGTGAGTATGTGTGCTTGCGCACGATACAACGGCGCTCTATGCGATTACCATCTGGTCGAGGGTAACTTGTTCGATAATACCAAATTATTATCTAAATAGTATGAAACATTTTGACATTTAGATGTTTTACACGCATTATTAACGTACTATTCTGTAGGAACGTAGGAACTTTTGTCGCATTATTAAATTTATTTAAAAAAATAATTATTACAACAACATTATTTTGTTTTACATTATTTTAAATGTGTTTAATCAATGTGTAGCAATTTCCAATTTGTACTTTGTTGCAAACTGCAGGTTAGGCAACATAATGTCGTTTAAATTCACTGAAAAATATGCAATAAGACAATACGCTTTTATGTTGGTACCTACTTCTTATTAAAACGAGTAATATTGCAACAATAAAATTTGGTGCAATGTGTTATCAAGACAACTGCGTTATTTATGCCTTAATAAAATTGCACATCGTTATCTTATTCATAAACTGTGAAAGCATTCGATAAACATCAATACATTTCTTAGTAAAACAGATATTTTCGTCAGTTAAATTTTCTATAGAATCCTTTACAGTTAACTTTTTAAAATTCATTTACATCGTAACCTTAAAGAATTTATAGGCTCGTCCACGTTTAAATTTGATTCAGGAGTTTTTAACAAAAATGTAACTTGGACATTTTGGTACACATTTTCTCCATTAAGTGGGTACTTGTTGTGTTAGGGCAACATAAATCCATAGTTCGATTCACGACGCATTCCCGATTCGTTCCCTGTTGTTTTTGCGGCTAGGCACTCACTAATGGGTACAGGTTTAGCGTTAGAGCTGGACTAGCCTGGACTCCCTTGTCCTGGTATGGTAAGAAAATAGACGCAAAAATGAAGAGTGAAGTCTTGTAAACAGTTAGGTTTACGTAAGATATTCCTTGTATTGTAAAAAGTGCGTACGCCTGCAGGCTGCACGGACCTTTTTGTGTTAAGCGATTTATTCAAGAAGCAAAAACAGTGTTTACTCTTCCAGTTCCTACACTGTTTTTAATATTTTTTCATACCACCTGCTCGACAATGTCCGATTATATATCACGCAATCTCAACGTAAAGCAAGTCATTGACTCCCAAGGGAGATAATGTTGTATGAAACTCCCAAGGGATTAAAGTGATTTGAATTTGGAACGTTGTAATTCCTATGAAAACTCCTAATAGATACGTATCTATCATAGCGTTTTTTAATAATAATATGGCATTGCAAAGAGAGATTATTCGAAAATCGAACTTGGCCACCTATAACAAAATAAAAACGCGATTGAAAAAATTCAAAACAAAAGAAATGTTTTCTTTATGTACTGCTCAAATAAACTCCATCACAACTTCCATAAATGTTCCTAATAAAAATATTACTCTGTCCCTCCATAACTGGACAAATGTGTCCAATATCAATATTAACTTTAAACAAAATAAATATTTTATTTATGTACCTATTGCCTCGCAGTAGGTATGAAAAGTAGAGTATGCACCTCTGGGATAAAGCCTGTCTTCGTCTTGGGCAGCTTGAACCCCTCGCTCCACTCAGGACTCTACATAACTTCGCTCGCTTCGCTCGGGAGTAAGGTTTTAACTCCCTTGCTACGCTCGGGAGTTAACTCTAGAGTCCCTCGTTACGCTCAGGGTCCAATATGCTGCCCGTGACGTAAGACACTGCTTTATCCCCTTGGTGCATAATCTACTATTATTTTGAATTAGTTACACAAATTCTACATAACTCTTATTCAATTAGCTAATTAAATATTAGGTATGTATGTTTTCAGAGGAGGTTTATATATGTTTCTTCTGTTCGTGTGTATGTCACTGAACTCCTCCTAAACGGCTGGACCGATTTTAATGAAATTTTTTGTGTGTGAGAATGGTTTAGATTTGCAATTGGACCCGGTAGGTGATGCTGCTGTCAGTTCGTCAACAAATTTAAATCTAAGGCGGTACTAACTTTGCCGGGACAGCTAGTGTTTTATAATAATTTAACTATTGAAAAGTGATTAAATGAAATAAATAGGTAGATGTAAGTGCAGTAGAAAGTAAAAGTTGAATCGCTATAATTGGTGTCAACTGTCAAGTAATAACAAAATCATTTAGATTTTACTGAAACAGTGGCACAAATAGCCAATTTAACACAGCCAACGCTGACAGGCGTTAGTCAGATTAGTTCCTGATAAATTGTATTAAGGGCCATTCATTAATTACATAAGACGGAGGGAGGGAGGGAGGGAGGGCTTAGGAAATATCTACAGGCCTTTACTTTGTGGGGGACTGGGGTTAAACCAACTCTTTCGTCTGTATGTCTGTCCGTATGACTGTCTGTCGGTCTGTTCATCTGTCTGTCTATCTGTTTATCGTTTTACGCCATTATGTAGGGTATCGTTGTTGGTCCTCCCCCTGGCATTTCTAAACTATAAGAGTTAGAGACTTGTAACTTTTCGTATTGATATGCCATACTAAATACTGTTTAGGAAAATTATTTTAAGTGAAGTCGAATTTTCATTTTTGAAAAAATTTAAAAAATATATACTATTACGCGTTGATAGTTACATAACAGACCTTAGACATGTCCCAGATTTAAATGGGTATTAAGTACTTGGTAATGGGTTATGTCTTAAGGGGGTTCGAAAAATCTTGCATAATATTCTTGACATGAGTATGGATCGTCGAAAATCGCCAAAATCAGCTTTAAACGTATATTATAAATAGTCCCTTAAATTTTGCACTTTGGTGTAGGTACACTGCAGTAGATAGTTATGCAATGAACACGAAATACACCACTTAATTAATAATAATAATATCTATGGACGCTTTACACCACGTCAATCTGGCCCCGTGCTAAGTATCCGAAAACTTGTGTTACAAGTACCAGAAAATGGGAAGTATATTTAATACTATACATATAGGGTCAAAGTACCAATTATCAGCACTTTAAGAGATAGTTCAAATTTAACCCCGATTATTACAGAGGAAAATACTTTTTACCCACAATGATGACTTTTCTGGGTCGATTATTTAATAAATGACTGATTTTTATTTCATAATATAGTTAACCTTCATCCACATTTTATAAAAATAATCATAACTAAAAAATTACCCTGTCGCCAATTATTAGCACCCTCATCACCAATTATCAGCAATGGGGTACCAAATTATCAGCCCTGTGATAGTGGTGATGAAATTCGGTAGTTAATTCTACTAATATTATAAATGTGAGTGTTTGTGAGGATGGATGGATAGATATTTGTTACTCTTTCACACAAAAAATACTGAACGGATTTCGATGACATTTTGTATGATAGTACTTTAAGCTCTAGATTAAAACAAAGGATAAAAAGCACAGTTTGTTGTAAATACAGTATCCCATAGGAATGGGATACTGTATTTACGCGAGGGGAGCCGCGGGTAACATTATGAAATAAAATAATGATGAGAGAATAATCTCTTTTTATACATGTCTGATAATCAGTTTCATAAAAATTTGTATTAAAAAAATATCACATTAATTCTTATTAATTAGTCCAAGTACTTCTCATTAACCTTAGTATATAGTTAACTATAGTTTAAGTGTAGTATTTTTAATTAAATTTTTATTCCACTAATATTCTTAGGACTTAATGAAGCATCAAAATAAATTAGTAAATGACTATGGTAAAATTACTATTGAGTTATAGTTTATAAGTACAGGAAACTGGAGAGACTTGATTTTTGTTTTTTTCCCCTTATTTTCTACATAATATGGATACTATTAAAAATAATTCAAAGCGGCCAAGTGCGAGTTGGACTTGCCCATGAAGGGTTCCGTAGCAGCAAGTAACATACTATAAAAGTTCTTGTAAAGAGTTGATTGAATGAAAGTTAAATTGCAGTTTACGATTTATGACGTATTAAAAAAACTTCTTACTAGATGTCATTCAAACCAATTTTCGATGGAAGTTTGCATAGTAATTGTACTTCATATCTTTTTTTTGTATTATTATTCTCTTATTTTAGAAGTTACACATATTTTACCACTTTGGAAGTGTCTCTCGCGCAAACTATTCAGTTTAGAAAAAAAATGATATTTTTGAAGACCTATCCCATACCATATTGACATATACATTGTCACATATCCTCCAAAAATTATTGTTTTTTTTCTATTTTTGTGTGAAAATCTTAATGCGGTTCATAGAATACGTCTACTTACCAAATTTCAACAATACTATAGTTCTTATGGTTTCGGAAAAAAGTGGCTGTGACATACGGACAGACATACAGACAAACAGACAGACATCAATCCATAAGGGTTCCGTTTTTTGCCATTTGGCTACGGAACCCTAAAAAGTGGTACTGAAAGACGTGGAGTTTATCTAGCTTAAAGAATTTGCAACAACAGAATAGCAGTCAAAATAAGTATTAATTTACCTGCTAAAACTCAAGACTCGTATTTTTTTTTTTACTAAAGGCTGCGCTAGTCGGTTTTTTCTCCATACAAACGCTGTTGGTGATTTACTCTAAAGTCAAATATTGTAGACACAAATTTTTGTGTAATATCAATTTTTATTATACCTATCTAGGTCGGTATGTGCTTATATTTCAAAAATTTTAATAGCTTCCAAACATCGGCTTTAAGCGCAACTTTGACCGTAAATAAAAAACAAACGAAGAATGAAAATAAATAAGAAAGCACATACCGATACAGTTTTATTAAGAAATTGAGATAACTTTACTTCAGACAAAAATATTATATAGTTTGTTCATAAAACACCAACAGCTGAGTGTCGATGTGCGTAATCTGAGGACGACTTTTCTAAAAAACTTTACAAAGCAGTATAAATGTGTGCACTATAGCTTCTCATATAACTTTTCTTCTCATATAATAATCATATAATAAATAGATAACTATTTTATGGCTATATATTTTTTCCCCCGATACTATGTGAAATAACAAGCATTTTCCCCACGCGTCGCACTGAGTTCGAACCGTTGATTAGCGCACTCTTAAACCTTAAAGGAAACTTGATCCTCTATAAAAATACTATGCAACTTAAAAGAGTATAAACGTTGATATAACATTCATTTGTTCCATAGTAGACCACTAGTGCTGATAAATTGGAATTTACAAAATATTGGACCTAGATGTCAGCACCATAAGTTTTATCATTAATTTTGCTATAACTTTAACTCTCTTTTACTAAATAAGCCTCATAAAACATCTCAGTTATGAGACAAATCAAAAGTTTGAGTAAAAAGTATGGAAAAGGTCAAAAATAGCTTTTAATATGAAAATACTTGAGCTTACAGTCGATCACAAGGAATCTGCCAAAAAAATTCAAACTGTAGGACACCAACACTCATTTACTTATATGTCGCTGTTTTTAAGTCGAAAAGTGTGGTGTCGCCGGCAGTAGATTCCAGAAACATTATAATTTTGTTTTTATTAAGTGGAAACAAATATTAATAAGTCAGAAGCTTATAATTCTACTATTTGTTCGGGGTACTGATAATTTGGTACAGTGCTAGCAATTGGGTATATCACCCTATTTAAGATTGTTATTATATTTTACACAATGTAATTAATACACATCAATGACCCAGGAACACAGAAAAACTTTTTGTTCTTTCGACTGGATTCGAACCTGCGGCCCCCGGCTTGAGCACCATAGCGCTGAACCACTGAGCCACAGAGGTCGTAAAGTAAAGAATAAACGATTCATTACGCAAAGTGTAGAATGTGACGCATGGATGAGCTGCAAGATGACGTTGCAATTTTCAAAACAAAAAAATCCCTAACCTAGTTGGTATCTAACAGACTAAAAGAATCGCCAAAACAAACAAATGAAAGCCAATGCACCAGTAATGATAGGATACGTACCTACTTCGTGCAGTTATGTAAATCGCCAAATTCCTCAATTAGAATTGGAGGTTAAATTATTTTTGCTTTCGAATAAAATTTTTAGGTACCTAATATTGCCTAGAGAAAAGATGATTGGGTATCTTATATGACCAGACACATTCATGAGGACAATATTAGAAGTAAAGATAGAAGGAAAAAGGTGTAGGGGAAGGCCAAGGAAAAACTGTAATCATAATCATAATCATAGTGGCGGAAGCTCTACTGACAAGGGCCCTGCCCTTAAATTAAAGAAGAGAATATTACCTTATATTTTATTATGAAGGCTGCTTAGCTAAAGTGGGATTGGGCGAGTCATACCAGCCGCATGCGTCCTGACCGCTGGGCAATGATTACCACATATTGAGAACCAGAAGACGGACGACAACACCGTGGACGACCTAGAAAAAGATGGTGCGATGAGCTGGATGCATACCAGCCAGCCTGGCCAACGGTTGCGCAGGAACGAGAGGAATGGAAGACCTTGGGGGAGGCCTTTGCCCAGCAGTGGGATAGCAGATAGATAGGCTGCTAGAAATGTTTTTGAAGTGTCCGTGACCTAGTGATGAAGCGATTGAGTGCGCGAGTAACAGTTTTGAAAGTGAATGACGGTGATGACAATGGTAAGGACGTCTTCTACAGTTTAGGGGTGGATAGATTCTAAAATTATAATTTTATTAAATTTTATTCTGGTGCTCAAATGTTATTTTTCATTGACGAAGTTTTCGTGTCTACTGTCTACATCTTCGGTACGTTAGCGGCCAAATACTGGAAGTTAGTTAAATTAAGTGACGCCCAATTCACATGCTGTTCTTGTCATTTCTATTATTTGCTAGCAGAGACAGAGACAACCAGTGGGTAGGAGGGTTCTTAACTTTGATTCTCTAACAGACTTATGCTCGAATACTGAAACACTAATCACAATAAACTCGCAGTAGGTTAAGTGTTTCAGGTTGGCACTTGGCAGAATGGAACTAAGTTATCATTCCTATGTCCATGCTTGGCAGACCTAGTTGGCAAAGCTAAGCTGAAGGAGAAAAACTTGTATTTGTCCCATAAAACATAATATAAAAGAATACTAAGTTCGATATATTGGATATTGCTTTTACTAATTCGTGTTCTTTTTTACAAATCATGAAAGTGTTACACAATTAATAAACTCCTTTCACTCTATAAAGTGATTAAGAGCACTGAGACAAAAAAAATAAAATTACCCATAAAATGGATTTTTGGACCAATGTCATATAATTAATTTATTATTTTACTCAAAATTGGTGTTACGAGTTTTTTACGATGATTGCTCTCAAATATCAATAACTCTTAATCGCCCTACTTAAATTCACATGATTTATATACACGACCTTATGCTTATGAGTATGACTAATCCTACAAAGCTGCAAGATCATTTTTTTGCCTTTTTTTCGACTTTATTTTAGGACGTTTCAAAGAAGTTATGTAAAGTGCATGGGGTGTCCCAAAGACAATTCAGAGTTCGAAAGCAAGATTAATTTCAAAAAAATTGTTCTACAAAAGAAATGTTTGATTTTGGGCCAGCTCTATGTACACCACATAGGTGAATAGGAAAAAAATACGGGAATTTCATAAAAATACAAAAAAAATAATTAAGAAGGAAACAACCATACAAAAATGATTATTTGAAAAAGTTTTTTTAATGCGATAACCCTATTTTTAGGCGGCCATGGCAGTTGCTTTGACAACTTTAGGTAGAGACATATTCTTGAATGTCATTCGTCTTTCTTTTCAAAAAATCAAGTAATTTTCAAAATGACATTCTTTGTTTAATTCTTATCTGATCCGCCATGTTTTATTATACGTTGTGTTGCTCTCCTTGGCGAAGTTAATTAAAATGTACATTGAGACTAAGTGAAATTAAATAAAATAAAGAATAGGAAACGGTTACCATATTATGTTGGTACATTTACATATTATAGTGTACATAGAGCTGGCCCACGCCTAATACATTTCTGAAACATCTCTTTTATTCGTGTCCGTCGATTACTGCCTTATTTCTCTACAAATTTTCTTTTGTTTTTACTTTGATTGCAGTATCATTAAGGGCGATGACCCTGGTGCCGTGACTTCCTCTTTAGCGTCACATCAGTGGGAAAGTGTTTGGGCCAACAGGAGCGTGGCGGTCTTTGTTCCAGGTGGAACAAATCGAGTTCTATGGACTCGGGCTCTTTGTAAACGCATTTGTTGACTCTGGCTTTTTAGCCTTTTTAGTAAGGACAAAACGATGGATTTAAAAGACCAGAAAAGAGACAGATTAAGACGGGTATTATTCTAGGGTTAACAGACGGTGGTAGTAAAATATTGTTTATACTTAGTGAATACCTTTTTAGGGTTCTTACGCAAAAAGTAGAAACGGGGTCCCGTTTTATTACTGACACTTCGCTGTTTGTTTTTCTGTCTGTCCGTCACCACTCACCAGGCCATATCTACTTAACCATAACAAGCTAGACAATTGAAATTTTCACAGATGATTTATTTCTGTTGCCGCTATAGGAAAAAATACTATAAACATAATAAAATAGATATTTAAGGAGGGTTCCCATACAACAAACGTGTTTGTTTTATTTTATTTTATATAACTTACAGAATTTATTTGTTGTTACATTTAAATATTTATGTATAAGTAGGTATATAAGGTTATTCGAAAGTAGGTAATTATAGTGGTCTTGGACTGATAAAGGTCTCCTTTATAATGATTAATAAGAAATAAGCAAGGAGGTGCTCATTGAATGCGTGTGAGGCCTAAGTAATTTGAAAACGTTTACTAAGGTCGTTTCACGGAACGGCCAATTATTCAAAACCTACTTTTAGCACACAAAAGAGCTATAGAACGGAGTAACTGCAAGTTGTGATCGAATTGATGATGACTGTCGCAAGTCATGTACGCTAATGTGTCGAAATCTGCATTCATCGTGTGACAGGTGTTCAATAGTGTGAAGGCTGCAATCGTTTCTTCGCGACCGCGACCAACAAACATCAACATCGACCATTGCGTCCACAATAAGACCAGAAAATGGACAAAACAGGCTTTCAGTAACGGAAGAAAAATCCTTATTCCGCTTATTGCTAAAACTTATTAATTGTACCTGTATAAAACCTGGGTAAGCAAGTTTTGTTTGGACTTCTAGGGTAGGTTTAAAATAATAATAAAAAAAAGCACAAAATTTAAAAAAACCGAATAGGTAACGCTAAATTTGAACATAGGCAACAATCTGCGAATCACACTGACATAATATTTGAGTTGAAATTATTGATATAATTGTTGCACGACGAAAGAAAAACATGTATACGTATAACTCAAAATGCACAGTCAATAAAGGATAAGACCTAGCAATTTTTCTCCCCCAAAACTTCCTTAGTAAACATGGAAATACTTGGTGTTGGCGTTTTCGAGACTCCGATTTTTATATGTCACCGTAAAATTGTAAAAACCGTTAGATTGTAAAATAACTAACGAGATTGTAAAAATATGTCGAAAGATTAATTAAGTACTCTAAATTTATAATCTAACGAAAAATAATTTGTTAAATTATAGGCAGAATTTTCGTGTCCGAAGTCTATCAACATTTTACAATTTCACTAGTTATATTACAATCTAACGGTTTTTACAATTTTACGGTTACGTATACAAGGATTTGAAGTAAACTTATTAATATTATATCGAAATTTAAATACATCGACTGATGGGCAATAGAGCGTATTACCTTAGATTCATTATTGTGATAAAAAATGTAACATGGCCTTCTAAGTGTAATTAACATTTTCTCAGAAGATATGCATCGCCTTTTACTCAACTTATGAAATTTTTAATCATGATATATAGTGTAAATAGTGTTCACACTGTGTACGAGATAAGTGATAATAACGCATTAGGGCACCTGTTTCCCATAGATATGTATCGAAACAGAGAGACAGCTTCATACAAATTACAAACGATCTCCACAAGTTTTGAAACCTACAAGTATTGCTCCAAGTCTAATCAATTATTACTAGAAGTCGCCCTATGGTTGAAATTCACGCATAATAATTTTTATTATAATTTTCAGTTTCAACCCTATAAGGGTTTTGTGTAATAAATAGAAAAAAATGTACATGTTGTGACAGATTGAAAAACGTCAAAGTGTAACAAAATTGTATACAGTATCAAACGTACAATAGTGTGTTGTTATTATTTTTATTTATTTCTTTCTATGTATTATTTAAAATAATATTAGCTTTCTGCACACCTTCCTTCACATAAACTATAATTTACCGGCCAAATTTTATACTCCTCGGTTGCATAATTTTCGTAAAACTGTACTGAATGTATTTGCTTCACGTTTAATATAATGTTATAGTAGGCCATAGATCGACGGTCCCTACGTATAAAGCGACATGTCAAAAGTGGCGGTTTACATGAGAGCGTAGTAAAGGTTCCAATCGTTCTACAAATTATGCTATATTATGTACAAATATGAATATATTTTTATTATTTTGTTTTATTAGATTTGTCTAGTTTAAAGTCATATTTATAAATATTAGATTTTTATAGATTTTCTTGATAAAACCGACAGATGACCGTTTCTACATTGTCATCAAAATAATATTTTAACAGACAAATATAAGATAACCGTTTTTACGTAGGAAATAAAAAATACAGTATTTTAAAATATTATTCAAGCAAATGTTCAATGAAAATAAAGAATACTGTTATTATTTTCATAGTTATAACTTATATTGTAGCATAATGAATGAACATTACTAAAAAACAATGGCGTTACGTTTGACAAGACCGTGTTCGCGTCAAATGGCGCGCATTTTAAAACACAGTGCAAACGGATACCTCTAGATATCCGCATCTACGACACAAATACTTTGTAATTATTGTACTTGTTCTCTTATACGTTTGGCAAATATGCTAAAAACATATTAAAAAAAATAATAATAATTAGGTATGAGCATATGGACAACCTAAAGCAATTTATGAAATAATAAAAAAATGCCATTTTTGATATGACCTTTTGTACGTAGGGACCGTCGAGATGTATTATATTAAAAAGAGGGGCATGTTTTTTAAACTTAACAAGTTTTTGAAGTAAATACTTTTTAGCGGCGCTGAGCACTTTTCTTGGGATGGGTAAAAACTGTTAAACTCGCGCAACAGGTCACGTGTCCTGATCGAAAATGAGTAAGATTCAACTTGCAATTGCTTGCTGTATTAGTTTACGCGAGCATGTAACTATTTTAGTTCGTATTGACTTTTGACCCCAACTTTCCCAATAAATTTAACTTTGACCTTGACCTTGGACCCCAATCATCCCATCACATTGTCATTTGACATTTATAGTGACCTTTGACCTAGACCGTTGACCCCCCCAACCATCCCCACAACATTGACCTTTACCTCCAATCGTCCCCCCACAAAATCTTATTTTTATCCTGAAAAAGTACTGTGTTCCCACTTCCCACAGGAACACAGTACTTTCCGCGTTAATACAGTATTCCACAAAAAAAATAGTTAGCTAGTAGCGGCTAGTATCTTAGCTACGTCGTATAATAAATTATAGTACGAATGGTGTTAAAACAAAATATTCTTTAATTCTCACTAGGATCATCTATGGTTGACTATTTCTTCATACTCCTGATTATTCCTCAGTACTCCATCATGTGGCCGAGTCATTGACCCTGACGTAAACAATGATAACGTTACTCGTACCACGTGCGCGGGCGCAGGCGGGGGGCTCGTCGTTACAAAACTTTTATTAAAGTTTAAATACCAAGGAATGTGATAACATAACGTACAGTTTGTGCTTATTTCAAAACTGTTCAATTTTTTTTTTATATTTAATATACTCGTATGCTACTTTGTGTAGATTATTCAATTATATAACATTGTTTCTAAATCATTTACGCATATTTTGAGCATATGTTTTACTGCTTATGTCAAGACGTTTAGGGCGAAACATAAAAAAAATTTGAATAATAAAAATCATAAAAGTCTTTACGGTACTGTTTAGGTCATTGACATCACTCAGCTGATGTATTGATGTTATTAAGGCAAAATTTATATGGCCGAGTTTGCAATTAACAAAGAGTCGCTTTATTACATGAGATGTTTTTTTTTTTTGAGTATGACAATTTTATTTTTTCCATAACGTCTTTAGCAAGCTCATATGGGCATTCTGAAATAAAATATATTTAATTTAATTTACACTGTGACTAACATTCACCATAGGAAGTTCGAAGCTTTATGCGAAGCTTTTTTTAAAACATTAGTGGCTGAATTTAAAATATGTAAGTATTGGCTTATAACGAAATAAATTCAGCAAAGAAAAGAGTTTATTATGATGCAAGCTTTCAAAAGCCAGCATATTATACTATTTAATGCCATTCTCTCCTCACATGGCAAAAAGCCACATTGGTAATTATTATAGATAGCCATAATGTTATAAATATCCTTCTACTCGTACTACAACTAAAGATAAATGGATTTTTGTCTAAAACTCTCTTTCACGCAAAAATTACTGCACAGATTTTGATGATTTGGCATGGTAGTACCTAGTAGCTTAGGTTTTTAACCCCTGACGAAATAGAGGGGTGTTATAATAAGTTTTAAGTTTGACGTATCTGTCTGTCTGTGTATATGTTGTGTTTGTGTCTGGATGTGTGCCTGGCTGTCCGTGGCATCGTAGCTCTCAAATAGATGAACCGATTTTGATTTAGTATATTTTCGTTGTTGTTTGAAAGCTGACGTGGTCGAGAGTATTCTTAGCTATAATTCATCATCATCAACTCACTCACTACTTGACAATTCGGGGATTAATTAAACATTTTAATTTTGTTTACGCATTAACATATTATGAGGCTACTTTCTATCCCGAAAAAGTACAGTTCCCGTGGGATACTGTACACTCTATCTAGTGATTTAATATTTTGCAATCGGATTCTCATATGTTAACGACCACACATGATAATAGTAAGAACAAGGCAGTCAGATGCGCTAATCGCAGCTCAAGTTACTCTCATAACCCTCGCAATATGCCATTTAGGGCTACCATAATATATTTTTTTTTATAAAAAACTATAACCCGACTACGTGAATTATAATATAGCCTGTGTTACCCGGGCTTAAGAGCTACGTAGCCTAGTGGGTAGACCGTTTGATTCGCACTAGAGAGAGTGCGGTTCGATTTCCAGGTTGTGGCGTGTACCAATAAGACTTTTTCAGATCTTAAGTACATTATACGGACGCGATATCCTGTGAGAATGCCGTATTTGCTTGGGCAACTATACGAAATTTAAAAAAACGACTGTCCCCAGGCACTACAGTATATAAGAGTGGTTACGTCGCGTCGCTCGGAGAAAACAGCTGGATAAATCATCCAATAACGAATGAAAAGGCCTAAGTTTTTAAGTTTTAATTACTTGGACTATTATTACGAATCTATAATAAAATCGGACCAGTTTAGGCGCTACGATAACGTACATATATAATTATATACATACAATGTCTGCCAAAATCATTACCCTTACTTTTGGCTTCACCGTAGTCAACTTGTCAGCTAAAAACTAAGGATGGGCAATGACGTACATTTGACAGAAAAAACCATTTTGATTTCAGAAGATTTTTAACCCCTGACGCAAAAACGACGGGGTGTTATAAGTTTTGTCAACTGCGGACTGACTATAGTGCGGAAAACAAATGTTAAGATGACAAATGTTAAATCTCGACTGCTAAACAACCCCAAAAGTAGGCAGTTTAAGTGTGGACTCTTTTTGCCTCAATATGCTTCGTCTGTAATGTATAGGCTACCATTAACTATACAATTTTTCCAAATAACAATCCCACCATCGAGACCAAAAAGTGCTACAATCGATGATTTCAAAACTAAATGTTATGACGTACCTACATAATATTATGACAGAACAAATTATGATGATGAAGACAAAATTACGCCATCTTGATTTCACCGTACCTCAAATTCAAAATGGCCCCAAACAACCCCAAAGTGGTGCCATTTAAGTGCGGACAGCTTTTGCCTCAACATGCCTCGTTTATAATATAAACGTCTATGGCTAAAATCGGCAACCCTGATGGACCCTGCCACACACGACATTGCATTCTAAATGTTTCTTAACGATAATGATTCTCGTTATTATGGTTGGAATCTTACTCCTACGTCGCTGTACTTAGATCATCTTTGTTTGAATTGTTGATCTTGCTGATATGTCAATTTGTTGAGCTGGTAAATAATAATAATAATATGTATTTTGTCTTTTATTCTATCTTTTAATCCCTTCAATAAAATATAGAGAATTAAGAAGAAATGTTACCTAATAGAAGATCTTCAATATTATGCTCTATTGCATCCTTTCTCAACCGATGGTTCGCGATACTTGAGGGGGTCGCGTTTGTTTTTAAAGGGGGTCACACTCTGCTTGAAAATAATAAATACAAACTACACGAAATAATAAATACAAAACTCGAACGAATTTTTTGTATCGAACGTCGAAAAAATCGTTCGCACGTTCGAATCAGTGAAAGCTAATACAACATACCTTTAACTGATAAAAATAGCGTACTAGACTAGGTTGCAAGACTTTTTACTTAACTTTTTGGCTTTTTCGTGGACGCGACATAAAAATGGTTGAGAAACGATGCTCTATTGTATAATACAAATCGAATTTCGACATCAACACAAAACAAAACTTTAAATTTCAAGCAACCCCCGAATTGTATTTATGATGAAAAATTACAGGTAAAACACTCTCCATCATGTCAGCTTTAAAATAAATTAACCAGATCAAAATCGGTAATCCGTTTGGGAACTACGATGCTACGGAGAGAGTCACATACAGAGATATCAAACTTTTAACATAGAGGGATGTTTTCGTTGGGAGTTCAAAATATTTTAACGATTTGTATTCATAGCCACACCCGTGGCATGTTATTGGCATTTTCGAGATATCTTCAATTTTCTTTCATATAATTCGTGTTTACGAATCGGAAGGACGCACTACTGTTTAATATTCAACTCAGGGCCAGGGCTGCGAAGTTCCCGAAACGTTACCTATACTTATTCCATAGTCAACCGTTCAATTTTTGCTCACAAGATCTTGGTATGTTGAGTAAATCACGCAGATTTAGACTTACTGAAACGCTAATTAAAATTAAGAGTTCTCCTATTCTGTCTCTGCTAGCCGAATTGACAAGGACAGCATGTTACTTAAGCGTCACTTAATTTAACTAACATTTCAGTATTTGGCCGTTACAATCTTTAACTAGTGAGCTTACTAAATAGTTAGCTTAAATAAGCGCGAATGGAAAATGTCGGACGCTGCCTTTTACGAAAATGTCTAAGCAGTTAAAGATTATTATCATAATGATACACAGAGAAGAATACATTCTGAAAATGTATCATCGTTCGGCATTCTAAGTATACCGCGAAAGTAAAATTGGACAACTTCAGAAGACCCATAAAATCAAATAGAATGTTTCAAGACCGAGTATTTGATTGTATACTATCAAATAGGTAGCGGTAGCTTTTTGGAGAATTTCAATAAAAAACGCGATGGAAAAATTTTAATAAATTTTCATGTTCGCGGTAGTCAATGCTGAGCGATGACAATATATGGATTCCTGGCTATTTAAGCAACTATTATAAACATGTACAATGTTATGTTAACTTTTCAAGTAACTTCTTTGTAAGTACCCAGCGACTGTCGTATGTCTTTTCGGTGAGGTTCAAATGAGTTCGGGTCTGCAAGTCAAAGTGAAAACGGTACTTTAACTTGTTTGAGTAACATAGAAGAAGGCGGTATGTACATTACTTAATAATGCAATCACGTGTACACCTCCACGGTTTTGTTAAACAATGTGAACACAGCTTTAATTAAACAAAGAAACGTGGTTATGTTTATGTATTTTGTGCGGACATGCTTCTTATTTCATACAAGATACTTTGTCTAAATGTTGTCAGACAAGCAATATTTTGACAAATAAGCAATGTTTAAAGATATTGCTGGCAAATGAGAATTTTGTTACCCAAGTACCTCGAAGCCAAAGGAGAGGTAATGATTTTGGCAGTATCTATGTATGTATGTTCGTTCTCCCGTAAGCTACTGATCCGAGTTTAAATGTTGTCAATAGCGCCCGTCGGCCGTCACACGTACAGTTCTGAGTTCTGACCACGGTAAATAACACGTGCCATTCCCACCCGCGTTCCGAACCGAACGTGTAAATGCGCAGGGCCGACTGCGACATTCCGATCTGGCATGTCGATGACATCGCATTTTTCAGAAATTAAACCGCCCGCTATGACGTATTTTGACGTATTATGTAGAGTATGAGGTCCGTGACGGATTTTTAGTCGTAATTAGCACGACAGTTCAGACAAATGGCACATATCCCTCCGCGGCTTGGAACGCAGTCCAATCCGCGGTCGTATGCGCTACTATTATAAGATACTATTACCGTAATAATAGTCCAGGCAATCATACTCGGACTATTATAGATATTAACTTATCTATGTTAAAATACAAGTAGGTACTTTCCGTAGTCGGTAGTATAAAATTTTGTTATTGTAAAATAACTTTAACCATTTTATAATATAAAATTATCTCCGTTTTAAAAATATAACTTTAAGAAATAAAATAAAAAAATGTGCCAGTAAAATGTGCATGGTTGAACGTAAAAAATGTACATGGTTCTCAAATGCAAGTCATTTCGTTTCGTCTCAACTTTGTCCTAAATACAATTATATAGTCGATAAAGTATTTTTTAAAATATTATTATCTGTCTAAGATAACGTTAACAAGCGTAAATTACTTTATTTACAATCACTTCAATGTCAGGGCTCTATACATTATACAACCTTCTTATCGCCTTGAACATTTTAATGCCGAATCGATTTACTTTTACGTATTTTTCGCAATTTATCTTAATTGTGGTTGGAGAAATATACGTTATTTATTTTTATCTCGTGTTTAAACAAACTAGTTTAAAATAAACCCAAGATTAACCACATGTCGTGGCATATGGCCCAAGTCCTTGATATTCAATGAGCATGTTACATATTGACTTTAAAAAAAAGCGACTGCTAAGATCAAAATTAAAAGAAATGTCTTCTATAAAAAGAGGTTTTATAATTTAACAGATCTGTTACAAATTACGATATCGTAGGTCGTGGCTCTAAACTAATATACTGGCCTCCAGGCTATAACTTGTGTAGTGTATTCTATTGAATACACTACACAAGTTATAGATCGGACTCGCGCACCAAGGGTACTGTACAAACCTGTAGTATTTACAGCGTTATTGTTACAGGTATTATAGACCTGAGTGTTTCATATGAATTTCAATTTAATACCTCATTTCGTTCACGAGGAAAGGGGTAGTAAGTTTAAAATTATTAAAAATATTTTTATTAAATTATGTAACAAAAAAATTACGGTTTTTGCAATTTTTCTTTATCTGTGCTATAAGACATTGCTTTGTACCAAATTTCAAGATTCTGAGTTCACGGGAAGTGCCCTGTAGGTATTGATTCCCTTGCGAGTGTCAAAAATTTGCCGAAAGGAGAAAGAAACTTGTGGGCCCAAAATGTAATAAGTTCAGAATTAGTTTAAAAAATTTGTTATTTTTTTTTATATGAAATACCAAAAATCTGCATAAATTGTCAATCTACAAGCTGAGAAATATGCAAATAACTGTTTTTGTAAAATAATCGATTAACGATTAATTGAATTAAAAACGATATTTCAATTATTTATTTACAGAATAAAAATCTTTACACTAGGATTAAACTTATAGTAATTTTATGAAACTACACCATATAATATGTCTACAATTCATTAAAACATAACGTAAAATATAAGTATATTTTATTTAAAAACATCCTTTTCGATTATCGATTTCATATCGATCAAAATCACTCAGTATCTAGTCTGTGACAACTTGATATTGACACTTGACAGTTACCAATTACCCTTGTTTGTATTGTGCTGTGTCTCACTTGTTTCGTGTTTTTCGATGCGTTTTGAGTGCTTTCGCGATCATTTTATATTTTCAACCACCACTGCTTTGTTTTTTACGGACTCCGAACCCGCCTACGTTGTACGACCCTCGCTTTCATATTGGACACCGAAGATTGCCTGCACGTTTGTACTTGGAATTGTTAATTTGGATTTTGTCGCCAGCTTATGGATTGGATATTGTTGAAACGATGGATCGCTGTGTTAATTGTGGGATAGCAACTAGTCACTGCAATACATTAGGTCGACGACCATTAAACGATGAAACAATTCTATCAGTGTACTAGATATAATAAATATTTTTGACATATTTTTACATGATTTCATCTGACACTTGAAGATTGCAACATAACCTCACTTTTACTAAACATCCAATATCTCAGCTTTCAGATTGTCAATATCTATAGAATTTTCAGCAAAGAAACCCTTAATTTTGAACCTTTTAATTTACACCATTTTCATGTCTTTACATACAGGGCCCAGAATTGTATGTAATTGTTTCGATCTCCTTTGTGGCATAAAAGGCTGTGTATCTTTTGATTGCGTTGGCTTAGAAGTTTGATTTTTTTACAGCTCCAAGTGACAGTAGACCTAAGTATTTAATATAAATTCCAGCTTGATACCTCCACGTGTTCCTGAGAAAAAAGGTTTTGACAGACAGACGGACGAACAACAAAGTGATCCTATAAGGGTCCCGTTTTTTAAAAAAACGTTACACAGCAAATTTTATCAGCTTTCTGAAAGTAATTATTTAGAATACTGATGACTTAAAATATCAGTTTTTTTGCAGGCCAGTATAATAGGGGATCGGACTACATCTGAAATATTTGGTTTCATTAATATATTCAGAAATATTGAGGCATTACTACTTGGTAAATGTAATAAAATATATTATTTTATGTGTAGTTTACTAATAAAATACATTTAAAACGTACCAAAAAAATATTTTTTTTGCGAAATTGGCAAACAAAATCTACATCATTAGTTTACTCGCATCATATACAAAAACATTCATTATGGTAAGTATGAACTTAAACGCACAAATATGGGAGATATTTACATATATATTCCGGCGGCCATATACTTCATATACTACTTCATATACCTACAAGTGACGTCATTTGTAGGTCGACTTTAGTATGGAGCGTTTTTAGGAGGCTCGCGAATTTTTTTATAAAAATCGCTGTACCTTTGAAAATATTGACTTTTGATATACGGTTTCTTCTGAGAAGTTACTCATATTTAAGAGTACTATTCATTTATGCAATAAAAAAATTTTGTCCGATTGCCTGTTGTATGCTTTAAACGAGCTAATTTTGTATATATCTATAAATTTAATTGGAATCTCGAAAACGGCTGCAAACATTCCAATGAAATTTAGTATGTATGGAGTTTCAGAGGAGAAAAATTAATCTGGCTAAGTCTTATCCATGGGAATTTTAAGTTTAATGAATTATTTATTTTTCTTTCGTCGTGCAAAATATTAATAATTTTTATCAGTTTGGTATCTGTATCTATGTCTTTCGCGTTTTTCTGAAATTCGAAATGTGGTGGGTTCTTATCACGGTAAAATAAATATTTATGCAATTTTTTTTTATCTTCTACAGCTCCGAGCAAAACTCGCTTACCCAGGTACTTATTAACATCAGAGAAGATGATGATACTGATGATAGTTCTCCATCATCTAGCAATAACTATAAATGTAAGTTACGAATGTCTAACGAAATGAACTTCCAACAGTGCTCATATCGTTTCATATTACTCTTTGACCTACATCCCGAGCAATCCCTTATTTCTGCCGATAGAATAAATGAGGCAGGCGAAATTTATGTAGCCTAACATTCTACCAACACCCCCGAAATTTATTCTTGCCTTCCTTTTTCGGAAATAACATTGTACACATTTTCCTTATTATTCCGTAAGCTGGAAATTATATACAGGTGCAAAGACCTTTTATATACAGAATGCTAAAACAACATGGTTTACTTTGTTATTTAAATGAATTTGCATTAATCTTAAAGTAATAGTATCTGACTATCTATTTTGCTCTAAAATTTGATACACAATAAATGTATGCTTAGAATAATAATTATTTTACTTTGCCATTTCTATTACTTGACATTAACACTAGCTTTTACCCGCGGCTCCGCCCGAGTAAATACACGAACGTACACAGTATTTTCGGGATAAAAAGTAACCTATCAGTGGCGAAGGCTGGTTCTCCTTCAGAGGGAAGCCCTAGCCTGTAAAATAGGTGCGGATTTGGATAAGGGTCTTCAAAGGGTAAGTGGTAAGTGAAACTGATAAGAATAGAGTTATGAAATCCCCACGCCACTGTAACCTATGTGATAATCCAGAGCTAAAACTACTACAATACAAAATTTCATCAAAATCTGTTTTGTAGTTTTTGCGTGAAATTCATCCATCCATCCTCACAAACGTTCACATTTATAATAGTAGTGGGATTTTAACTCTTTTGCATGCTGTTGAATTTCTAACGAGTCCTCTTTCACAATTTAAAACTTTTAGTTCAAATAATGCCGTAGTATCACCGCTGTGTCAATATTGGTACATCATGTAACTGTTTAAACAACTGCTCCAGACTAATTTATATGGTGCACGTGGAATATTTAACATCGTCTTATCGCATCCATAAACAGATAGAAGTATGTAGAGTTGTTTAGAATATTTTTTTAACGTCGTTGTGATTTGAAACTCAATGAAATGAAAAAGCGACAGAGCAACATACATGTGTAGGATTTAATCTGCGAAGGAATGGAATTTTTTTTTGTAAAATAGCTATCAATTCTACCGCGTGTGAGCTGCACACTCTTTCGGACATATCGCATAATAATATATACCAATTTTCCTTGAATATCTGTAAAATAGTTATCACTTCTACCGCGTGTGAGCTGAACACTCTTTCGGAAATATCGCATAATAATATATACCAATTTTCCTTGAATATCTGTAAAATAGTTATCACTTCTACCGCGTGTGAGCTGCACACTCTTTCGGACATATCGCATATATAAATACCAATTTTCCTTGAATATCTGTAAAATAGGTATCAATTCTACCGCGTGTGAGCTGCACACTCTTTCGGAAATATCGCATAATAATATATACCAATTTTCCTTGAATATCTGTAAAATAGTTATCACTTCTACCGCGTGTGAGCTGAACACTCTTTCGGACATATCACATATATACCAAATTTCCTTGAATATCTACACATAACGTGGTAGAGCCATGCTTCGGCACGAATGGGCCGGCTCGACCGGAGAAATACCACGGGCTCACAGAAAACCGGCATGAAACAGCGTTTGTGTTGTGTTTCGCCGAGTGAGTGAGTTTACCGGAGGCCCAATCCCCTACCCTATTCCCTTCCCTACCCTCCCCTATTACCCTATTCCCTCTTAAAAGGCCGGCAACGCACTTGCAGCTCTTCTGATGCTGCGAGTGTCCATGGGCGACGGAAGTTGCTTTCCATCAGGTGACCCGTTTGCTCGTTTTCCCATATTTCATAAAAAAAAAAAAAAAACATAAGGTATACATTACAAATTAATAAAATTGAATTATTGTTTGTAATTTTATCAACGCACAGGGCAAACATAAGGCTAGAAATTTGAATTTCCTCTTATGAATGACGTAGGCAACTAAGGAAGGACTTTTTAAAATCAAACCCCAAGGGGGTAAAATAGGGGATGAAAGTTCAAAATCTAATTTCACGCCGGCGAAACCGGCGCAATTAATGCTAGTGCATAATCTGAAAGTACATACGGATTACGGTGCATTACCTAATACATAATTTTTTAAATTTTTGTCTGTCTCTCTATCTATCTGCCTGTTTGTTCCGCCTTATCTTCGAAACGGCTGGACCGATTTTCTCGGGACTTTCATTGACAGATCCTCCTTATAACATCAGTTATAAGGAGTACTTAACTTAAGCCCTTTTTTTCTCTTAGAGTTCCGTCCGTTAAAAAGATAGGGTTCCATTTTCGTTATTTCTACGCTAACGAAACAGTGGGCACTAGGCTAGTAAGGTACTAAAAGTTTAGCTTATTGCTAAAAGAATCACATCATCTTACATAATATATAATTTACGATGCATCTAGTAAATATTTAAGTAACGTGGTAGAGCCATGCTTCGGCACGAATGGGCCGGCTCGACCGGAGAAATACCACGGGCTCACAGAAAACCGGCGTGAAACAGCGTTTGCGCTGTGTTTCGCCGAGTGAGTGAGTTTACCGGAGGCCCAATCCCCTACCCTATTCCCTTCCCTACCCTCCCCTATTACCCTGTTCCCTCTTAAAAGGCCGGCAACGCACTTGCAGCTCTTCTGATGCTGCGAGTGTCCATGGGCGACGGAAGTTGCTTTCCATCAGGTGACCCGTTTGCTCGTTTGCCCCCATATTTTATAAAAAAAAAAAAAAAAAAGTAAACTTGGAAAGTATATAATATTGTAGCAAAGTAACATTTAACACCAGAAGCCCAATTCTCTTAACTAATTTCGGTTCACGCGCTAACTCATTCCCGTACGCGTCAATAATGCGCGCGCGAGCGGTAATATTTACGAGAATCACCCCCTGAACTCGTAAAATATTTGCGAGAATAAGCAGAGAGCGCCTGACTTAACTTTATAAATTAAGGACTTGTTTATTTCTTCCCTTTCATTGCTCCTTTAAGCTGATAAATGTTTAACAATGGCAGTTATTTCATTCTCGAAATCACAATACAGAACAAAATAATTCAACATATATTATTCACAATAATTTCATTCGACATTATATATATACAAATTGTATTAAATATCTATAATTAATTTAAATAGGAAACATACTTATGCATTCTATACACATTACAGGGTGAAATTTTCGACAGGTGGGCGAAATCGAAAACGTCCTGTAGGAACTATCATTTATTCTGTGACGTTACAGAATGGAGAAAAATGCCGAAAGGAGTTGCTAGACCGATTTTTTATAAAAATTAAAACAGTATCATTACATTTGTAAAAATAAATTCCCTGGCTACAAACTAAATATTATAATGATTTTGAAAAAAAATCCAGGCCATAATTTATGTCCCCATTCGATAGTGTTGCTAATAAGAAAGAAATTCTGGAAGATTCATTCTGTATAAGAATATCATCTGGTTAATTCAGGCTTCCTAAGGCAGGCTATTATTATTATTATTGTTTTTTTATCTTACAGCTCTACAGTTTACTTACTCGAATAAATAATTGGAAGTATATTAATCAAAGTATGATAGTTTGTTTTTGCAGTTGGCAGCAATAATGCTATTAAAAATAACGAAACAGCTTATTATCTACATACAACATGATATTTTAAAATATACTTTTTAAATTTATTTATCATATGATTAAACAAAAATGTCTTCATCTCATAGTAAATAATAATTAATTAATACTATGTTATAGTCTATTAGTTCCTGTTATTATCTAAATTAATAACAATATAAACATTATTAATGTGTTTAGTTCTACAATGGTTTTATTATCAATAAATATAGCAATTTATCCTAAATATTATGTTTTAATGCACAGGATGTTACAAAAAGTTATATTACTTAGGAAGTTATATTAATTATTATCCACCGGACATTATAATTACAAATGAAGAATTTACAACAATATAATCCAAACAAGTTGAAAATTATTAAAAAAAATATAGGATTTTTTGTAATTAACTACTAGTAAATTTTGTATGTAGTTTGTATTAGGTACTTTTATTAGTAATATGACTTCTTGAGTCATGACGTATTACAATTAAAGGTAATTAAAATAAAATGTCATAATATTGTAGAGGTTTTATAAGGAATACCGTATGTAAATTATTATAATTCAATGAAAAAAAAAAACACTTTTTTATCCAGCCAAAGCAAAATAATGCTAAATTAGCTGTGCTCAAATCTGAGCGAAAGCTTTCAATAGTTTCATTATGTATAGATAATTTTGTATTTCATTGGGTATTATAAAGTGCACACATTCTGGATGATTTTTTGGACACCCTGTGTTATAAAATCTCTAAGAAAGCTCATCCATTATATTAATTATCTATAACATGTGCGTACAAAGGTCGGTTATCAGACGCAGGGGTGGTCGACTTTGTATGAATGACCTTGGACCAAAAAGGGGGCAGTTCGGTGCGACAAGAATGGTTATATTTCAATATATCTTACATGGTTAATATTGCATAAAAGTTACTTAAAAACCACAACAGATGGCGCACAACAGACACTATTGACTATGCCGCTTCTAGATCGCGCTATCGAAAACACTAGACGTATGTATTTAAGGGCTCACGAACATTTTGTTACGTATAGTTATGATTTGTGCGTGGAGGTGGTCGCTCGGTTTTGTTGGAATGCAAAATTTAGCTCTAAATAGAAATTTAACGTTAACTTAAACTTTAATTACGTATCTTCAATTTCCCGCCATATTCATATAATCAAATATTTAGTCCTGCTTTGTTGGAAGGCGGTTAAAAGTTTGAGGGGGCAGCTCACTAGAGGCGCTATTTTGGTCCCAATTTTTTTGTATGAAGTCGACCTTCTTCTCCGCGAGTAATAGTGTTCTGTGATCAGACGTAACTCAAAACTGAAGCGGTGCACTCTAAATCTGGTCAGCGATAAAATGTGGGGACATCTGGCGCTTCTCAAGTGTCTTAAAATGGACCCCAACTATATTACAACTGAGTTTAGACATAAAGAAAAAAATATTTTGTAACCGTCTTAAAGCACATACAACTCCAAGCTAAGTTTGCACCTCGCTGGAATAATAGTTTTATAAAAATTTGCTTCCCCGCTCACCTTCCCGCGATCGCCCTGTCGCCTCAGTACGGTGAGCATTTTTTTTTTTTTTTTTTTTTTTTTTTTTTTTTTTTTTTTTTTTTTTTTTTTTTTTGAGTCCCCCCTAACATGATCAGGGCTGTTTCATTTCTGTTTTATTTCTCTTCTCTTTTATTTTAATTTCTTTTCTTATTCTTTTTTAATGATTTCGTACAGTATTAACATTATTACATTATTTTCGCTTCTATACATTCCTTTGTTTTTCTTATTATTAATATTCCACATTTTGTTTCCGTTTTTAACAATTTTCAGTTTTTTAGTATAACAATTTTGTAATTTTTCTAGTCAGCTATATAATTCTGATAAATTGCAATATAATAATAATGTAAATACAATAGTCATTTCGATTTATGATAATGTCAATAATATAATATTCCAATAAAATGGTAATTCAAATAATATTATTCCAATATAATAATCCACTAAAACAATAATACCAATAAAATTCAATTTAAATACAATTCATAAATGTCAAAATAATAAAACAACGGCACAAAGAAGAGACTATCCTACTATACAGCTAACCTAACATATAGAACCTAACTATTATCACAGAGTATATCACAATTTTTCTTACAAACTACACCCACGATCTTCCTGCAAAAAG
This sequence comes from Glaucopsyche alexis, assembly GCA_905404095.1. Lineage (NCBI taxonomy): Eukaryota > Metazoa > Arthropoda > Insecta > Lepidoptera > Lycaenidae > Glaucopsyche > Glaucopsyche alexis. The sequence goes on along the minus strand of FR990051.1, from coordinate 16,344,967 downwards.
CAAGGAAAAGATCCCTCTTTTTACCCCCCAGGATGGAAGGCAGATTCTCACCCGTTATGGATGTGCCCAATTTCTGCTCAATATCATATCTATTGCTAGCAAAAATTGGGCACTCCAGCAACAGGTGAGGAACCGTCTCCTCAACTCCCGGCTGACACAGACACGACGGATCCTCCTTCAGCTTGAATCTGTTCAAGTAGAAGGCGAACCCGCCGTGTCCGGTCAGAATCTGTGTGGTGTAGTGTGTGATGTCTATCTTTTTGACTATTTTGTATGCAGCAGCAGCGCTTGGGAAAAAGAGCTTCGTGACTCCGGCCGTCCCTCCCACTTCGTATCTCATGTCCCATTCCTCAATCGTATCCTCTCTTAAGATACGCTTGACGAATGAAACAGGACACAGATCGTAGTCGGGTTTCCTTTTCAATCCCAGCGCGGCCTCCTTGGCTAATTCGTCAACCCTCTCATTCCCTCTCAACCCTGCGTGCGCCTTAATCCAAAACAGGGAGACCTCCCGCCTATGCAATGCAGCTTTTCGGAGGGCCGCCCGTGTTTGCACTGCCAGGGGATGAGGGGAACTAAGGGTGACTGCCTGGAGAGCCGATCTGGAATCGCTAAGGATACCAACCTTCGCCATTCCACTCTTGCAGGCTATACTTACTGCTCTCTGGAGCGCTAGAAGCTCGGCTTGGTAGACGGTGCAATACGGCGGCAAGGCAAGCTTGACGGCCTTCGTCTCGGCCTCACCCTCCCATAAGGAGAGTGCGGCTCCGACTCGACCCTCAATCTTGCTGCCGTCCGTATAGATCCTATGGACGTGGCTGTTAACCACGTCTGCATACGAGTCCTCGTCTACCAACCCGAACCTCAGCTCTTCCTGCTCTGCCGGATGTGGGTCCTCAATCGCTGGAGCCATTCGCTCCACCTCCCTGTCTTTCAACACCGGGTGTGACACCCCCTTCTTGATCTCATAAAGCCTCGAAGCTTCGAGGATTCTGAGATCAAGAGGGAGTATCCCAGCCAACAGCATCGCAGAGTTCAGGGAGACGGTTCGATATGCTCTGCAGATCTTTTGGGCGAAACCCCGTTGGACGGTGTTAAGCCTTTTTTGGACCCCCATCTTTTCCACGGTGGGTGCCCACGCTGCTGATGCATACAGAATAGTCGGTTCTATGACTGCGGTATAAATAATCTTAACTACTTGGGGGTTAAGCCCCCAGCCTACTCTCGCTGCTCTGGCTAGCTGTTTGTAGCGTGTGATCGCTTTCTTACAAACGTCTCCAATGTGTTCATTAAATGTAAGGCCGCTGTCGATCGTAAGCCCAAGTATTTTTAGAGAGTTGGTGTACTTTATTTCGACACCCCCCATCGAAAGTCGAGGCACATCGTATTTCAGCTTCCTCGTTGATATTATTGCGCAGGTTTTGTGGGGAGCAAATTTTAGCTTGTTAGCTCTTCCCCATTCTCTTATGCGGTCCAACACTCTGTTTGCCTTCGTCTCTATTTCCAAGGCTGTATCACCATCCATCACTATCACAATGTCGTCGGCAAACGCTTGACTAAAAACATCCATCTCATCTAACATCCATAGCAGGGGGTCCAACAAGAGGTCCCACAGGATCGGTCCACCTATGGACCCCTGTACGCACCCCTTGTTGGTCTCCCTACTCACTTCCTTACCACCATACCTTACATTCACTCTCCTTTCACTCAGGTAGCTGCTGATCACCCGCCTCAGGTTCCCCGGACACCCAACCTCAGCCAATCTAACCTTTATGGCCGGCCACCAGGCACTGTCGAAGGCCCCCTCTATGTCCAGTGATACCACAACAGAAATTTTCTTCTCCTCCCTACACTTTCTGATGTGGTTCACCAACCTATAGAGGGCGTCTTCGGTGCTTCTTTGGGGCATGAAGCCATATTGGTTAGGGCTAATCCTGGGCAACAGGTAGAACCTGAGTCGGGCGACCAGCACGGTGAGCATATTTGTCGCCGACACGAGGTGCAAACTTAGTAACTAATATCTATTCTGTGGCTTGGTGGAGTTGTAATGATACACTTTTGCTGTCTTAAAATAAAAATATTTAGTTTTATAGAAATTGAACTTAAACTTCTGATGGAGACATAGGGAAGTTTTCATAAAAGCATTAGATTTCAAACATGTCAGAATTTTTACTTTTAGTTTAAAATAAGAAGCAAATTGTAACTGAAAACTCGCTCATGAAGGGTTCCATACAAAATGACAACGTTTACTGTATGGGATCCCCACTTCTGTTTAACCGCTGCTCCGCCCGCGTAAATACAGTATCCCACCGGAACACTGTACTTTTTCGGCATAAAAAGTAGCCTATGTTTTAATCCAGATCCTAAACTACTACATACTAAATTTCATCGAAATCCGTTCAGTATTTTTTGCGTGAAAAGAGAATAAACATCCATCCTACTAATATTATAACTGTAAAAGTTTGTGAGGATGGATGGATGGATGTGTGAATGTTTTACACATACTTTTATTCTATCAATAGTTTCCGCAGCGCATGCGACAAAAGATGTTTTATGGCATTTTTTTTTGGGTTACGTTACTAAAGTTTTAGTAGGGATACCTAATAATTTTTAAAATATAGTCTATGTTACTCAGGGTGAATGTAGCTTTGTAATGGTGAAAGAATTTTTAAAATCGGCACAGTAGTTTATGAGTATGTTCATTACAAACATTATAAAGAGGAAAGATTTGTATCTTTGTGTGTACAAAGATACAAATCTTTCCTCTTTATAATATTAGTGTAGATAATCTGTTAATAGTAATTGTTGCTATAGCGGCGACAGAAATACGTCATCTGTTAAAATTTCAACTGTCTAGCCCTTTTTTTTTACGTCCATGTGTCTATCAAGGTTCAGAGACAGAGCAGCGGTTTGCAGAGTCTAGTGACAGACAGACTGACAGAGAAGGCTTAGTTATATGGTCCCGATTTTACCCGGAACGTACGGAATCCTAAAAAATGCAGAACAATCAGTCATATTATTCTACTACTATTATTAATGTGAAAGATTTTGAAAGTTTGTGAGGATGGATGTTTGTCACAAGATTACACAAAAAACTACTGAACGGATTTTGATGAATTTTAAAATGGTAGTAGTTTAAGCCCTAGATTAACACAGGCTACTTTTTATCCCGTTCCCCGTTTATATTGTGTTTACGCGGACGGAGCCGCGAGAAAAAGCTAGTATGTAATATATATTATTGATTAGGTTACAACGTAAGTCAGGCTTTATAAATCTCGTTCTCTTCTCGTTCTGTTTCGTAATAATTGACTGAATTAACAAATTAAAGTAACAATTAATTATAGGTGATAACAAAGAAACAGAACAAAGTATGCAGAAATGGCAATCAGACCCATTCCCACTGCGAAATGGCTTATCACCTCGCTACCGAGTAAACATTAGAACGGCACGTATTTCTTATAAAAGATGACTGTTATTTGCCTCTATATGGAGGGAAGATAGTTGGACAGTCATGTTAAAAATTGCTATCAATTAGGAAGGCGTGAGGAGCGAGTTTGCCGTACGTTTTGGCATCTTGCCAGCTTTAGCTGTGAATACTGCAGTACAGTTAGGCAGACATGCCAATAAACTTGTGCACTTGACTCACTTTTGTCGATAATTGTAGTATTGTATAAGATTTAAGAAAAATACAAAACACAGAACACATTCGCCATTCAAATATTGCATTGTTAAATTCATTGACCTACTTTTGGGATTTTTTAGGGCAGTCGAGGTTTGTCGTTTGTAATCTTAACATTTTGATATTTGCTTTCCGCAGTCCGCATATTGACAAAATCTTCTGTAATCAAGATGGCGTAACCTTTTGTATGAAGATTTTACCTGTCAAATGTACGACACAGCCTACAAATCTATGTATATGTCACCATAAAATTGTAAAAACCGTTAGATTGTAAAATAACAAACGAAATTGTAAAAATATGTCGAAAGATTAAAAACTATATATTTATAATCTAACAAAAAATAATGTGTAAAATTTTAGGCAGCATATTCGCGTCGGAAGTCTGTCAACATTTTACATTTTCACTAGTTTTATTACAATCTAACGGTTTATACAATTTTACGGTGACATATAGGTATACCCCAAATTTATAAATCTAAATATTTATAAATATATATAAAATATATGTATATAAGGCAAACCTGACTAGTAGGTAATCTACCAACGCACCGTTAAAACTACTGAACGGATTTCGCTGAAATTTGGCATACAGATAGTTGTAATGACGTAGGTATCCGCTAAGAAAGGATTTTTTTCAAAATTCGCCCCCTAAGGGCGTAAAAAATTTTTGTATGGAAACCGAACTCCACGCGGACGAAGTCGCGGGCAAAAGCTAGTCATAGATAAAATCATTCTTTTAAGATAAAGTCGTTTTGAAATAACTGGTTTGAAAATAAACTGACCAGTTAGAAAAAAATATGTATTTGCAGAATATTTGTCAACAAAAACCTTTCGGCCATCTTTTGACTGAGTAATTTAACCGTATAGGTGCTTCTCGTAACAATGCGTATTGCGCGTATTGATTTCAAGCTCTAAGGTTTCTGTGTTATCTTCAAAGAACTATTTGCTTTCTTATTGCACGCGTCGAATACAATTTGTTCCTTAATCGAGTGAGGATGTGAGGAGAAATTTCAAAATAGCAATCGTTAAGTAATCCGTGTGAGTCGGATAAGCTGTACCTACACACTCGCCAATGTATCCTGTTGACTCATCAGCTATAATAATATTGAGAGTGTTTATCGTTCTTACTGGTATTATAATACCGTGTCCTGCTTTCATAGTATGGATTTTAAAACCTTAGTTTTGTTTTAAAATTTTATCTCTTCGAGAAATGCTCAGTTTCTGAGATTTTCTGTCCGCAGTTTAGTTTTTACCCGACTGCGCGACGCAAAGGAGTGGTAATGTGTTTATCAGCCTATGTATGTATGTATGTATGTATGTATGTTCCTTTGAAGCACTATACAGACCAAACGCCTTGGCCGATTTTTATGATTCACACGTCAATCGATTCCTCTTAGTCCAGCGAGTGTCACTAAAGACATGACGTTAGTGAAAATTCAATATGGCGACTACTGGACGCCATATTGTGAAAATGAAAAAAATGAAAGTCAACAAACTATATCAAGTGGGGTATCGTTGAATAGGTATTTAAAAATCATTGTTAGTTTTCTCTCAACATTTTTCGATTCGACTGACCGTTTAGGATCTATATCGATTTAAAGTTGCGTAACAACCATTCTCACATTCCAGAGATGTAGTACTGATGCTGATAGGAAATCCAGTCTGGTAAATAGCTAGCTAGGTACTCATAACTAAAAAGTATAAAATAAAAAAATATAATTTAAAAACTTTAAAAACCCGACTGCGTAAAAAGTGAACCAAACTAAGTAGGTACATAATTAAAACTGAAAAGAAAAAAACAAGCACTTAGATATCCGGTGGTCTAGAATTCTATAATATATTATTGAATTAATACTATTGGAACATAACAACTGAACAGTCGGGATCCATTATTCGACAGCCAATCTAATTTTTCAATGGATCCTGACTGTTTAGTTGTTATGTTCCAATAGTATTAATTCAATAATATATTATAGAATTCTAGACCACCGGATATCTAAGTGCTTGTTTTTTTCTTTACAGTTTTAATTATGTACCTACTTAGTTTGGTTCACTTTTTACGCAGTCGGGTTTTTAAATTTTTTAAATTATAATTTTTTTTAACATTGAATTATTATATTATACTTGCTTTAGCCCGCGGCTTCGCCCGCGTAAATACGCGGTTCCTACGGAAACTGTATATTTTCTTGCGTTAAAATAGCTTAGCTATATGCTTTTTCATGGTCTACTCTATTTCTGTGCCAAATTCCATGATGATTGGTTCAGTACTTTTTACGTGAAAGCGTAACAAATAAACTAACATTCTCATTATAATATTAGTAAGGATACCAGTTACCTTTTATCATTATTTTGCATTTATTACATCAAGATCATTTATATAGTATATGTTTGTCAATAATTAAAAAAAAAAAATGCTTTTAAAATAACGTTTTGTAAGTTGGTCTTCCACTCGCCCACATAAATACAGTATAATTTTAAGTAAATACAGTATAAGGGAACACTATAATTTTTAGGGAAAAAAGTAGCCTATGTTTCAATCCAGAGCTTAAATTGCTACCAAACTAAATTTACTCAAAATCCGTTCAGTAATTTTTGTGTGAAAGAGTAACAAACATCCATCCTCACAAACTTTCACATTTTTAATAGTATAGTAGGATTATGAAGTCATGATCATGTGGTAAAGGAACGTATGTTGTTTGTGTTGTAAATGTAAATTTTTAGTACCTAATAGCTATTGGCTATTTACTCTTTAAAATAATACTCATTGACTATAGCGGTTCTGGTCATTCGGTTGCAACAAAGTATTCGGTAGGATCTGGGATTCCTTTATTAGGCACATGAAATTGATAGTTTAGTGATGCGTTTAGACTGTACAAATAGTAAAATAGCCTTAGATAAAATTACAGAGAATAATTTACCCATTTGAAAATTAACACCGTAGACGTTTTTACTCGTACATTTTATACCCGTAAAACTTTCACATATAAAAACAATTTGGTGAGGTAATAGATTAATTAGAACCTTGTCAGTGTTGAGTGCGTATATTTGTCACTAATCGCCGTGACGAAGTAAATAGGTAGTTTGTATGGCATCGTAATAACGCCCCTAGCGGCAAACAGTGGTAACTAATTCGATGCCATACAAATTGTAATTAACTTCTACACGGCGAGTAGTGACAAAAACACGCACTTAACACAGTACCTAATTTTTAACATTTATCCAGTTTTTATTATATTATTAACCACAAATCTGCTGCATTGTAGTTAGCTAAAGAACCGCATGCAAATATTAATTAGGCGTACGGTACTAATCCATACTTATTTAATATTATAAATCGGAACGTGTATTTGTTTGTCCGTCTTTCACACCAAAACTACTGAACCGATTTAAATGAAATTTGGTACAGAGATAGTATAGAGCCTGAGAAAGGACATAGGCTACTTTTTATTGCGGGGAAATGTACGGTTCCTGTGATATACTTTATTTACAGTTTCACGTTAAAACTACTAAACCGATTATCCACGGAATTATTAGACCACGGGAAAGGATATAGGCATATACGGGAACCGTATATGTTGCGGGACATATACGGTTCCCGTGGGTTACTGTACTTACGCGGGCGGAGCTGCGGGCATCAGCTAGTAAATTAATATAATATTACGGAATACGGTACCAATATTATGATTTTTTACATTTTAATATAGTTCCCGTGTGATTCTCCGTGTAGATTCATGAGGATCTTGTTACTTGTAATATTTGTAAGTTATCCGCATACTTCGCCATTTTTTAGACATTAAGATGTATTCGCAATTCGAAGGCCGAAGACCGCTCGCTTCCGACTTATTTGTCGGCTCGCTCGCTGGCCACATGTCGGCGCCGGAACACACGTCCATCTACTTCCTCTGTAGCATCCATACCTGGACTTTTATAATCGTCGAATGAATAATCGCTTTGGCGTGTCGTTAAAATTTCGTGCCAAGCAACACCGGCTATAATATAATTCTGCTACCGGTCTTAAAATTCGACTATAAAATTGTAAACAAGAATATACTTTTAATCAGCTATATATTTTTGGAACTTTATAGTGAAACCTAGGCGAGTAAAATTTTATATACAAAGAAGGCAAAGGATGGCCTAATAATATATTACGGATAGTTAAACGTCTGTTGATATTTCCAAGTAAATTTGCGAGGAGTTTAAGTTGTGAACTTTGGCCTCAGATCCCGGCTCCTGTTGCTAAGTTACAATATTGTACATAATAGTAAATAAGATTGTCACGATAAATAACATTAAACGTATTTTATACATTGAATGAATGCATTACGACCAGTTAAGATCTCGAGTTGGATAGCGAAAGTCTTCTAATGTGTCCACAATGTAAACAACTTTAAAGTGCAGCTTACCTGTCTCCGGGGGAGATAAAGAGAGAATATAACTCAAAGTTGTGTCTAGAGGCGCTTAAGGTAAGTCGGGGCGAGCAAATAAAGGTGAACGAGCGGCCCGGCGGACCACCTGATCTTGATTACGAAATACCCTAATATTTTGTGAGTTTTAGGGCGTATAAACAGCGGTGACTATCATCATATTGCCGTTTTTTTGTAAGTGTTGACTAGTATTGACAAATTTATTCTGTCAATAATATTGCACGTGTGCAGCCGTAATTAAAATACTTACACAACAATTAAGTTATTCAACGCTGCGAACCCAAAGCGTATAAACAGCGATGTCTAGAACTCTATTACTAAGACTCCGCTGTCCGTCCGTCTATCCGTCCGTCTATCCGTATGTCTCTCTGTATTGTATTTCTGTATGTATTATAATTTATAACCGTGATAGTTAGACAGTTGAAATTTTCACAGATGATGTAATTCTGTTGCCGCAACAACAAAACACACTAAAGGCAGAATAAAATTTATATTTAAGGAAAACAAAAAACCATCTTGCCGTTTTATACGAAATCCTTCGTTCGCCACTCGCGAGTCCGATTCACACTTGGCCAGTTTTTTGTATACTTTTTGGAGGATAAATTTATGGAATATTTTTTTTTACACCTTAGAACTTAAATAATTGAATCCTAACAAGCTAAGTTACTTTCGAATCCAACCAAGGCATTCAAATATAAAAAAAAGAGCCAAATATTTAACCTTTCACTTTTTTGAAACAACTTTTTTGAACAGATTTTTAAAAGCCGAAGTTTTTGAAAATATGTTAAACATAATTTAACTTATTTGTAAGTTGTACAAAACTCTCCATAAAAAACAACAACAACTGACAAATTTCTCTCGCCTCCAAGAATTTTTTATGAAATCCAGAAAACTTGGTCGAAAATACGTGGCTCGCATTCACAATTTATTCTCCCTTTTTTAAATCAGCCAGCATCTCTTGACGTGTAAATAAATTGCCAGAATTTCATGCCATGCGTAAAAGTTGCAATTGACATTTTAATCATTGAGCCAATGGACAATGGACATGATAATAACTGTCGTCAATAACACACTTCAATAATTTGTTAGAGAACGGTGACAAAAGTTTTGCGCATGTATTACGAGTAGTGTCCGACCGAAAGTGGTTTTTACGACCGAAACCGAAAAAGAAATTACGGCAACGGTCTCAGTTTCGGTCGAAACCGAAACCGAAACTTCCGTAAGGAAGTTTTTGAAGAAAAAAATAAAGTCAAAGTAAAATTTGGTATATATATTACATAATTATAATATATTCTGTATAGATCTTAGTCTCTAACAGCCTCCGTGGTCTAGTGGTTAGAGCATTGGCTCGCTACTCGGAGGTCGTGGGTTCGATTTCCGCACTGGAACAACAAAAAAAATGTTTTCAAGTTTGGTTAGGACAATGCAGGCTGATCACCCGATTGTCTGACAAGAAAGATGATGCATGCGTCGGATGAGTCGTGTCGGTTATCCTTCCCACTGGATTACGAGAGTAAAGGAACAGAGAGTGCTCTTGTGTACTGCGCACACACTTGGGCATTATAAAATGACGCCTGCGTAACTGGCCAGGTTTCAACGAAACCGGCTACCGTCACCGAGATCGGTGTGGGGAGTTATTATTAAATATTTTATTTGTATGGATGTTAATGTGAAGAACACTAAGGGTATTCGCAATAAATTGTGCGGTGACTTATCGCAGGCGTCTGGAGCAGACAATATCGACCGGACCCGCAGCCCAGCCGTCCCTCGCGGGTCTCGTGCCGAATACGTTAGCGGTTACAAAACTAGATGTAAGCATCGAAATCACTTTCTATGGTTCCCTATTTGATTATTTAAAACTAGATATCGTACGCGCAGAAGTAAATTTCGCAGAAACCTTACATTTTTCCGCAATAAAAAGTAGCCTATGTCCTTCCCCGTGGCTCTACAAATTTCATCAAAATCAGTCCAGTAGTTTTGAAGCCTATTCTATGCAAACAAACAAACTTTTCCTCTTTATTATATTAGTATAGATTTGGTGAAATCAGTTTGATAAAAATCTAGAAATGGCTGGGACTACTTGTATCTGATCCGGAATCCGAAACGCCGCGCGCTGTAGAAAATTCAGAGCATTGAAAATAGAACTCTGCGCTAAAAGAATAGAGCTGAAAATCGAACACACAAGTGTCGAGTCGAATGTCAATATGATAGCTCGAACTTGACACTTCTATTTTCAACTCTACTGTATTCGCAGAGTTCTATTTTCAATACTCTGAATTTTCCCAGGTCTACCGAATTCCGGACAATATATCAGCCTTCACATAGTGTTTTTGTGCATTGGACCAGGAAAGGAGCACACGAATTGCCTAGTTGTAAGCAATTACCGCCGTCCATGAGGAGTTACGCTTATAACTCCTCTGGTGTTGCGCACTTGAGTTTCCAGGTCCTCAAAATCCTTAACCCCCCTTCGGGCCTCCAGTAACTTCGCTTACTCGGCGAAGCAAATGTCAAGCGTTCACGTCGGTTTTCTGTGTGGCCGTTGTCAATCTAGCCCATTCGATCTGAAGCATGGCTCTCCTACGCCAAAACTTAGAATAGGTACGACAACGAAATCGGACAATAAAGCGTTTGTAGTTAAAAAAAATGTTGGGTGTTGATGATTACGGAACCCTCCTAAGCGTATCCTGCTATAGGTTAGGTTATTAGTGTATAATAGGTTTTGTTATGAATGGTGAAATTGCCCCTATTTCTTGTCTACCTGAGCCTCTAGTCAAGATGCATTCGTATGATTTCGAAGTTCGCCGTCGAAAGTATACGAATGCATCTTGACATAAAATGTATGGGATTTGACATAAGTCATCGTTAAGTGACATGTCGCTTGCGATGCCTTATGTCAAATCCCATATATTTTGTTTTTTTTCGATCTTCGCTTTCGAAATTATCGAATGCACCTTGACTAGAGATCATTTGCTTAATTTTTGTATCAGTCCTCTTTTTAATATTATATATCTATGGTATCAGTCATATTTTGTTATAACTGACTCCATTAACCAGAAGATCTCATAATACTGGTTGTCATCAGATCTCGTGGTTTATTTTTTTGCTAAAGTGTATAGCTAATTTCTCATCATATAACCGCATACTTGTTTTACAAGTAGGTGCTAGTAGCTACAAGCTACCATTTAATAAGTAACATTTGATACTCTTATATTCTAGAGTTAATCAAGAGTTCCCGAGAGAAGTAACATTTCAGTTTTTGCTGTCTTGCTCAGATAGAGCAAGACAGCAAAAACTGTCTACTACATTTCTTAGATAGAATAGATATTCTATCTAAGAAATGTCCTTCTTATTAGATCTTGCAATGTGTTAAAATATTATGGGTATCTCTACTAATTACATTACTAATTATTTATCACTAGCTTTTGCGTGCGACTTTTTCCGCGTGGAAAATTAATTTTAAATTAAATTAAAATTAATTTGACACCCTCAGAGGGTAATTTATAATAAGCACTAATATATGTATCTAATGAAACGTATTTAAAATCACGAATCTCAATTTTAATAGAAATCGGTGCAGACTTAAAGATTTTCCATGCAAACTTTCAACCCTCATTTCACCCCTAAAGGTGGACTTTTAACATCCCCTCTTATTGTGCGTATACATACATTGTTAATTTAAACTACAATTGTTTCACGTTTCTACCACTAGTGATTTCGTCTATATAAGGTCTTCAGAAATCAATTACGATTACTTCAGGCACATAATCCACTGCTTATGTAATTGTTATACTCAAACTTAAAATATCATCTCGTGTATGGGCGACTCTCCGCAAAACGCAAACTCGCCCATATAAAGAAAAACAATTTTTTTTCGAGTATGACAAATATTTTTCTGCCTAAACGTCTTTACATAAGCAGTAGATCATGTGCCCAAAGTATACGTAATTGATTTTACCAAACCGTATATATCATCAGTGAGGACATCTCCTTTTTTTAGATTTATAAAAGATTTCAGTTAAAAAAGTTATAATATTAATCGCATCGAAAGTAACCGCCCGCGCCAGTTAACCATTTTCGAACAGGTGAAAAATAGATCTATTAATATTCTCAAAGGCTTAATAGATTTATTACACAACATTCAAGACCTTAATAGTCTATCTATTTTCATTAAAGGTATGCAAATTAAAGCATTTGCTATGGATCAAGAATGTGGAATGAACATTTTTGCATTCAATATCCTCTAATTGAGATTATATAAGAGCTAAGGCGTTTCTGTACATTATAAGTTCTATGTTAGTGGATTTAGCATTAAACGCAGATAAGAGTGCACCTGCTGATTTTATGCATCCGTTGTTAACATTGTATCGAGCGAAACAATCTACATTAATTATACGAATAGATAATATTATTTATAGGAACGAATGAACGCCTCTAGACAGATATCTTATTTCTTATTTAACGTATAGAACTATTAATACACAATACTTATTGCACTATTTCCACTTTAATAAGTATTTTACATTAATTTTAATATATTACACGACAGGTTTCGACAAAGTTATCATCAGGTGTATCAAGAACCTACAGTACAATCAATAACATATCGTATAGAACTAATTTTATTAGTTTACTTTTCAAAGTTATCTAAGAAATTGGTTAAATTCAAGGAATGTATTAATTATTGTGTCTATCGAACGCACGGGAGTATCTGTTGTTGTTATTTTCAATAATTTTATGCATTTACTCCTTGCCCTCTCCTCCATAAATACTGTCCAAATATACATAAGATAATAATATAAAGTTAGCTTATAGACCATTGCAAAGGGAATAAAAATCCTAATGTTTTTATTTGTTTTTGACATGTTACACAAAACCCCAACACCAATATATTACCCACAAAACCAATATATTAACATGTATGTGGCCAATGAAGGAAATAAAGCACAAGAAATGCCCTTTCCAATGGCATATGATTTGTTCGAAATAAGCAGGTAGACCAGCGTTCATACATTTCTGCCCATCCTCCTTTATCTGTTGCAACATCAAACAAATTAGAATTACCTATGAATCACATAATTGTATTATTAAACATCTCGTTACACGAACTGCACGAGATTTTGAAATTTCTAGACTTTTTAAACTTTTACCTAATTAGTATAGATATGACAAAGAACTATTGATTATTATTACTACTGTTCTACCGAGTATTATCTATAACCACCGGAATCTGTTGGTTACCAGTTACGTTGCATTTAAATACTGAAAGTAATAACTAGTTTTTTGAAAGACGACGATTTTCGAACGACAGCACAGACAAAATAGCAGGTAATCAAGGTTATTGAAAAGGTGTATGTAATATGAATGAATTTGAATGAATGCTAATGACGTACGTGCTATTACGCTATTTGTAATTTGTATTCGTGAGCTGTCAAACGCATAACTTTATGGAAAGGGTTAAAAGTTTACGAATTTGCATTTCATCCAGCCTCAGGCGTATTTGAAATTAAAATGATTATTATTTTTGTTGACTTCGCTTTTCTATGTTCAATGTTCATACTTATTCTTAAAAAACAGCTTGTATTTCCATATGGCAAAATATAACACGAATATTAATTGATGTCGAAAAGAAAATTTAATACAAACTTAAATGACACGCAAAAGGTAGTTTTTTTTTATTTACAAGTTTACATAAAATATTTAGGTTTACTAGGAACGTAGGTGTAGTTAGGAAGTTGTGTTGTTAATAGGGAATGTTATTATTCGACAAATTTTACTATTCGAATAATTCGAATAATGGCTAAACACTATTCGAATAAATTCGAATAATTCGAATAATACGAATATTGGTAATAAACTTTAAATACAAGTAATATAATGCGTTTATATATACCTGCATATTTAATAATATTAAAATGTGAAGTGTTTCATAATTTTCTCTTATAAAATTTACGTATTTTTAATAAAAAAATCTTCTTTAAAGTTTCAAACTTAAAATACTAAATTGCAATCACTTTTTCAAACTATTAAAACATGAACGGCTTAGGTCTGGAGCAGACCATGGATTTGGTTGCCAACTAAGGAGTTTATTCCAAAAATTAGGGAAAAGATCCTCCAGGGGATAGAATTTTTGGGGTTTTTTTAAGAGGTTCGTATTTTCTGGTTTTTAATTGAGTTAAGCTATTGATCGATTCAACATAGACAATCGATTTAAATGGTCAGACCTACAGTCTGACTTTTAAAATTATGCTTTTGGTAGTATAATTTAATGTATGAAGAACACTAATATTACAGAATATATTTTTTATTATTTATATATCAGTTTGTTTAAGATTGGAGAGAAATATATTTGCAGAGTTGGAACACTGCAGATAAATCGGAATGCACTGTAAACAGTGCGCTGTTCTAATATAATGCAGCTGAAAACTCTAAACACACGAGTATCGTGCTGTCATAATGGTCTGCTCCAGACCTAATCGGTACATGTGTATATAATCCGTAGTCAGAATAAGTAAACAAGATAAACTGTCAAAATAAAAAGCACTCAAAAAAGATTTTAATGTTATGTTAACATAACAAAAAACTTTATAGTTGGTTAAAAGTAGGTGGAAAATCTTTAAAACAAAAATAACCTTTTTTCATTTTAACTATCCATCCACCATCCTAACCTTGTTTTTGGTCACTTTATGTTTTTAATTTTTTCTTGAACAATGACTCTTATTATAAAAAGGAAGTCAGACAACTGTAGATTTAAAAATTGTATCATAGCCTGAAGAATGTGTTGATGACTTTTCTGAAACTAGGCATCAGTACAGAAGTAGGCATCAGGCGTTGTACTGCAAGAACGGAGTGTGTCATGTTACGAACCGTTCAGAAGATGAAGCGACGGTACAAAGAGACTGAAAAACATTTGACAAGGCCGTGTAAGACTTTAATGGCAGACTCAGCCCTCGGCAAGACCGTTAAATTGTTTCGACTTGTTGAAAATCAACACTTAAATGCAGTTAAGTTCAGAAACAGATTCTTCAGACACGAAGGGACTATGTTACTGACAGCACAGTGAAGAAGACTCGAGAGCCCTAGTATCGAGTAGCAACACTGTGATACGTTCGTGAACACATACAAAAGGATGAACGAGAATGGCCCAGAATTTTGGTCCCAGATGAGTGGATTTACTCACTTTAACTTCACAAGTTAAAGTAAACTTCTGAAGGGAGATAAGTTAACGTGACCTGGTAGGCGATATCTTCAAGCCTACTTTTCAGATAGAGTCCAGTATACTCAGGCAGAGTACATATATAATGGGCTGGCATACCTTCAGCAATTCGCACTGAGTATGGGGCCATGACAATTGGACCTCTACCTGGAGAAAGATATGGTCAAGAGATTCTTAAAGATTTTCTTTAATGTCCTCACCTCAACCCGATTAAGTATACTCTGAGAAGAGCTTAGAAGGCTAGTCAGAAGCCGCAAATTGTCACCTACAGTTAGTACCCTTACAGCACTAAAACACGCCATGTATAAGAATGGGAGAGAATATTGCATAATTCGGCTCCGAAACCTCGTTTTCAGTATGACAAACCTCCTACAAGCTGTTGTCAGGCCTCGAGGAGTTATTCAAAACCGCAATTTCATAGGACATATAAATTTAGTCTTTAATACTAAGATAAAAATTGTTAATTTTTGTTTAAAGATAAAATTAATATACTGATATATAATATAATTTATTGCTTTTAAAGAAAGCTGATAAAACTTGTTATAATATTTTGAAAAGTATGAAATTTTAAACGATTTTTATTTAGTTTTGCAGGCCAGTGTAATACTGTAATAATCAACTTAACTAGGTATCCTTTATCATTTCACTCTGTTCGTCCGCCTCTCTCTTTCTATCTGCTCTTCTATTGCGTCTAGATATCGGTTTTGGTTTGTTAAAAAAATATAATTTTATTATATAGTTAAGTTCACTTCACATGTATGGAAAGCCATCCCGGCTTTCCATACATGTGAATTGTGTGTTGAATATTAATGTCTTTTAAAATAAAGGCAGAGTTTTATATATGACTTTTACAAAGTCAACCATTTCCAAGTAATCGGCCTCCAAATTGGTTTCACCCCCCTCTGTCATTTCTGGACTAAAAATCGTATTACGCTTTATAGTAACAGAACCCTTCTTAGACACGTCCTAACACGCTCTTGGTTAGGTTATTTTGACAAGCGTGTGAACATGGATTTCTTTCGCTGAGGCCTGTAGGAAGTATTCACCTTAAATATTTTTTTCTTTAAAAACAGTCTTGTATTTTTTCACAAACAGTGAAGTAAAATCCGTTTTAGGATATTATTGACGACAATATTAATAAATAATAAACATAATTTATTAAATAACGAAACTTTTCCGGTTTATGTGCAAGTTTATTACTATTATTAACATATTTTTGAAAAATAAATAAAATATTTTTATTATTCGTTTTATTCGAAATATTCGAATATTGAACCCAGTCATATTCGAATAATAAAATCGTCGAATATTCGAATAAAACGAATATTCGAATATTCGAATAATATTCCCTAGTTGTTAATAAAGTATTTCTTTTCGCAAACGCAAAGCTTTGCCGTTTGTGACCTTAAAGGCTTTGCATGTTCAATTTCCTATTAGCCAGTTTGTATCCTCCACAATTTATGGTCGTGGTTACAAATTATTCACCCATACAAACGCGTTGTAAGCGATTGTGAAATATGAAATGAGTTATTAATTTGCGTATTATTGCGATGGTTTACATCATTTAGTTTAGATTTACTTTG
Organism: Glaucopsyche alexis; assembly: GCA_905404095.1. Taxonomy (NCBI): domain Eukaryota; kingdom Metazoa; phylum Arthropoda; class Insecta; order Lepidoptera; family Lycaenidae; genus Glaucopsyche; species Glaucopsyche alexis. The sequence goes on along the minus strand of FR990051.1, from coordinate 16,328,068 downwards.
TAATGTACCTACCCAATTAATGCTTTTCATTAATTTTGTATACTTGTATACTTATTTTCGCCCGTAGTGAGCCCTTTTCAATTTTTGATACATATAGTTTTAGTACTTATTATTACTAATATTATTACGCGAAAGTTTGTAAGTGTGGATGTATGATTGTGTTGAAGTGTGGATGTCTGTTACTCTTTCATGTAATAATAATAACTCCCACACGAATCTCGGTGACGGTGGCCGGTTTCATTGAAACCAGGCCAGTTACGCAGGAGTGATTTTATAGTGCCCAAGTGCGTGCGCAGTGCACAAGAGCACTCTCTCTTCCTTTTACTCTCGTAACCCAGTGGGACGGATGACCGACACGACTGGCGAGAGATCAGGCGCAGGACCAACTTTTTACATGCCCATCCGACGCATGGATCATCTTTCTTGTCAGACAATCAGGTGATCAGCCTGCATTGTCCTAACCAAACTGGGAAACAACATTTTTTTTTGTTGTTCCCATGTGGGAATCGAACCCACGACCTCCGAGTCGAGAGCCAATGCTCGAACCACTTGACCACGGAGGCTGTCATGTAATACCTATCTACTGAACGGATTTTGTAGAAATTTGATATAATACTTGATGGTAGTTTAGGCTCTATTAACACTCAGGCTACTTTTTATTACAACAAGATGTCGGAAAATATATACTTAGTTTAAAGCATAAAAAAGTATTTTATTTGTAAATTATCATTATTTACATTTATATGCGAATTTGATAGTTGTTTACTGAGGTTCTGGAGACCACGAACTGGACGTCGAAGCGTAGAACAGACGACCTGAGAAAAGTAGCAGGCAGTCAGTGGATACAGGTCGCGAGCGACCAACCCATTGGAAATCTATGGAGGAGGCCTGTCCTGCAGTGGACGTCCCAGGCTGAAACGACGATACAAATATGATTTTACTCTTAACCCGGAAAGAGAAATAAAGTATGTCCCTTTGCCCTAACTAAACTCGTTTGACTACTAAAGTTGTGTTTATCAGTGAAACTAAACCATGAATGTTTCTCTGTTTATTATCATATCTTCCTGTTGGCTGTTTCGATCGTAAATTATAAATAGTAACGGGATATCCAAATTATAACATCTGTTTATGGTATCAAGCCCACGCCGAATTAGCCGCAAATGTTGCTGGCACTGTAAAATGAAAATTTAATACAGTAATTTACATTGGACATCTCATTTATGCTTTAAATTATTTACATATAAGCCGAAATTATTGATTTTAATCAAGATAACTAACTAAGGTAGCGAGGAATTGGATACATGTATGTTTGTTGGTCACAAGATGATCACGTCCTTATGGATGTGATCATCTAGTAACCAACAAACAAAATAAATAAAAAATATGAAGAAACCCCCGAATTGTTAATCAGTGAGCCCTATGACGATGAATTATAGCTTCGCAGCTATAATTCATCGTCATAGGGCTCACTTGTGAAATTGAAAAAAAAAAAAAACACCAGCTGTTGTGAAAATGTCAGCTTTGAAATAAAAATAAAAAAACTATTTAGTTTTTTCTACCTATTTTTTTTCTTTCAAACCTTGATTTCAAGGTTTATACATATAGGAGCTACGATACCATGAACAGACACATAGACACACACACACACACAGATAACAGATAGACACGTAAAACTTATAACAGCACTCTGTTTTTGACGGAGGTTAGATACCTCAGAACATAAATAATAAAACTACGCTGAATCTGTATAACGCGTAATGTAACGCGTATGTATTCAAATGAGAATAGGAATAGGAACGTCAATGACCTTTTTCTGTCAAATAGCACTTGAAAAGTGCAATTTTTGACGACCTCTGTTCATCAGTTCATCATGAAATTCGAAACAATATGACGCCGACTCGATCCTATTCTCATTTGAATCGCACTATACCTGCCTTTTTGCTATGCATAGATAATGTTGAAGTTCAAATGAGGATGTCAGGTTTATCGCAGTGTTCATCCTCAGCTCTGAAGGCCACCTGTATATTTTTGTCATCGCCTAACACACAACACAAGTTATAACTTGTATACTGGGTATTGAATATCATAACATTGAAAATGTTTCTTTAAAAACACCGAAATTTTTTGATCTCGGACCAAAAGTATGCTAATAAGCGGTCACAAAAGTTACTTGTTTAATTAAGTTTTAAACACAGATACAAATCTGTAATATCCATGTATTATAACTTTTGCAATTAGCGTGTTTGTCTTTACATATATATATTTTTTTAATTTTTAAATTAATGTTATTTTATTTCACTTATCTTAAGTCAACAAATTTAAAAAGAACATATTAATATTTTTTTTTTCAACAAGTGTTCTGTAGTAGAATGTCGACCGAAATAAATAGGAAAAGAATATAGGTACGTACATTTTTTGTACTGACGACGCGTAAACTTAAACTAGATTAAAGAATATTTAGGTTGATGGTTCTTTTAGAGTCAGCATTTTAGTTTGTAGTCTCTTGGCCTAATTTTTCTTTTCTAGCGGAGCCTTTGTGAATTGTAATGGATTCGCTGAAGTAAAACATTTAGTTGCACTACCTGGAATGGTTTGTGAATTGTTACAGAGTTCTGTTTGGTATACAATACATTAAATATAAAGCTTTTAATTTCAACTTTTTCTATTAAAATGCTGAAAATTTTACAGTGAAAGCTCAAAGCATTATAGCGAGTGAATTTTTGTGCCGCAGCTTACGTGGATTCGTTTCAAAAACAATTATTCTGAAAAGAAGCGTCCGTATAATTTAATGTTTTATCAATTATTTGTAATATTCAAATGATTCAGAAATTAAGTGATTTTTCTGAACAAACACCAAATTTTCTGACGAAAGATGGAAATAATGAACAAAGGAAGGAAACTGCTTCGCTTCACGAGAAATTCAATTGTTTTAGGATTGTCAAATATTGACCCACTTTCCCTTACCGAGGACTCTTTCCGTAACAATGTTTTGACCTTTTATTATTAAAGAAGATTAATTCTGTATTTCTCAATAAGATGCCTTTAATCGAATGGAAAAAGGTCCCTACAATAAAATAATTTTTATTGAAGAAAATAAGTGTAAAAGTGTCACTTGTAGGTTAGATTGAGAAGATTTTTTTCGGAGGAACTATAATTGTAGAAGCCCCCAACTTTTTTGCTTTAGGCTTCAACTACGTATATGTTTAATATGTATAATAATTTGCCCGCGGCTTCGTCCGCGTGAAATTGGATGATATCTTCATAATAATTTATTATACCTTTCAAGCCCTGTTCTTACCCTCCTAAGGGCTGAATTTTAGAAATCGCTGAACTCATTATTTTTTCTGTTTTTGAGTTTTGAAAAATCCTTTTCGTCATCCCTACGTTATATAATGAAAAATACGTGTGCAAAATTTCAAATTTCTTTGGCCTATGCGTTGATACATCTGTCAATCAGCTTTGAATTTTATCTATACTCATATTATATTATAATACTAGTTTTTGCCCGCGACTTCGTCCGCGTGGAACAATACTTTGGGATATCGCTGAAATTTACCCGCGACTTTATTTATGACTAACGAAAGCGGAATCCTATTTTTTTAAACGGAACCCTAAAATAAAAGTAGCCTATGTTAGACCCTATAACATCAGCTATCTGCTAGTGAAAGTCCCGTGAAAATCGGTCCAGCCGTTTCAGAGATGAGTCGGAACAGACAGACAGACCGACTGACAGACAGACGGACAGACAAAAATTAAAAAAAAATGTATTTTATTGTAAGTACCGAATATACTTTCAGATTCATTATGTAAAAAGCTGTTAATTTGAAGTTACAAACAGACACTTAAATTGTATTTAACTGTATAGATGTATATATATTATAATCTTAATATATATAAATCTCGTGTCACAATGTTTGTCCTCAATGGACTCCTAAACCACTTAACCGATTATAATAAAATTCGCACACCATGTGCAGTTCGATCCAACTTGAGAGATAGGATAGTTTAAATCTCAAATTATAGTCGCAATTTTAATTTATTGCTAATTATTTGTCTGTTATTATTTGACAGTCACAATTATCTGTTAACTCCAAATGATTCTAACAGATGTCGATACCTTTCGACTGGGTTGAGTAAGTAATCAATAGATGGCGCTGCTATGGTAAATCTATGAACGTGTCATATAAGCTACATTTTAACAGCTTATTTACCACGTGTTGTTGACGCTATAAAATTAATTAAATAGTCAAATGTCAAACAATGTCTATTTGTGGTTTAGATTTGGAAAATCCATGTTTTTCTCATGGGCAACTATATGTTGCGTGTTCACGTGTTGGGAAACTGTCGAATCTATTTGTGTTAGCTAAAGACAGGTTAACATTTAAAAAAACATTGTGCACCGATTGGTGTTAAATTAAATTGAAATTGAAAGTATTTATAATTCAAAAAAATAGATATTAATTTAAAAGTTTAAGACTGTCTGCCTTGCCTACCTCATTCATGAGTTTAAGCGACACATGTTATTTACTGTATTATACTGTAATATACTTATTTGTTATAAAATTAAATGGAAATAATAAATCTGATAAATTTTTATTTTGTATTGATTTCTGCTTAATATCAAGTGTAAGAACATTTTAATTAATTGTGTTTAACGTACTTCCCCTTCAAATCTCAATCCTGTGAATTTGTATACCAACAACAACATTTTCGTCTATGTTCGTAAATAATTTCATTGTACTAAAGGGTTATAGTAGTAGAAAGTCAAATAAGGAGATCACCATATTTTTTTACGAATACCATCTGTGTGAAAAAGCATAGTGGACTCCGTGACTGATGTTCTCTTATCGTTCCTCTTAGATTGTTTACTATAATGTAATATAACAAAAACTTTAGCCACAGCAACGCGTGGCCGGGTCAGCTAGTGTATTATATTTTAAGATATTATCAATTTGATGTTTATAAAATAACTAAACTATTTAACTAAACTAAACTAAACTAAACATTAACCCGCACGCGCACCCCGCCTTGGTAACGCCCACTTCGCAACGGGCCGTGCAGCAGAAATCGTAATATTTTAATTTCGCCATAACTTCAAAACCAAAGACCAAATATTATCTACATAAAGACTTCAAAGACCAAATATTATCTACATAAACTGTACTTAGTGATGAAATAATTTATTTTGATAAGGATTAATAACATGAGTAAAATAAACGCGTTTAAATGTAGTCCAAAAAAAAATTCAAGATTTCTAAATAAAAAAATGGTTGCTGTGCCTCACTCGACATAGATAGGTATAGTGTGTCGCGGACTTTTTTGTAGATATTTATAAGATCTACAATTAATTAGAACATTTTATGGTTCTATCTTTTATAGTTTAGGCAGCGTACGCAAAATAAGTAACTTTTCTGGTTGATTTTTTACACCTTGTGTCCGAAAAACCCAAATATCTTACGGAACCCTATTTTTTTCCAAAATAAAATTTAGCCTGTGTTACTCGTGGATAATGTAGCTTTCGAATGGTGAAAGAATTTTTGAAATCGGTCCAGTACTTTTTGAGCCTATTCATTACAAACAAACAAACAAACAAACAAACAAACATACAAACAAAGTTTTCCTCTTTATAATATTAGTGTAGATAGAGGAAAGGTTTGTTTGTTTGTTTGCATCGAATAGGCTCCGAAACTACTGGACCGATTTTGATGAAATTTGGCAAAGATATAGAGTGGACCACGGGGTATAGGTTACTTTTTATTGCGGCAAAATATATGGTTTCCGCGACATTTCTTTTAGCACGCACGAAGTCGCGGGCAACATCTAGTATATTATATAGATAAGATTTTTAGAGATAGATTATTTGTAGGTAAGTCTTTTTTTTATTAGTAAGTATTAATTTTTAGTTTTTTATTTGCCTCTAGTTTTATTGTTATTTTATGTTTGTTGTATTAATAACTCCTCCCCACCGATTTCGGTGACGGTGACCGGTTTTATTGAAACCAGCCCAGTTACGCAGGAGTAATTTTATAGTGCCCAAGTGTGTGCGCAGTATACAAGAGCACTCTCTCTTCCTTTACTCTCATAATCCAGTGGGACGGATAACCGACACGACTGACGAGAGATCAGGCGCAGGTCCGACTTTTTACATGCCCATCCGACGCATGGATCATCTTTCTTGTCAGACAATCAGGTGATCAGCCTGCATTGTCCTAACCAAACTTGGAAACAACGTTTTTTGTTGTTCCAATGCGGGAATCGAACCCACGACCTCCGAGTCGAGAGCCAATGCTCGAACCACTAGACTACGGAGGCTGTTGTATTATTGTAATTTCATGCTAAATTAAAGAAGAAAGAAGATAGACGTAATATCAGGTAACATTAACAGTATCTTAATTCTTAATGTAAACGTAATCTACGTGCGACTCTACTCAAGAAAACCATCTTGACATTTTTCATTCTTTTCCAACCCGTTACGAAAATCTTGGACACTTTGTTCGATATTTCTCATTTCATAACTCCGATGCCACACCCGTTTTAAAGGTTTTGATGACATTTAACCGTACTCGAACATTCCTTCAAAATACCGGCCGCTGGCCTTCTGGTAGGTAAGTACATTCGCCGATTGTTCCGCAATGGTCGCTTCTACAAAGTATACGTACCGTAAATACTAAATCATTTAGGTATTCAATAGAGCTTTGTATATATGTACTGCTACAACATTACATAGTACCGTATGTAGGTGCCTAATAACAACAGTTGTCTAACATGTAACATCATCCGTGGTCCAGCGGTTTAGAGCTGGCTCTTGACTCGGAAGACACGTTCGATTCCTGCATTGGAACAGCCTAAAATGTATGTTGTTTTCAAGTTTGGTTAGGACAATGCAGGCTGATCACCTGATTGTCTGATAAGAAAGATGATCCATGCGTCGGATGGGCATGTAAAAAGTCGGACCTGCGTCTAATCTCTCGCCAGTTGTGTCGGTCCGTCCGTCCCATTGGGTTACGAGAGTAAAGGAAGAAGTGCTCTTGTATACTGCGCATACACTTGGGCACTATAAAATAACTCCTGCGTAGCTGGCCTGGTTTCAATGAAACCAGCCACCGTCACCGAAATTGGTGTGGGGAGCTATTAAGTAGGTAAGCATTTGTAGTTCAAAAGGATACCTAAAGAACGTTCTTTGCAGATCGTGCAGGGGTTAAAACGTTTTATTTTCATGCTCGTTTGGAAAATTGTACATCATATTATCTAGAATAATAATAAATATTTGTATTAGGGTGAAGAATAACCAGTAAACATTTAAACATTGTATGTAAGGGTTTATATATTAGCATTTAGCAGTGCTTTAGAATTCTAGATTTTGTACTTAGATTCAAGTAACATTAGGTGTGTCCATGTTCCGTCGTAGCTACAGTGTAAAGGGCATCGAATGGAACAGAGCTTAAATCTTTCCCATCTGTCAATACGGAGTTGTGTTGGGTCGATAGCTCTTGCTAACAATTCTCTTTGAAGTACTAAGGATTTTTAATGCTGGCATGTACGTAGTTCGTATAGGTGGAAATATAAGAATTGGCGCGTACAACACAAATACAATATACTGTGTACGAAATACGAATAGGACATTACGTGACGTAGCATGACTATGAGTCATGTCACCATCACTTGCCGGGTAATGGTCAAACATTTTTAAATAGCTTCTGTGTATTTAAAATATGTACCCAAAGGAAAAAACAGGACTCTATTAATGAGACTTCGCTATCTGTTTATCTGTCTGTCCGTCCGTCCGTCTGTCTGTCACCAGGCATCTCCTTAACCGTGATAGCTAAATAACTGAAATTTTCACAGATGATGTAGATATTTCTGTTATCGCTTATACAAAAAATATTAAAAACAGAATAAAATAAATACTTACGGAGAGCTCCCATACAACAAACGTGATTAAGTGATATTATTTTTTGCCATTTTGTAAGGAACCCTTCGTGCGCTTTTTCGACTCGCACTTGGCAAATTTTACGATAAGTAGAAACATAATTATGGTTTTACTAGTAATTCAAAATCTTCAATAAGTGTATTAATTATTATAATTATTGTAATCTCAGTTTCTCAAAAAGCTCCGGGGCCTAGTGGGTAAACCATTTGGTTTGCACTCGAGAGAGTGCAGGTTCGAATCCCAGGTTATGACGTGTGCCAATGAGACTTTTTCAGGTCTCAAATACATTATACGGACGCTCTAACGGTGAAGGAAAACATCGTGACACACATTGCCCGCCCCAGACGTATTGACCAGTTCATTCCTCTGGACTAGGCTGACTATGTTGTGAGAACGCCGTATGTGCTTGGGCAACCATACGACATTTAAAAACCAACTGTCCCAGACACTACAGTATTTCAAGAGTGGTTACTTCGCTCTGAGAATACTGTATAAATCATCCATTAACGGATGAAAAGGCCTAAGTTATGTAATCTCAGTTTATGAATCTCATCACTATCTACATTTATAAGCAAACAAGTCAATTGCTTTCATTTCATTAGTTCGATATTGACTTGAAACTGTTTATCGGGTACATCGCTGTTGGTAATTAATTTCTATAACCCAGAAAATACATTTCATATTAAATTATCTCGGGTGATAGAGCGCGGTCGACAGTTAATGTTCAGTTTACTAACACTTAATTACAAGCGATTGAGGAAGAAGTGATGACCTAAAATTAGCTTGATAAGGATTATCTTGTACTCAACTAGTACCGGATAAGCCTTATCATATTCTATATGTTTAGAAGATGTTGCCCGCGACTTCGTACGCGCAAAAGAAAATCCCGCGAAAACCGCACTTATTTTGTGCGATTCAATAGCCTTTATCCTTCCCTGTAGCCTACTCTATATCTGTGTCAAATTTCATCTAAACCGGTCCAATAGTTTCCGAGCCTGCAATGCAAACGAACAAACGTACAATCAATTAAATCTTTTCTCTTTATTACTTAGTGTAGATAATTACAGCATAACTTAATAGTAGCACAACAGTAAGGATTATACTATTGTTGTAATTGTATGAAAATCACATCAATTTTTATTCGACAAAAATACGAATACTTTTTCGCAAAATATGGACCAACCTCTTGGGCTACTGATGTAGAACGAAAAATGTAAGCGTGAAACTTATCTATTACAACATATTGTAATTTTCAGCAAAAACTTATTCGATAATAATATAGATAGTCATCATTATAAGTCATGTCTTCCTTGCTACATCGATTGATCTTCAAGTGGAAGTACGCAATGTCGGCTGCGCATACCATGCGGCATGCAATAAGTAGTTTCCGTTTGTCGAAACCAAATAATAGCTCTGTCTGGAATGCCATACGGTAGCCCTGTTGTAATCGCTAATGAAATCAGTGCCTTGCTAGTCCGGTCAATTTAGACATTCGAAGTTACCTAAATTCCCACCAAGCTGAAAATCGGTAAGATTGTTTAAAATATCATTAAAAACAAAATTTGAAAGTTCCCCATGTTTCCCCTGTGAGGAAAAAATTTTATTCAAGGTCAAAGGTAAAAAAAATAAGTTTTTCGCGATTTTCAGCAAAACGGTAAGTTTTATCATAAAAATATTTCAAACAAAAATTGTAGATCATAAAATTATCTACAAAAAATTAATTAATACTTTTTTTTCTACGAGCCACCGTTTTTGAGATATAACGATTCAAAAAGTTGTAAAAGTTGTAATCGTCATAACACGAGTATGCACGTTTTCTCGCCACCTATGAGGTAGTGTACTTAACGCGTTTTTTTTTGTGGTTTCCCCAGTAGGCCTATTCCACGGGTCAGTTTTGATCCTGTTTAATTTGAAAGTATTGAAAAATAATGGATATTAGCAGAGATTGAAAAGATAAAAGCAATTTAAGTTAAAAAAAAGTAGTGAAATTTAATCGTCCGAGTCGTAACTTTCAAAATCTTCTTCTTGATCTTCTTGTTCTTGTTCGTCTTGTTCTTGTTCTTCTTGTTCTTCTTCATTTTCATCCTGAGTGCATGTAAACTGCGTTAACAGCGATGTATCGCATGTTGCCTCGTTGGAATCAAACGGATCCTCTACTGTTGGTGATTCAATATTAGAGCACAACCGGCCTTGACAATGTGTACATGCCGGAGAACAGAACAGTCCGGCTTTTTGCAACCACATTTAGCACTGCATCCCTTTTTGCAGTTGCAAAAAATCGAGTTCAGCAGTTTTTCTGGCGAAGGTGGAAGTAAAGTGTGCACTGGTTCTAATAAATTGTTGACCAACTTCCAACCCCAGTCTGTAGGGTCTAGCTGATAACCAAGCCACACTTGAACTTGGTAATATACCCTAAAAGATGTTGATGAGCAGCAACTGAGGTTGGAGGAAGACAAGCTAATTGTACTTGTTTTTTACTTTTGGTGTTTTTAACGAAACATGCATATCTATACTTTTTTTTAGGAGCTCCGTAAATAGAAAGAAGAAAGCGAATGCCGTTAGTAATAATTTCTTGTCGAGTAGAATTACTATTTTTAAAAACTTCAGCACATTCAATTTAATTTTGTTTTTCAAATAGTTTGAAGACTGTTATTTTACCCCTCCTGTAAAATGCAGATGTCGTATCACAGCCAGTTATTGCGTGTAAAAATAGTACATGATTTTGACACTTTGCAAAAGAAGATAAACTTTTTGATGAATACATTTCCGATTGATGTTGAGCTTTTCCTGGTTTTAATAAGAAAACAGTTTTTTCAGTTGGAGTTCGAGCAGTCAGTAATACGAGTAAGTCTATATCTTCAGTATTTCATTTATTATAGCAGGTATAAGACCCTAGCCACGCACACAATTGAACAGGGGACAGATGTTTTCTCAAGGTTTCAATGGCGTATAAATTAAGGGACTGGGCTTCATTTTACCTGATATTCTTATGTATATTTTATATTAGTAGTGTAAGTTACAATAACCGACAGAAAAATATTTTAACATATTATATTACAACTATAGAGATGTGATATACGTGGCGTACTCATGCATATTATGACGATTACAACTTTTTGAATCGTTATATCTCAAAAACGGTGGCTCGTATAAAAACAGTATTAATTAATTTTTTGTAGATAATTTTATGATCTACAATTTTTGTCTGAGATATTTTTATGATAAAACTTACCGTTTTGCTGAAAATTGCGAAAAACTCATTTTTTTTACCTTTGACCTTGAATAAAATTTTTTCCTTACAGGGGAAAGATGGGGAACTTTCAAATTTTGTTTTTAATGATATTTCAAACAATCTTACCGATTTTCAGCTTGGTGGGAATTTATGTAACTTTACTCTTATTTTTTGGTCTAATTTGACCGGACTATGCGTATTTAGACTAACTTGTAATTACATATATTTCTTGAATAAACTTACCGACGTTCGGCAATTGTTTTGTACGTAGTTTTTAAATGTAAAAATCCTCACTGCTTGTGCAAATATTGTTTTTCAAGCTATACCCATTACCCATCTATTTGTCGGTATCTCTGTTTTAAATTTCATCTATGTATTTCATTGTGCATAGGTACAAATTTATGCTCGTAGTTTTTATTGAAGTGTTTAATGGGTACTCACTACTCAAATAGGCTAGATGACAATTTTTTTTATTGTATAAATGAATAGTACTCTTAAATACTATATCTCTAAATCTATATCTTAAATACTTCTCAGACGAAATAGTAAATCAAAATTCAATATTTTCAAAGGTACAGAAATTTATATACAAAATCTCACAAGTCTCGTGAAAACGCTCCATACTAAAGTCGTACTATGCTGTGACGTCACGCCTAGGTTAAGGTGTATGAAGTAGGTATACGGCCGCAGGAATATGTTTGTAACTCCGATATTTGTGCGTTTAAGGCGAAAATATACGTAGATGACGTCACAGATTCGGGCGTAGCCTAACACTTCCCGCCGCGCCACCCGCATACACCCCGCTGCGCTAGCGATCTCCGCGTCGCGACTCAAATTATAAACTGAGGAACGGCCCTTTTATACGACTTTAGGATTGATTTAAATGCAACTTGAAAATATTAATTTATTTCTGGTCTGGGAGCAAAGAAAAAACGTAGAATGTATTAGCCGCTTCACCTTCTTCTGTAGAAGCCGGTCGAGGTTATTCCCGAAATCTAGAAATTATTTGGTAGGCAATGCGGCTTCCAACCCATCATATTTGATTTCATTTCCACCTCTACGCCCACCAAAATGCAATACTTAGTGCTACTGACAGAATCACTAAAATATCCGCTAGGTGTTTTTCGCTTTCCTAAAAAAGAAGTTTCATATCGACGCTTGAAAGTTGAAAGGTAAAAATGCCTAAGCGACAAAAATACCGAAAATGAGTTTAAATATCAATAAGTTTGTATTTTTTTTTTGCGTCGATTGGTCTAATCGTCGTCTTCCTACGACGATTTTTTTGTCGCTTAGATATAGTGAAATTTATACCAAATCATGAATGTTATGTTCACTAAGCGACAACAAAAAGCGATTTTAAAAAAAAAATCACTTGGATATTTTGAAGAATTTAAAAAATCAACTTAGTCTATTTTTATGTTTTTACTTTTTTGTTTGCACAAAAATATTTTTACTTGTTAAAAAATTATTTTCGTGGACACTTTGTACATTTTCTTCATACAAATTATTTGTGAATTGTCCTTACAGTGCATTTAATTTGATACCATTATTTTACGAAAGTGCAACTTGTAGAATTTTACCCATAGTGAAATAAAACAATATTGGCGTAAAGATAGTTTTACATATTTGACACAATAACTATTCGTGCTATGTAGATATTTTTATTTCAAACTTTTGTTTTTAAGTATGTCGGTTAGATATTTTTTTTTGGTTCCCTATTTTAAGAGCTCCGTTGCCTAGTGGGTAGACCGTTTGGTTCGCACTCGAGAGAGTGCAGGTTTGAATTCCAGGTTGTGGCGTGTACCAATGAGACTTTTTCAGATCTCAAGTACATTATACGGACGCTCTAACGGTGAAGGAAAACATCGTGAGGAAACCCGCACATAGTTGGCCCCAGACGTATTGACTAGTTCATTCCTCTGGACTAGGCTGACTATGTTGTGAGAATGTCGTATGTGCTTGGGCAACCATAAGACATTTAAAAACCACTGTCCCAGGCACTACAGTATTTCAAGAGTGGTTACTTCGCTCGGAGAATACTGTATAAATCATCCATTAACGGATGCAAAGGCCTAAGTTAATTTTACATGGCATAATTTCATTTGACCTAATAGTAGTTTCGCATAGTATTCATTTGGCATAATTTTCTTAGCTTAATTTTTTTTCGCATAATTACTAATAGCATAATAATTGTTAGGCATACTTAATAAAAGGCATACATTTTTTACGCATTATCTTAATTAAGAATAATTATATTTTATGCTTAATATTAAAAAGCATAAACATAAATATGCGTTTAATTACCTTATCCGTGTTTTATTATGTCCTTCCATTTTATGCATATTTGTACCTTGTGACAGAATTACTTGAATTTATTATGACAAAAAAATATGCCTAACGAGTTTATGCCAAAAAGCAATTATACCAAAGTATTATTATGACAAGAAAAATTATGCCTTACGAGTTATGCCTCATTAAATTAGGACAAAAAATGAAAGGACTTAAAAAGCGTGTAATTTTTTTGTATGACGAAAAATCTCTAAACCATGGGAGAAAAAAGTTTTAACCCAAAGGTGAAAAAAAGTTAAAAAATCATTCTGTATTATTACACCATTTCATAGTGTTGCTAATAAGGAACAATTTTTGGGAAGTAATGGTATACAGCAAGCTTCAGAAAAGTGTTATATTTTGATAAATTGCCTCTGTTTATAATATTTAGATAAATTTTGATAAATGTATGGAATGATAATAAAATGATAAAAATAAGCTCTTTCCTCAATTTTGTCGCACATAATTACATTATGGAAATTGTTTCTTACTTGCGATACTATTGAAAGGATGTATTTTTTTCATAATTTATGGGTTCGAATCCTGTCTAGGAAAATTGAGTTATTAAAAATTTTCATGTTTCAAGACTTTAAGTTTTCATCAAGTCGGACTCGATAGGGCTAAATTGCTATTGCTAATTTTTTTTGACTTCTTTTACAACGCCCAGAAGAATAATTTACCATGGACTATATCTTTTTTTTCTGTACCTAATCGTATGAAAATTATTTTTGCTATTTAATTATATGTATTTTAATGTAATTGTTTTATCTGAATTATTTGATTTTACATAAACCACTTTTCCAGGCCAGGATTCGAACCCGCAAATTAGGAAAAAAATACATTTTGTATTATTGCGCCATTCGATAGCGTTGCAAGTAAGAAACAATTTCCATAAGTAATTATGTGCGAAAAAATTGAGGAATGAGCTTATTTTTAGTATTTTATTATCATTCCATACTTTTCATCTAAATATGAGGCAGTTTATCAAAATATAACACTTTTCTAAAGTTTAGTGTATACCATTACTTTCCAAAAATTGTTCCATAGTAGCAACACTATGAAACGGTGCAATAATACAGAATGATTTTTTTTTACTTTTTTAACCTTTAACCCTCATTAACTTTTTTCTCCCATGGTTTAGAGGATTTTCGTCATACAATAAAATAACACTTTTTTTAAGCCCGTTCATTTGATATATTATGTCTTATAGTGCTACAAGGATGGGGACTTTTTGCCGCTTCTTCTTTCATCTAAATAAGTTATGGCTTGTGTTCAAACGCTAAACATGCTAGCACGAGACAACAGCATCAGTCTGGTATGGGTTCTAGGCAACGGCAACATCTGCGGCAACAAAACCGCGGAATAGCTGGGTAGGCTTTGGGCCAATTGTGTCACGGTGTCATGCCCAGAATCGGTATTTGGAATATCTCCCAGCACTACCAAGAGAGAACTCAAGGAATAGGGCCGCAGCTTAAGTATAAAGCAATGGGCTTCAATCCTAGGCATTGAGTTTTTATATTTCTATACTTTTTATTATTTCAAGATCAAAATTAGCTCGTTTTAGTAATTGCAATTAATTTTTATAAACAAGAAGAAGGAAAATATTGTCAGTTAGGAGCAAAAATTTACAATGTCATTGAATAATAAATTTACTAAGATAACTTTAGCCGTAGAAAATTCTTAACGGAAGCAACATTTATGTAACTTATATTATCTTGTTTTATTTTATAAACTCTTAGGCCATTAAGATGAATACTCCTATATTTTTTTTAAGTGTTTGGAATTAGTTATTTCTACCTGTTACTATAGAAAATGTATCTATAGCTTATCTATTTTTACATGTTGCTGAAAACCTTTAAAATAAAATTTAGGCAATTTTACTTGCTATTACATAACTTTCGTTGATAGCTTAGATAATTTTACCTATTTTTCGAACTAGGACTTTTTTACCTAAGCGACATAAACTGCCTGTAATTCGAAAGCTATATGACTCGTTTTAATATCAAAAATTGCTATAAAAATAAGATATATGTTGTATTTTATTGATATATTTTTAATGATTTTTTTTTCTAAAAATTTTAACTTTAAATCACTCTTCTATAAAATTTACTAAATTTATGCGTCATATGTGTCTTTCTTTCATTATTATTTCTTTATTTATTATCAATTATTATTTTTTAAACTGGAAATATCATATATTATAAAATATGAATTTGCTTTCCTACGCTATCGAATTGGATTTTGTCTGTAATGGTAGTTGTATGTGTGTTAAATAAATAAATAAATAAATGTCGCTTAGGCATTTTTACCTCATATACTATATACCTCAAAGCGTTGATATACTAAATAGACAATTAAAACAGAAATAATATAATATATCTATTGACGCTTCACACCACGTCAATCTGATCCCGTGGTAAGTTCTCGAAGAACTTGTGTTACGGGTACCAGATAACGGAAGTATATTTAATACTTTTATACTATAGGTACACATAATTAAGATTTCTATTATATTATACACATATTTAATACACATCCATGACCCAGGAACACCGAAAACTTTTTGTTCCGTCGGCGGGATTTGAACCCGCGACCCCCGGCTTGACCAACGACACGCTCAACCAACTGAGCCATAGAGATCGTCATAGAAATAGAACTATACACTTTCTGTGAAATTTACAAGTACATATATAATAAAATATTATACTATAATATATACTATATAATATTATATTAATATATTATTATAATTTCAAGTAAGAAGTTGAAGGAATAAAAAAGTACATTCAACAATCGAACATTTTCATTCTATCGCAGGCAGAGTGCTCGCTAAGGTTTTCATAGTTTATTTTTTTACGGCATGTTGTTCCCTAGTATTTCAAGAGTAAAATAAACGATTGCGAAATAGCGGCACCGCGGAGAGAGACACAACCTCCTCGTACGAAAGTCAGCGGCTCACTGTCCCGCGCGCCCGCGCACGCACCGCTTACGAATATTTTCACAAAATAATAGTTATTTACGTATTTTTTGAAAACAAAACGGTATTTCGAAAAACCCAACGATGAAATGTTAGATAAATATATTCTTCACATTTTCGTAAAAGAACCATCTTTATAGCCGTAGTAGGTAGTAAGTAGATAGAAAAAGAAATCTGAAAACAGGGCTACTTAATTTTAATTTATTTAATATTAATCTTCGTCGTATTAAAAAAATTAACGATGATATTAAAGATGAAGGATTGAAGTGTGAAATGTATATTTTTTTGAATTTTTTTATTCCCATTTTTCGGAGTAGTTAGGACTCAAACTGAGCGATTTAGGGGCTATTTGCCCCTTAAGGCGAAAATATACGTAGATGACGTCACAGATTCGGGCGTGGCCTAACACTTCCCGTCGCGCCACCCGCATACACCCCGCAGCGCTCGCGATCTCCGCGCGCGGCCGCGCCGCGACTCAAATTATAAACTGAGGAACGGCCCTTTTATACGACTTTAGGATAGATTTAAATGCAACTTGAAAATATTAATTTATTTCTGGTCTATGAGCAAAGAAAAAACGTAGAATGTATAAGCCGCTTCTCCTTCTTCTGTAGAAGCCGGTCGAGGTTATTCCCGAAATCTAGAAATTATTTGGTAGGCAATGCGGCTTCCAACCCATCACTTTTGATTTCATTTTCCACCTCTACGCCCACCAAAATGCAATACTTAGTGCTATTGACAGAATCACTAAAATATCCACTAGGTGTTTTTTCGCTTTCCTAAGCGACAAAAATACCGAAAATGAGTTATATCAATGAGTTTGTATTTTTTTTTCTGCGTCGATTGGTCTTATCGTCGTCTTCCTACGACGATTTTTTTGTCGCTTAGATATAGTGAAATTTATACAAAATCATGAATGTTATGTTCACTAAGCGACAACAAAAAGCTATTTATAAAAAAATTCATTTGGATATTTTGAAGAATTTTAAAAATCTACTTAGTCTATTTTTCATGTTTTTACTTTTCTTTTGTTTGCACAAAAATATCTTACTTGTTTAAAAAATTCTTTTCGTGAACACTTTGTACATTTTCTCCATACAAATTATTTGTGAATTGTCCTTACAGTGCATTTAATTTGATACCATTATTTTACGAAAGTGCAACTTGTAGAATTTTACCCATAGTGAAATAAAACAATATTGGCGTAAAGATAGTTTTACATATTTGACACAATAACTATTCGTGCTATGTATATATATTTTTACTTGAAAACTTTTGTTTTTAAGTATGTCGGTTAGATATTTTTTTTTGTCGTCGGTTAGATAAAATGTAACTAAAAGTATTAAATTTACAGTGTGTGGGAACCTTAATGAACGCAAACATTGCTAAATATATTTCTATATTTATGCGCCTAATGTTTCGCTAGTTAGTCCTGTCGGTAGTAGAAAATATCAATATACTAGGATATGGGAGTAAACTTTGCGCACATACTTAGACATAATAAAATAGCTCCTATAGCTGGTCTATTTTCAATTAAATTGGCAACAGTCACTGAAATCGGTGTGGTTTCATTATTATTCCTTTTTTAAGGTTCCGTAGTTCATGTCTCGGAATCCTTATAGTTTCGTCATGTCCTTCCATTCGACCGACCGTCCGCCCGTCCGTCTGTCGATCCAAACGGTGGTGCTTGAAATATGAAACTTTGAATGGATAATTTTATTTATCACGTCGACATAGTGCTAAAATAAATGAAGATAATTTTTGGTTACACGTACACGAAAAAGGGGAGATATAATTAGGTACATAGACATTATAAGAACATTGAGAGGTTTCTGAGATTATATTTTGATGTACGTACGTATCCGTTTGCGCGATATTCCACTTTTAAGCGCATTTCTTGTTAAAATACGGCGTCCCCCCCTCTAAAAGCCAAACGGCTGGCTCTAAAAATGTGAAAAATTCATGATGGTAGTCCATGTAATAAACTTTGAACGAAAACTATAACGGTCCAAAAAACTTCATAAATTCAGGAGTTATAGAGACTTAAATTGAATCAGTTTAGATGAAGATATCTGTGGCTCAGTGGTTAGCGCTTTAGTGCTCAAGCCAGAGGGCGTGGGTTCGAATCCATAAGAGAATAAAAAGTTTTCCGAGGATTCCTTGGAAAAATTATGTTAACTGGGGATAAGAATTAACTTCAACAATTAACGAATTAACGCTGCCGACAAAATATGTTACTATGATAAAATTTTAAAGCGATTTTGCCAAGTTGATGTTCATAAAAAAATTATCAGAATATAACAAATATTGTTCATCTCTTTTGTTACATCAAAAGCTGCTATCACCGTACATTTTTAATGACAAATGTATGGCGGTAGTAGCGTTTTTCAAGGCCAGGAAGCCAAATGGACTTCCACCCTTCATGGACAGATGCAATAGTCTCTTCTTAAGACACCTATCATGGCCATGCCATCAGACGATATGATCAAGGTGCATAGCTTCTCAAAGCAACACCAGGTTTTCCTATCGTCTAGGGAGAGTAGAGGATAGGAATCAATGTTCACTCCAATGACATAGTCTGGTACACGGACGGATCCAGGAAAGACAACCGGGTGGACGGACCTTCTACGGGGACATGCCACCTACAGGCTTGCCTATATACTTGCTTAGGACAATTTACAACCATGTTTGAGGCTGTGATGAGTTGTTCACTACAGAGCCTACAGATTGTCCTTGTCCATAAAACATCCTAATCTTATAGAGAAGATTAGGATAATTTAGATGATATTTCTGCTACTGTCAATGCTTTCAGCGCAGTCTGTCAGAACAATCACACTGCGCTGAAGGCACTGACAGCAGCAGAAAGAAGAAGGGGCATTTTTGTATGGATCCCGTCCCCACTACTGTAGCACTACAAGACATATATCAAAAGACTTAAAAAGCGTGTAATTTTTTTTGTATGGCGAAAAATCTCTAAACCATGGCACAAAAAAGTTAATGAGAGTTATAAGTGAAAAAAAGTTTAAAAATTCATCCTGTATTATTGCACCATTTCATAGTGTTGCTAATAAGGAACAATTTTCGGGAAGTAATGGTATACAGCAAGCTTCAGAAAAGTGTTATATTTTGATAAATTGTCCCATATTTTGAAGAAATGTATGGAATGATAATAAAATGCTAAAATAAGCTCTATCCTCAATTTTGTCACATACTTACATTATGGAAATTGTTTCTTACTTGCGATACTATTAAAAGGTGCAGTACACAGGATGTATTTTTTTTCCATAATTTATGGGTTCGAATCCTGTCTAGGAAAAATGAGTTATCAAAAATGATGCAGTTTAAGTTTTCATCAAGTTGGCCTCGATATTCCGTAGGGCTAAATTGCTATTGCTAATTTTTTTTGATTTCTCTTACAACGCTCAGAAGAATAATTCACCATGTACAATGTCTTTTTTACTTTTTTCTGTACCTAATCGTTTTAAAATTATTTTTGCTATTTAATTATATGTATTTTAATGTAATTGTTTTATCTGAATTATTTGATTTTACATAAACCACTTTTCCAGGCCAGGATTCGAATCTGCAAATTAGGAAAAAAATACATTTTGTATTATTGCACCATTCGATAGCGTTGCAAGTAAGAAACAATTTCCAGAAAGTAATTAGGTATGTGCGAAAAAATTGAGGAAAGAGCTTATTTTTAGTATTTTATTATCATTCCATACATTTCATCAAAATATGAGGCAGTTTATCAAAATATAACACTTTTCTAAAGTTGAGTGTATACCATTACTTTCCAAAAAATTTTCCATAGTAGCAACACTATGAAACGGTGCAATAATATAGAATGATTTTTTTAAACTTTTTTAACCCTCATTTACTTTTTTCTCCCATGGTTTAGAGGATTTTTGTCATACAAAACAATTACACTTTTTTTAAGCCCTTTCATTTGATATATGTCTTATAGTGCTACAAGGATGGGGACTTTTTGCCCCTTCTT
The DNA here is from genome assembly GCA_905404095.1 of Glaucopsyche alexis. Classification (NCBI taxonomy): domain Eukaryota; kingdom Metazoa; phylum Arthropoda; class Insecta; order Lepidoptera; family Lycaenidae; genus Glaucopsyche; species Glaucopsyche alexis. The sequence goes on along the minus strand of FR990051.1, from coordinate 16,307,598 downwards.
CTTTCATCTAAATTAGTTATGGCTTGTGTTCAAACGCTAAACATGCTAGGACGAGATAACAGCATCAGTCTTGTATGGGTTCTAGGCAACGGCAATATCTCCGGCAACAAAACCGCGGATGAGCTGGGTAGGCTTTGGGCCTATTGTGTCACGGTGTCATGCCCAGAATCGGTATGTGGAATATCTCCCAGCACTACCAAGAGAGAACTCAAGGAATGGGGCCGCAGCTTAAGTATAAAGCAATGGGCTGAAATCCTAGGCCTTGAGTTTTTACTTCTATATTTTTTATTATTTCAATATCAAAATTAGCTAACGTTTTAGCTCGTTTTAGTCAGACAAGGGAACTGCAATTAATTTTTATAAACAAGAAGAAGGAGAATATTGTCAGTTAGGAGCAAAAATTTACAACGTCATTGAATAATAAATTTACTAAGATAACTTTAGCCGTAGAAAATTCTTAATGTAAGCAACATTTATGTAACTTATCTTGTT